>JARHVA010001173.1:0-630000 GCA_037957365.1 Torreya grandis
AGAGGTAATCCTAGAGGCTTATCACTGAAAACCATACTATGTTTATTCAAAAAAAAATTTATATCAACATGCATAGAAAAATTCTTACCATTTGAAGGATCTTGTGCCATTTTTCAAGCAACTAATAACCCACAAGACTTTGATTTTATGAAATATCCTCTCCATTCTTCTAGTTTAACCTCTTATGAGGCTCCATTAGTAATTCCTTTTAGAAACAACTCCTTCCTTTCAATTTTGAATTTCAACTCCATACTCCCATGATTAGTACAGTACTCTCCCATATAATATAGCCATTGCACACCCAAAACCATATCAATATCTCTTAAACCAATGATGTAAAAATCATTACAAATTTGAATGGTCCTCTTAAGGCTAGATCAATATTATGAATCTTATTCTTTCATGGTACACTTGTACCCAGATATAATGATAGTTGAAGCCTTCAAACCTTTCTATGTTAAGTCTTCTCCTCTTTATAAAGTCTTCATCAATGATGTTATGGGTATCCCCACTATCAATCAACATGGTCACCTCTTTGTCCTTCTTATAAATCTATAAGAGAGGGATCCTCATTCAACATTTTTTTGTTATGAATTCTTTATTATGCAGGTGGGATCCTTTTTTCTCTTGTTCCATCATTTATTATGGATCCTTTTCTTCCACTTCTATGACATGAAACATCTCTGGTTCCACTTTTTCTTTTCCCCATAAGCAAATATCTTCCTCCACATCTTCCACACCATCATCTTCTAAGGCATGGAGTGCCTTTGGTTCTTCTTCAGGAATGGATTCTTGTGGCTCTTCTTCTAATGTCACCACACCATCATCTTCTAAGGTATGGAGTGCCTCTAGTTCTATTATTTTTTTCTCTTGAAATCAAATCTTCTCCTCTTTGTGTGCATTTTTATGCACAACCTTTTGAGATTTTGGATCTTGCTCAGCTATCAAATTTTTATTCTTGTATTGTTCTATCATAAACCTTTTTTTATAAATGGTTAAATATTCATGTAAAGATATGACTACCTTATTTTTATCAGATAAACTATCATACTCTTTACACTTATTATCCAACATAGAATATAGAGAATCTACTACCTCTTTTATTTTTAATGTAAATGTAGCCTCCTTATTCTGAGATTTTATGGATGGAAATGAATTTTTCATCCACTAAGACATTTTTTCAAACAAATAATCAATTTGTCTTTGATTTTGATTAAGCACATTAATAATATGTTTTTTACTTTGAACCATTTCATTCATTATTTCTTTTGGTTGCAATTTCTTTTGATCTCTTTTCCCATACCTGATTTCCCTATCACTCAAAAACATCAAAAATATAAGACCTACAGCATGGTAAGATCACCAGCTCTGATACCACTGTAATATCCCAAATGGGATATTTAATACAATCACCCAAAAACTATAAAATCCAAACTCAAGACTTATGGATTTAGACTCAAAACTAAAATTATTTACTAGATACCACATAGGTATTAACTTGCACACACTTCTATTATCCTTAATAAATATAAAAAACATATATAACATGAATTAATAATTTTATCATAAATAGATAAGAAATAATATTAAACCACTACAACACAAATAATAGGAACTCCAAAACTATACTCAAATCCACTTTAATAAAAATGTCAAGGAATTACTACAACTCTTTGCAAGACCACAAATCCCCACACATTATAGAATGGATTAAAACTGATATTTTTGAAGATAATATCCATACATAATAACTTATATAATGAAAACTATAAATAACACACTTATAATGCCTGACACAACTCCATTGAAAGATTTGCAGATAATACACACTTGCACACTGCTACTCTAAATTTGTAATTGAAGCACCTTCATAATTTGTGAGTGGAATTTTCCTAATGAACCGAAGGGGTTTAATCCTTTGGTATAATAATTAATGGGTTTTCATCCATTGATCTTAACCTTCATTGGGATTTTATCCATGAAAAATGTGTAGTAGAACACAAGTTTAAACTTACAATAATTTTTTTTGATGATTTTAAAGATGTTAATTACAATAGAGAATTATGCTTATATAGAAAATCATGAGAGAGAGAGAGAGAGAGAGAGATAGAGAGAGAGAGAGAGAGAGAGAGAGAGAGAGAGAGAGAGAGAGAGAGAGAGAGAGAGAGAGAGAGAGAGAGAGAGAGAGAGAGAGAGAGAGAGAGAGAGAGAGAGAGAGAGAGAGAGAGAGAGATTCACCATATTAATAGTAACCCATGTGAAGAGTTACCTTGGGATGCAAATTAGTCAAAAATAGATCACATGATGATCCCTTGACTTGTCTTTTAATCTCCCACTTTACATGTGGCTCCAAAGTGTCCTCCTAACTCACACATGTGAGCTAATAAATAATAGTATATAATTCCTCCCACTTCCCTAGATTCTTAGACAAGGTTAATCACCCATGTGACTCCAACACTAACATCTCGCCTTCACACATGTGAATAATTAGGAATAGTTCAATCCTTGTCATCTTCTTCCATGTGACCCCAATGATTCATAGATAATATATAATCACCTTTTGACTCTTTTAAAGGGTCTTCACATGTCCAAACTCTATTCCACCAGAGGTTGGTGCCTATACTATTCATTCTTATCTTTACTTAGTATGTGAGCTTATAAAATATTAATATTTATGTCACCAAGTGGAGTACTATGCCTACCTCTTCACATTCCTTAGATTATCATATGGCTCATTCCACATCACTCCATAAGTCACCTCCTTACTGAATCATTAGTTGCAGCAACTTCCACATCACCTACCATGTCACCATGAATAGTAACATGTGAATAGTGTTAATGAATAGTACCTGTGAATAGTAACTCACATTAAAATTTCCATATAACACCCAACTAGGCCTATGAGAATTAAATAGGATAGTGGTATCCTTCCAATGTCTTATGCAAAAAATGGGGACATTACAAATTTTCACACTAGATATCTATAACTTTAGATCCAGTAGGGACAAAGGGCCAATCAGGAACAAATTCTCCATTTTGGTATATCTTTCAATCCTAGTCTTCATTTTGGTTTTTGTTTGATTAGTTGGAAAGATATTGTATCAATGCTAATCTTTGCTTGCAATATTAAGGGCTTAAACTTAAATTTATTTTGAAAAATTGAACCAAAAATTTGGAACCTTCAAGGTTAGAGATCCAAAACTTCCAAGGTCATCTTCCCTAACCCCATGGTATACTAGACATAAATACCTACCAAGGCCATCTAGTTAGACCACATGGGCATGCCAAACATGTGTATACACCAAGGCCATATAGTTGGATCTCATATAAATTCTAAATGTGATTACACACCAAGGCCTTCTGACCAAACCTCGTGGGTACACCAGACATGAGGATAAGCTAGGGTCCAAAGAAAAAACTAAGTTTCCTATTTTGGCTAAACTTTTTGCACCTAGACTAAATTTTTACTAATGTTTGAAGCATTATAAATGTATTGAGATGATCTATCTAGTGAATTAAAATATTTGATCTTTTGATTGAACATTTGGTTGGAAAAAAAGGGAGAAATGCTATCTTGACAGTATATAATTGGTGCACTAGGTACTAATTCTCTGGTTGGCCATATATTTCACACTTGGAATCTATTTTGGCTCCCATTTGAAGCATCAGAAAGGTCTTGAAACAAGTGATCTAATGATGTAAATAATTTGATCCTAAAATATTTTTTCATGGATCCAATTATCATTTTTTTCCAAGTTACCATTTGTAGAACCCAGTTTCATATGTTAGGGTGTGACACATACTATTTCTAGACTCTATCACCCAATGGATAAGGTTCAGTGGGCCCACTTGGTGAATTATTTGAATCATTATTGGAAATAAAATGTAAAATAGAATAGGACAAAAATGAGAGTACAAAAATTTAAAGTGAGAATACAAAAGATCATTCAGTCCTCCTATGTGTTATAAATAAGAGAATTAACAATTGTAAAAGGGTTCTTCTTTATTTCAAGATCTTGGGGAAGAGATACTTATAAATTTATGTGTGGGATATGTAGTTTTTTAGTTTTAAGCAATGGAATGCAAACAAGTAGGTGATATCAATCTTTGGATTTGTGGGATTTGATGTTATTTGTTTATGAATTATGTATTCTTATTTGTAGATAAATAATCCATTGAAATCATGCACATTTTTTTGTTATGTGCAACTTAAGGTGTCTCCATAATTTATCTTGTAAACCCTATGTATGGGATTTGTACCAAGTGTATCAAATATGAGTTATGATGAGACTTTGTGCTTCCAAAAAAAAATTTCATTCCCTTTACATCTACTAATGATATGTCCATTTTTGTGTGAGATGAAGAATTTATATCCCTTTCATTTAATTCCAATTTATTTTGATGGTTCTCTATATTCATTTCAATTTGGGTTTCTCACTTCCACCCTCATTCTTTATCCTTCCACCATTTCTTACTTTTGTTTCCTATTTTTGCTTTGTGATTAAAATTAAAAAAAAACAAAAAAATACACATATCATATGTGGGAACTAGCCCTCTCAAACATAGAGGAAAATTACCATGTCAACATTGATTTCTCCAATTGTTGTAAAATTTGTGTTACTTCTCATTGGGTGAGTCATATAATCAAGAAATATAAAAGTGGCGTAAATTTATACCAATAATTTTTGGTGACTCCATTGGGGATCGAATGATGACTTTCATCTCTATAATTTGACGGGAATCTTCCACTTATAAAAGAAGATTAACGACTCTATTAATATGATACCTAGAAATGATGAAACCCAACCCATTATTCTAATTTATTGATCTTTTCTATTGTTGCCCATGGTTTAATTTTTTTTACAAACATGGAGTAATTTAGGCTAAAACCATTATATACATAATTTGGAAATACTAGGAGGAAAAAAGAAGAAGAAATAAACAAGAAAAATATTTTGAAAGATCTTGAATTAGGAGCTAATTGGATTTTTTCAAATGATGATACAATGAGAAAAGTATTCCTCTTCATATCACCCTTTAATAAAATCAAATTCACAAAATTGTTGATGAACCAAAAAGAGTACAATTTTGAAAGATGCTAATGGGGCTATATAGATCAAACAAAGATAAGTTTTCTCAATTCAAAATTTTTCATGGTGGAGAAATTATAAAAAGAACAAGTTCTTGTGATTGGATATGAAAGTGATGGTTTAGATTCCACTATGGTGAATATATGTAACAAATTAAGATACATCTATAACTTATCCTACTTATTAAATCTAAGATCAAATAAGGTAATCAACTAACATCTACTATGCTACTTTTTATACTAGGGGCATGACCAAATTGGATTTGCTAAACTTAACTAAGGGAACACTTATTACACACCACTAAAGGAGAGGGTTCCCAAGCATCTAGGCAAATAATACCATGAAATAACCCTATATAGGTCTTATAATGCATAAAATAAACCCATTATCTAGTGTTATCAAAGATTATAACATAAAGGGGGATGGTTTAAAATAAAAAAAATTAATAAGGGATCATGGTAGGTAAATGGGGGCCTAGATCACCTAAGGTGGAAGATGGAAAACCAAGAAAACCTTATATATATACTAAGTTTAAGTGTAGAAGTAATCTAAGAAAGGAGTTATACATTTAAATCTATTACTTTATGCAATACCTATCTATCAAATGAAATAATAAAAGTTAGAGATACTTATTTTTGAGTGAACTTGTCGAGTCTCAATCTCCCCCTTGGCCAATGGTGATTTACAAGAGATTGTTGTGAATTTTTGAGGATCACACTAGTTAAAATCAGTTATAGGATAAAATATTCTTAATTTCATCTAAGACTTCTCACAAGACAAGCTATCTTTCCTCCAAGGCAAACCCTAAGCTATGGCTACTTCAAATATAGATGTGGCAGAATTGAGAGCTATAATATAATGTGAAAATGAATGTTCTTGTCTATTGGATTGAAGCTAAGGTTGTATTTATATTAATGGATAAGTTCTAACCCATTTATATTTTTATAAAACAAGGTCATCCTGCCATGACCTAATTTTAAAAATTTACCATTTGACCTCAAACTAGGTTGATTTAGGCTGACCTAGTTGCATGATGTGTGTCATAAATAGGGTAGATTTTAAGATCCCTTATGATAAACCCCACTGTATTTCATTGGAGAATCTATAGATATATATTTCATAGTGATGGTGAATTTATAGGTATTTTGATGAATGCAATGGGAAGAGAGGTGAACTGCACATAGAAATTAAGTTTTTTAGTTTTTTGTAGAAATGAATTATATATCACATCTTATCGTATGCTTTGTTCTAATTTATATTATTGAATTTTTTGCTTGATTTCTTAAAATAGTGGACTAACACTACTAGTTTGAAATCGTAAAAGTACTTTATGTTTTCAAATTCATTTAAAAGGGGGACCTTTAAGGGTTTTGGTTACAACATATAAATGATTGGTTTTTATTATATATTTATTATGTTATATAACCTATAAATAATAGTAATTGGTTAGTTGCATCATGTAAATGGTCTGCATAATGGATGTTTAGTTATATCATGTAAATAGTAAAAAAGAATGAACATTTGGTTGCATCATCAAATCGGTCGATAATAATTACCATTCAATTACATCATGAAATAGATCCATAAAAATGAATATTTGGTTTTAGTATGTAACTAATTGATAGCAATGGTTGGTCAATTACATGATGTAATTGGTTGGTTTAAATATCAGTTAGTTGTATCATACAATAGGTTGCCACTTAGATACATTATGCAACTAAGTGCCTTAGGTATATCTCAACTACATTTAACACCTATCTCAAAGCTTATAAATATCCCCTTCACCCTCATTTTCACACTTTTACACATGCATTTTATCTCCTCACATCTTCCATAGTAACATAATTATGATATCGATTGATTGATAACTATTACATGCCTTCAACTACTATGACATCTCTTAGCACACAAGAATATGTTTTCAATAATTTATTATGTCTTGACATTATCAGAAAACTACAATAGTAAGATACATATAATGATTTTATTTCCAAGTGTAGTTTTTGAGGCCTAGTATACATGCCTCATTATGAAATAAACATTAACTTACTAAAATCTATCTTATCTTGTTATGATAATAGCGGATCAAGGTTTAATATCTATGTCAACTCAAAATTTATTTCATTTGGTACCTCTCCTTTAGATATTCATAATTTTACAAGGTTTCCACACCAAAATTCCAACCATGTTACTAAAAAATTAATGTTAATCGATGATGATAACAAGTATTTGGAGTCTACCTACAACTTACAGATCGATCCAACTGGTATTTATAACTTTATTATTCAAATTTCAAATTCAATGTTTTATAATTTATCATGCCATTTTAGTAATTTATTAATCACATGTTTTTCACTTTAATTTCATATAGTTGGATTTGAATGGGGCTCTGAATTGAAAAAATATCAAACCCATTTCTAAAATCCATTGTTCAATTTTTTTAAGCTAGAATAGTTTTATAGGGAAAATGTATAGACGTTCCCTTTTGGGTTATTGCCTACAGTATTCATACTCTTATGGGGTTAAAATTTGATCGGTACATTTATTTATAGTATAATTAGATTGGTTTTGAATTATTCTATTTGCAATGAGAGTTCTACAAATTCTTACACCAATTTTATCTTGGCCTTATACTATGAGGCTTTGTATCACCTATAGAAAATAAAAATTCCAATTGTGTTCCATCCAATAATGAGTACAGATTATTTATCCCTTGATGAGTAGGAGGTTAGTTTAGCATTCAAATCAATCAACTGACTATTTTAATTTATTATAAATTCTTGAAAATTTAAAATGTAATATTTTTTTACTTGTTATAGTTAAGACTTCATGCATTTAACACAAGAAGATAAGTTGCATCAAAAGAACATCATGCCTTTGAGGGATCTAGAGATTTTGAGTCTATAGAATCATTGTATCATTCATTTAGAATTTATAAATGTGTGAGGCCTTCTTCAGAATCATCTCCACTTACAAGTTTTCCTACTTCCAAATTTTAATGATAAATTATACATTATGAAAATTTATTTTTCTATTATTTTATTTATTTTTTGCATTTGAATTTGAAGCTGTTGCCATTAAATGCATTGAACAAACCCCCCAATTTCAAGTGCCATAGTCTTCTCAATAACATTTTCAAGGTTTGTTACTTTCCAACTTTTAGTTTTTAAATCAATTTTTTTAAAATTAGAGAGTTTATTGAATGAATGATTGCCTTTTTTACAGTTGAAACCACCAGTCTTACTCTGATTCAAACATGTGGAATGAAATACATACTCTCTCCAACTCCACATAATAACTTTTAAATTTCAAATTAACATTAATTTTTGTTTTTTAATTTACCATTTTAAATAAAATTTATTTTTGCAAGTCACCCTAAATCTTTGAAGAAAAATATGCCACCATTAATTACACCCAACCAAATTTGGACCAGGGGGAAAAATATATCATTTCCTACACAAAGTAGATGAACTCTACAAATGTCAGGTTTTGAGTTCTCTAATTTCTCTCTCAGTGGTGCATCTAGTGCACAAGGAGTAACATTTTATAGTATATTTATCTAAATGAGGAATATCTTGGGATTGAAATTGGGGACCTATATTCTAGTGATTTTAATCCACATGATTTTATTCAAGTTCTAAGTGTACCTACTCAATAAGCACCTTCTACCTCTTCAACCTCTAGCCCACCCACTACTGATAATTTGGAGATGTTTGATGATGACATTACTTATTTTCCATTAAATAATATTTTATCAAAAAATATAATTACAAATATTAAGGAGGGTGTTATTGATGAGTTAAATGCTTTAAAATTATGGGAGTTAAGGGCAAAATCATTGATTAAGGAAATAAATTCCCGTTTTCACAACCATTCCCAAAGATTGAATTTTTTTGTTTGTGCAATATGAACCCTCTTATTTGAAACATCATAACATTGTCATTTGAATACTTTATCGATGTTTTATTGTCATTTGAATACTTTATCAATGAGTTAAATGCTTTAAAAGTATGGGAGTTAAGGGAAAAAGTATTGATCAAGGAAATAAATGCCCGCTTTCACAACCATTCTCAAAGATTCAAATTTTTTGTTTGTGCAAAATGAACCCTCTTATTTGAAACATCATAACATTGTCATTTGAATACTCTTGTTTTTAATACATCATAACAATAGTTTATTATGTTTTAAATACTCTTGTTTTATAGATTATGGTTCATTTTAAATCTTAAATGCATTATATGATTAAGTAAATTTGTGTTTCATTTTGACTATACTAAATAGTATTTTATATTATGAGTTGATGTATTTCAAACAACATGGTCTCATTTTGATTGTATTCATGGTTGAGTTGAATGCAAATATTTTTTTCTATGGATTTGGACTAGGCATCAATTTGAATGTGATGTGATTTCATCTTGTTTAATTATGATCATGTGTACTTTTGTTTCATTTTTTAGTATTAGTTATATTTCTTGCCTATTGATAACATTATATTTAGCACCAATCATGCTTGTAGATAATGAAAAAACTTTTGTTATGCATTTGATCATTCAATTTAGTTATGAGTTTATTTTTATTGGTAACTAAACATGTGCTTTGTATGAAATCATTACTGATGTGGATTCCAGGAAATAATTATGGTTTGCTTCTATGTTCTATAGAAACTTGATTGTTGTCTTTGACATTGATTGAGTAAAACATTTGGTTATGAGGTAAAAGTTTGGACTATGTTTTCTTCATGATGATTTAATCATATTCAATGATGAAATTATTTCTTGAGTTGTTATTTGACACTTTATTTTTTTTAAATTATTGATATACAATTATAATGATGTATGGGTTCAATAAGGTCTTTTTTTAATTTTCAATTAGGTCTTCATGTTCAACAGGCTTGTACACTTATTTTGTCTTCTTATTTGAATCAATTAATAAATATTGTGATTTACAGAGATTATTTAACTTGTATCAATGTTTTTTAACTCAACAAACATGTTTCCAACCTTTTATAAGGTTGATTCTTACAAAAGATAGTAAACAATTTTATCAAGGCAAACTCCTTCACAACTAGGTCTGTAACCTTCTTGAATGGTTATTTGACTTAATTCTTAGACAGCTTATAAATTTAAAGAATATTTTATCCATATTAAGGGTTCATTTTTGTGTTATGAGGTTATTAGTGTACCAAACCTTAGGTTAGGATTATTGACTGTGTAAAAACAATAAATTTAAAAGTCAATTAAAATTCCAACTCTAAGACCTATTTTGGACTTTTATGGATTGGATTAAACTCTCCCCATGTATACTTACCTTGAATTTTTTTTTAGTAAAATAACACATGAAAGGTTAATAAAACACATTTTGTCTTGATTTTCATAAACTTGTTCTGTGTATTCAAACCCATACTATGCTCTATGCATTATTTTATCCTTATTCTCTTTTATTTTCTTCTTATTCTCTTTTGTGATAGTATTAGTATTCATCATTTAAAGCTATAATTTAAGGTAAAAAATATTAATATTGTGTTAAAATATCAAATTTATGTTTTTTTAAAAGTAATAAAAATAAAATTTTTAGAGTACCATCTTAAAAAATACAAATAAAATTTGACCCATTACATAAAGGGATAGTTGCATGGACAATCGATTATGGTTTGGAAAATATCTATTAAGCAAATCACAATGCTATCATTTTTTTTTATGAATTCAATATTTAAAATGTTTTATAATATCAAAAAATATATGAAATTGGATTTTAGAAAATGATAATGATAATAAATATCAAATTAAAACTCAGATAGTTGAAATAGTCCTTTAGAAACTTGCTCATCATAAGTGACATTTGCATCTGCCTTAACAGTGCCATTTTTAGTCTCAATATTTACTCTTATCCATTGGTCATTTTGTTTATGACACCTCTTCTTTCATTAAGATAACTCCATGTTGCTAGAGCTCTTTCATAAGGAAACATGTCCACAGGGTAACATGAAACATACAATCTCAAGGTCTCTAGATTTTTATCTAATCTATTTTAAAATTTTGAGTTAATGAAATATAATGCACTAAACACTCTTTCATCATCCATCAAGACCAAAATCATTATTTTAAAAAGTTCATATAATCAAAATATTCACTAATATTTTCAAGTGGGATGCTATTAGGATAAAAAAATTTCCATAGTTGTGTAATTACATCATTTTTTGTTAGTTCACTTAGACATCAATATTGATCAATCATTGCAATTCTGAAATGTGTTGACTAGGATGTTAGTAAATCCTTTCATAAAATACCTTTAATTTTAACTTCATTGATCTCTACAAATTTACCGAAATGCTTAATAAGAGAACCCATGTATTTTTGAAATAAATTTCTCATCATTTGTTGACCGTTATTACTATTCTAAAAAATGGGATTCACATCTCCCATGGCCTCTAAAAATCCATCCATTTAAAAATGATCTCTGATTTTAACAAATAAGTTTCGTGAAATTCTACTCAATTTCATATGCATTTCAAATATAATAGTATCATATAGAAGATGTGTTACAAGCACGTCTTTAGTTTTAGCTCCCACAAAATCAAGTATTTTGTAGAAAGTGTGCATTGGTATCTCCTTGCCATTAATGATGACACAAAGATGATCATTAATATTGAATTTCAAATAGATTTCAATATACTTAAAATCTATCAAAATTTTCCAGCTCCTAAAAATTGGTCCCTAATAATTTTCATTCGACGTGTATAATATATCTATAGATTGACATACTCATTTTTTAAATTGTATGAATTCAAAAATATATATGGATCTCTCCTAAGCATGTTTCACTATATAATTATTTTCCTTCAACATTGGGATGATTTTGCATAATGTCAATAATGTTTTCAAATCTTTTAAATGGTACAACAAATATTTTTCCTTATCAATTTATATTAGAGTAGATGCCAAGATCTATGGATCAAGCAAAAGAATAGATGTGTGATACGTATGAGTCAAACATGTACATAACACAATAGCTAAAAGAAAATGAAATCACATATGAGAGTATTGCATATAAAAGATAAGATCCAAAAAACATCTTCCATTAAACTTTGGATGATAAATACGAAGGGAGAGATGTATATATATAGGTGAGAGGGAGAGTGAAACCCCACATTCTAGTGAATGTGGGACTAATCTTTCCAAATGACCCAAATGGCCTCTAAGACCCTAAGTAAGCATAATGAACCATGTAGACAAAACCCATAGGATAAAATTCTACACTAATACTCCATTTAAGTGTAGCTTAGGTGGGATGGATAATTGGGCTCAACAACAAGGTCTGATGAGGTATCTAAATACATAACAATCTCTCATAAAGTAGAGAAAAGGAGAAAACCCATAGGAAAAACTCTCCCAAAATAGAGAGACATAATAAGTGAAGATGATATAAGGCCCCCTTTGAATATTATATTATTTCTAATGTAGACCTAATCCTAATAAGAGCTTGTAGATGAATAATCTTGCTCTCAATGAAAGGTTTGGTAAAGATATTTATAATCTGCTCTGAAGACTGGAAAAATCTCAAGTTGATGACTTGACCATGAATAAGATCATGGATAAAATGCATGTGAATCTCAATGTGTTTGGTTTGCTAGTGATGAAATAGATTCTTGCATATCTGTATGGCACTCTGGTTGTCATAATAGATGATGGTGGGATTCCTGAAAGGAATGCTAAACTCAAATGGAACCCTTGAAGCCAAATAGCCTCAGTATAAGTGTTAAAAACTCCCCTATACTCTACCTCTATGGATGATATAGCAATAGCATTTTAATTTTTTATAGACCAATTGATGGGAACATAACTCAAAAAAAAATTATACCCTATAGTGGACTTGAAATTTTGAGTATCGTCAGCCCAATTTGAATCTATAAAACCAATCAAGTCAACCTCTGTGCCAAATTTGTAATGAATCCCAAATCTATAAGAGCATTAAATGTAGTTAAATATCCTCTTAGTTGCTTTCTAGTATAGCTCATGGGGTTCCTACATGAATCTAGAGACAAATCCCACTACATATGAAATATCAAGCCTCATATGAGTTAGAAAATAAGGATGCCAACAAGCTATCGATACCAAGTGGCATCAACTAAAGGTGTTGAACAATTAACCTCAAGTTTGATTGATGATAGAAAGGGATTCAAAGATGGTTATAATCGGCCATGTGAAACTAAGCCAAAATACTAAGAGCATACTTGGGTTGTGCAAGTGAAATCCCTAAATCAGATTACAAAATATCAATGCCAAGGAAATAATGTAGAAGACCTAAGTTAGTCATGTCAAATTTGTCCTTTAGAGTTATATTCACCATTGTAATAGCTGATGAGAAATTCTTAGTGATCAAAAGATCATCAACATAAAGGACCGGTATCATTAAATAATCATCCTATCATAAAAAATATACATTGGGGTTTGAATGACACCTAGTAAAACCTAAAGGAGGAAGGAATCCATTTTAGTGTACCAAGCCTAAAGGGCCTATTTGAGGCCATAAATGGATTTCCTAAATCTACAAACTAATGACGAATCTTGAATAAACCCAAGTGATTTCTCTATGTAGATATCCTCCTCAAGATCTCCATGAAGAAATGTACTCTTCATATCCATCTGGTGCATAACCCAACCATGTGTTTCAATTATAACTAGTGTGAGTCAGATCAAAGTCATCTTTGTAATAGGTGCAAAGGTCTCTAAGTAGTTAATTTTGATTACCAGTGAAAAACCCTTGGTAACCAATCATACCTTATATTTATTGATTGACCTATCTACTATAAACTTGGTCTAATATATCCACTTACATCAAACCATATTCCTTCACTTAGGAAATGAAGTCAAATCACAAGTGTGATTTTTGATCAAGAAAGAACATTCTTCCTACATAACACTATCCCACTCAGGTATGTCGTAAGCCTCTTGAAATGTCTATGGATCCAAAACTAAAGTAAAAAGAGCATGTGGATAACTATAATAATCCACTCGAGTATGTATGTCATCTATTGGATCTCCTACCCAAGTACCTACACTTTGAAGTGTCTACCTAGCCTAAAGGGGCACATATATGGGTGAGTTAGGTGATGAATCCTCATCCTCTAAAACATGAATAGAGGTAGATGTATAAGACTCCCCATCACTGCCCTCACTATCAAAACTAGAAGAAGAAGAAGACCCTGGCTCATGAACCTACTCTAAATGATCTGAGCTAGAAGAGGAATCATCAAGTCTGAGTGAATCCAATTAAAGAGAATAAGTGTCAAGTGTTGAATCTATGGGACTCTCTTTAAATTAAACACTTATCTCTATGAAAAACTCATGTATGGTTGGATGTATAAGGTAGTACCCCTTGACACCATCTGGATAACCTACAAAGATGCAAGGCTTAGACTAAGGTTCCATATATTTGTGTATCTTATTTGGTATACATGCCATAGTTGGAGATCTAAAAACCTTAAAGTGATCAACATCATGTTTTCTTCCATGCCAAGCTTTAAAGGGTGTTATGCCTTTCAAAGCTTTGTGAGGAACCCTATTCAGAATATAACAATCACAATTAATGGTTTTGGCTTAATACTGAGGTGCCAAGGACTTAAAGTGAATCATATAACTAGCCATCTCTTTCAAGGACCTATTCTTGCATTCTATGACTCTATTTTATGAAGGACTATAAGTAACTATGTGATATAAATCAATCCCCTCTGTGGCGCAAAATTGCTCAAATATATTTTTGACATATTCACCTCCATTTCAGTTTGAATAACCTTGATGAATTTCTCATATTATTTCTCAACAAGTGCCTTGAAGTCTTTAAATATTCAAAAACTTTAGAATTTTGCTTAAGAAAGTAAGCCCGTGTATATCTAAAGAAATCATCAATAAAAGTGAGAATGTACTTAGACATTGTAAAAGATAGATTTGGGAAAGGCCCAGATACATCACTGTGTACTAACTCCAATGCTTTTGAATCCCTCTAAGCTTTACCTTTGTCAAAAAAAATTTGGATTCTTTCCAAGAGATCATCCATCATAAAGTCCCTTAGAGAATTAGGCTTGAGGCAAGCCTATGGCCATGTCATTTTTGCTAAGTTGTTCAAGGTAGTGGTAGTTAAGGTGGCCAAACCACTCATGTCATAATTTGTTAACTCTATCTAAATTAATCAATAATGTTGTCAAAGAAAACTTAGGTGAAAAATGTGAGAAGGTGTATAACCTGGCTTGGTGATCTACCCTACCCACTTCCACTATAGTATCACCATGCAACTCCCTGATGATAACTAAATCTGGTAAAAACTCCACCCTCATGCCTTTATTGATATGAGTGATTTAATACACTAATAGGAGATTGGTTTAAAGAAAAGGGATAATTATGAAATTATTTAATGTTACTCCTTCTACCTTCTCCCTATAATTGGTATAGAAGTGTCATCACCCAAACTAATAGATTACATGATACATGGCTATAAGGAAGAAAAATCAACTAGTGAAGATCCCATGTTGTGAGAATCACCTGAGTCAATGATCCATGAAGATGGTGAAGCTACAACTACTATAAGAGCCTTGCCCTTTTATTTATCTTTCCCCTTGTCCTTTGCCTTAGTAGAATCTTGCGTAGATGAATTCAGCTTGATGGTCTCAACAACACCTATGTTGTTCTTCTCTAGGAGATGAGTTAGGTGATCTATTTACTTATTCATGTATTTAGTTTCATCATGCCCATTTTTCTTATAGTATGCACACTTAACCTTCTCTTTGTTAGGTTTTCTATAAGAAGAGGAGGCTTCAGTGTAGGTTTTAATAGAGGTTGATTCTTTCTTCTTATCTTAATCCTTATTCCTATTCTTATATTTGTTTAAATTATTTGGTTTCCCATTCCTATCAATTAGGGATTCGAGTTTTATAGACTTTAATGTGCCCATCTAAATAAACTTATCTTACTCCCTAGTTAAGTCGACAATGAAAGAATTTAAAGAGGGCATTTTCCATGCAGTGCCCAAAGCACTTTTAGTGGCATGAAAATTAGATACAAAGACTAAATAGTTAGGACCTAGTTTAGAGAGTATAGAAATAACAAATTGGTCATCTTATTTATTTATCCCACATTCTTTTAATTTCAATCTCAATGACTTGAACTTAGTGAAATTTTTCTGAAGGGTGTCAAATGTATAAGGATTTAAGCTAATGAGTTCATTCTCAAGCTCATGACCTCTCATCACATCTTTCTCCCTAAATAATTTACCCAAAATAGTCCATACATCATGAGGTGATTTGGCCAACTCTAAGTGATAAAAGATTAGGTGCTATAAAAAAACATAGTAGCCCATAGGCTTCATCACTAAGGTTATACCACTTAACTATCTCTTCATTTATGCTAGGTTTAGTTTCATTACCCATGGTTATCCTAAACAAAACCTTACTCCTTAGAATGATTGTCATCTTGATTTCCATTCATGATAGTTAAAAAGAGTTAGTGGGTTGAATGAACTTGAATCCATTAGTGCAAAAATATGATGTAGTAGTAGTACAAGTTAAAGTTATTGTAGAAATAAACGTGCAATTAGAATGCAAAGAGGGACCAAAAAGGCACAATACACCCCCTTGAACTATGAAATGGTGAGCCCCCCCACTCAATTATTGCAATTGCACACTAAAAAAATGTCAGACTTAGTCGATAGTGTGTCTTGAGTAATCAGTGCAATGAATCAAAAGATGAAATTTTAAAAACAAAAGAGGACGCCAAACTAAGCCAATAATGCATCCAAGAAAGCAAGTACAATTTAAGCAAGTGAAAAAATGAATAACACTTTCTTTTTTAATATTTCCCACAAAATATTATTTTATAAAAAATAATAAAAAGTATCTAGTAACAATGATAAACTTGATAAATCTTCTTATGCATTACTTGTGCATTAAAATAAAAGTAGATTATTTTCCCTTATTTTAAGTCAAGATATTAAAAAAATAATTTAACATGATAAAAGCATTAGTTAAAACTTGAATAGGCTTAACTTGTTTTGGAAGAAACTTCAAACCTTTTAAATAGTATGAGTCTTTTGTGATGCTTCTTGACTATAGGGGGTTGTAAGGGGGTGGGTTGTAGGCCCCCTACTATAATCGAAGGATGTTTCTAGTGAGTCTGTTAGGCTGAGCCAATTGATTTTGGCATAGAAGTTGCATGGACTGGTAGTTTTGATTGGTCAGCAATGACAATAGTCTCAATAGATGAAATTATTGTATACACAAGTTATTTGAAAGAAATGCAAAAATAGGGTCAAACATGTAGAACTAGTTGAGGCCAAACACAAGTGAATATTGAATAGAGGAGACCAGACTTGAGGTTGTATGGAGGCACACATATTTTTGTTAAAAAAATGCACCAAGGCACACCGAACATGCAGTCATAAAGAAACCACAAAAACTATGGTAATGGCTGCCAATGAACCAATTATGTAGAAAAGATGACTCCATTAAATATTAAAAAACTCCTAGAAATGGATTGTGAAAACTAGATTTTATTTGCAAATAAAAAATCTCAAGATTTCAAATAAACTAATAGCAATAAAAAAATAGACAATCAAATACTAGAGTGGATCTGATACCATGTATAAGTGGATGCCAAGATCTCTAAATTAAATAAATGCATATATGTGTGATAGATATGAGTCAAACATATACATAGCACAATATATACAAGAAAATGAAATCACATATGATAAAATTACATAAACAAGATAAGAGACAAAAACCATTTCATTGAACGATGATAAATACAAAGGGAAAGAGGTACATATGTAGGTGGGAGAGAGAGTGAAACTCCACATTCTATTAAATGTGGGACTAATCTTCCTAAATGACCCAGATGGCCTCTAAGACCCTAATCAAGTATAATGAACCATGTAGATAAAACCTATAAGATAAAAGTCTACACCAACAACTTCCTTATGGTATTTATACATAAAACCTAATAATGATGGATATTCTTCAAAAATTTTGCATGTAAGCTCATACATGGAAATCAATCTTACATCAACATCTTTTAGAAGTTTCTAACCATAAAGTACTCCAATTTTTTTTTTTTAGAACTCTAAAAATCTTTTTAGACTGCTTGACATATAAACATACAAGTCAAGAATGAACTCTTCCACTTTTATGAAATTACCAAATGTGATAACAATTTTGTATGAAAGATTCATCCTATGATCCATGCAATGAATTATAATCATATATGGGACGTCTATTTTTTAAATTTGAACAAAAAGAACAATTATATGCCCTTTCATTACTAATACACCATCAAACCCAATACACACTTACTTGGTAGCTATTGCATAATCATCCATCCCAGTTTTAGCTCTCAAACTAGATATAACCAATTTGGGAAGGTTTTCAAAATTACAATTTTCTAGCATTTTATAAACAACTAATCCATGAGGTTGCCTTTAATAATTATCAAAAGTATAATCATGCATGCAAACTCATGATGTGTTGTCAACTATTTTGGCCTCATCAATGAACAGTGAGATAAACAGTGTTTTGAGATTTTTCTTTCAAATCCTCCTTCTCAATCATTGATAGACATTTTCATAATTTCCAAGAATTTTTATCTAACCAATGTGATTATGGAATATAAAGAAACCCATTATGTTGAAATAAAATCTTATAATCTTAAAAATCAAAAATAGGTTTGCCCTTTTTAAAATGTGGTAATATAGTGTAGAACTGTATATATTTGGCCTTTAGATTGGACTTCATAACTTTCCAAATTGAGCTTTGATTGTTCCTAATTTTTTAAAAATATCTTTTTTATGTTTCTAATCATTTTTATAGTCTCTTGCATATCTTACATGCATGTATTTTTCTGTGTCCTTGGTGTCTGTCTGTCTATGTGCTTCACTAACACATATGTTTCCATAATGTTTCTCAATTATGTCCAACTTAAGTTTCATTATGTGTTCCTTTCCTAGTTTCTAATTAAATATTGTACATCTATATTTTATTGGAGTATCATTACCATTTTATAGATCTATGGGTTCAATAAAATGATATTTTTTGCTTAGTCAACCTTAAAAGACCTTCCAATTATCTATCTACTTCTCTTCATTCATAGAGATTTCTGATTGGATTTTTCAATTGAATTTGGTTTTTCATGAGAACTACAAATTTATTCTGGTAGTTGAATTTCATCATCATTATCATCCAGACCTACATAAGAGTCTTTGAGTGGTGGCATGTCATCATCAATAAAATATTCAAGTGGTGGCATGTTATTGTGATTAATTCTTTATTATGAAATACAATCATTATCAGTTGATATTTCTGCATGTATTAGGGTTTTTATATTATTCTTGATAGTTAAAATCAAATTTACCACAAATTTTTAAAAAATCTTACTAAGTACCTATATTTTGAGTTCATGTTGGTTGTATGAGCCTTTTTTGGCTCTCTAAAATAAGATAATATGCTCAATTTTCGTAATAATTGGCCTATTTATTTTACCATTACCACCATATGCCATTTTACTATGTATAAAATAACAATAAATTATGTGACCAAACGGTTGTAAGTGATGTAGTGGGATAATTGCTAATGTCGGGTTAGGCTAACTGATGCATCCAACTAGTTTTAGGACAATGCAACTAGATGTTTATTAGAGGTATGAAACCAGTCGGTAATATAAAGTATGAAATAAATCAGTGGTAGGAATTATGAAACTAATTGGTTATCAGAAATATAAAACTGGTTGGTGGTAGTAAAAATATAACCTATCAATGGTAGTAAAAAACAATTGGTCAGTGGCACAATGACACTAGTAGTTAGGTTGCAATTGGTTGGTTACAGGAAAGAAGTAACCAGATAGTTGTCAATTGGTTATTCAAATGATGCATCCAAATGGTTGCTAGTATGTCATAATCACATAATTACCTTTATGGAATGGTTTCTTATTTTATATTACCGGATGGTTGCCTTTATCAAAAAAATAAGAATTGGGTGGTTACCTTTGGAATCATATTTAATATATATATATATATATATATATATATATATATATATAAGGTGAATTGGATGGTTCCCATGGAATTATTGTAAACATTTGGATATCTAACCCATACAATATATTACATTTTGATTGTTTAGGTGACCCAAACCTATGTACTGAGCCTCTAAAATTGCCAAAACATAATTCATAAAAAAAGAATATTCATGAATTAACAAATATTCAGCACTAAAATTTACCTTGAGATTCACACTTATTTAGGGCCACTGTGATCCTTGAAAATATGGAAGATATTGTGAACTTACTTAAATAAGGAATGTCTCTTTCACATTGTGTTGAAAGAGATAAAAAAAAAAATGGTCACATGAGCCATTCCTTATAGTCTCATTAATGGATTCCTTTATAAAATTGGAAAGGATGATGTGATGCATAGAGTAGTTTTATAACATGAGCAACTCCAACTTATTCAAGAATCACATCAAGTAATTATATGAGGTCATTTCACAAGAGAATATACTATGAGGAAGATATTGTAGAGTGGTATTTAGTGGTCAAATTTATTTTAGGTTGCACACAAGGTGGCTAAACATTGAGATGTTTACCATAGAATAGGAAAACCTAATCAATAAAATGAGATGCCATTGGTCCTAATGCTAGTATAAAAACTATTTGAACAATGGGTAATTGAATTTTTAAGACCTATAACTCTCCCAAGTAAACACAATCTTGTATAATACATCATTACTTGAAACTAACATTATATGAAATGGGTTGAAATTACTATGACACTAAGTTGTGGTGGGAAGGATGCCACTAAATTCTTGTATGAGAATATCATAACAATGTTTGTATGTCTAGTTAAGTTGGTTAGCTATATAGGTACTCATTTCCTCAATATCACAATAAAGTCTCTCATTGAGAAGTTTATGATATCACAACACAAGAGCATGGCTTATCATCCATGATCAAATGAGCAAATTGAAGCTTCAAATAAAGTGTTAGGTAAAATGCTAACAAAAATACACAATGTTCAAGGGGACAATTTGGAGGATCACATTCCTATGATTTTTTGGGTGTACAAGATTCACTCCCTTCCAAATTATTTATGATTTTGAGGTAGTTATACCTATGGAATACATTGTTCTTAGTCTATGCATTGTAATGACTATATGGATGGGTGATCAAGACTCTCTAAAATAAAGATTGATATATTTGGTCAAAATGGAGGAAAATAGACAAAGGGCATAGTGGACATAGGATATCAATAAGTTAATTCAAAAACATGGTTTTATTGTAACTTATGATCTAAATAATTTTATCTTGAACAAGTAATATTACTCTATGATAATAGATTCAAAACATTTCCTAACAAGTTACACATCAGATGAAAAGTACCCTATATTGGTCATGATGTTTTACAATAGGGTACAATTGTTTTAAAATATTTATAGGGAACCATTTTACCAGGGCATATCTTTGGTTATAGGCTTAAGCCTTATTTCCAATAATATCTATCATACATTACTATAAATGAGAGAGGGTGTTGAGTAGAACCATGTAGTTAAAAAGTTTATTTAATGTTGTTTTGTTTTATATTGTTTAGAGTTAGTGTGTTTTTATGATGCAATATTTTGATCACAACACATCAAAATGAAGTTGGAATAATCAACATTAGAGACTATGATCAATATATAGAGCCACCCTAAAATTAAGATAGATACCAGCCAAAACACGGTGGTAAAAAATTAAGTCCAAAAATAGGGGGCTGACAAGACATGTATGGTAAAAGGATGGTGAGTGTTCATTCAAAACCATTAATGATAATGCACTTGGGAGATTACATCTTTATCAAAGTATATTGCATAATAGAATGGTAAAATGACACATAAATGAAACTAAATAAATGAAAGGATGATGTGTCACATCAACTACCTACCAATGGTTGATCAAAGAACCTAGAAGAAGAATACTAACTATCATGTTAAAAAATAACCAGTTGACATAAATGTTAGAGATACACTCATGTACAACTGGCTCAGAGCATTTAAACTCAAAGGCTGGATGGATTTGGGTGGTAAATGCTATATAATAGAGGATGCAGACAACAAACTAACATTACATACTCCTATAACCAAGCAAACTTTAAGATCTACTTTCAAAATAGTTTCTTGTGCATAGATTTCACACCAAAGATAGACCAAATGAATAAAGTGTTCAACATAGGACATAACAAAAACCATAGATAGATCAAAACTATTGATCCTACTTATAGGTGTGTAGAAAGAGGAGATGGGGATTGGCTTAAGCATATGGTAAACCAAGTATCATGATCAAGACCCCTTTAATTTTCTTGATGTGGCTAAATCTATTTTATTTTCCTAAGACCCTTAGGAAGTAACATAGGTAGGGTCATTATCACCTCAACATCAATTATGAGGCTTATATGTTGAATGATTGATCAAACTACCTACTTTTGGCCAACTAGATGAGGTAATGCTTACCCTGCTAAGTACGTATAACAAAGGCATAATTCACTTGTCACAAGATGTTACTATATTCATCACCCCTAAGACTATGGTGAAAGCAACATGTCTTCCAACTCATGGTAAATATCTCCTACCATATAAATCCATAGTTTCATCATTTTACTCTAACACTACAGATAAATATACTACAAGGGTAGGTAGGGGAATCCTTGTTGACTCTATGGATGATGATTCTATTCATATTTTTACTAAATGTATCACTAAATATTTTGGAAAACAATAAAGCAAGTAAAATAGGCAACAAAAGGAGTGGTAGACACTATGTATCATATGATATGCCTCCATGAAGATTTTAATTGGCCTAAATTTTTACCTTCTGATCTCATGACAAACATAGAGAAGATCCTCTCTGATAACATGCAATCATTTCAATACTAATTTTTAGGACTCCTACTCCAAATCATGTAGTTAAAATAATCGAAAGGCCTACTCAGTATTGTTATAGATTTTTGACTTGTTGTATTCAACAACATTATGTGGACAAAAATAAGGTAATATTATGAGTGATTGGGGAGGTTCAACATGTGGTGGCTAAAAATCTAGGCCATGATCAATTCACATCTAAGGGTAACCCAATATGTGATATTGTATTTGGGGAAACATGTGTCCATGAAAAAATTACATAATGGCATAGGAATCAAGGTACATAATTTGCCCAAGCAACAATAATGTCACTGCCATTATTTATCTCTATGTTGGATGTGTAACTAGAAGTTTTAAGGAAAAAAGCTCTCTTAGCTAGATCAATGTAAACTTTGTGTTCCATGCCCCAAGGTATGTAAAAAGTAGTGAAACCATAGGAAAAACCTCAATCTCAACCATAATTATAACCACAAGTGCACCTGTAGGCAACACTACAACTAATAACAAATCTAACCTAGGTGGATAAGGGAAAACAAAAGACACCATCATGATGAGCTTCACCATTGTTGCTAAAAAAGAAGACATGACACATAAAATCCTAGTTCAATAATAAATATATTCCAAATATCATAAATGAATGCGACTTGGTGGAGTTTAGATTTTGAGAACTTGAAGTTTTACAATCCATGCTCATAGATATCGATAATGATGTTTATGACCAAGAGAAGGAGAAATGATTCTTCTTTTATAAATCAATGCACACTTGCCAGGTGTAGAATAGGTAATGCAAGACCTATGGGTGGACATAACCCAAACTTATCCTTATATCATTGTTGATATTTTAGGTGAAAAAGTAGTTAGATAATATTTTTAGGACTAACTATTCTAATAAGATCTAGTTGTAAGATCTTTTATTGTGTAGGAAGTAGAACTACTGACAAAAGAAAGCCCAATACCACCTTTATTTCAAAAACCTTAGACACATGTTATATCAATAATTTCCAATGATCAAGGACATAATGTTGTATTTTATATAACTATCCAAAGAGAGTGGTGCATAGTAAGCACAAGAAGCATAACCACATCTGCAGGGCTAGGCTGCAAAGAGGCAAAAGAAGATCCTCACTCCACCTCCAACCTCTAGAAAGAAGATGGTTTCATGGTGGGGTACTATCTTGGAATGATATTTTTAAAAATATTTTGATTCATTTATATTACTAGAGTCATCTACCCCCATGGGCACACCTGAAGAAACTAATATGACACAACTAGATCCAAAACATGAAGCTACATAGGAATAATAGGATCCATCAAAAGTAAACAAATAGGCTACAAGGAAGGAGAAGGAAGAGAATACGAAGAGAAATTGAGAGGTGAAGTGAAAGGATGTAGAGGAAGAAGAGTAGTGAAAATAATAGGCTATAGAGGATGAGCACATAAAGAACTCTGAAGAAATAGAGGCTTAAAAACAAAGAAACGAAGAAGTAGAGGCTAAAAATAAGAAAGATAAAGAAGTAGAGGCTTGAAATAATAGAAATGACAAGGCATAGGTAAATAAAAAATAAAAATAAGAAGCATAAAAGAAATAATAATAAGAATAGGCTATGTAAAATAATAAAGAGGAATCATCGACCATTGTGAAAGCTTAGGCAGAGCAAAAGGCTAAGCAGGAAGCTAAAGATAAGGATATTGAATATAAATCCAAGGCTACAATATAATCTAAGATTAAATTTGAAGTAGATGACAAAGCTAAAGTTGAGTTTGAATCCAAGGCTAAGGTTGAGGTCAAAGCTAAAGAAAATTAAGAAGAATAATAAAAATACAAGCAATAAGCATAAATCACATTGAAACCAACACTTACAACACAAGGAGGTGGGTAAGAGGATGATTCTCATCCTACACCATAAATAACAAGCCAATGGTTGTGGGATATTCCCACATCATCCAAATGATGCACCACCTTTTCAATACCTTTGGTACATTTCATGGAGGCTCCTATAATAACTATAGTAACATCCATAGTTTTGACTATGACTACACATGAAACATCTTTGGATTTTCTTAGCTATTGCTAACCAAGAAAATTAAAGGTGCAACTATTTTCTAATATTCAATTACATAGAAGGATTTGGCCTTAAAATAAGAAGTTTTTTAGTTATGAGAGGACAACACAAACTTTAGCCTTCATTTCAAAAATGCATGCAATATCACTGACACCAAATTTCCTATATTGGTGACCCTCATCTTAGGAAACCAGGTGATGTCTGAAGATAAGTGAGTCTCAATTTTATTTGTACAACTCATAAAAGATTGGTTGGTTGTGAACAAGTTACAAATTTTGTGAGCATAATGGAAAAATATTAAGGGGGAAATAGAGGTAATTTAAGAGATCTTGGAAGAGTAAGAATATGTTGTGAACATGGCTACACTTCAAGCCAAGTGGCTAACATAAGGTATGCTAAATTAGAAGAACCAGTTGAATTGGTCATTGAACACAACTAAGCTATACTTTAACATAGTAGATAAAGCCAAATTTATCATGGAAGATCATAAATTTACATATAAAATAATGAGGAGATCACTCAAGCAATTGAGAGATTCAAGGGATAATGCCATGTAAAAACTACAAACATGGCACAATGAGACTCTATGTAGTTATTTTGCTAGCATCTAGGCTTAGAGGCATGCAAACCAGATGGAATATCTCACACATGATATCTATGTAAAAGTGTCAAATTATAAATCACTTATCACCATCACCAATGATGAAGATATTCAAAACTTGATGGTGATTCAATTCCTGCTATACATATTACTCATTATGGTGTGGGAAGTGTTGATTCAATGGAAAATGTTCAATCAAGACATGTCCCAGATTGACACCTCCATTGCATAAATTATTGATGAACTATAATACATTCCCATACATAGCTAAAATAAGTACTTTAATAAAAGAAGAGTGCAATAAGCACACAACCAGTAATTTAACAACCAAAAAAACATCTGCCAATAGTTTCTATATAACCTGGTGATTCATCTAATTCTCTAATAGATCCATCATCACAATAACCTACTAAAGAAGCCAATATAGAGTATGTTGCCACCTACACAATAGGTAATGTTTAGTTCAAATTTCATAAAATTTTAGCATAATTTTGTATGATGACCTTAAGCACTAGGATTAAGGCTAGGTTGGTTTAAAATCTGTAAATGGCATCCACTTAGTTAAAATAGTCTATTTAAAACTTTAAAGGGTAGTAGGATAGTACGCTACTTAGTTGAAAACCTAAAAGGGAAACTAATGAGTGTGTAAAGGGTGAAAATTGGTAAACAACACATAGATAAATAACCACAACTCTTATTTTGGTTCAATTCCTTAGCTCAAGATTCAAATTAGGAACTTATGCTATGACTTTGTCTTAGGATGAGACAAATATTTAAGTTTAGGAAAGTGTGGAGAACAGAACAAGGATAAAAATTATAAAGTATATCTATTGGACACATATAATTTGCACTCATTTTATCTTTTTTATAATCTTTTTATATGTATTCAACATATCTAAGCATAATTATAGGCATCATAATGTGAATATTCATTCCTTTTGGGCATATTAAAAGGCTGAAATATGAAGAGACAACACTATGTAAAACTCTATATATAACATTCAATTATATTTTTATATGGTTTCGATGTGATAGAGATTAATACATATCATTCTAAAAAGATTTTTCTATGTATCTTTTATCATTATTCTATACGTAGAGAGTACTCTGTTTATTTTAATCAATTAATAATATGATTTTATATCAACTATTTAAATTCTAATGAGCTTTCTATTTATTTGTATATCTATTTGTTTAGATTGTTAATGAATATATTTAGTGTGAATTTCCATCAAATGTTTACTTATGTAAATTCCTACATAATTTATCCCTTAATTAACATGTTTTTAAGGGTTTCTAAGAACCTTTGATAATACCAATAAATATTATTGGGGATTGAGTACACGTTACAAGCCTACACCAGCTTGATTAACCTAGTTCGAGACTTAACAACTATATTTTCTACTTAGCAAAATTGAGCTAGTTGATCTTGTCGATTAAATTCCTAGGAGGTTTAAGATCAATCATTAGATATAAAACCCATTCAATTCAATATAATATAGAGGAACATTCATTTTTGCATTATTATAGCTCATAATTCTACACTTAAAGAGTCATTGCTTAGGGTTTTGCCTTGGAGGGAAAGAATCTTGTCTTATGGGAAAGCCTTGGATGTAAAGTAGGAGTCTTTTAGGCAGAGCTAATTTATATAGTTTGATCCTTACAAATCCACAAAAACGTCTTGAAAATCACCATAGTCTAAGGGAAATACTGAGGCATGATTAGTTTAATTCAAGGTAAGTATTCCTAACTTTTACTCTTTTATTTGGTAGATAGATATTACACAAATTAATAGGATTAATGTTGTACTCTTTACTTAGTTTAACTCTACATTGAATTTAGTAGAGTTATCTTTTCATGTTTTTTTTTCTTTTTCTTTTAATAACTATCCCCCTTTATGCCACAAGCTTTTATTGGCAAGGTTCTCTACTAGCTAAGGAATTACACTACAGTTTACACAAAGTTGAATTTGTTACTGAAGTAGGATAACACTTATCTAGATAATCAAAATAGAGGATTTTACTGACTAGAGATGAGGTAAGAAATAAGTTTTTCTAAAGATAAATGATGACTTTATTAGAGAAAATACATGTTTCACACATACATAACTATTGAGTTGAGTTGTTTTGGCTAAGTATTTATACTACAATGTATTATAATAGATAGATAGATAGAGAAGAATATTGAAGAATAGATATATATTATACATAGGTTATAAATCAAAGTAACCTATGTATTTATGGTATAAAATAGAGAAAATATAAATATATGTATTCAGTGGTTATAGCAATATATAATAAAGAGAAGAGTTAGAATAGGAAATTTTATGTTCTGTGTATTGTGCATACATTACTGTAAACATAAAAGCCTTATTTTCAAAGTGAATGCTAAAGAATCTAACCAATATTAACCCTTATGATACATTAGTTTCACTAAATTTAACCTACTTAACATAAAACCATTTGTAGCCAATAAATTCACATTTTATGTTAACATTTGGTGGTATTGACCAAACCTTAGTAGACTAATGTCCAAAGGGAAATATTCTTTGGATTTTTGGAAGAATGTGTTAATATAAATAGAAGAGTGGTGGAAATAAATACTAAAAAAAATCACACAAAAGTTAAAATAATAGGTGCATCATTACCAGAAGTTAAGGCAATATTATTTTAGCCACAAGAATAATAAGTTTGGGTCACTTTTGCACAAATGTTGTGGCCTCAAATACTGAAAGAATTAAAACATACAAAAGAGTGCCAAATTATTATTAAAATACCTATTCAGTGGACCATATAAAATTTTTACACACTCTAATGCCTTGATACATCATTAACTTAGGGTATTGATCACTAGTTCAAGACAATTTTTGATTCATTCATCATAGTCTAGGATATACAGAGTTGGACAAGCTTTAATGCTAAGAAACCTAAGTTTTTTGAAGGAGTAAGGAAATGAATTTTGAATAAAGTACCAATTATCATCTACAAGTTATTTGTGGAGTGATATCTAGTATGAGAAAGCAAATAGTTCCTTTAGGGCTAGGCACCTAAGGGATGTCATGCAGAAAGGACGAGATCCTCGAGAGATGTGACTACTTGAAATATTTGGTATAAATAATTTAGTGGGGTTAAATAATCTATAGGGGCTAGGTAAGTGAGTATCAAGTGAAAATAAGTTAATTAAGAAGACAAGTGATAATAGTAAGTGCATAAATTAAAGATAGCTAAGAGAAAATGATGAATGAGGAGATGAAGAATCAAATGGAGAATGAGAGAGTTCAATCAAAAATAAATTAAGAAATATAAAAAAATGAAAGAGAGGAAAGAATTATGAGAAAAAATAAAATAATAGAGAAACATGATCTAGCTTTGACCAATAGAAGTCCAAATATTGTAAATCTTGATACTATCCCTCTGCCAAATATGAACAAATTAGTATTTACACCATAGGGAGGCATATATGAGACAGTTAAATGAATTAGAATAGAATGAATTTTATATAATACACTATTTAAGGTGATGAATGATATGAGACAAGGATTAATAGAGTTATTTACAATATTTGGAACTATTGGCATGTTGTTTTCATTGATCTCAAAAGGGTGCATCGTCCAAAGGCATAATGGTCATTGATGTTAAAGATGTATCATATCAAGGTTGATGTCAAGGTTAATGTAAAATGTGACTAAGGAAATATGGTATTATGTGATATTTCAAGGCATATAAGAGTGTTGTATTGATGAAAATTATCATGACTGGTGTGAGCATGGAAGGTACAGGTCATGGAAGATGTTTTAAGACAACTAATGTCTACATAGGAAGCCATGTGACAAGAGATAATTTGAAGGCAAGAGAAAAATTTAAGGAAAATCATGTCTTATGGTTTCATTAAGGCACATGTCAAGGTGTCAAAGGTGTTCAGGTGCATGAAAGAGCAATGTCAAGTCATATGATGCTTGGTCATGTGGCTTTAGGTTTGTATCAGGTTGTGGAAGATTTTTGTCATGAAAAAGAGAGTGGTGTAGTGATATGCGTGAGGTGTAATGTATTATATATGCTTGGTTTATGTTTTTTTAGGTCATTACATGGAAGGAACAAGTCAAGGCATCAATTTCTTAAGTAGCCTAAGCCTAGCCATGACATGAAGAGACCTTGTGAGGAAGTTTGAGCATGGTGGCTTGGTGAGATGAGTGCACATAGGCATGAGTGGTTGTATGAGGTTGTTTTAGCATATATGTGAGGCATTGAAACACTCATGAGTGTTTTAAGATGAGCCTATAGGGGTAGGACCTTCAGTCTAGGTTTGTATTTAGACCTCTTTTAAACCCTATCTAGCCTATGAGGTATCATGATCTATTGTCAAGGCATGTGAAGGATGTATGGTAGTGTTTAAATATGATAGAGGTTTTATGGCATGAGAGTGAGATGTTGAGCATGAAAGTGATGTGTTGAGAGCATGGAAAGAGGCATGAAGGTCAATTCAAGGCCTAATAAGGTATGAATACTATGGTGTAGAGAGAGAGAGAGAGTGTGTGGCCTAATGAGGGGTCATATCAAATATCAAGGTGTTTGAGATAATTTAAGCATTGTCAAAAGTGATGTATGTTTTTCAAGTTTTTTAATGCAGTTTGAGGTCATAGTGTGAAGAAAAAGGTATGAAAATTTATTTGGAGGTCTCTTGAGTGCTCAAAATGAAGGGTCCTCAACCTAATAAAATTTGTAGTATGATCATTAGCTTGTCAAAACCTTACATGGGAACCTAATTAGTTCATGTTATATGTGTAGGGGTCTTAGCTCAAAATTATAGCCATTAGTTTTTTGATTGAGGGGCTTTGCTTTATGAATGATCATTAAGAGTGGAAACTGGTTTAAACCCTCTTAGAACCCTAATGAAAATCCAATGTTGAATTTATTTCTCAAAAGTGGTCAGGATGGACTGATTTTTTTAGGTAATCTATTGGATATTTTACTAGACTTTCCCAGGTACCTCCACATGGTATTGGTTAGAGAGAGGAGAAATAAAATGTTGAGTTACAGGGTTATTTCTAAAGAAGTTATTATAGAAGTCACAAGATACATTGGACATACAAATCAAATGGATGGAGGAATAAGGTATAAAATCATGTTTCATGTCCATGAAGGTTTATATATAGGTTCTAATATTCAAGTGTGCTAAACGGGTCATCCAAGTTAGCCAGTTGCTAACAAGCCTAATGGTGTAAACAGTAAAAAACCTAGACAACAGTGAGAAGATGAATTAGAATGTATTTTCATGATTTAATGATGAAAAAAGTAAATAAATATGTTATTAAAGAATTTTAAGACATGTTCATGTTTTTTATAAGTTTTGGAGGTCAATGAATATGGTGAAGAAGTTGCTTACAAGTTGACCTATCCGGTTTAAATAAGATAATGAGATAAAAGGTCTTGAGATTGGTCTACAAGATCAATATTTGATATTAGATCATATTATATTTATATTTTATTATGGTTTAAATATCTCATAGGACCATCTACATGCATAAAAATTCAAGGCAAATATCTATATAGGTGTTGGAGGTCTAAGTCACCATGATTGATCTTTAATGTAAACTGGCAGTTCTGAGGAAGTAAGTTATAGTGATGAGTTTTAGGATCTATGCCTTGATTTGAAGTGTCTAATGCATATGGTGATAATTTTAAGGTCATTAATGTTATATATAATTTATTTATTATCATGTTTTTTTGGATAAATAATGTGTTATCTTTAGTTATTTAAGACATACTTTTCTGTGTGTTCAAAGGCCTAATGTGAATAGTGCTAATGAAGTGTTTCAAGTGGTGGTTGGACCTAAAAAGTGTCATGGTGCTTAGAGGATGTTTGATAAGGCCTATTTTATTTTTTTATGAAAATTTTATGTTGTGTATAGAGGTGTATAGTGTTCTAAGAGGACATAAGGTAACATGTTCTAAAGTAAGCCTAATGAAATTAGGTCTCCATGAGATCTAAAGAAGGATTTGGTTTATTTAAATTATGGATGACCTAATGAAATGATTTATTATTTATTTTAATGTGTCCTAAGGCTTATTATGTGATCAATATAAGTGGGCAAGTGGGTATGGATGACTAAGAGGTGTATGAGCAAGAGGCTTGTATAAGAACAAGGTTTTTTAGGCCTAATTGGTGTGTTAGTAGATTGGATTGAGGAACAAATGAGATAGAATATACTTGAGTGGAATGAGGTATTATAGACCATAAAAATAGAGTATAGATACTATCATTAATATATAGTAAAAGGTTTGAGTATGAAGATCAAGGTCATATGACCTAATCAGTCTTGAAGAGACCTAGATGAGCGAAGAAGCCTAGAAGGTAGTTTGAGATGGTTAAAGAGAATGAAGAGATAAATAAGGTGATAATCATATGTTATATGAGAAAAAATATGTTCTAAAGGTGATCAAATCAATCAGATGGTTGAGTTAGTGCTGAGTCATCTAGGGGGTCGGTGCCTCCTTGCAAGTGGGTGTTTACTAAAGCCTAATCAAGTAGGTGCTTGGCTAGTTGGGGTTGGTGCTCCATGTGGATTTGGTGCTTCACTAAATTTTGTTTTTGTATTATATGACTATAGTACATTTTTAGATATAAATGGGTTTTCTTCCCCTTGAGGTTTTCTTATATATGTGATGTGTTCTTTTATTTCATGTTCATATGTATGGTTGCTTATGCTTTGATTGATCTATATGTTTGTATGAATGACTGATGAATGTTAATTGGAATTTAATGAATGTTTTTAATACTGATTCACATCCCCCTCTCAATCATTTTTATTCTAACAAGAACACCCAGACTATTCCAAACCATGGGTGTGGAAGACCAACTAGTTATAAGTAGTTTGGCCCACAATGGATGAGGCCTAGAAGGTAGCATAAGAAGTGATGAAATGAGGATTAAGATATGAGATATTAATTACATATTTGAATTGAGGGAATATATATTATCCATATAAAGCATCTTCATAATAATTAATAAGTAGGAAATATTTACAGATAACATAGAAAAATAAATAGAAGAAAATGAAAATAATAACCTTCAAGACAAAGATGATTAAGAGACAAGTATTAGTAGTCATAATAAAGAAATACCATAGGAAGATAGGGAGGAATATAACTCCATAATAAGATGATTAGTTATTGAAAATATGGGACAATAAATATAATTAGAGATAGAAGAATAGGAAGGAGATATAAAGTGATATAAATCCCCTAAACCCCAAATGTAAGAGACCCCAAGAGGAAATGAACCCTTTGGACTAATCATCATCCCCCATGTGGATTTATAATATATGTGTACATCCATCCCTTTGAAGAGATATATTTATTGGAGATAAGGTAGAAAACAAATATAATAATCACAAGCAAGAGCTTGATAATAAGAGAGAATCTGTAAGGAATAAGGTAAAATTATTAGGAAGAAGGTACTTTCATGAATACTTATATAGAGATAAAGGTTGTAAAAAAAATTTGGTTAAACAATATAAAGATAAGTAGAAGGAACATTATAATAGTACTAGAGGAACATGTACCTCAGGTAATTAAATGAATAATAGTATTAATCCTAACAATGGTACTCCTAAACCATCTGAGAATAATAGAATGACATATAATAAGATGAAGTTACCATTTTTCGATAAAGACATGAAAGATGAGGAAGAACATCTATTTGTATTAGAGTCATATTGGAGGATTTAAAACATTACTAATAAAAGGGTAATGTTATTTCATTTTGTTGGTACATTAAGAGATGATTCACTCAAGTGGTACATGAAGACTTACTCGAGACATGCCATGGCATGGGAAAATATCCATAAAGCATTTAAGGGTGATTTTCACTATCCCAATATACCAATGGAGAGTGTTATCAAAATGAGAGAACTGGTTCAAAAAGAGAAGGAATATGTGATAGATTATGATTAGTGGTTTAAATCCATAGTGTGAAAACTAGAGGAGCCTCTCAATGAAAAAAAAAGGATAGAGTGGTTTAAATATGGCTTAATTTCTTGTCTACTCATAAATATGGATGTTAAAATGTTTAATACATTTATGGAGAGATTGGAAATGGTGTCAAGGCTATAAGCATAGTCTTGGAGAAGAGATATAGATACCTCATTAAAATACAATGTGGAAAGATTACAATTAGAACCATAATAAATAAGACTAAAACATGAGATAAAAATGAAAGGGGATGATTTTATGGTACCAAAAAATAATCATACACTACCATGACCAAGAATTTGGTGTACCACTTGTTGTGCAAAGGTCCATTCTAAGATAAAATGTCCCCATAGTGATATGGAAAAAAGAGTAGTGGTAATAAGATCAATGTAAACATAGATAGGAATGATGCCACCAATTCAGAGAGCCATATATAGAAAAATAATTTATTAAAAAATATGCATAGTCTATGATCAACATACAAAACACATATGCTCAATGATAGAAGTTGTACTCCCTGTAAATTAGATAATTCACTATACCAATTATGGTTCATTGAATCACTATAATAATAGTTGTCCTACCTTGCAGATGTACATGATAATATATACAAAAGAGCAACTACAATACAATAAATGCCATCACTACAGTTACCCACAACCAATTCTAACATATTGCACTCTATCCAAATATTCCAAACCTCACTACAAATTTGAAAAAAGCAACCTTAATATTATAATAAAAACCAAGGAGTTTAAAAAGGAGTAGTGAGGGGGGTTACAGAGAAGGATACCATAGAAGGGGAAATTACTAAGGTGACAAAGAATATAATTAGAATTACAATCAAGGGTATAATAAACAAAGACCCCATCCAAGGTGTTATAAATTCAAAAAGATTGGTCATATTGCTAGGAACTATGATAAGGATCCATAGATAGGGCATGGATTTTAACATGAAAAAGGAGCCCATGATTCACTTTCTTGTCCCAAAGCAACACAATTTTAAAAAAAGTGAAGGCACAAAAACTAAGGAATTGACAAAATATCTACCCAAAAAGGGGTCTAAAAATTATGAAAATTTAAAAAGGGCTAGGCTATGAAAGGACAATTTAATTAAATCATTATAGAAAGGAATAAGAGAAAACAATAGATAAAGAGGGTAGTTCATCTCATAGGTTAACCATTACTAAATAAATTATATAATGTCAAGAAAATATAAAGGATAAAAAAGAGAAACTACAGAAGAAGGCTCTCCACATTATGCGGGATAACTTACAATTGTGAGTAGAAATAACCACTAGAAGTGGCATGAATATGAGTAAAGGAAAAAAAGTGGCCATTGATTCTCATATGGACTTTGGCCCAGATGTGAAAGGGGATAAACCTAATATCAATAAGCATGACAAAATTGTTGGAAAAAGTTGAAAAATAATCACTAAATAATAAGATAAAGATCAACTTAAACTGACTTGACAAAGATGAGATTGAATATTTAAAAAGAATAATGAAACTAGTTGATAAGAAAGACCTAGTAACCAAACGTACACAATTTTGTAAGTATTAGAACAAACAAAAAAGAGAGCATCACATACAACGGGTGGAGAAAACTAAAAATACCAAGCTAAACATTTTTTTCCATAAAAAATCAAAAATGGAAAAAGACTGTCATTCTTATAAGCATCAAAATAAATGGCCAAAAAATTAAGAAAATAAAATTTGGACCTTAGTTTAGACACAAATGTATTACCACAGATCACATGGGAACTATTAAGGAAATTGTAGTTACATACAAAAACATAATATATTGCCATGGTTGATAGTACCTCGCGGTCACCCATTAACACCTTAATGTTGAAGTTTATTTTATGGGAATAAATAAGAGGGTAAACTTTGAGATAATCAATATGTATGATACTGGCTATGCAAATTTGTTAAATATAAAATGGTTTGTGGATTGTAATGGCTTACTAAACTTAAAATAAGAAGAAATCACATTTGAGAAACAAGGTTTAGAAGTCCATTTTACATTGGAGGTATAAATGGCAGTTACTTGGTTAGGATAGCTATGGTCAGAAGAGGAGGATAGTGAATTTAATAACATATTTATTGTGTATGATCTAAAAAATATTATACAAATATAATATGACCTAGATCCCAATGAGGATGGAGAGTTGATAGTAGAATGAGAAGAAGGAGAAACACCTCCAGGAGATAAAATTTTGTTCTTCATATATGGTGAGCCAAAAATCATAATACGAAAAGTGTGTTGTTTAATAAAAACACCCCAAAAAAGGAAAATTACAACCACAATGAAAAAACTATTACCTTATAAAAAGAAAGCTCACCACATAGAACAGGATTCACATAATAAACTACTTAAGTTTACCAACATAGGACTGGTCAATGAATACTTACAATAAATGATGAGAGTTTTTCAATAAGAAGAAATAAGAATGAATTCAATCAATGATACACTCACCATTACTACTACAAGATGGTGGTACATCCACATAACAACCATCCATACTTGGTAAAACTCTTGCATAATACTCAGAACATGGTTTTTAAAATAAAAAATTTACTTCCCAAAAATAAGACATTACACAAGGGAAAGTAACCCATGACAACATATTGAAACAAGTGAAAAAATATGGAAGATAAGAGGGGAAACTAATAAATGCTTATGGGAACAATTTTACTTTTAGACATTTGAATCAATTCCCAAGACATGGTACTTACATCAAGAAATGTGGAAGGGAACCAATATATGGATAGATTTCAAAATGGATTTCTATAAAAAATTTAACTTCTGGGACCTAGATACAAGAGTCTATAGGGCATTGTGTAAGATATAAAACTTTTTATTTATGGAAGACTCAATGGCTAAAAAATAATTATCCAAGATAAAAATGGAGGAAACACCACTAGGACACATAGATTACTAAGAACAAATTGGGATAATTGTGTGAATCATCTAAAATCATAGGAAAAACCTTGCAAATAAAAGAGCATGAACAAAAGGTGTATTACCAAAAAAATTATAAATTAGGAAGAATATGAGGAAGAAAAACTTGAAAATATAAAAAATTTATGTTGTATAAAGATAAATAAAACTTATTGACACCACAAAAGATAAAACATAATATTTCTACCAACCACTTAAGATTAAGGAAGAAAATATCACACTAAAAATAGAAAAGTACAAAACTATTGGGTGAAAGAGGAAGTATAAAATATTTTAGAACTATTGAGGGAGTTTGAATCCTTATTCCCAATGACATTTACCAAACTTAAGGTAAATAAGGAAGATGTGAGTACTATGAAGATTCAATTGAAAGAATACATCAAACCATTGTGGAAAGGACCATGCTGACTAAATATAAAAAAGTTTAAGGTTGAGTTGGATAAAATGTTAGCTGGTGGTATTATAATTCCCATATAATATATTGAATGGATAATTCCTATGATAATACAAAAATAAAACTAGAGAAATATGCATCTGCATTGACTATAGGGAACTAAATAAGGTTTGTCTACATGACTTGTTCCCAACACCATTCACTAAAAAAATATTAGAAAGTGTTGTGGCTAGATAAATATATAATTTCACTAATGGATTCTCATGATAGTGCCATAGGGTAGACCACAAACTACATATTCCATAAGATTGGGATACTTCATGTACACATCGATGCCATTTGGATTGAATGATGCACTGATTATATTTAGCTGCATAATGGTAAATGCATTTTGAGATTTCATACATGAATGTTTAGAGGTATAATTGGATGATTTTATAGTTTAAAAATTGATTAAGAACCATATATAGGCATATGAATGATGTTATAAAGATGCATATAATTGAAAATTTATCTAAACTTTAAGAAATGCATCTTTTCTAATCCTTTTAGAACCCTATTAGGTGATATAATATGTAAATAAGGATTAATTTTAGGTCCACTGAAAAACACCATAATCATCAACCTATAACCACCCAAAACACAACAAGAGGTTAGAATAATTTAATTAGAACAAATGCATCTTATTGGTGAAGACAAACTATAACTATTTTGATTATGTACGATGCTTTTCTCTTACTGATCTATCATATTTAGTATTGCTTTTATAAAAAATACTTTTATTATTTTTCAATATCTTTGTTTCTTTATGTCACTAATGTATCTTTCCTTATGGTTTACAGTATGGATTTATGATGACTTTGCTTTATAGTCATGACTCTAAAATCCTATTCCCTCTTACCACTATATACTAGTATCAACTACAGAATTATGTTTTTTCCATCCTTATTTTGTTAGTCTGCAAAATAAAATACGACCATTTACCATCAAAATTTTATTTAGACTCTTACCATCATTTAAAATTTATTACCACAACCTCATTTCATTCTACATATGTTGAGTATCCTATCTATTGAGTTCTAGTTATCCTTTATTTATTTCTTTGGGAACATGTTTTTACACTATCTTCTTATGTCTTAATCAAGCTAAATGTCCCACTAAGATGTTTTGGAAATGTCAAACAACTAGATTCTAAGATACTAGTTTTGAGGTACCTTGGTAACCTTATTCCATTTCCTTATCTAGGAGGATAGTGCCAACCTAGTGGGGAGGTGACATGATCTATGACCATAAAATTAAGCATCTATTATAGTGTACCATAATACCATCTAATAGAAATTCACCTAGCTATAATGACAGTGTCACCTCATACATTTTATTATCATTGGGTTTATCTCCCTACACCACATTTGTCTACAATGGAGGGCTTCAATCGAGATCTATGTACAAACCCTTAGCTAAGATTACCTGCTATCATTTACAATTTTATTGTGCCTAAACTCAATATATTTTCAAATATGTAGGGCCCAAACCATCTTATTTTGGAGAACACATTAATCGACCCAAGTATAAGAAGCATTCACCACAAAATCCATTACCTAGAAAGTCTATTACATGAAAATATATGATGTTGTAATGACAAAGAGCATTTAGATTATTTATGGCATGATCTCCACTAGAATGTAATATGATTTTTCCACTGCACTTTATGAATAATACATGAAAAACCTATAAAAAATAAAGGTAAAATTGTTCATGATTTCTATTACAGTTCCTTATGGCTAATAGTTGCAATGTATTTCACAATTGCTAGTACTTGTATTGTATTTCACACATACCAGTCTAGGGCATGAGGGTTGGTTATAATAGAATTTAGATAAACCTATAGGATCCCAAATCCTAGAGATAATGAAATTTATCCCTACATTACAACAAGTAGAAAAATTCTTGTAATGAGAGAAGACACTTAGGAGTATGGTAGAGGGGAGGTTTCAAATATCTAAGGAAATTATTCACAAGTATATTACATAGGTTCATTTTTTTTTAGACATAGATAACATTTTTATTTAACCCTTCATTAAAAAGTTTATCCTCTCCCACCTCTACCTTATGAATTTATCAAAAAACAAGTTGAGGCAGTCATCATTACATCCACAATCCTCTCACTGGACCACAAATTTTTTTTAGTGCGATGGGGGAAATTTTTCAATAAGAAGAGGAATAAGGGGAAACTAAAACAAGTGAGGACCCATTATTTCTAGGGGGAGTAGAGGCACCAAAGCCTCAAAATAGTAACTACAAGTCCTTCATACCAAAGAAACCAATTATTGACTCGAAGGATTTAAATAAGGAGGAGGAAGAAGAGGATACAATTATATTTATTTCCAAAAACTTTATTACATGAAAAGAGTTGAGAGAAGAAGAGATGGAAAAAAGGGTACCTTACCTTACACACCCAGGATGAGGAAAGTCTCATCTTGAGGAGACTTGTACTCAAAATCAAAACATAAAATACATACTAAAGAATAACTTGAGGCATTCACTATTACATCCCTCACTTCAGGCCAAAACCTATTATAGATGAGTGTGAATAAAATAAAAAGGATCTAGTCACTACATGAACATAAAAGAAAAGAAAAACAAAAAGTAGTTAAATCTAAAGCCAAAATGGTAATAACAGACTCAGATTTAGAGTCCTCAGTGAAAGTAAATATCATATAAATAGAGAAAGAGGTGACCATTCAAGTCCCATATATGAACACCCTCATCAATATGTGTCATAACAAAGGATGGATAAGTAGAGTAGTAAGCTTCCACAAAAATGTAGATTTTGTCAACCAAGGTAGGGCGATAAGGGAAATTATGGATTACATTGAGTTGATCCCATTCACTCTAGGTGATGTTAGAGATAGAGTCCCAAAATATTTATAAATTATCCACATTTAAACCAATAAATGAATTAAAGAGGCTAATATCATGGTGGAAAAACATAAAGAAGAAGATTTATAAAAGACCGCCTTAGAGTCCCCTCTATCTCCAGCTGACTAGAAAAGATTATAGAAACTCTAAAAAATAGAGTTAAGGTCTAAACATAAAAATAGATATGTTCACTGAGGCCTTAGAGAAAATAAAATAGTTATAATCAAATAAGGCACTGGAGGAAGAAATGATTCAAAAGTGCAAACAACTAGAACAAGAACTGGAGAAAGAAAAAAATCCAAGAAATTATAGAATTAGCCACCCAAAAGGCTAAATAATTTTGGACAAGGATAAATTAGAGAAGGAACAAGCAAAGGAGGAAGTAAAAAATAAAAGGAAAGAATAGGAGGAGAAGAGAGTAGTGGAGGAAAAATAGAAAAAACTTGGAGAATAGGAGAATAAAAATAAAGAATAGGAAGAAAGAATAAAAGAACATAAAAAGAAAGCAAAAAAAAAGGAAAGTAAAATCCAAGAAGAAAATAAAAATAAATTGGATGAGGAAAATAAAATAAAATTGGTGGAGCTCAAAAAAAAAGAAGAATAGGACCAACAGAACTAGGAGCTAGAATAAGAGAAGCTAATAGAGAAAATAATGGCTTTGTAGATGAAAGGGAAGGAGAAGGAGATAAGTCCAAGAATAAAGGCCACCACCCAAGATGCTGCAAAAAGCACTTTGAGCATAATGGGGGTAATCTTAGGAATTACAAAAACTCCTACAGATCTGTTAGAATGGATCAAATTAGAACTAGCCAAGCACAAATAAAAGACCTCCACCATCCTAGTGCCATCAAGTTTTCTCCAACTAACTAAAGGAGGGAAAATTAAAGTAGCACTACAACACCTAAATCCAATTGACAAGGAAATGGTAGGTCTTACTCTCATCCAAAGTACTAGATGGGATTAGATGACATATTGCATTGCCTTGAAGGAGGCAATTAATAAAAAATTATCTACCTTGACGATTGCTCAGCCACAGTTTCATCTAGACACTACTTTACCCATAAAGTAACAGCTCGTGGAGATAGTGGAGAATTTAATCAACCATGTTGGATCCATATTGGATAGAGGCCTTATCAAAATTGAGGTTCAAGAGGAATATAAGGATTTATTTGGGCCACTTCTGGGGGGAAATTAGGATAACCAAGCAAAATACAAGGAAAAAGTAGGGAAAATGAAGGAGAAAGTAGAGGATACAACCACCCACTTTGCTTACTCACTTAGCTAGCCACTATGGATAACTGATAAGCAATTTGATTTGGAGGAAATGGAAAAATAATTGAGTGAAACCTCAACTAGATTTAAATTTCATAACATACCCTCCATCGCTAAGAGAGATAAAATGATATTCTTTCATGCACACTATAAGAATAAACAAAGAGATCACACACACACACACACACACACACACACACACACACACACACACACACACACACACACACACACACACACACACACACACACACACACACAAAGAAATGGAGGACTCTAGTGAGTTCCTAAGTAAACAAATGGAGAAAATAGACGTCTAACTTAAGACACATATTGATTACCTGAACTCACTAGATAAAACTCCTATCCCAAATGGCATTATCTTAGTGGAAAAGGAGAATGTGGCTATAAAAAATATGATTTTAGAGGCAAAGAAGTTCATTTTGAATTGATAGACTTTTGGTCAGACTATGGTAAGTATGTACCAGCAACATCTACCCAAGGAAGAGACACCTACTCCATGATCTCCAATATAATACTATAGCAGTTCTCATAATTTTGTTGCACTTAGGTGGATTGCAGTAATTTTTAGTACTTGTCAACCCTTAGAATTGTCTCACAGATGAGAGAAAGAGATAAAAGTCAATAAAATGTTGGTAGCATTCTCTATCAGCTAAAAAACTAAACCATAGTTACCATAGAGTTGATTTTGTTACTACAACAACATAACACTTATCTAGATTGACATAATGGAGTATTATATAGAATGGAGATATGGTAATAAAAAAGGCTTTATGTAGATAAAGGCTGACTTGATTAGAGAAAAGACATGTTTCACAGAGACACGACTATTGAGTTGTATTATTTTGGCTTGGTATTTATACCACAATGTATTGTAATAGATAGATAGGTAGAGAATAATATAGAAGAATATAGATATATTATATAGAGGTTATAAAGTAGAGTAACCTATGTATTTTTGGTATAGAATAGAGATCATATAAACATGTGTATTCAATGATTATATATATATATATATATATATATATATATATATATATATATATATAATAAAGAGAAGAGTTAGAATAGGAAATATTGTGTTATATGTACTAGGCATGAATTACTTTAAACATAAGCATTACTTATTTTTAAAGTGAATGTTAAATAATCTAACCAATACTAACCCTTGAAATACATTAGTTTCAATAAAGTTAACCTACTTAACATAAAACCATCTAAAACCAACAAATTTAGATTTTATGTCAACAACTTTAGTGAGCAGTAGATTAGATTTATTTTATGTATTGTAGACTTATCTAGGGTTATTTCATAATCTCCTTTACCTAGAGGATTTGGAACCATCTCATTTGGTGTTGTGTGGTAAGAGATTCTTTATTTAGATTTAGTGGATCTGAATTGGTCATCTCCTAATATAAATAGTTATGCAATCAATTGTTTGGAAAGATTACCTTCTCCTAGCCAAGTTGTAGATCCATCCTAATTCGTTGCATACACATGTTTTTACAGAGTTTCAAAAGAACATTGTAGTTGTTGTATGAGGTTTAGGAGCATAAATGTTTTCATATACACCATACTTGTTTTAATTTGATATGTAGGTAAACACACATCAAAGTGGATCATTAGGTAGATACTTTTGGTTCAAAGTGTTAGTGTATTGAATAACTCATATAGTATTGCATGGTTTAAGATGCACACTTATTCTTTAATTTTATATATATATATATATATATATATATATATATATATATATATATATATATATGTATATATATATAAACACTAATTATGTGAACAATTATCCACATATATGAATTTAGATCCACTTCTATGCCTCTTCTAGAGATAATGAAACCCAAAAAATTACTAGAAATAACATTAAAAAAATTCTTAGGACTTAATAAAACTTTTTATTATATTAGTCCTTTAAATGATTTTCTTTGAATTTTCCCAAAGATTTCATATAATAAATCTTATAATATGTCATGAAAATAATCATGAAATATCATTTTAGTCAAGATGTCAAGAAATGCTCAAAATTTTGGCACTATGATAGACATGAGCAAATAGCAGAGGTTAGATCATGTCCCATAATCAACTAGGAGTGTCAAATAAATATCCCATATTGATGATGAACATACTAGAATAAACTTAGAGTCCTAGGTTACTGACCATTCTCCAAGGCCTCCACCTAGTCTCCATTATTCTTATGGACAAGAACATAAAGATGAAGACATCAATCCGCATTTATACCAAGAAGACTGGAAACACTACTTATCAAAACTTACACTCCATTTCTTGTGGGAAATGTTAGGTTTTTTTTCTTTCCCAAAGGTGGACTGAAGATTATCCTTGGGGAGGAAGTAAATTTTTAAGTTGCATCTAAGCAACTAGAGAAGAACAACTTCTAGTTGACCATTTTTTAGTAGCATTTAGGTTGGTTGACAAGTGTTTGACAAAATTCCACTCTATATTTTTTGGGAGTCTTGACCTAATTTAGATTGAGGGAGGAGTATCTCCTCTCCTATTTTCATTTGACTAGACACTCACAGTCCTTAGTGGACACTATTTTCATGTTGTTGGTATTTATGTTCATGCGATTGTCTATGGTTCTTGTGACCATTAAGGTCAGGTTTGGAGCTCCTACACATTTCTTTTCCACTTCTAGTAAATCACTCTTATTTATTTTAGAAGGGGACTATTATTTTTGGAGTCAGTAGTGTGTTCACACTAGTAGAGAGTGGGTTTATATTTATCAATCTATTCATATGTTTGTAACTCTTTGCATGTCAGTTTTGGATGGGCCAATTCTAGTTGACACTTGGTTTTCTTTATTCCTAGGAGTTATCAAACCTTCTATGATAATTTGTGTTGGGTTATTTTGTTACAATATTGTTGACCTTTGGAAATTATGTGTAGTTGGGATGGATGAAAAGTGTTTTTCATAATGCCATTTTTCATCTCTTCATCTGTCTAGTTTTTTTCAAGATGTGGGTTTCTTTTTGTCAGGGGGAGTAGATTGTTGACTAGAGTCTAGTCTATGGCACTTGCTTGTTTTGTTTTTTTGCTCACCCTCAAAATCTTGATGAATGAATCATTGAATTAGAGATTTTTCTCCACTAATCCAGTACTCCTTGAATTAGAGGAAAAAATTATGGATTTTATAGATGATCCTCATGATCGAAGGTCTATATTCATAAAGGACATTTGGAATTTCTCTACACCACACTAATCTAGTTCTGACTTTCTAGATTCAAAGAAGGAGTATCACTCTTTATTACAAGAATATTCATTTCTTAGGGATAATTCTAGTGGGGGGATTAGATACTATAATGGGGGAAATAAGAGAAATTTTATTATTTCTTTTGCTCCCATCAGATTTATTGGGGACAAAAATCACCTCTCTAATATGCATTTCTCTCCTCTTCAACTCAAGAATATTGTGGACTCTTGGCCCCAAGGTCTTAATGGTTATTTGTGTATTCATAATAATTATTACTTTCCTAAAGGAGACCTACCTACTCAATATTTTGAATTATCTAAAACTTTCATTTAAAATGTTGGTCATCATTCCAATCTGGTGGAAGATTTACATTAGTAGCCACTAGATTTTTCAAATACTAGACTACCTTCACACCTCTTTGTGGTGGACAAGATCTTAGATACCTCTAAGATACCTTTAAGGATGAAAGGTAGAAGATGTGTTAAGCTTAGGGGAAATAAGTTCATCTTGTTTTGGGTGAGGATGTTGAGATCAAACACACCATGCAATTGTCACATGCTACATTAATGGGTTGTTTTATTAGGAGAAGAATATTTATCCTAAATTTAGAGAAATAGATTAATCAATTTTGGAAACCAATCCTTGGATATACTCCTATATCCCACATTCTTGTTTAGGACTATCTTGCCTTTATTTTTAAAACCACTACAAATTTTTCTCTTATCTTGGCACAAATATGGTATTGGAGGTCATCACCATTAACTATTAAGAGGTGGATATTAGGATTTGATCCCCAAGTGGATAAAACCTTGAAATAACCTATTCGGGTTAAACTCCCAAGTTTTCCATTGGAATATTGGAACATTGATGTGTTTAAGGCCATTGGGGACAACATTAGGACTTTTATAGATGTCAATGACATATATCTAAAGGACTCCTCATGAATGGTTGCCAAAATATTGGTTGATATTAATCTATAGGAGGGTGTGGAATAGGACATTGTATTAGACTTTGGGCCCCAAATTCACACTCAAACCTTAGATTATATGGGTGTCCATTTCAAGTGTGTAAGATTTTATGTTTATGGTAACTTAGCCTTGGATTTCCCTCTTATTTTCTCACCCAAATATTGGAGGAGGAAGCTAATGTAGACACCAAAATAGTGTCAACCCCCCCTTGGTCCCTTTCTAACTTTAACATGACTAACCAACACTTTATTAATTTAAAATACTTATTTTAAATTAATCATCCCCTTTTGACACCTCATCGTGGACACCTCACCCTTAGACTATTTCCTACCCTATGACTCACCCCCAAGACTAAGTCCTTCAAAACATAACTACCTAAGACCAATTCCAACCTTATAACTAATTCTCGTGACAAATAACCCCGTCTTTTAACCATTCTCCAATGGCAATTGCACTTGGCAGATGAAGAAATGGGAAAAGGATATTTTTAGCCCTTTTCCCCATTCTTCAGCTGCCAATGTTGGTCAAGTGTCAACTGACGCCGGTGGAACTGCCGACGTCGGTTACTTAAACTAAGTTGCTAACATTGAATTGCCCCCTGCCTCTTTGCATAATGACGCGCACGCTTTGAGACTGAACACTAGAATTCTATTATCACTCTCCCGATTACAGAGACTATATAAAAATCACTCCAGGCATCGAATTGGAGATATTGTACGAGATCTTTGACATCATCTACAACAGGAACAAGCATCCCAACACCTCTGGTTCTCAATCAAGAAGAGCTAAGTATTCATTTGTTTCATTTCAGTAATTTAGAATACATTAGTAATTAGTCCCTATTTACTATTTTCTAAATACTATCAATCAGACCCGACCTAACTTCTTCTCGGAGAGGATGAAAAGCCTTCCTCTTACCCTTACTCTTTTTGACAACCTATCCTCTACCTGACTCCTTCCTTAGACCTTATTCATCTCCCTACAACCCTGCATAGACCTTTAAACCCATAGAGTCCCTCTGTCAACCACAGACTTTCTCTGAAACCCATCCAAGGACCATTGCCCCTACCAACATCAGCAGCCTAACCGACATCGGCAACATTGACCAACTGACGCTGGTAGAATTACCAATGTCAGCGACTGTGGAAGACTGATTATAGGAATCAGGTATGCATTATCTATTTCTCTTTCTTTAAGTCTTTCATTATTTCTTTCTATTACGACATTCTTTTTATCAACTAGTGGACTGTCATCCCTCAAGGAAGTCTTTGCACTTCTGGGATCGAGTGTGTGCTTGGCAGTCCACCATATCTGTCTCTAACATTTTTCTATTTAAGTCCCTTTCTCTCTATAGGTGTCTTCCTCCACATCCAAAGAGGAGTCCCTTCAACGTCTGGATACGGTGCGCAACTTCATCTGGGTACGTACAAACCCCTGACCATTTATCTTTAATTTCTTATTTTTTTTGAATATTAAATAGCAAAAATGAGTAGAAACATTCTGGCACACCTGGTGGGACCCTAGAATTTTCCTTGGGTTCATTTCTTCTAGAAAAGCAAACTTTCACATAGTTGCATTAGGAAAAAGCTTTCTTCTTGCATCCTTCCTCTTCTTTCTTTTTCTTTCGAAAAGAAATCATAAGCACAAGTTAAAAAAAACATATTTCTTTTTCTTCTTGTCACCTCTTTCTTGCATATTAGAGTAGTGAAATTCATACTCTCAACCTTTTCCTCACTTGTTTACATCTGAACAAAACATTTCAATTTGGGTTAAAATATATTGCATTTCATTCCTTCTTGAATGCATTTTTAGCTCATCTAGTAATTAAAAACGCATTATGAATAAATCATAGTGCACATATGTTACACATCTAGACCACAAGCACATCAAACTAAACATCTAAACATACTTGAGATAAGGCCCGACTAGGATTTCATCACCTAGCGGATACCTTACCCTTCCTGGTAATCCTACTTAGACTTCACTACCAAGGGGAAAACCCAATCTATTCTCTGGCAGAGTATAAACTCTAGGGGAAGTATATATTGGCTAAGCGATCTAGCTTGGATCTAGGCTCGTGAAGTGAGGGGAGAAAGCTCCTAGCACCAGGCCACGTACGGAACCTAATACAGATTTTGAGCACCAAAACTTAACCCGAAACCAACCTTAGACTGCTTCTTTTAGTACCCGTTCTAAAAGCCCAATTCCCAAACACATTCTTTTAAGGTATAAGCCAGCACGACTCTAAAATTTATTGTTAGGAATTTAACATTTAGAGGTATCTTGCCTTCATCTACTTTTCTATTTTTATCTAGTTTTTTGAGCTAGTAAAGATGAATTATTATGAGCTTTAAAAATAACTCAGAACTTTCTTTTTCTTCCAAAAAATTTCAGTTTTCTGAGTTTTTGGAAACACACAGTACCTAACATTAGTTTTTCCACTGACGTCGGCAACTCACCTTCACCGACATCAGTCATCTGACCGACATCGGCAACTTACTTCACCGACATCGATTTTTCTACCGACATTGGTCACTGTCAAAATTTTTTCTTCTCAAACAGCAAGCTAAAAACCTAACCTTTTTGCTGTTAAAAACAAATTCTAGTTTTTTGACGCTGAAACATACAGTTTTTAGAACCTAAATCTATTTTGCCTTGAATGGTTTTGACACGTAGTCAAACCAAAACTCTTATTGACCACACAAGGCAACAACCACTCCCACCTTCGCCTTCTATATCAAGTCCCCAAATGGAGTATAATTTAGAAACTAAACGTACTCCTATCCAACCAACCCCATCTCAACCCCCTATTGTTCCCAAAGGGACCAAGACTTTGAAAGGTTCCTTGACCTCAATGTCAAGGCTCTTCAGCACTATCTCGCAAGAAGTCAAACATGAGATCCTTCAGGCAACCCAGTTTATGGGATGCCAACTTCCTTAGTTGAAATGGCAATCATATCAACAGCCTCTGTAACCCAACCCATGGTCACCCAGGCCATCGCCTCAACTAACAACTCGACCATGACCAATCTTCAAAGTGTGGCCTCTCCTTCTGTTTCTGGACCTACCTCCATTGGGGTTTATGTACCCCCTCACCCACAAACCATTCAACAAAGTTCTACACCATTCCAGAACTTAATTGTCTCCATCCCACCTACTCTTGCACCCATAAATACAAGAGTGACTACTTATCCTTTGGCTAGTGTTTCCACCATCCAACCACCTTTGGTGACATCAAGTCAAGTTGTGCCTTCTAGCTTTATGACACAACCACCCTTGACTTCAACATCAGTCCCTATGACTAGTTACCAATATGTTGCACCTATACAAGTGCAACCAACTATGTCATACGCTCCACCTAACACCTTCCAAATGCCTTAAAGCCTATGGGGTGCCCCACCTGCAAATCCATCAACCGATCTAATCAAGATGTTGATGGATAAGATGTCTAATCTTGAGACATCCATTTCGGGTTCAAGAAATGTTCTCTCATATGAATAAATTTGTAATGAACCTATTCATCCTTCGGTCCCAATCCGACCATATCTTAGTTAGTGGAAACTTCCCAATTTTACTCGCTTTCAGAGTAAAGAGGACCCACAGCAACATCTACGAGTGTTTAGACACGCTTATTACCTTATAGCACATGATGATGCGTTATTACTATGTACATTTCCCATGTCACTTTCTGGTGCTACCCTCGATTGGTATAGTTCTATAACCAGTCACTCTCTATTTACATTCACTCAACTAGCTCAACTTTTTCTTGACCACTTTTCAATCAACATCACTAAAAAGGTCTCCATCACGGACCTATACTCTATCAGAAAATTTGATGATGAATCAATAGCTAATTTTGTTGCCCGTTGGAGAGGCTTAATCAACCAACTCTCCTTTTCTTTACCTCAACTAGAGCTCATTGAGCTCTTCTCTAGAGCATGTGCTAAGCACATCTCATCTACTTTGTGGGTCCAAACATTCCGCACATTTGACAAAGCTTTCACCATGGCCAGAAAGCTCAAACTTCACACTATTGAAGAAAATAAAGTTAAATTGCATAGTAAAAACCCCAACGCAAAATCAAATGACCCTTCCTCCAAATCTTCTTCCTCCAATTCTAAGTCCAAGGGATCAACAAATGATGTGGTACTTAGATCATCATCATCGACCACAACTAACCAATCCAAACCTTCCACATCTCAAAGCATTACATGACAATTCCAACAACAATACGTACAACATCAGTATACTCTAATAGGAGAATCATATGCTTTGGTGTTGGATAAACTAGTCAAATAGGGAGTCCTCAATCTCCTCCAAATTTGACCACCACCTCAATTTGATCCCTCACGTGCCATCCCCGCATGGTATAGGGAGAATGACTTCTGTAACTATCACCGTGTTAAAGGCCATGACATAGATAATTGTAAAACCCTCAAAAACATCATTCAGGACATGTTAGATAAAGGTGATCTTGTCTTGGATAACCCAAACACGCTACCTAATCAAAACTTATACATCTTTAGACAACCATTCTCTAACCATCCCCCTAGTCAAAATAACATTTAGACCATAGCTAAAGACCCCCAAGAGTGTAATATACACACGATCGATATGGTTTCACCTTTCATCCCTAACCAACCTCTTCCACAAACTGAAGAGGTTAGTCAACCTATCCCCCCACCACAAGAAGAAGATCCTTCTTCTCCTAATAGTCCTCCACTACCCCTCTTATATTAGAGGATGCTTAAACCATACCAATGACACTAGCCCCACCTTCATCCTTCTTACTACCAATGGAGGACCATACCTTTCCTGATCTTCAACCACAAGTAGAAGGCACGATCATCCCTATGCTCTTTCCTCTCGAAGAGCCACATTCTCCAATTCCTTCTCCACCGAGAAAAGAACTTGTCTCTTCACCTACTTCAATTGAAGAGGATCTAGTAATGGCTCTCTCTCACCTTTGACCTAATATTTCCGCATCTAACACATGCCCACTCTCACAACCACCCAAATCTTCTAAAAAACCAATTATAAAGCCTAACACAATAGCTTCTAAACCATTCTCTCGACTGGCTAAAAACTTAGGATTTCTCCATTCGAGGAACTTAGAACATGAGGCATTATGGGAGTGACTCAAAGATCCTTATCTTACACATCTCATTTCATCTCGTACTATCGACCCTTCTGTGACAAAATCTCCAAAAGTCACCAATGAAGACCAGGCTTCTACTTTTAAATCTTTAGAAGCTCAACCGTCCACATCTGAACCTAAACCCTCACAAACATCCACCATACCAAAACTGGTTAAATCCCTCGGTATTCATCCCATATCGAACCTCACTCACCCACAAGTGAAGGTTGATTTGAATCTCACCCCCCATAATAGTAGTCCTCACACCGTATTAAAGAAGGCTACTAAACCACGTCAGAGAACTCCTCTTCCACCATCACCATTGCCCTCTATTTTGGGCCCTCATCCTTCTACCTTAATTGGAGTGCTCCCTACTCCAACACCTAACAAAAATAAGTTGCCTCCATTACTCCCTTTACCCACCAAAAACATACTTCCTCTAAAAAATTTGGCACCCCTCACAAAGAAAGTGTTGTCTACACAAGTGACCACACCACCAATTAAAAAGGTGGTACAAAAAACCCCCTCAACAACTTCTAAACAAAAGTCATCAATATCTACTGCATCAACAAGCGTAGACCCATTAGTGGGTTCATATGCTTTGATATTACACCGACTTTTGCAAACTTCTAGCATCACTCTCCCATCTATTAAACCATTTCAACCTCTCAAACCAAAACTATCTTGGATTGATGACACTAAAATCTGTCTATATCATCGCTCACCTGGGAATGATACTGAGAATTTTTGTGCCCTCAAGGTTGTCATTCGCTAATACTTGGAAAAAGACACCCTTCTTGTTGAGGATACTGTCAACAAATCTCCAACACCGTCTCATGTCTCTCAAACCTCTTCACCTTCATCGGGATCCCATCATCAGACTATGGTCCCTTTACCTCCTTCATCTCCTCTATTCAAGATTAACACCATCAATGTGGACACTAGGTCACATACTTTAAAGGATAAAGCAAAATAGAAGGTTGTTATTCCTTGGACCTACCCATTTGTCAAACCTGCTCAACCACCCAAACCCAAGATTTCTATCTTGGGTACATCCCAACCCACTTCTTCGGAGGTAATCCATGATTCTATGGTGAAACAGCTTTACCAAACTCCCATGAATATGACTTTATATGACCTCATTCAAAGCTCTCCATAGCATCGTCAAGCTTTAATCAAAGCTTTATAGGTAGTGGAGGTCCAACCCGAGGACCCCCAACCACTAGCTGCCTTAGTCCAATCATTACCCATTGTCACCTCTATTACCTTTAGTGATTCTAAAATTCCTACCTCCAATTTGGAAGATCAGAATGCTGCCCTTTTCTTCATAGCTTACGTTGATCGAACTCACGTTAAGTGAGTTATGATTGATGGGGGTGCCAACATCAATATCATTTTCACCCATGCCTATGACCAATTAGCCCTCCCAAAGAATTGTATGACTAAAGCCGACGCAATTCTTCAATCTTTCAATGACTCCACCACCACTACCATTGGCACCATCAGCTTACATATTCGTGTTGGTCCACGAACAATTCCAGAGCTCTTCTACATCATTGAGGGAGATTTCTAATACAACATGTTATTAGGATGACCTTGGATCCATGCCATGGTCTGTGTCCCTTCTACATTACACTGTTGTGTCAAATTTGAACACGACGGTCAAGTCCATGTCATTCTTGTAGACCCTTCCCCTTTCAAGACATGCAACACAACTTATCGACCCAATGATGTTCTCATTCCTTTGAAAACATCTACCTCAACACCACCTCCACTTGCGGAAGCTTCAACAAGTATGCAAATGGCGGTTACACCTACACCACCTCCTCAAGTGACAACAAAAGACCCTATGGAAGATACCTTCCAACGTCTTTCACTTGGGGAGTATCGTTTACTCACCTTGGACATGTTCCAAACTCCTCAAGAGTATGGACGACTTCATCAAAATCTAAATTATGACCATCACATCAGAATGGTCATCCCATATGGTCCTCCTAATCTTCAAACTAATCTCATCTATGGAGGGTTAGATCCAGCTCCCACTGATGGGAATCCTCTTTCATCACCCCAACTATTTACGTCTGATTTCTCTTTTCTTGGCAACCCAAAATTTTCTCACACCTATCTTTATAGGTGTGCATGGAAAGGTTTTGGCTTTGAGCACTACGAACCAGGCTCCCACCAGCCCGTCAAACCACCAAATGACGAGGCCATAAATAATGCCAAGAAGCGACATGGCCTAGGTTTTGATGAACCTACTAAAACTTCTAAAAACCCTTGCCCCAAACCTATCATAGAACAATCACCTCCAAACTCGCCTATTCCCCCATCTTCACCTATGGATTCGGTGGTTTCCATCCCTCCTAGTTTTTTTTGCATAAACGCCATTCACTTGGAACCCCTAACCTATCAACTAGGTGGGGTATCCAAGTCTCTCCCTCTCGTTTATCCAAACATGATAGATGATGAATCTACTACCATTAACACTGTATAATGTGTGGATGATGATGCCATTCTCACCTATATGGGTGTAGATGACTCTTTCATTCAATGATCACTTCCTTCAAAAACATAGGTTATGTTAAATGAATCGACCATTGACATTAACCTTCCATCTTCTGATAGTCTTCACATTTTAAAGATTGGTCAATCTTTGGATGCCTAGGAACAAATTGACTATACCAAATTCCTTACAAATCATAGTAAAGCCTTTGCTTGGACCTATAGCGATATGCCTGGCATCGACCCTAACATTGTCATTCATAACATTGTCACAAACCCAGAGGCTAAGCCTATCAGGCAAAAGCTTCGTAAGATGCATCCTCGAGTTGCACTCCTTGTCAAAGAGGAACTTCAACATCTTCTCTCTGTCTCCTTTATCCAACCCATTATTTATCCACAATGGGTGTCAAACATTGTCCCTGTCACCAAAGCAACTGGGGGGATCTAAATCTATACTGACTATCGTGACCTTAACCTGGCTTGTCTAAAGGATGATTTTCCTCTACCCAACATCGACCAACTTATTGATCTTATGGCTGGTCATGAGATGCTATCACTCATGGACAAGTTCTCAGGATATAACCAAATCTTGATTGCCCTAGAAGATCAACACAAAACTACTTTCATCACTTCATGGGGGACTTTTTGCTATAGGGTCATTCCTTTTGGCCTAAAAAATGCAGGCACCACATATCAACGCGCCATGACTTACATCTTTCACGATCTCCTCCAAAAAATTATGGAGGACTATGTGGATGACCTACTAGGCAAATCCAAACTTCATCGTGACCACTTAACCATCCTTAAAATAATCTTCACTCACCTTCTACAGTATAATGTTTGACTTAATCCCAAGAAATGCGTCTTTGGGGTTCTCTCAGGGAAACTCTTGGGTTTCATCATTTCTCTTCATGGCATCGAGGTAGATCCCACTAAAATATGAGCTATACTCGAGATGCCACCACCAACCAATCTAAAGCAACTTTGCAGCCTGCAAGGGAAGCTTCAATCCATCCATCGCTTCATCTCGCAGTTGTCTAACCGATGTCAACCCTTTCATCACCTCCTAAAAAAGGACATCTCCTTCAATTGGGATAAGGATTGCCAAGAGGCTTTTGAAGCCCTTAAACGCTATCTTGTCTCCCCACCAGTCCTTATTCTACCAAAAGATGACCAACCCTTCTACCTTTACATCTCAGCAACAAACCATTCCCTAGGTGCCATGATTGCGCATCGTGATGAACAACATCGTGAGCAAGTGGTTTATTATATAAGCCGAACGCTCATTGATTACAAAAATTGGTATTTTCATACCAAAAAACTCTGCTTGACATTAGTCTTTGCCGCTACTAAACTCCGTCATTATCTCCTCAATCACAAAACTTATGTAATCACCCACACTGACCCTCTCAAGTACATGCATTCCAAGCCATACCAAAATCAACGTATGGCTCATTGGCTCATGCTTCTTGCTGAGTTCAACTTGGAATTCATCCAACAAAAGTCAATAAATGGGAAAACAATCGCTGACCAACTAGCAGATGCCCCTCTACCTGACAACCAACCTTCTCACTGTGAATTCCCTGACGAATCCATCACCATGTTATCCACTGATGACATTTTCTATCAAATGATAATGTTCTTTGATGGATCTAAATGTCAACACGGTGGGGGTGCAGGGGTCATTCTCATCCCTCATGAGGGTGAGCCCATGCCCCTATCTTTCAAACCTGACTTTGAATGTACCAATAACATGGTTGAATATGAAGCCTTAATTTTGGGGCTTTAAACCACCCTGTTCCTAGGCCTCAAGACCATCAACATCTTTGACGAATCGCAACTAGTCATCAATCAAATCAATGGTTCATATCTTTGTAAAAATAAAGTTTTGCAAAGATACAAACACTGTGTTGACACCATGCTAGAATCTTTTGGCCATTATCTCCTGCAAACTATTCTTCATTCTACAAATAAGTTTGCTGACACTATGGCTTCTCTAGCCTCACATATTCCATCCTCATCTTCTTCTTTGAGAATTTATGTTATGGTACACCATTTGGTGCTACCTTCATACATCTCCACTAACATCAATCTTGTCAGCACCATTGACTCTAGCCCATAGGATGTTTGGTATAAATAACTTGTGGACTACTTAACTTATTCTATTATCCCTCTTGATCTCTCTAGCAATGAATGATGGGATTTTATCAAAAGTACTGCTAGGTATACTATGCTAGGGGGTCTTCTCTATAAAAGAGGTTTTGATGGCCTCCTTCTTCAATGTCTAACCTCCACTGAAACAACTCATGCCATTAAACAAGTCCATGATGGGATTTATGGCAGACATTTTAGTGGTAACTCGGTTGCCAAGCACATCCTTCGCCTGGGCTATTATTGGCCCACTCTTCACCAAGACTACAACGATTATGTTCAGCATTGCATCAAATGCCAACAACATGCTAACTTACTTCATGTCCCTAGCCACGCTTTACAAGTCGCTAATGATTTCTAGCCCTTTTCACAATGGGGGTTAGATCTAATCAGTGAGATAAACCCTCATTCATCTCTCCAACATCAGTCCATTATCACCGCAACCAAATACTTCACTAAATGGGTGGAAGCCATTCCCCTCATCTCTACTAAAGCTGAAAAAATTGTCGACTTCATCAACACCCACATCATCTGTCATTTCGGTGTACCCCACAAGATTATCACCGATAACAGCAAATCATTCAAAAACAAGACTATCCAAAAACTTTGTGACTCTTTTGGCATTAAGCTCAGCTTCTCCTCACCTTACTACCCACAAGCAAATGGGCAGGCCGAGGCTTCCAACAAAATCATGACCAAAATCCTAATGAAAGTGGTCAACGACACTGGAAGGGATTGGCACATTCACATTCCCTTCACTTTGTGGGCCTACCACACTAGCATTCGAACCCCTACGAGTGCTACACCTTTCTCTTTAGTGTATGAAACTGAGGCAGTCTTGCCTCTCGAAGTACAAATACCCTCTTTACGCATCTCTCTACACGACATACTTTCTAATGATGACTTTTGTCAAGATCAGTTAGCTCAACTTGAGTTACTCGATGAACATCGTCTTGCCGCCCTTAACCATCTCCATATCTATCAAAATCATATCAAACATGCCTATAACAAAAATCCAAGGGAACGAGATTTCAAAATTGTTAGGTTGTGGAGCTAAAAGCTTCACTGATGCAGACATGGAGGAGGTCATTGGAGGAGGTTGCTGAAGTGTCACAGACACCGGCATCGATCAGGCCAACCGACGTCGGTAGGATTAGACAGGAAGAGCAATCGATGTCAGTCAGGATCGGCTGGCGTCGGTCACCTCCAGGCATATAGGCACCAATGTCCGTCGCCTGTGCAGTTCCAAAATTGCTAGTTCACAGATAGTTAGTTAATAAACCAGTTGTTTGCATGATGAGAGCCAATTTTAGACTCAAAGCTGTGGATCTAATTATTGTAATTAGGTGTCTAATTATTGTTTACATGAGATATATTTAAGAGACTCATAGGTTGTATTGAAAATTGTTCTAGTTTGAGTTGAGCAAAGTTAGCTCCTTCAGTGTGTGAAGTGAGCAAGGGTATTCCTCCTAGTTCCACAGCAGTGCCAAGTGTGGGTGCTAGTTTTGGAGAATCAGAAGGGTTCTTTATGTATGTATGATCTTGGTCAGTAGGTGTGCATGGCTACATTAGGAGATCTACATGGTAAGTAAGATCATTGATCTACAGGTGTATGTGTGTGCATGATCCAGGTTTGCAGGTGTGCAGAACCAGATTGATTTGCAGGTGTACAAGATCAGGGAGGACAGCAACACAACAGGGAGCAGGATTAGGTGGGATCTACTTGGAGTATGGTGTGTACTCGATCTAGAGCAAGAGAGGAAGGCAAATCAATTCCTTCCATAAGTAAGATCATTTGAGTTGTAAGTTGTTGCAGTTATTGGGAGATCTACTTGAAGTATGATTGTGTACTTGGAGTGTGTGGAGCACTTGTGGAGTGCGTGGAGCACTGGTGTACTGGTAGTAGTGGATATTGACTGGTTGGAGGTGAACACCAACTCTGTGTTTGAGTTGTGTGTTGGGACCGTAAGGGAGAGAGCTTTGAGGAAAGAAGTACTGTTCACTTGAGGTGTGGGAAACCTCTGAGAGGTGGTGAAGAAGTGGCATCTTCGTTATTGTATTCTTTTTTGGATGAGTATTAATACAAGTTGTGTATTGTCTCTCATATTCTGTGTTCTTTTTGGTTTCTAGTTACTTGTTACTTCTGGTTAATTCTGCATTTTAAGTTGCTTGTATATGGTAATCAATTGTGTGCTTCCATAGGTTCCTAATAGTTGGTATCAGAGCAAGGTTGTTGGCTCATATCTTGATACCACTAACAGTTGGTATCAAAGCTAAGGTTGTAGGGAGAAAGTTTTGTGTTTGGTTATAGGTCACTCTCAGGGGTTTCTGATTGAGTGGGAGTATAGCAACGGCAAAAGAAAGTAAGCTTTGAATGGAGAAACTGAATAGCACGAATGGTCACTTACGGTGTTATGGAAAGAAAGAGCAGGTAAATAAAGATTGTTGGTTGGTAGCAGATTAACATGAAGAAGCAGATGTTGCAGGTGTTGTTGCACAGGATGCTCTGGATAAAGTTGAATCTTGGTTAATAGATTTTGTTTCCTCTTTCCATGCAACCCCAAGTAGAGGGGTTGGTGAGCCTTGTCATAGTATTGGCAAATGGGAAGTGTTGCTGAAATTGCAGGTGGCCAACACATGGGTGTTGAAGAAGGTCATGCAGGTCCCAGTCTTGGAGATGCGGCTAATTGCTTTAGGAAAGTTGGGTGATGAGAGATGCACAAGAACTCTCACAGCGGATGCACTTGAATTAGTGGGTGGTAAGAAAGTAGGTATCCTTTATCTATCTACTTATATTATTGATTCTTCTTTTGTTGCAAAGATGTGGCTTTGTAGGCTTGGTCACATGAGTAAGAAGGAGATGCATGTTCTTAAGCGAAAGATAGATGTGTTTGATAGACTTAAGAACTGGAAAGCCTTGGTGTTTATGGAGGAGATGGTGGATAGAGATCAGTGGAGAAGGCTGAGTAACTCTGAGCAGAGCAATTTGGACAGGGATTTGATTCAAAGAAAGCTTGCAGGTAAAAAGTCATCACTCACAGGCGAACACAGATATCGGCATCGGTCAAAGGTAACCGACGTCGAACAGATAGGTGCCGATGTCGGTCATGTGTAGCCTAGAGAAGTTGGCAGTGTTGGGTAGGTGGAGACCGACGTCGATAGGATAACCAGCGTCGGCAACCTGGATAGTCGCAGGGAACCAACGTCAATCAGATGCAGACTGTGTAGTGACTGAGGTCGGTCATTGTAATGGATTTTGGGTGGACAACAAGCTATCAAGGAGTCTCAAATGCCCATATGGAGGACTGAAAGTGGTAAGTAAGCCTCAAATTCATTGTTCCTCTTCTTTATACTCGTTGCTTACTACAGAGCAGGAAGGATCCAAGAAACAGTGGAAGCATGGAAGGAATATGATGCAGGACCAAACAGGAGATTTGGTAGGGTTGTTAGCCGGTATGAGAGCACTAAGATGAATGGATACCTTGGTTAAATAATAGAGATAATGGACATGTGAGATAGAAGGCCATGTCATATGGTCTTGAGGAAGCTGTAGGACAGTGGTATAGCGTTTGATAGGTGGATGACAAAGCAGGGCTTTAGTCAATGTCAGTGTAACCATTGTGTTTGTCTTACCAGGTGGATGATGATTGCAACATTATCCTATTACTATATGTGGATGGTATGCTAACTAGCAGGTTTGTACATACAAGGTTATACTGAGCTAAGGGTAAGGTTAGTTCAGTGGCATGTCATGAGGAATTTGGAGCAGCAAAATTCTTTGGCATGAGAGACATAGAAGATCACAGGTTGATTTTGTCTCTAGTGGGAGCTGATGTGAATTAGGTGTTGGTGAGGTTTAGGATGCAGAACTAGAGCACACTAAGGGCTAGATAGTTTAGTGTCCAAAATTACATGAGGTTTGGTATAGACCTGAGTTTGCCCAAGCAGTGGGTGCTGTCAGAGAGTTAGGAGCCAATTTGGGGAAGTGGGTTCTCAGGTATTTGAGAGGGACTAGAAGTAGGGATTCATGCTATGCAGGGTCAGGACTTCACTACATGGGTTTGTAGGTTCAGATGTGGCAAGTTACTTGGATGACAGGAGGTGCACCATAGGTTGTGTGGTGGGTGGTCTTTAGGATTGATCTTGAAGAGGGATACAAGCCAGGAAACAGATTAGATGAGGTACATGTATGGGTACAATGTAGTTATTTATCTCCAAGTGGGAGATTGTTAGGTTATGGAGCTAAAAGCTTCACTGATGCATACATGGAGGAGGTCATTGGAGGAGGTTGTTGAAGTGTCACAGACACCGATGTCGGTCAGGCCAACTGACCTCAGTAGGATTAAATAGGAAGAGCAACCAACGTCAGTTAGGATCGGCCGGCGTCAGTCACCTCCAGACATACATGGACTGATGTTGATCACCTGTACGGTTCCAAAACTGCCAGTTCACGGATAGTTAGTTAACAAACTAGTTGTTTGCATGATGAGAGCCAATTTTAGACTCAAAGCTGTGGATCTAATTATTGTAATTAGGTGTCTAATTATTGTTTGCATGAGATCTATTTAAGAGACTCATAGGCTGTATTAAAAAGTGTTCTAGTTTGAGTTGAGCAAAGTTAGCACCTTTTGTGTGTGAAGTGAGCAAGGGTGTTCCTCCTAGTTCCACAACAGTGCCAAGTGTGGGTGCTGGTTTTGGAGAATCAAAAGAGTTCTTCATGTATGTATGATCTTGGTCAGCAGGTGTGCATGGCTACGTTAGGAGATCTACATGGTAAGTAAGATCATTGATCTGCAGGTGTATGTGTGTGCATGATCCAGGTTTGTAGGTGTGCAAGATCAGTGAGGACAACAACACAACAAGGAGCAGGATCAGGTGAGATCTACTTGGAGTATGGTGTGTACTCGATCTAGAGCAAGAGAGGAAGGCAAGGTAGTTCCTTCCATAAGTAAGATCATTTGGGTTGCAGGTTGTTTCAGTTCTTGGGAGATCTAATTGAAGTATGATTATGTACTTGGAGTGCATGGAGCACTTGTGGAGTGCATGGAGCACTGGTGTACTGGTAGTAGTGGATACTGACTAGTTGGAGGTGAACACCAACTCTGTGTTTGAGTTGTGTGTTGGGACCATAAGAGAGAGAGATTTGAGGAAAGAATTACTATTCACTTGAGGTGTGGGAAGCCTCTGAGAGGTGATGAAGAAGAAGTGGCATCTTATTTATTGTATTCTTTTTTGGACGAGTATTAATACAAGTTGTGTATTGTCTCTCATATTTTGTGTTGTTTTTGGTTTCTAGTTACTTGTTACTTCTGGTTAATTCTGCATCTTAAGTTGCTTGTATATGGGTTTCTAACAAAAATCAAAGATCTCATCCTTAAAGAAAACCAACACATGACTAATATGGAAAGAATCAAATGAGGTAAGTTTGCTCCTAATTGGCTCAGACCTTATATCATAATGCACAAATATGGATTAGGGACTTATCGACTATCCTCTCTTGAAGGATGGCTAGAACCTGAGCCCCTTAATGCTTTACATCTAAGACCATTCTACTGTTGATCAAGTACTCATTCACTTGATATTTAACTTGAGCTCATCCCTTGAGCAATCCCTGTCATCCTCATTTTCATTCCTTTCAACCCTGTCTCCCTAACAAACACTATGTAACCCTTTTATAAAGTATGAATGCTTTGTCCTAATAAAAGGGAGACCCTTAAACCTCTATAGTCTTGTCCATGACTCAAAATTCTATCAAAAATAAATTGGGATGCCAAACAAAGATATCCAAAGGTCATAAACTCTAAATGCAGACTGCTCTCTTGAAGGACAGCTGCATCATCATTGCTATAATTAATAGACTGCTCCCTTGAAGGACAGCTATTCAAAGCCCTCAAAACATATAAAGTAAACTATAGACCATTCCCTTGAAGGATGGCTATGCCTAAATTTTGCTACAAAAAACACCCTCTCAGAAGTTTTTTGCATAAATCAAGTTTCACATGACCATAAAATAAAGCAACATCCCCAAATAGACTCTCTACATTGATCTGTCTACAAGCTATTAAAGTCATGGTCTTGACTATAGTCATTCTCACGGTCTCCTATAAAAAGGGGCAAAGTTATCCCTACTAACGAAAGGTTACCCTATCTTGACATATCGTCTAAACACACATATTACCCCAACATACTCAAGGGATTTTGAGCTCACTTAATGTTAAGTGATTCAAGTACTTTTCTAACACAATCCAATGGTCAAATGATGTAATGCATGAACGAGGCTTTTATTTTCAAAAACCCCTACCTATGCTGTCATTATAGTCCTTATCAATGAAAGAGCAACACACCTTTCACTTCTGACCTAACTTCGTCACATGCCAATCACATAACAACCAATAACATATTTCCACAACCATTAACATTATCATAGACCAATCACATTAGTTTCTATGGAAAACAATACACATGGAAACTAACAACCAAACACAATTTATGTTAAGCATATATCATCACAAATATGAAAAAGTGCTGAAGCATAAATAAACTCAATTCATTTTTAACATACATCCATCACCAATATGGAAAATGATTAGGAATGAAAAACCACAAACAAATGTTACAGAATACACCATCACACAATATGGAAAAGACTGTAACATCATCATCATACATCTACATCATAACATCAATAATAAGCATATATCATTAAAGATATGGTGAATGTTAAAAACACTAACATCCATAACAAGACGCATCCATAAAATCTCATATATATAATCCAAAAAATCTCATATGTGTGTGTGTGTGTGTGTGTGTGTGTGTGTGTGCATCAAAGTTTACAACAATACAATATATGTCTCTCTCTCAAAAACTATATACATCTCACATCAACAGATCACAAGCTGGTATATACATAATGACAAAAATCCTCAAGGCTGCAGCTGTGGTGGTGGTGGTGGTAGCCGTGACGATGCTATCTCATCACCACTCTCTGATCATTGCCGTCTATGGGAACCTAAGGTAGTTGCATGTGACATCAATCTCTGGTGGCTCTACTCTGCTCTCATCTCTAAGTATCATTGTATCTAAGGAAACTGCCTAATGGCATGCTCATAATAAGTGATCTCATTTAAAGCAGTGTTATACCTAGATATAGGTACAGTCTACAATGGACCCATCAATCCTGACACCACACCCTAAACTGAACCCTATGGCTGTGACTGAGCTAGCTGCAGTGATGTCGACTGTGTTGGCTCCTGAGCTAGCTACTATGGTGGTGGCTGAATAGGGCCCTGTCTTCCAAAAACATGGCCTGTTAATGCCTGTGCCTGGGCTGTAGCTAACTGTCCCTGCAACATGGTAATCTGCCCTGTCAAGGCTGCCACTTGCACTATCAAAACTATGACCTATCCCTATAAACATGTGACCTATCCCTAAAAAATGGTCACCTATTCTCATGCTACATCCCTCTCCTAGATGGCAGCATCTCTCTCCTATAAGGTCACATCTCTATCTCTGATCACAATTTGCAGATCAGACTGTGGTCCTCTCTACACACCTATGTACTATCCTGCCCACCAAGCCGAGTAGGCCTCTATACATCCTAAATCTACTATACCAGGTCCTGCAGGTAGCTCCTCAAAATCTAGCTACTCTATCTCCTCTGGTAATAGGAGTGGTGCCTCAATGTCATCTCATCGGTACTGTGGGAAGGCGGGTGGCACATCCTGTAGCAGCCCATACTGGCACCACACTCTCTCTATTGGTACTCTCTCGAGCTCGCTGACTCACCTGCGCCTAACCTATCTCAGACTCTGGACCCCAACCAGCTACTCTGCCTGGTCTCTAAATGTCAGATACATAAGGTAGGGTCTCTAGATGATATCTATAGGAATCAAGGCCTCCAATACCCCCTATAGTAATTAATGTCTTAAACAACACCATCCATGCACGTCTACACCATGACCTCCCACCATCACCTAAACTTGACTCTGAATCCAGCCTGAATAGCTACTGGAAGGCTAAGAGGTCGGGTGACCACGATGTGCTCATATGCCCAACAGTGTAGGAGGTGGCCTACACACAAGCTGTACTACCACCGTTGACTAATACCCCATAGCTCTCTATATAGTTGTGCCAAAAATACTAGAGCCCATGCAAAAATTGTCTGCCCCTCCAGCATATCAACCAAAACCTCAGTCATAGCAATTGGGAATCTCCCTCCCTCTACATTTGGGAGTGCATATACGATGATGCTGATCATCATCAGAATGGCTAGTTGATGCTTATCCTCATTAGCAGCATACACCGGCTCATACACAAAACTGGCTGAGTGGTAAGTTGCCTTCGCAGCGTGCTCCCCAAACAATGTCACCATATGAATATCATGTGCCTCTCTTGAGCACGCATATAAGTCTGCTTTGTGTACCGATAGCTACAAAATTTGGTATATGTCCTCGACTGTGACTGTCAGCTCTCCTGTGGGCAGGTGAAAGGTGTTGGTGGTATGATCCCACTACTCAATCAGTGCCACCATCAAGCTCACATCCCTTGCTACTCGACAATAGCATCATAGCCCGCTTAGTCCTACGGCAGTCATGTGTGTCCACTCCTCACCGGTAATATCTCAACGCATTCACATTAGTAATGTCAGGAGATGATCTCATAACATCAACGTCTGCCTTGCCTGCATCCACCCAACACACACACCAATGTTATCAAATGACCAATAAACACTATGACTATTCTTCCCTTTTGGGAGAACTACATCGGCCTGAGGCCCTTAAAACTAGAGAACTACATTGGCCTGAGGTCATTAAAACTAGGGCTATGTAGGTAGCACTTAATTGACATGGGGTCTTCTAAGGTTAGCTCAACCATTCACCCTTTCGTCTACCTAATAGACCACCTAACCAACCTTATATGCCTATTCTTACACCTGGGAAGCCCTCGACATGACTTTGGCCCTTCGACTTATCAATTTTTCAAAATTTTTAAGACCTAAAGCAACTGACATTGGTTAGTGTGATGACGACAGCACTTACCTAACTGACATCGGCAAATACCTAACCGAAATCGGTGGCTGGTCGGCCGATGTTGGTGGACCCATCGGTGTCGGCCACTGGTTCAGCCCTAGGGTCGAATGGGGTGAGCCCTAAAATTAGGGCTTCCCCCATTTCCTACCCAAAACCCCCCAAAACCCTCCTAAACCTACCTAAAATGACCTACCTAGCCTACCCACCCTTTCAATTAACCCTCCCCCTCGATCTATAGCTAAAAAAAATACAAATACAAAAAATAAATCTAATTACAAAACCAATGCCAAACTCAAATTAACACCACCTACCTCATCCCATTGCCACTGCCATAGTGGTATGATAGGTGCCATTGGTGGTGGTCCTCCCACAGGGCCTCCTCCACCTTCTGCCATCTCCTCTACCTCATCTCCTCACTGACCTCCCAAGTGGCCAACCAATGCCTCCCAAACCTCCAATAAACCTCACTCACTTTACCAACCAATCTCACTCTCGCACCTCACACTGATGCCATGCTCAACTAGAAGTCTATTTCACTCAATCACCTCAAAGCTCCAATTCTCACTTTGTCAAAAATCACAAATGACTTTTGGTGGGCTGCCAATCTGGTTTTGTTAGGTTTGGCAGGCCATCGACATCGGTAGAAACGTGCCATAAGCCGCCGACGTCGGCCGATTACCATCAACGTCAGTAGATTATTTCGACCGACATCAATTTTTCCATCGATGTCGATACCTTCAACACAGTATTTTCTTTAGAAATGACCAAAATCATGCCCAAAACAACCAACCCTCATAGTAGCAGTCATCTTAGACTCCTCATGGCGCATATTTGAGATCACTTATATCTCCGCCTGACTTGACACACGACTTTGGAGATTGCGATTATCTCCTCAAACCATGACCACTTTTGAGACAACTCTGCCTTAGTTTTTTTGATTTATTATGCTACCTCACAAATAGATAGCAAAATTGTCCATGACCCTCACACCTATTGACAGATCCCGCCCAAAGTTGATCCCCACTACTTGTGACATTTTCGTGTTTTCCAAGAGCACTTCCTAAGCCCAGGATACTTGGAACATGACGACCATTGGAGCTACAACTTTGATCGATTACCCAATCAGCTATGACTAAATGCTGGGGACCAATTACTTTGATTTTAGCACTCCTCGACCTCAACTGTGACAATTTGACCTACCTATGCACACAATCTCAACTATTACAGCATTCACACTCCAACTTCACCATACCCATCCACTATCTGTCAAATCGGCACCCAATCTTAGCTTACCTTCCCTCGACTCCCGCTTTGAAGGGGGATACCTCATCCCATACCTGGGCCAACTAACTTCTATTTTTGTCTTGCAGTTTGTCAAGAACAACCAACAAGACAAAAAGGGGCAAATGTAGACACCAAAATAGTGTCAACCCCCCTTGGTCCCTTTCTAACTTTAACATGCCTAACCAACACTTTATTAATTTAAAATACTTATTTTGAATTAATCATCCCCTTTTGACACCTCACCGTGGACACCTTGCCCTTAGACTATTTCCTACCCTATGACTCACCCCCAAGACTAAGTCCTTCAAAACATAACTACCTAATACCAATTCCAACCTTTTAACTAATTCTCATGACAAATAACCCCATCTTTTGACCATTCTCCAACGGCAAATGCACCTGGCAAATGAAGAAATGGGCAAAAGGCTATTTTTAGCCCTTTTACCCATTCTCCAGCCGCTGACATCGGTCAAGTGTCGACCGACGCTGGCAGAACCACCGACGTCGGTTACTTAAACTAAGTTGCTAACATTGAATTGCCTCCTACCTCTTTGCATAACGATGTGGATGCTTTGAGACTGAACACCAAAATTTTATTATCACTCTCCCAGCTACAGAGACTCTGCAAAAATCACTCCAGGCATCGAATTGGAAATATTGTATGAGATCTTTGACATCAGCCGCAATAGGAACAAGCGTCCCAACACCTCTGGTTCTCAATCAAGTAGAGCTAAGTATTCATTTGTTTCATTTTAGTAATTTATAATACATTATTAATTAGTCCCTATTTACTATTTTCTAAATATTATCAATCAGACCCGACCTGACTTCTTCTTGGAGAGGCTGAAAAGCCTTCCTCTTACCCTTACTCTTTTTGACAACCTATCCTCTACCTGACTCCTTCCTTAGACCTTATTCATCTCCCTACAACCCTGCACAGACCTTTAAACCCACAAAGTCCCTCTGTCAACTACAGAGTTTCTCTGAAACCCGTCCAAGGATTATTGCCCCTACCGACATCGGCAACCTAACCAACGTCGGCAACATTGACCAACTGACGTTGATAGAATTACCGACGTCGGTGACTGTGGAAGACTGATTGTAGGAATCAAGTACACATTATCTATTTCTCTTTCTTTAAGTCTTTCATTATTTCTTTCTATTACGACATTCTTTGTATCAACTAGTGGATTGTCATCCCTCAAGGAAGTCTTTGCACTTCTGGGACCGAGCGTGTGCTTGGCAGTCCACCATATCTGTCTCTAACATTTTTCTATTTAAGTCCCTTTCTCTCTATAGGTGTCTTCCTCCACAGCCAAAGAGGAGTCCCTTCAATGTCTGGATATGGTGTGCAGCTTCATCTGAGTACGTACAAACCCCTGACCATTTATCTTTAGTTTCTTATTTCTTCTGAATATTAAATAGCAAAAATGAGTAGAAATAGCTAAATTCCACTATTTTCCCTTTCAAGATTTTATAGACTTTCATGAATTGGTACTTGATCTTATTGATCAAGCAAAAACTCACTATCACTTTCCATCTAATTAGGAGGTTGAACATAATTTATTTCCTAAACTTCCCCTTGTGACATCTCCTCCCTATAATGGGTTGGATGATGAGTCTTTGCTGATTAGGCAGGGTCTTCACTTTTTTGTAGTAGATTTGGTTGGGCCTAGGATTGATGCTCACTTTGATGTAATGTTATTCTATCCCAATATTATTCATCATGATAACCTTCAAAAATTTAGATCTATCTCTCTATTTTTTCCTATTGTAGATTTGGTTACTTCCCCACCTTTGTCTCTTGAGAAGTATCTTTCACTACATTATTATAAGGTTGACTTTGAGAGAGTTTATGAAACTGTGAAGTATTCTTTTAACCTTCCCACTAGAGAGTCAGTATACCCACCTTTCTCTTTAGAGGTTGTTCATTCTCAAAGTGACATCAACGTTGAGTTCAACCTAGTAAATCTACCCATAAACATAGAAACTCTCTTGGTTTGATCTTGATTGCTCCTTTTTCCACTTCTAGCCAAATGTAATATCCTATTAAATCTCAAGAAAAGGCTCTATCCCTTGATGATGCTATAATTGAAGATGTTCTAGATTTAATAGTGAGTCCTAATATCTCTTTCTCTCACAAAGTTCATCCTTCTTAGATTACATAGGCCCAAAATATTACAGCTTTGGAGATCTTTCAAGGTAAACAAAAAACTATGCTTAGGGCCCTTAGAGTGGTGATTGGCCCAGCCATTACTTAATCATGATCATTTTTTCTATTAACATTATAGGGTTGGGAAATCCCTAAAAAAAATTATCTAAAGAACCTGATACATCTACACAAATCAGATATGATATTGTTATAGGATACCAAGGGGTTGGGAGTAAAGTCATTGATGACTTGTCTAAATTTATTTAGGATTGGGATTTTTTAGCTTTGGACTCCGTTAGCAATTCTGAGGGTTTGGTATTAGGTTGGATAACAACTACTTTTAGGATGGTTAATTCATTTACTTTTCACTCTGGTTTTGGGGTGGAAATATTTTCTTTGGATCTTGAGAATTCTTTTTCTGTGTTGAATATATATGGTCCTAATGTAGAGAGATTAGCTTATTGAGGTGATTTTTTCACCCAAGATTTATTAAAAGCTAAAAATACAATTGTCAGGGGAGACCTAAATTTTACCATAAAGAGAGCTAAAGTATGGGGGTCCTATGTGATATTGGATCCATTGGTTTATTTTTTCTTGCAAAAAATTAAGGATACAAATTTGGTGGATTTGAAACTAGTTAAGTTGGTGGGTGAATATGAAAATTAGGTTAGACAATGTGGCCAAGAGGTCAGATAGATTTATGATTTCAAACTCACTTTTTCTCACCTTTGAGAGAATTAGGTCATGGGTGTCTTCAGGTGATGATTTTGACCATCTCCCCATTCTTTTGCAGATAGATAATGGGGATAAAAATCCTTTGAGTCCTTTTAAATTCAATCCAACTTGGATGGAAAATCATGGATTCATAAATTTGGTTTAGGAAAATTAAGCTCCATATGATGTGATCTCTTTGGAATCAGTGAGCCTTTAATTTACAAAAAAGCTTAAGAAACTTAAACAGGCAACTATTACTTGGGCTACCATTAAATGACAAGTGGTTGATAGGGAAATTTTATCTTTGGAAAAACATATTGTTGAGATATATGGTCATGTCTTTGTACAAGATATCAATGGGGATTCAAAAAGTAGGCTCAAAGCTCTATAATTGAAATTATGTGAACAAATATTTATCATTGAAGCATAATGGTAGTTAAAAATTAGATCCCTTTAGTTGGATAGTGGAGATGAAAATACAAAGTTTTTTCAAAATTTTACCAAACAACATAAAACTATGAAGACTATCTAGGAAATGCTAAATTTGGTGGGCTCTTCAGTGTGGAATTTGAGATAACAAATCTTGGTGTCTCACATTTTCAACATCTTTATAAGGAACCCACTCAAATAAACATTACAAAGATTGCTAAAATTACTTCATACTTTCCTAGCTTCATCAATTAGTCTAATCATGAGAGGCTTGAGGTAACTCTCACAAAGGATGAATTATTATTCATTCTGAAATCATTTCAGAAGGACAAGAGTTTAGGTCTTGATGGCTGGTCGATGGAAATTTTTAGGGTTTTTTTTATTCGCTTGGGGAGGACCTCTTTGGTGTTATTGAGGAATATAGTAATATGGGGAAGTTTCTTGGGGATTTCAATTCCACTTTCATTGCCCTCATACCAAAAAAATACCATCTAGTCTCCTTATATGATTTTTGGCCCATCTCCTTATTTAACTGCCTATACAAAATCATTACTAAAACTATCTCCATCCAGATCAAGGGCCTTCTTTCTTTATCTATTTCTAAGGAAAAATTTGTATTTTTACATGGCCATCAAATACATGATGCAATAGGCATAGCCCAATAGGGACTACTTTTTATTAAATCAAAGGTGTCAGTAGTGGCTTTAAAGCTAGACCTTTCCAAGGCATTTAATAAATTAAATTGGCTCTACCTAAGATTAATTTTGATCCACATTGGTTTTCACCTATAGATGGTCAATTGTATTATGGGATGTCTATCTTCCACTTATTTTTCCTTACTCGTTAATGGCTCAGCCTCCACCTTTTTTATCCCCTCACATGGAATTAGATAGGGATGTCCACTCTTTTCTCTTCTCTTATTACTTATTTTTGAAGATTGAGCATAATCATTCTTGAGCACAAAATAATGGGCTCTCTTTGGGGGTTTTAGATTAGTAGAGTAATCTTCCTCACACACCTATTATTTTTGGATGATGTATTGCTATTCTATGATGGTTCTCGATAGGATATAAACTCCTTGGACATCTTTAGTGTGGCCACAAGCATGGAATTAAATGAGCAAAAGTCTAGCATAAATTTCAATGGTTTAGAGGTTCATTATATTAGATGGATCCTATAATTATTCACCTTTCTAGTTGTGGATCTAATGTAAGGGCTGAAGTACTTAGGGTTCCTTCTAAAACAAATGACTATATGATGAATGACTAGTATTGGTTGATTGAAAAGGTTGAAAAGAGAATTTGTTGTTGGTGCAATCATTGGCTCTCTATTGGTGGTAGATTAAGTCTCATTAAATTAGTGTTATAAGAAATACCTATTTATTGGCTCACTTTGGCCCATATCCCAAAAAGAATCCTTGATAATATTCATGCTAAAAGCTTCAAATTTCTTTGGATGAGTATAAAAGTGAAGAATGACATTGTTATTATTAAATGGAAGACTCTTGTTACTCCTAAGGGCATTGGGGGATGGGGTATTAAATATATCCACCTCTTTAGAGAGGCTTTAGCTACAAAAAGCCTTTGGAGGCTTATCATGATGAAGGGACTATGGAATCAAATTATTATCCAAAAATACATAAAACCACTTAGTGTGGTAGAGTGGATCCATATTCCTATAAAAAAATGTTTAAATGTTTATATTATGTGGAAAGCCACCGTGCATGCCTTCCCTATCATTGGCAATTAGATCATTTGGAAGGTGGGTTATGGCACAAACATCAAAGTTGGTATTGCTCCTTGGGTGGGTTATGAAGCTGATTTCAAACTACCTATGGATGTGATTGATAATTTAGTGAGGTTGGGTATCTCTTTTTTGCATTAGGCAGCTGATCATGTCCACACCACTCCTTAGAGACAAGGCTGGAAAAGTACAATCTCTCTTGGTCTAGTTGGGGAGGCTAGTTTTAGATGGGATGCATATGTTCAAAGATTAAAATTGATTCATATCATAATTACTAATGATAATGATGATATGGTTTGGTCATTGAATCCTAAGATGGGGATTTATAATGTCTGCTTGGTGTACCTATCCAATTTCCATAATAGATCTCCTGATGTGAGATAATGGTGGTGGAAAAAATTATGGAATATTAAAGCTCCACAAAAAACTAAAGTCTTTATGTGGTTGGCCTTAAGTAATAAATCTCTAACCTAGGAGGTTATACAAAATAGATTTTGGCACAGCCTAGGGTGTTACAATATCTGATTACAATCCTTGGAAACTATGAATCATTTACTTGTTACTTGTCCTTATGCTATCAATATTTGGGATAAGATATTTCAATGATTTTTTTACTTATTATGAAAAAGAGGAAAAGATAAAACTAAGTTTGGGTATGGTTGAAAAACTTGATTGATTATGTGCGTATTGAAATCAAAATATTGTGAAGAGGTCCTTTTTGGCTTGGAAAGATGACCAGCAGATAAGAAAGCACTAAAGCAAACTTGTTTGTTATATAAATTATTATGTAGATTGCATAATGATAGCTAGATCTCATAAGTGAGATCTTCTTTAGGGGATGTCAATCCACACATTTTAAATAATTAATCTTATAAACAAAATATAAAGTACTTGCATCAATGAATCAAAAGATATTGAAATTGAATACAAGGGGATTGTTACAAAATATGACTAGGAATGGCTAAATTAGTGGTAAACTAATTATTACTAGTGATAGAGGGTTGGGATATGCTTCAAAATATTGGAAAGGGGTCTATGAATAGGCAAAAACACAAAAAATTAGGTTTGATTGGGTGTAAGTAGGTGAAATTAACTTTTTGGTTTTCACTACCACAGTGACCATTGGTAATTAGGTTAACCATCAATAGTTAAGGTGATTTCCAATGGTTAAGGTGACTATCATTAGTTGGATAGACCATTGGTTTTTGAGTCAACCATCGATGGTTACTATGTGAGGATATGGGTTGGTAAAAGGTTGATGACGAGATACAAAAGATGGATTTTGAGAGATGGGTAAGGCTTGGGTTGATTACGAAATGGAAATAAAGTAGATGAATATTGAGAAACAAGTACTCATCTTACTAAAAGTTAGTTGGGTGGATGGTTGAAGTAGTTGATTTTTTGGTAGAATCTAGCTCAATTTTGATAGAGTAATAGTATCTGAAGGTTTGGTGGAGAGGTGGTAGCAAATTGACTATTTGATATGATTGTTAAATTATTAATGGTAATTGACTTGCAAGAAAGAAACTCCTAGATGTAAAAATCTCTTGATAATAATTGTAGATTCATAGAGGTTTTGCAGATGGATTCTCACCTATTTACTCCTCTCTCTTATAGTCAAGGCAAGAGAGTTACAACAACATGTGAACTGGTCCTTCTAAAATTAACTCATCCATGTAATAGATCATAATAAGATTTAGATAAGTTATAATTAGAAAATCAAAGTTGGTAGTTTGTATGCTATTGATAGGGGAGGTACACCTTGACCATCAATAGTCAGGGTGGTCGTATTGATCATCGAAGATCAAGGGTGAAGGTTAAAAGGTGGGTAAAATCTAGGTGAAGCTAGTTTAGTCAATTGATTGTGGGTTAAGTTATTCAGGGGTTTAAAGGATAAAATGGTCCCAAGGGATTCTTAAGCTGGTTTAGGGCATATTTGACATTAAGAATCATAGTGTGTGGATTTATGGTGTCTACATTTTACCCCTTTTTGTTATGTGGCTTGAATGAATAAGCTACAAAATAAAAACTAATTGCTAGGTCGAAGGGTTTGACTACTTGCCCTAAGTATGGGAAGAGGTGTTCCCCCTCAAATTGAGAGGCGATGAGGTGAAGTAAAATTGGGTGCAAGTTTGACAAGGTGGATGATGTGGATGATGAAGGTAGAATGTCATGATGGTGGGTGATAGTGTAGAAAATAAAATTATGCTAATCCCTTGCATGATTACCTAGGTCACTTTACTCCTTGGCCCCTTTCTTATTTAATTCACTAACCTATGTCTTTAACCTTTGTGCACATCTAATTAATTTAATTATTTAATTAAATTAGTTAAATTTCCTTTGGCCACCTTGCCCTATGACCAATTCTCACCCTAGGACTTGGTCATTCTATCCTAACCACTTATGACTTATTCTTCCCCCCTCATAACTCCTTAGCTACATAAACACCTCTTGACCTCATGTTATGATCATTTTCCAATGGGAAAACTCATTTGTCAAAGTAAGAAGCAGACTAAAAGGCTAAATATAACCTATTTTACTAGTCTTGATGAATTGATGTTGGTTATCCCTCAGTTGATTTCAGTGGGTCCATCAACATTAGTTAGTTAGGTCTGCTTCAAAATTATCCATAGGGTCAGAAAATCATTGATTCACATAGATTTTTTGTTATCATATCATTCTAGCATCATTATCAACATCGGGGCTTATCATCACTCTGCATGAATTATTTCAGATTAGGAATTGATAAACTACATAGTTTTTTGAGCACCATGGATCAAAAACATATGCTTTACCTTATCTAATCATGCACTAGTTCATCAAGCCTCCTCAAAGCCATCTATCTAGCATAGCTACTCACCTATCCAACCCAACTAAGTACATTTCGATGTTTGTGCTTGTTTTAAATAGTCATTTTATATTAGTTTTACAAATATATTATTTAACTACTCATGAAACCTTAGCTTCCTCCATGGAGGAGTTGTAACACTTCCCCACCTTCATCTCTCTACCTTATCATATCAACTTTTGCCTTTCCCTTCTTGAGTCTTACCCACCCCCTTATGGCTCCTCATGACCCTTTTACTAGATTACAAATCCTTTTCCCTTCCTAGAAAATCCTTCCATAACTCCACCAATATTATTTCCCAAACCAACATCAGTTATACAAACTGACATCAGTGACCTAAACCTTCATTGATCACTTAACTGACATCGGTCACTATGTTTTTATACCAGCAACCCCAAAACCTCCCCAATAACCTCATCAAAACATAATTCCCCTACCCAACCTACATTGCATATGTTCACTAACATGTTTAGACCTACAACATGATAAACTATATTCTAACCCCCCCTCTCTCTCTTTTCATTTATTTTTATTTTAAAACTTTGTTTCTAAATAGTAGACTATTGTGATCTAGGAATTTGACTCAAGAGAGGATGGTTAGTATGGTGTTAGTTTCAAAATGAAAACAAGATGAAATAAACATGATAATAGCATAACATATCTAGGCTTAGACACTAGGGAGAGCTTAGTTAACAATCATAAATGAAATACAAAACTAAAATACAAAATAAATTATTTTTACCTTACTTGGATGCTCCAAAATGCTTGTTGTAGTGACTTGCTCAGCTTGTGCTCATGAAGTCCTTGGCAATGGAAGCTTGGCTATCTCCATCTCTCCTTGGCACCTTTGGCTTGTGACTTGGCTTGGATTGGAATCAATTTGGAATTATAACACTAGTTTCATGAATCTTTTGGAACCAATTTGGCATTATAACTTTGCATCAAAAATCTTAGAAATGATGTTGTGAGGCCTCCTATTTAGAGATTTTTGGATTTGATCAAAATCCACCTGAACTATCCATCTCAAGATTGAGATGTGTGGTTGAGGATTAATTTAATTTTTAAAATTAAGTTTGTAATTATCCTCATGATGGCATTAGAATAAGGGGAAATTAAGAGGCATAGAGTGTATCATGGAAGGCATTGATGAGGCATGGGAGGCATGAATCTTGATATTTATGGCATTTATGGCCTAGGGATGCCTTCCCAAGAAATGAGGTCACTTGGTTATGTACATATTCAATATTCATTTCTAAAAATAAGTATTCAACAAATTTCTATGCAATTTTTGATTAGGCCTTGATTTGGGTTAATTATCTCTTAAGCATGTTTAAGCACTTTGTGCACAAATTACACAAATTGATCAGAATGCCTTCTTATTGGTCCAAAATTTGACTAAATGGAATTATAAGGTGATGTCAGATTAATTAAAACCATATTCACATTTAGGATGTTTTTAAAAACAAATAACAAAGGCACCTATCTCATGTAAAAGATTTGATAGGGAAGAGCAATCCAGAGCACCTAGGTGCAAATTTGGCATTTTAACTCAAAATAAACTGATCAAAGTGAGCTGCCCATAAATTTCATTGCCCTATTTAGGGATATCCTACCCAAAACTAGAATTTTAATATGTTTTTTTCACATCATTTAGCATGTTTTAATGTTTTTAGGCTAAACTGTGCATTTTGGGTGGAAATTAGCCAAAACCCTAATTGGAGGTTATCGATGGCTAGATTTAGGTGTCTACAATTTTCCCCTATTTTGGAAGGTCTTGAAAGATATAAGCAAAATAAAATCTTCTCAAAGAATGAAAATGTCATGTATGCCTACAATTACAATGATGATAAACTAACTGTATGATGCCCCCTCGAGGGAACGATTGGCACAAGCAGGTCGGTAAACAGTCTCTCAAAAAGAAGTGAAATGAGGGGACCAAAGAAAGAAAATATGATGGGGTGAAAACATAATTATATTGAAAAATTAGTCAAAATCATTGAGAATTCAAGTGGGATGGTGTACAATGGTTTTCCCAAAGGTGGTTATAAGCACTGTACCCTGATAGTGGCAACGTGGTATGATAACACAATGATTTGTCCAAAGGTGGTTATAATCATTAAGAAGATGGAGCTATCCCAATTAGGATAGAAAAAATATATAATAACATGCCCCTATATGTGTATAAAAAGTAAAGTGGTGACAACACAATAATTTTCCCAAAGGCAATTATAATGATTGAGAAATGCAGGTGGGATGGTGTGCAATGATTTTCCCATAGGTGGTTATAATCATTGGACCTCGATTATGACAAACATGATAAACTTAGTTGAGGATGATGATAAATGAACATAGAGGGTAATGATGAAATAGAATAACCTACTAGTAGGGAGATGCTCATCCAAACTAATAAAGGTTGAAATTCTTTTATGGTTAATTACTTTGTTTGGGATATGATTTGGAGTGAAATCAAGATGTTGATGCCAAAGAGATGCCACCATTGCTTAATATAATTCTTAAATCTAAGGTTTTTTGTAGCATGTGATGGTAGGCTTTATGATAGAACACCATAAAGACTTGGCCAAAATATGCATGAGGACTGACTCTGATAATCTAATACTCAATAGAAAATAATGCACCAATGATAAAACTATGATGAAAATGTAAACATATGAATACAGATGGATTCAAGTGTAAGTGTGGATAAAGATTCATCCAATGAACACACATAAATTGAATCAAAGCAATAGTGTAGAAAGTAAGCAAACAGGTAGACAAACAAACAAAAATAAGCAAAAACAAATAAACAAACAATGCAATAAAAACCCTACGAACATTGCCCCTAAAAATATAGGTGACAACTCAACAAACTAACTAAATGGGGGAATAGAAGAAAAAGAAGGGCTGGTCGAGCTGTCTCCATATGCACTAGAAAAGTGGACTCTGCCTACATAGTTCCATGGATGTAATATCCAATAAAAAACTTCAAGCCAAATGTAGATCTCCCAGGGAATGGAAATAATGTGATAACTAAGAAAAACAAAAAGGATAGATGTGATAGAAGAATAGGAATGTTCTTTCAAAATGGAAAGTGCATGAGAGAAAAGCCAAAAAGGATGGGGAAACTAAATGACAAGTGATTTGATTGTAACTCAGTAAGGGTTCCCAGAATCCTTAAGGCAAATAAGTGGTCCATGTTTTGGTTCTTTTTTAATAAATTTTTAAATGTTTTTGGAAGTTTTTTAGAGTGTCTTAACTCAATCAAGAATGACAAGACACTAAATATTTCAAGTTCATAAAATGGTGAGAGCGTTGCCTAGGTTGCTTGAAAAATGGTGAGAGTTTGGCTTAGGTTGCTCACAAAATGGTGAGAGTATGGAGAAAAGGATGACTGAGCTAACCTCAAAAAGTATTGAGTGATGCCAACATAGTCATAGAGTAGGACCTCAAGTCATTATAGTTCTACCATTACAATAGAAGAATTTGACTAGTACAATAGTTAATTCAAACAAAACAAGCATAGTTGGTAAAAAGTCATAGTACGACATAGGAAGTGACAAGTTGGTATGTCAAGGCTTAATGTTACCCCTAGTTTTCCCATAGGTGGTTATAACCAAGACAAAATAGTATAGATAAAAGTTACTAATTTTTCCAAAGGTAGTTATAATTAACAGTAAGACTAGTGGTGAGAAAGAATAACAAATGAAGGATGCAACTGCCAAATTTTTTATCACATTGTCCCAAAATACAATTTTTGTCTGAAGTTATTAAACCAACTAATGAAACTGATCAAATACATTGATTCTAAATATGTGGAATGAATGACAAAAACCAAGCTCAAATGGGCTAAGCTATAGAACACACAGGGTTAGTAGGTCAAAAATGGAAAGTAGAAACGGTAAAGAGGATGGATAAGGATTGTATTTGTACAAAGAATGATAGTGATAAAATGGCATAACTAAAATAGTCCTTACAGATAATACACCTTAGTGCTCAAGCATAGTATCACTTGAGATGAATAATATTCATTAGCTTTAGAAGTTCCTCTTCATTTAGTGTGTCATGTCTGTATGCTCCTGATCCATAATTTAAAGTGATGATAAAAATCCCTATCCAATTTGGTTTGAATTTTCCTTTATGTTTCTTCTCAGCCATGGTATTCTTTTGGTTTTCTTTAAGAACAAGAGCACCAGGTTCAAATGTTCTATACTTGACACATTGATTATAGTGGCCTTTGAGTCAATTATGATATACTTGAAGATTATTGAGCATAACTATACATTTCTCATCTAGTAGATCTAGCTCTTGCAGGCAATCTATTTGATAGTCATGATCATGTAGGACGTGCTTGAAAGAGATGCATAGTGAAGGCAATTTGACCTCAATGGGAAGGATGGCTTCAATACCATAAACAAGTGAGTATAGATTGGCTCCTATGGGGGTATGATGATTGGTTTGGTATGCCCAAAGAGTAGGGAATATCTAGAGGTGTCAATCATGACTGGTATGATTGATAAACTTTTTGAGAATATTGACAATGGTTTTATTGGATACCACGACCTGGCCATTACCTTGAGGGTAATATGTTGTTGAAAAATGTTGTGTGATATTATATTTAGTACATAACTAGTCTACATCCTTATTCTCAAATGATCCTCCATTATTAGATATAATGTTAGAAGGAATACCATAGCAACAGATGAGATGGTTGAAGATGAATTTGGAAATTTATTTTCTAGTCACATTAGTGAGGGGTATAGCTTCAACCCACTTAGTGAAATATTCAGTGGTGGTAACAATATGTTTATGGTCATCAAATGAAGTGGGGTTAATCTTCCCAATGAGGTCAAGTCCCCATGTATAAAATGGCCATGGGGTCAACAACAGCTTCAGATTTTTTACTAGGGCATGAATTAGATTAGCATGTCATTGACATTTGTCACACTTTTTTACATATTTAGTGGCATTTGTGTCCATTGTGGGCCAATAATAACCAACATGCAAGATATTTTTTGATAGGACTACCCCACTAGAATGGGCTCCAATACTCCTTCATGAACTTCTATTAACGTTAATGTAGACTCTATTGAAGTTAAACAATGAAATAGAGTTACATCAAAAATAAGATGGTAAAGGGTGGATCCAAGTAGAGTATAATGAGTGGAATGATGAATGAAGGCTTTGGTTTGTTTTTGAGATAGGTTAGGTGGTATAACTTGGTCATAAAGGTAGTTATAAATGTTTGAGTACCAGATAGAATTAGGACTAATAATATCACAAATCATGGTAATGGTTGAAGGTTCATGAGCTAGTGCTAAAAAATTCTGGATGAAGAACTGATACTCTCTAGCTTTATCTATTTGTTGAATTAGAGAACCAATAGTAGACATGGCATCTACAATTCTGTTACTAGCCCTAGGTATATGCTCAATTTGAATGTTGGTAATTTGTTGTTTAAGAGTGTCGATCATGACTTTATATTGAACTAACATGTCATATTTGGTCTAAAAATGATCTATAACATGATTGATGATTAACTAAGAATCACCATAAACTTGGATATGAGATATATTCCAATGCACTGCTTATCAAAGTCCTATAATAAGTGCTTCATACTCAGCCATTTTGTTTGTACAAGGAAATCTAATTATAAATGATTTAGGGATTAGATCCCATTATGGTCTAATAAATAATAGGCCTACCCCTAATCCATGTGTAGTGAATGAACCATCAAAATATAGCGTCGATGGATACTCCTCAAGGGTTGTATCAATAATGGTCATGATGGGTTGATGAAGAAATTGAAACTTGAGTGGTTGTATGTCCATGAGAGGTGCTTCAGCAAGTTGATCTATAAGAATTTATCCTTTGATTGATTTTTGATTGACATACTCTATATCAAACTCACTAAGAAGCATAGTCCATTTAGCCATTCTACTTTGCAAAGTTATTTTAGATAGTAGATGATTGAGCGGATCTACCTTTGAAATAATTATGGTCTTATTATTTAGCATGTAATGGTATAGTTTTTGAGCTATAAAAACCATGGCTAGATAAGCTTTTTTAACAGGTGTATAGTTATGTTCATATGTAACCAAGGTAAAAGTTAAGTAGTATACAACATGCTCTTTTCCATTATCATCATGTTGAGCCAAGAGTGCCCCCAAAGCATGATCATTAGATAATAGGTATAATAAGAATGGCTTTCCTGGCATAAGAGGTAATACAATAGGTGGATTAACAATATAATCTTTGAGTTGTTGAAAATATGTTTGGCAGTGATCATCCCAGTGAAATTCAACTCCTTTATTCAAAAATATGTAAATGAATGGCACTTGTCTACTAACTGAGAGATGAAGCATTGGATTGAATGGATATTACCCTATAAACTATAGAGTTGCTTTAAATTAGTTAGTGGTGGCATCTTGGTTATAGCATAGATTTTAGCTAGATCAAATTCACTACCTCTATGAGATACAATGAAGCCAAGTAATTTGTCTGAAGTTACACTAAACACACATTTCTTTAGATTGAGTCTGATTTTGTACTCTCATAGTCTTTCAAATATCTTATGCAGCACTATTGGGTAGTCAACCCTAGTTTTGTATTTTCCCAATATGTCATCAACATATTCTTCAATAATATCATGCATCATATCATGGAATATGATATTCATGACCCTTTAATATGTGGCTCTATCATTCTTAAGGCCAAATGGAATTACTTGATAGCAAAATGTTCCCCATGGAGTGGTGAATGCTATTTTATGTTGATATTTTGGTGTGATTCTAATCTGATTGTATCCAGAGAACCCATCCATGAGTGAAAGTATTTCACAACCTACTATGGAATCAATGATCATGTCGATATTAGGCATTGGAAAATCATCTTTAGGACAAGCTTTGTTGATGTCTCAAAAATCATTATAAATTATAATCCCTTCAGGGTTTTTGCTAATAGATACTACATTAGAGATCCATTCTGAGTAGTCAATGGATATGATACATCCTGCTTCTAAGAATTTTTCCAACTCTTTCTTTACCAATATAGTAATGCAAGGATAAATCTTATGTATCTTTTGTTTGAATAAGTTGGCATTAGGATTAACCATAAGGTGGTGTAAAACCAAGGTAGGTTCCAAACCTGGTATGTTAAAATAAGTGCATGCAAAGATATATACAAATTCTCTCAACAGAGCTGTAAAGATGTCACATTCCTCCTTAGTGAGGGACATGCCTAATTTTATCCATCTTAGGTCTAATGGAGTCCCGATGTTTAACTCTATTGTATCTTTGACTAGAAGGGTCAAACCATCTTTTAGGATAGTAGGCAATGATTTGAACTATTAAACTATGTCAGGATCCTCTGTTAGGACTTACTCTTCAACTTCTCCTAGGAATTATGAATCTAAATCTCCTAATGGGAGATCTAGCCCTGTGAAAAAAATAGTCAAAAATTATTGAAGAATTTGATCTAATGCATGTTTTTGCTCAAAGTTGAACTCAGATCTGCAAGCAAGTTCATCATTGGTGGTTTCCTAACCTAAATTCAAAGAAGAATGAACACCCCCATCTAATAGCACCTAAAATAGGTTTTCACCACTAGACTACCCATTATCTTTACTTTTTCCCTGGTCAAAAAGTGCCTCAAAGAGGTTTCAACTTTGGGACCTCAATGTTTTACCCATTTTTTTTCTAAGGGTGTTCACTCACTCTCCAAAATAGGCTATAGGATCTAATGTGATTGAGAATATTGATTTGTGATCTCCTAATGAAACATTATCTCTAAGGCCTAAGAAATCATAGAATGCTTCATCATTCTGGAACTCATCAATTGGCAAACTAGATTCTTGTTGGTCCCAATCTATCAGTTAGGGATAATATAATGGCAATGGGTTGCGATGAATGGCCAAAATAAGGGTATAAATGGCATTATTATCAAACAAGTTAGTTTTAGCTAGGTCCTCAAAGGTGAGGCTATGATCAGATTCTACTTCACTCTTAACATCATCATCACTAGTTGTTGGTAATGGAGTTTGAATAAGATATGTGGGGTCACCCCCAGGAAATTTAAATTTAAGTCCATAAGGTCTTTCATACTTAGTCATGGAAATTGGCTCGATGGTTCCTTATTTATTTAGTTCAAGGCCTCTTGATTGATAATTATGATGCTCCATGATCCTATTGGGAATAGAATACTTTTCACTTTTATAATAATTAGCCTGGTTGTCATTGTATAACCCTGATTCATCTCCTTTAAGAGGGTCAAGTTTTAGACGAGATGCTGGTACAAATGTGATAGGTCCCTTATCTTTGTTCTTTTATTTCCAATGTTTATGTGGGGTAACTTTAGGTCACCCAAAAGTTTTTAGATTCTAAGGAAGATTAGAAATATAAAATGTATCATGGGTCACATATTATCCTAGTCCATTATCTAAAATGGTGAAATGATTGGAAGCTTTAGGAGGTGGCATGTGGGAAAGAGAGTCCAAGGTATTAGGATCTATGCAATTATTTGATGAAGGATCAATATGTATAACCTTTCATTTATCCTTCTTAGAACTTGGATTCATACCGTACTGATAATTATAGCTTTGAAATTTGGCCTCAAGATGTTTGCAATGTTCAAATGGGTGTAAATCTCCTAGAATATTTACTTCCATCCCTGAGTGGGAAAACTTGATACATTGGTGCAGCATTGATGGGACTACATGAATCTCATGTAACCAAGGCCTGCCTAAAAGTATGTTATATGATAACTCAAGATCAAGCACATGGAAAAGTGTATCAGGGGTCAAAGGCCCAACAATAACTGGAAAACTAATGGTGCCTTTTGATACTCTTTCTTGATTATCATAAGCTTTGATAGTTATTGTCTCTAGCTAGAGATCTATCATTGTGTACCCAAGAAGCTTGATGACCTTTAGGGACACTATGTTGAGATTGGATCCATTATCTATAAGGACACGTTTCACTTTATGCCATTTTATATAAAATTCTATGTATAATGGATTATTATAGTGCATGCCAAGGGAAGATATATCACTTTAGTTGAATGTGACTTGTTGGGCTGGAGCTAGGTGTCCAACCAAAGAATGAAATTTATCAGGGGATATGTCACTAGCGATAGTGAATTGGGTCAAAAAATCATTCAAGATGTTCTTGTGGATTATTAACATTCACAACAAATATAAAATAGAAATGTGTGTTGATGTCTTCTACAATTGTTCCACAATATCAAACTTCTTGTCTTGGTCAGTAGTGAATGGTTTATTATGAGGCTAAATAGTTGGTTGGATGATAGGCAAAGTGGTAAATGGTTGTGGGCTTGGGATAGTAATCTTCAATCTCTGAGTTGTGATTACACAATCAGGATTAAATACTGGACCATTATTGCTAACTGTTGTTGGAAATATGTGGGATCAGATAGGATAAGTCTCAGTTATCGGTGCACTTACATGTGGTCACATGGAAAGAATGAGTTATTGTTATAAGATCCAAAATTGGAAGTTTTAGTTTTCTAGTTTGCTTGTTTGCACTCCCAAGTCAAAGAAGGACTATCTATGTAATTTGTTTGGATAGTATTGTTTAGCAATGGTCTAAGTTGATTAGTGTTTGGTCTAGGATTAATGGAGATGGTATTAACACTACCTCCTACAATATGACCTACAACCTTGTTGTAATCATGTGCCACTGCATGGTAGGTTTGTTGGTTGTTAACATTCTGACCTTGGTTTTGTCTATTATTTTGTCATTGTGGATTTTGTTATTAATTTTGTTGGTTTGACCTTTGATTTTGTTACTATTGATTTTGTTGTTGCACTAGCTATTATTTTTGTTATTACTCATTGTTTTGTTATTGCTAATTGTTATATTGAGGAAAGGGGTTTTGATAAATTGCAAGAGTTTGATTGGAAGTAGAAGCACCATTATCCAATGTTATTTCCCCATTCTCCAACATATTCTTAATTAAATGTTTGATCTGGACACATCTTCATAGATTATGCCCATTGACCTTATGATAGTCATAAAATTCATTTTCATGGTACCAATCAATGTAAGGAATGCCTTACGGATAATGCTTTGGTATAGGCCAACTAATCTGATTAGTGGTAGCAAGCTTGAAAAATATAGATTCAATGGGCTCTCATAGGTCACTAAAGACACGATGTGCAGGCACATTTCTCTTAGGAGGGGTTTACAATGGTAAAGGTTATTGTACATGTTTTGGTGGTTGTGCTTGCGGTATTGGTTGGAGAGGTTATTGGGTAGGAGTAATCTAAAAAGGTGGTGCCGATGATATTTTCATAGTTTTTACATGATGAGATTTAGTTACTCCATTTCCCACAACATTCTTATTATGGTTGAATTGCTTTGATATTTCTTGGTTATTGGCCTGTGCCAGTTGTGATGCTTGCATTTGAATAGGATGTTGTTGTTGGCCATTTCCTTGATTGGTAGAATTAAATTTGATGACTCCTTTATTTATGAGCACCCTCTTGATCAACAAACCTTTATCAATGATCTCTTTGAATATATGTGCACATTATAACTCCAAATAGTAAGTTATCTCACTATGAAATTTTTTGGTAAACACAGTGGCTAATTATTTATTTGGTAAAATATGGGTGAAATAGCTTGCAAAGGCTCTTCATCATTGTAAATAACTTTCAAAACTCTCCCCAGATTTTTGCTTTGCTTGGGTCAGGTCTACTAATGAAATCTCATGCTCAAGATTATAGGAAAAGTGTTGAATAAATTTATCAAAAAAATCATCAAAGTCCATTATTAAATTCTTGGGAAATTTTAAAAACCACTACAAGGCTTGTCTATTCAAGCTCCTTGGAAACAAAAACAAAAGGTATATGTATCTATATGCCATTGGTTGACATGTGATAAAGAATTCAGTCAAATGAGCCTTAGGGTCACCTTTCCCTTTGTATTTGTCAAATTTGGGTGGTTTGTATCTTGGAGGAAATGGTATATGAAAATACTCCATGTTGAATGGATAGGAACACATGTCCTCTAATTTAAACTTTTTCATCTGCTTCTCTACCTGAATGGCAGCAATTACATCCTTCATCTGTTGCAATTCTTGGGATAGGAAACTAGAAGGGATATTGGTTTAAGGGAGAATATTGGTTTGGGTAAATGGCTGGGAGGTCACAAGTGGGACACTTTGACCAGGGTATGATGGAGAAACCTATTGGGGTAAATTGTCTTAGTTGGGGAATAGACCAGGAATACGCATACGTCGATTAGAATGTACTTGAAACTGTACATTTGGCTACATTATATTCTAGTTTGGGTTGGTGATAAAGGTTTAACTTGGAGGATTTTATGGTTGGGATGGAGGGATATAACTATACCATACCTACTATGGTTGAAAAGGGATATGTTGCCGACTAATCAAACCTTGTTATTGTGTGGGAATTTGTGGACCAAGACCCTGACTCTAAATTTGTGGCATATTTTAAACTATCAATTGTTTAATAGGTACTTGAGAAACATGGGGACCTCTTTATTGCCTGAATCCCTATTAAGAAGTGAAATCAGATTGTAGATTCAACATATATTATTGACCAATATTTTTAAATTATTGAATAATCATTGCTTGGTTTTAAACTGGCATATTAGTCTGTGACTAAAGAGGTATGTTTATCATTACCTAGTGAGGAGGAACATTAGTTTCCCTTGATTGAGGTGGAAATGTATTCATCCTTTGTTGTATTGATATACTAGATTACTTATTGAGGGGGAGTAGGATTCATCACATTCTATCATTGAGGTGTAACATTAGCCATTATTTGATTATCTCATCCTATAGGTTGTACACTTGAGGAAGTAACCGGTTGAGGTTGGGGTGTAGAAAATCCTATTCCTTGGTATGATTATCTACTCATGGGATTAACTATAGGCACATGTTGTTGGCTAGCTGTCTATGCATTAGTACTACTTTGATCATGATTGGATGTTATTTACACATTGTCTACTATGGTTGGCTTGGTATTCAGTGTAGAGGTTGAAGACGCTTCTTCAACAACTGGCATATGCATCATGTTATCTACTAGAGTAGTTTGTACAAATAGGTCAGATTCATATTTTCTTGTCCAGTGAATTATATCTACACTCTTGTTGAAGGTACTAGGTCAATGAGAGGCTTACTTACCATGTTCATCTAATTGAAATCACGTGCTAAATTCAAGTAAGTTTGGTATGTTTTTTACATTTGGTTAAAGTGATATTTTATGATGTTTTTGCCTCGATTGGATATATTAAGGTCTTGATACGTTGTTTGGACTAGAGCTATAGGATTGATAGAAGAAGCCTATTGATCGTAAATGATATTGTGGGGCACTCTTACTAGACTTGGTAAAATTTCATGGGGGATGTCTGCCAAAAACTTGGCCCCTACCTCTATGGATCTAACCAAAATCTCATCTTTGTTCTCTTAAAAATTTCATTCAAACAAAAATGGATCTTATGTGGAAGATGTATTAGTAGAATATGACTATTGAAGAACTAGCTTATCCATTATTGGTATTGTAGCTAGGTATTACATGGTTTGTTCTTGGTCCTGTTCTGAATAAGGTGACGTGTTAACTAGGTAGTTAGATAATGGATCTTAGCTTTGGGCCCCTGATTGAGTATTATAAGAGGGATAAGAATCTATTTCATAATAAAAATTATCCGCATAGGGTTCTTGCATGATTTTTTCCTATGCAACTACATTACTAATCCCTAGATTGTACATGAGTCCACTATGAGTGTAGGAATACATGTTAGGATCCATAGTCAATGCTTTGTGATAAAAGGTCAAAGAGTTATACAAACTCTAAAAAGGATAGGATCCAAAACAAATGATGCCTTCAACTTGATCTAGATTTGTCAAAAGGATCAAAAGGTTTATGCAAATATTTGTGAGGAAACAAGCTAGCATAAAATATCTAACATTTTACTGTTCACACAAAGATAAGAAAGTAAATGGACCAAAAAATCAAAATGCCAAACTCTAAGGTTAAAGTATTTCAAATCAATCTAATCTAAGAATTTAAAAGTTGCTAGGTCTTTTGGCCAAACATGATGTCAAAACCTAGGCTCAAACAAGGCATGTGCTAGGACTCTTAGCCAAACGATGTCAAAAGCTAGACTTTGAAAATAGATGAAAGTTTTAATCTAACATATTTGAAACACATTTAACAAATACTTAGCATTCAATTCTTGGTCATGAACTTGATCAACTAGGTATAAGGTATGAAACAAAAGGCACTTTTATCAATAGTTTATTTTCTCAGAAATAATGGTATAAAACTTGGTTCTTTTGAAAAATAGGCTAGACAAAGGTGAATGGTATAACTATGTTTTAGACAAAGGATCACAAAAGGTACACTTGGATTGGTCTAAAAACGTAAGAATAAATTTTGAATTCTATGCAAAAAGGTCTATGAAACAAAATTTGAAATGATTTGGGTAGCGTAACTATGTTTTACTACCCAAAAGGTGTGATAAAAAAGTTTGTTTCAAAGACTCTCTAAGGCAAAGACATCTTTCCATAATTTTGAAAAGATAACACTATATTTTTTGACTCAAAATGTTGTGGTATATATACTTAAAGTACAAGTGTTTAGCATAAAATGTCTTAAGTCTATCAAGTGAGGATAATGATTGTGAGTCTTAAATGACCTTCAACCCAAATTGGAAATTAAATTGAAGTTCCCTCAATTTTAGTGAAAATGGAAAACCCACTTAACACATCAACCCTATGAACTTGTAAAGGTGTAATTCCAAATTTACATTACAAGTGAAGGACTTAAACAACTTTGATCAAGGTCTAGACTTAATTGGGCAGCATACTTGTGCCAAAGTGGATGATATAACTCTCAAGATTTTGATGAACTTTGAATGAGGTAAATTGATGATCTCACATAGATTTCATAACACATATTTATTCAAAGGAAAATTTGGACCATGTGTTTGGTTTGGGATTGTTTTTTTACACCAAGTTTTGACTCCAAAAAAGACTTTAATCTAGGACAAGACCAACTAATTAATCACCCTTAGATCCTAAACTAACAAGGTTGCTTGGTAGTGTTAGAATCTGTTAATATACATCATTTGAAAGGATTTTAAGTGTTCATCCAAAAAGTAAATGTGCATTATATAGTAGGGTTTTTACAACCCCCTTCTCTTAAATGACATTACTGTGACATGGACCTTGAGGTGCACCTTGCACGAACAATAATTCCATGGCAAGTGGGGATTTGTCTAAAATATAATAAGTTTCTAAATGATCTAGGGGAATCAATTACACAATGACTTTCATGTCAAAAAATGCAAAATAAAAGAATGGATTTTGGGTCCATATCACTTGACTTGTTGCAAAAAGGTCTAGTCCTTTTTGTAACCACTGCATCCTATTGTTTGCTCAGTGTAGTGCAATGTCTAAAGTGCCAATACATCCCATGTGAAACTTCAAAGGAGCCAAATAAAGTTAATGCTATGAGATGAAACCCTAGGTCAAAGCTTCCCTAAATAACTTGTGGGAGGTGATGAAGTCCTCCTCACAAGCCAAGATGCATAAACAAATAAAGCATAAAAGTAGAAAGACTTTAGGGTAATTTTCAAGGTCACCCAAACTTTGATGAGTTTTTGGGGAGTGCTTTAGATGACTTTATTTCTAAGCCTTGGACTAGGCTATTTTTAATAGGTATGGCACTTTTGATTCCAAGGGTTCCTTATAGGAGACAAATGGAAAAGCATACATGCAACATTCCTCTTTTTGCCAAACAAGATTTGATTAAACAATTATTGCAAATAAAAATGGATAAGTGTGTTTAATTTTAAAACCCAAATGAAATGTTTGGTAGTGTTCATTTGACCCCTTGGTCTTAGTTGTAAACTTTGTAAACATTCACCAAAAATACCTAAATTCTTTGTTAAACATCCAAAACAAGGTTCCTAATCAATTTTTAAGCATGAAAAAGTGATTTAAACATGTTTTGAGCAAATATCTAGCTTGGTTGTGCAACAAACTTGTTAGCATGTCCTTTATCTTTGAAGCCATTTTGAGTTTGAAATAATAAACTTTGGAAAAAGAGGTTTCAGGTCTATGTTTTTGGAAAAACACAGTGACTGACATTGGTTATTACCATCGACGTTGGTTATGACTAACCAAGATCTAACCGATGTCGATTCTGTTGACTGACATTGGTTAAGACAGGTAACTGATGTTGATATTTTTATCAATGTCAGTTACTATGTAAAAATTATGGCAATAAAAAATGGTAAAATAAAGTTAGAAAATTAATTTACAAGAGTTTTAAAGGCTCAAATAAATATTTTAGAGTTGTAAAAGGATCTCCTTCATGTGTAGGATGCGTCTAGTCCCATCGGGCATGCCATTATGTGATCTAAGAATTTGACTCAAGAGAGGATGGTTAGTATGGTGATAGCTATAAAATGAAAACAAGATGAAATAAACACACTAATAGCATAACATCTCTAATCTTAGACACTAGGGAGAGCTTAGTTAACAATCATGAATGAAATACACAACTAAAATGCAAAATAAAACTATTTTACCTTCTTTAGATGCTCCAAAATGCTTATTGTAGTGGTTTGCTTAGCTTGTGCTCATGAAGTCCTTGGAAATGGATGCTTGGCTACCTCCATCTCTCCTTGCCACCTTTGGCTTGTGGCTTGTCTTGACTTAGAATAAATTTGTCATTATAACACTAGTTTCATGAAGATTTTGGAACCAATTTAGCATTATAAATTTGCATAAAAAATCTTAGAAATGATGTTGTGAGGCCTTTTATTTATAGATTTTTGGATTTGATCATAATCAACTTGAACCATCCATCTCAAGATTGAGATGTATGGTTGAGGATTAATTCAATTTTTGGAATTAAGTTTGTAATTATCCTCATCATGGCATTAAAAGAAGGGGCAATTAAGAGGCATGGAGGGCATCATGGAAGGCATTAATGAGTCATAGGAGGCATGAATCTTGATATTTGTGGCATTTATAGTCTAGGGATGTCTTCCCAAGAAATGAGGTCACTTGATGATGCATATATTCAATATTTATTTCTAAAAAAATATTCAACAAGTTTCCATAGAGTTTTTTTTTAGGCCTTGATTTGGGTTAATTAGCTCTTAAGCATGTTTAAGCACTTTATGCACAAATTATCTAAATTGATCATAATGCCTTATTATTGGTCTAAAATTTAATTGGATTGGAATTAGAAGGCAATGTTAGATGCATTGGAACCATATTCCCATTTACGATGTTTTCAACAAAAAATAACAAAGGCACCTATCTCATGCAAAAGATTTGATAGGGAAGAGTAATCTAGAGCACCCATGTACAAATTTGGCATTTAAACTCAAAATAAACTAATCAAAGTTAGCTGGCCCATAAATTGCATTGCCTAATTTAGGGATACCTTGGACAAAATTGGCACTTGAATATGTTAGTTTTACATCATTTAGCATGTTTTAATGATTTTAGGTTAAATTGTGCTTTTTGGGTGGAAATTGGACAAAAGCCTAATTAGAGGTTATTGACGACCAAATTTAGGTGTCTACAACTATCATCCCCAGGGAAGTGTTACACTTATTGGAATAAGCACATAGCTTGGTAGTCCACACATATCTCTGCTAATAATAATTATGTTTAGTGTTTTCTTATATATAGGTGTCTTTCTCCATAGCCAAAGAGGAGTTCTTACAATGTCTAAAATAGTGTGCATCATTCTAGGTACTTAATCACTTATCCCTAGCATTCATACTTCTATTTATTCATTTTAAAATAGATAGAAAATAATAATATACATAGATAGGTTAGGCACTAAAGCACAAACAAGCATGCAACATGTGACAAAAGGTGTGATAGCCAAGATCGTACAAAGACAAGGTTGTCATGTTTGATAACAATAAATGTAAAATCTAAGGTACAAGTGATTAGTGTACTACATGACCATATTTAGTCATGGTGGTTAGGTACACCTGTTAGTCTCTTAGATAGGGTCAGTATTGTCATGGGTATCTAAGGTAGGAAGTACTCCCATGGTAAACACATATAAGTTAAGTGTCATGGGTATCTGAGGTAGGAAGTGCTCCCAAAAGACACAAATAGATCAAGTAATCATGAAGTGGCACAAGTTGAAAAGGTAAACATGGTAATGTTATTACTATGGTGGTCAAAGGTGTAGATACCTAAATCTAGTCACCCATAACCTCTAATCAGGCTTTTGGCCAATTTTCACCTAAAGTGAACAATTTGGCCTAAAAACACTAAAGCACATTAAAAGATTTGAAACTGACATATTCAAATGCCAATTTTGACTAAGGTATCACTAAATGGGGCAATGCAATTTATGGGCTAGATAACTTTGATCAAATCATTTCGAGTCAAAATGTCAATTTTGCACCTAGGTGCTTTGGATTGCTCTTTCCTATCAAATCTCTTACACAAGACACGTGCCTTTGTTATTTTCTATTGATAACATCCTAAATGGGATAATGGATCTAACACATCAAACATTGCCTTCCAATTCCAATCCAATCAAATTTTGGACCAATAACAAGACATTTTGATCAATTTGAGTAATTTGTGCACAAAGTGCTTAAACATGCTTACGAGATAATTAAACTAAGTTAGAGCCTAATTAAGAATTCCATGGAAATTTTTTGAATAATTTGTTTTCGATATAAATATTGAATATTTGCAATCATCAGGTGACATCATTTCTTGGGAATACATCCCTAGGCCATAAATGCCACAAATATCATGATTTATGCCCCCCATGCCTCATCAATACCTTCCATGATGCCCTCCATGACTCTTAATATCCCCTTATTCCACTATCATGATGAGGATAATTATAAAATTAATTCCAAAAATTGAATTAATCTTCAACCACACATCTCAATCTCAGGATGGATAGTTCAGGTTGATTCTAGACATTCTAAAAAATCTATAAATAAGAGGCCTTACCACATGAATTTTAAGACTTAATAATGCAAAGTTATAATGCACAAATAGTTCCAAAAGATTCAAGAAATTAGTGTTACCATGCCAAATTGATTCCAAGCCAAGCCAAGCCACAAGCCAAAGGTGCCAAGGAGAGATGGAGGTATCCAAGCTTCCATTGCCAAGAACTTCATGAGCACAAGCCGAGCAAGCCACTACAGCAAGCATTTTAGAGCATCCAAGGAAGGTAAAAGAAGTTTCTTTTACATTTTTAGTTATGTGTTTCATTCATGTTTGTTAACTAAGCTCTCCCTAGTGTCTAGGCGTAGAGATGTTATACTATTAGTGTGTTTTTTTTCATTTTGTTTTCATTTTGGAACTAACATCATACTAACCATCCTCTCTTGAATCAAATTCATAGATCACATAATGGCACGTTCGGTGGGACTAGACACATCTCACATCTGAAGAAGATCATTTTTTAACTCTAAAATATTTATTTAGACCTTTAAAACTCTTGTAAATTGGTTTCCTAATTTTATTTTACTATTTTTATTTGTCATGGTTTTACACAGTAACCGACGTTGGCAAGTAAGACTGACATCGATTGCATATCTTAACCGACGTCAGTTAGATACCTGTCAAAACTATCACATTGGTATAACTGATGTCAGTTAGATAATTGACATTAGTTAGCCAAATTAACCATCGTTGGTTGTATATAACTGATGTTGGTCACTATGTTTTTTCTAAAACATATACTCGAGAGCTATTTTTCCAAAGTTCATTATTTCAATCTAAAAAGAGCTTCAAAGCTAAAGGCATGATGACATTTTTACTGTAGGTTCAAACTTAACATTTTCTACAAACATGTTTTAGATCACCTCTTTCATGCTTAAAAATCAATTAGGAACCTTGTTTTGGTGTTTAACAAATAATTTAGATGTTTTTGGTGAATGTTTTCAAATTTTGAAACTAAGACCAAGGGGTCAAATGAACACCACCAAATATTTCATTTGGGCTTAAAATTGAACTCACTTATCAATTCTTATTTGCAATAGTTATTTAATTATATTTTGTTTGGCCAAAAGAGGAATGTTGCATGTATGCTCTTCCATTTGTCCCTTTTAGGGAACCCTAGGAATCAAAAGTGCCATTTCTATTTCAAGTATCCTAGTCCAAGGCTTAGAAATAAAGTCATCTAAAGCACTCCCCAAAAACTTGTCAAAGTTTGGGTGACCTTGAAAATGACCCTAAAGTCTTTCTATTTCATGCTTTCTTTATTTTTAAGAAAACTTGGCTAATGAGGGGGACTTCATCACCTCCTGTGAGTTCTTTAGGGAAGCTTTGACTTAGGGTTTCATCATCTAGCATTGACTTCATTTGGCTCTTTTGGAGTTGCACACGAGACGTAGTGGCACTTTAGACATCGCACTATACTTAGCGAAAAACATGATGTAGTGGTTGTAAAAAGGACTAGACCTTTATGCAACAAGCCAAGTGATACGAACCCAAAATCCATGCCTTTTTTTTACATTATTTGGTTTGAAAGTCATTGTGAAATTAATTCCCCTAAATCATTCAAAAACTTGTTAGATCTTGGATAAATCCCCACTTACCATAGAAGTATTGTTGGTACAAGGTGCACCTCAAGGTCCATGTCACAATACTATCATTTGAGAGAAGGGGGTGTAAAAACCCTACTATATAATGTGCATTTACTTTTGGATGAACTCTTAAAATCCTCTCAAATGACGTATATTGATGGATTTCAACAATACCAAGCAACCTTGTCAGTTTAAGATTTAAAAGTGATTAATCAATTGGTCTTGTCTTATATTAAAGTCTTATTTGAAGTCAAAACTTGGTGTAAACAAACAATCCAAACCAAACACATAGTCCAAATTTTTCTTTGAATAAATAAGTGTTATGTTGCCCATATGAGATCATCCATTTGCCTTGTTCAAAAGTTCATAATATTAAGAGTCATATCATCCACTTTGGCATAGTTATGCTACCCAATTGAGTCTAGACCTTTACCAAAGTTGTTTAAGTCCTTTACTTATAGTCTAAATTTGGAATTGCATCTTTACAAGTTCATAGGGTTGATGTGTTAAGTGGGTTCACCATTTACACTAAACTCGAGGGAACTTAGGTTTAATTTCCAATTTAGGTTGAAGGCTATTTAAGACTCATAATCATTATCATCACTTGATATACTTAAGCTATTTTATGCTAAACACTTGCACTTTGAGTCTATGCACCACAACATTTTTAGTCAAGAAAGGTAGTGTTATGTTGTCAAAATTGTGGGAAATTGTCTTTGCCTTAGAAAGTGTTTGAAACAAACTTTTTTGTCACACCTGTTAGGTGGTATAGCATCATTACACTCCCAAAAACATTTCAAATATTATTTCATAGACCCTCTTGCATAGAGTTCCAAATTTTTCTTACATTTTCAGACTAATCCAAGTGCACTTTTATGATCCTTTATCTAAATCAAAATTATACCACTCACTTTTGTCTAGCTTATTTGTCAAAAGAACCAAGTTTTATACCATTTTTTGTGAGAAAATAAACTATTGCTCAAGTGCCTTTTGTTTCATACCTTATACGTAGTTGATCAAGTTCATAACCACAAATAAAATGCCTAGTGTTTTTTATAAGTGTTTAAAATATGTTAGATTAAAAATTTCATCTATTTTCAAAGTCTAGCTTTTGATGTTGTTTGGCCAAGAGTCCTAACACATGCCTTTTTTGAGCCTATCTTTAAATTTCGTGTTTGGCCAAAAGACCTAGCAACTTTTAGATTCTTAGATTAGGTTGATTTGAAACACTTTGAACTTAGAGTTTGGCATTTTTATTTTTGGTCCATTTACTTGCTTATCTTTGTGTGAACAATGAAATGTTAGATAATTCATGCTAGCTTGTTTCCTCACAAATCTTTGCATAAACCTTTTGATCCTTTGGATGAATCTAGGCCAAGTGGGAACATCATCTATTTTAGATTTTATCATTTTGACAATTTGTATAACTCTTTGAGATTTTATCACAAAACATTGACTATGGATCCCAACATGTATTCCTACACTCGTAGTGGACTCATGTACAATCTAGGGATTAGTAATGTAGTTTCATAGGAAGAAATGGTGCAAGACCCTTATGTAGATAATATTGCTAATGAGATGGATTCTTAGCCCTCATATAATACTCAATCAAGGGCACAAAGCCAAGATACGTTGGCTAACTATTTGGTTAACACACCACCTTATTCAGAATAGGACCAAGAACAAATCACATAATACCTAGATATAATACCCATAGTGGATGATCCAGTTCTTCAATAGTCATATTCTACTAATATAAATTCCATGTATGATCCATTTTTGTTTGAGAAACATTTGTTAGATAACAAATATGAGATTTTGGTTAGAGCCATAGAGGTAGGGGCCAAGTTTCTAGTAGACTTCCCTCATAAAAATTTACCAAGTCTAGTAAAAGTGCCCCATAATATCATTTATAATCAACCAGATTCTTCTAGTAATCCTATGGCTCTAGTCCAAACAACATATCAAGACCCTAATATATATAATCAAGTCAAAAACATCATGGAATATCACTTTAACCAAATGCAAATGGCATATCAAACCTACTTGAATTTAGCACATGATTTCAATCAGATGAACATGGTGAGTAAGCCTCTTATTGACCTGGTTCCTTCAATAGGAGTGTTGATATAGTTAATTGGACAAGAAAATCTAAGTTTTGACCCATTCGTACAAACCTCTTTGATAGATAACTTGATGCATATGCCCATTATTGAAGAAGTGTCTTCAGCCTCTATACTGAATAGTGCACCAAACATAGTGGACAAATTTGAAAACAACATCCAATCCTGATCAAAGTGGTACTAATGCACAAAAAATAGCCAACAACATGTGCCTATAGTTAATCTCATGAGTAGATCATCATACCAGGGAATAGGAGTTTCTACACCCCAACCTCAATCAACTACTTCTTCAAGTGTACAACCTATGAGATTGGGTAATCAAACAATGGATGATGTCATGCCTTAATGATATAATGTGATGAATCCTCCTCCTCAACAAGTGATGAGTAGTATTCCACAACAATAGACACAATCTAGTGTATCAAAATAATAGAGGATAAAAACATTACCACCTCAATCAAGGGAAACTAATGTTCTACCTTGCCAAGTAATGATAAATATACCTTTTCAGTCACAGACTAATATGCCAATTCAAAACCAAGAAATGAATAGTCAACAATATGTAAATGTTGGTCAACGATAGATGCCAAATCTACAACCTGCTTTTACTTCCTCACAGGGATTCATACAACAAAGAGGTCCCCATGTTTCTCAAGTACCTACTAGATAATCGTTGGTTCAAAATGTGTCATAAATTCAGAGATAAGGTCTTGGTCCACAAGTTCCCACTCCATGACAAGGTTTGATTAGTCGATAACATGTCCCTTTTCAACCACAGTAAGCATAGTATAGTTATATCCTCCCATCCCAGCCACAAAATCCTTTGAGTGAAACATTTATTACTAACCCAAACTAAAATATCATGCAACCAAATGTGTAATTTCAAGTACATCTCAATCCACGTATATGTATTCCCGATCCATTCCCTAACCAAACCAATATACCCCAACAGGTATCTCCATTATACTCTGGCCAAAGTGTCATATTTGTGACCTCCCATCCATCTATCCAAACCAATATTCTCCCTCAAACCAATTTTCCTTCTAGTTTCCTATCCCAAGAATTGTAACAAATGAAGGATGTAATTGTTGCCATTCGAGTGGGTAAATAGACTAAAAAGTTCAAATTGGATGATGTATGTTCCTATCCATTTAACATGGAGTATTTTTAGATACCATTTCCTCCAAGATATGAAACACCCAAATTCAACAAATACAAAGAGAAAGGTGACCCTAAAGCTTATTTGATCAAATTCTTTGTCACATGTCAACTAGTGGCATATAACGACATATACCTTTTATTGTTGTTTCCAAGGAGCTTGGTTGGACAAGCCTTGGAGTGGTTTTTAAAGTTGCCCAAGAATTTAGTAATAGAATTTGATGATATTTTTGATAAATTTGTGCAGTACTTTTCCTATAATATCGAGCACAAGATTTTATTAGTGGACTTAACACAAGTAAAGTAAAAAGACAGTGAGATTTTTTCAAGTTACTGTTGACCAATTTTTGCCCATAGGCAAAATTTTGGTCACCTTCTTCCCCTGTTGTTTAATGCCAGTCATCTTCAGGTTGCACAAGTTCAATAAATCTAATTCATGGCTTGGTTAAGTCTTTTGGTTCAATTGGTTGGTTTATCAGCATTGGTTTTATCTTCTTCAAGGTCTAACGGCCTTGTTTTAGCTCAGTTCAACACTTTGGTCAGTGACCTAGTTCTTTGGTTCAGCATCTAGTTCATTGTTTCGGCCTAGTTCAAGTTCATGTTCATGCCCTTACATAAGACAGGCGCTTCACTTCAAACATTAACAAAAAGGGTCAGGCCGAGTCGCATCATTAAAACAAATGCAAAGGTCGGGCACATTAAAACAAATGAAAAGGCAAGCCATCGAGAAGCCAGCTAAGGACTGATGACATCCTCGAGGACATCAAAGTTTGATAAATGAAACGGCCATTGTTTTTAAAAAAAGAAAAAAAGAAAGTGTTAACCAACCAAGAGCTAAAAGGCAGTGACCTGCCAAGATATTCACCCTTGGGGGCCGAACAAGCCAGATAGAGACAAAATTGAGAAAAGGACAAGAAGACATTCATGAAATGAGCAAGTAGTTAAGTCTAAGTGGTGCCAATTTGAGAAGTGACTCTAGCAAGTGAAATAGTTCCTTTGAATTGATCATGAGAAGATGCAATAGCTAAGTAATGTAACTAGTTTTCTCCATTTTACATTTAATGGGTGGACAAACCACGTTTTGACATTAAAAATGTGGAATTTGAGCAGACAATGCCCATGTCTCATTAATGTTTTGAGTAACTTGTTGAAGGGATGCGATGGCCACTTGTTGAAGGAATGCCACATAGGCTTCTTTGTTCTCTCATATATATTTGATACTTGTCATTTTTGTAAGGATCTTCCACATTTGTAAGGCATAGCCCTGGCAAAATTTCACCTGAATCAAATAAATGCAATTTTTTACCTCCATTTGAATAGATATTTCAGATTATGTCTTGAGTGTTTGTCTGTGTCCAGTCATTATTTCTTGATGCTCTCACAGGTTAAACACCAGCAGACCTGTTATTTACAAGGTGCCATTTCTACAGCTAAAAGGAGAAGAGCTGACATTTGAGAAGACCATAACAAAAGGAGTTACTTATAGTGTGCATTTCATAGCGCCTTAGTGATTTTTTGTTTCCTGTGTTTTCATGAAAGCCTCCCTAGCAGTCTTTTGCAGCCTGGTCCTTCTACCAAGTGTGTAGTGTATGTATGTATTTGTCTAATTCTGAGAGTGGATGTGTGAAGGTTGACTTATTTTGGTGCATCACCTATTTTAGAGTAGGTTTGTTTTTTCTGCATCTCTCTCCCTTTTCATCCCCCCTTTATATTGTGTGTGTGTGTGTGTGTGTGTGTGTGTGTGTGTGTGTGTGTGTGTGTGTGTGTGTGTGTGTGTGTGTGTGTGTGTGCGCGTGCGTGTGTGTGTGTGTTTCACTTGCTAGAATAAACACGATGCATCAAAGGGAGATAGCCCTTATCTAGAGACTCTCCTCTCTAGCTTCACCATCCCATAGGTGAGAGAGGAGTTTCCATTATTGCATGAAGAAGGAAGGAGCTCGGCCTCCTGCCAAGGGTGCAATCTTCTGCATCAACAGTTTCTAGCACACTCGGTGGGATACAGTTTGATAACAAAGTAAAGTTTTAGGATTGATGATGGTCCTATTATAGTAGATCATTTAATTTTATAGCATCTGGTGACTCTAAGTTAAATCTGCTGGTTAAGTAGCCTAGTGCCATCAGGAATCATTTCTTGTATGTATACTTCTTTTGCAAAAAATCATGGGTTTTGTTTTCCTTCATATAATTTGGATCAGACTCAAAAAATTTAGAGAATCACCTCAAGCAGCTCTCCTAGTTTCCCTACAATGATAAGGGAAATGGTGCTAGAGTTTGAGAGGCAGACAATGGAGATTGACAGACTAGAGGAGCATTATGGGTATCAGCAAGAGCTGATGTATAAAGAGGAGTGTTTGTTTAGGCAAGCACATGCCTTTCAATCCATGGAAGAGGAGCTAGAAAAATGGAGAAATCCATTTTTTCAAGGTAATAGCCTTACGTGCCCCCTCCTATTCTGAAAAAATCCCCCTCTTTTGCACCAAATCCTTTCTATCAGATTGCACTTGCTCACTCCAACTCATCAAACACATTCGTTCTCAATCCCATGCGCCTGGCTTTCCAACACCAGAGGGCATCAGAGCAACCTCCCATGGAGATGAACCTTCTGAACTCCTTAGATTGTGAGTCTTCCATTTGGGGGAGTACCACCAGCTAGCACATCCCTCTTCTAGAGACTCTTCCAGTGCATCAACAGTCTCTTCCTAGCATTCCTCAGCCTCCCCAAGTTTTTCAACGTGATGTGTAGATTTTGAGTTGGAGGAAGGATTGCCAGGAACTAGCCTAGAGCTTTGAAGAGGATCATGCTGATGATCTCCAAGAAAGGCTCCTTCAAGAAAATATAGCCAGGAGAATTACAGAGTTAGAGTCCCAAATGAGATTCCTCAGCCAACGTGTAGTGGACCTGCCAACCCGTCCACACACCTCCAAGAGAGATATCAGGCCACACCTGATATAGATGAAGTGTTGACCAAGTGGAAAGAGGAGAATCATTCGATTCTAGCTCAAAGGCTGCCCCCTCTTCCACATGTTTTCTCCACTTCACCCCTTCTCAAGGAGGAACTTGTTCTGCAAGAGGCAAGTGAGGAGAAGAAGATCCAATCTGCAGTCCTTCAAGAGGCTGTCATGAGTGACAACGAAGGTGGAATCATCATTGATGCTTCTTGTGAAGACCTTATCAGCAGTGGAGAAGATGCAGGTCTTGCATATATGCAGATGTTCCAGCAATTTGAAGAGGAACAAATACATGGTAAGCTCTCTTCTCCTCTGTTTGATGAACTTCCTTGCTATTTTGATGATGAGGTCGACTATGCTGAAGAGCCTAAGTTGGAGGAGGAAAAGGAGAGGTCTGTCTTCCTTGAGGAAGGCCTTGAAGAAGAGTGCTTTAAATAAAGAGGTGATGTTTTGTGGGATGAGCAATCAATTTTTGAGTCCATTTCAGACATCACCACAGTCACCCTTCTTCAAGAAGGCCAAGAGGAAGTAGAGGATGAGCCTGACAGAGTTTTCAGTGAGGCAAAAGGAAACAAATCAGACCATGATACATTGTAGAGGAATTGTGTAGGTCAAGGGGCTTATGGTGATGAGTCAATAGCCATTGATTTCTTGGTGAGGAGCACCTATATCAAGAACCAACATTCAATAGGCTTCCAAGGATAAACAGATTACATATATGTCAGAGGCATGTTCAATTTTCATTCACTCAGACTCTAGCCAACTCAGGTGATAGGCAAGAAGAGCAAGTCACCAAATCTCATTTTCTTTTAGCTACTTGCCTGCCACCATAAGTCTTCTTGCTAGGAAGGGGACTCAAGAAATTTTCCCTTCGATCCAGGAGGGAGGTGAGCTTTCCTGGTTAGTTGTAAATGGTAGTTTTTTTTTAGTTTTTTTCTTGCTTTCCCTAAGTGCAGTTGCACAGGTAGTGTTTTTTAGCCTTGTGTGTTTCCCTTTGTGTGTGGGGTAAAGCTTCGTGTTTGATTCTTAGATATTTTGGTGATGTTGCTAACTTTTGTTATAGCTACAATCTAACTCCGTGCCCAATGGAATGCAAGGCAGTTGGGTTCTAAGCATGGCAGGCATGCTTCCCCTATGATTCACCATCTGTTGACCAATTTTTGCCCATAGGCAAAATTTTGATCACCTTCTTCCCCTGCTATTTAATGCCAGTCATCTTCAGGTTGCACGAGTTTAATAAATATGATTCATGGCTTGGTTCAGTCTTTTGGTTCAACTTGTTGGTTTATCAGCATTGGTTTTATCTTCTTCAAGGTCCAATGGCCTTGTTTCAGTGCAGTTCAACACTTCAGTCAGTGGCCTGGTTCTTTGGTTCGGCATCTAGTTCATTGTTTCAGCCTAGTTCAAGTTCATGTTCATGCCCTTACGTAAGATATGTGCTTCACTTTAAACATTCACAAAAAGGGCCAGCTTGGTTTGCATCATTAAAACAAATGCAAAGGTCAGGCGCATTAAAACAAAGGAAAAGGCAAGCCGCTGAGAAGCCAGCTAAGGACTGATGACGTCCCTGAGGACATCAAAGTTTGACAAATGAAATGGCTATTGTTTTTTAAAAAAGCAAAAAAGAAAGCGCTAACCAACCAAGAGCTAAAAGGTAGCGACCTGCCAAGATATTCGCCCTTAGGGGCCGAACAAGCCAGATAGAGACAAAATTGAGAAAAGGACAAGAAGACATTCATGAAATGAGCAAGCAGTTAAGTCCAAGTGGTGCCAATTTGAGAAATGACTCCAGCAGGTGAAATAGTTCCTTCAAATTGATCATGAGAAGATGCAACAACTAAGTAATGTAACTAGTTTTCTCCATTTTACATTTAATGGGTGGATAAACCGCATTTTGACATTAAAAATGCGGACTTCAAGCAGACAAAGCCCATGTCTCATTAATGTTTTGAGCAACTTGTTGAAGGGATGTGATGGCCACTTGTTGAAGGAATGCCACATAGGCTTCTTTATTCTCTCATATATATTTGATACTTGTCATTTTTGTAAGGATCTTCCACATTTGTAAGGCATAGCCCTAGCAAAATTTCACCTAAATCAAATAAACATAGTTTTTTACCTCCATTTGGATAGAAATTTCAGAGTATGTCTTGAGTGTTTGTTTGTGTTCAGTCATTGTTTCTTGATGCTCTCAAAGGTTCAACACCAGCAGACTTGTTATCTACAAGGCACCATTTCTGTAGTTGAAAGGAGAAGAGCTGACATTTGAGAAGACCAGAATAGAAGGAGTTACTTACAGTGTGCATTTCATAGTGCCTCAGTGATTTTTTGTTTCCTGTGTTTTCATGAAAGCCTCCCTGCCAGTCTTTTGCAGCCTGGTCCTTCTACCAAGTGTGTACTGTATATATGTATTTGTCTGATTCTGAGAGTGGATGTGTGAAGGTCGACTTATTTTGGTGCATCACCTCTTTTAGAGTAGGTTTGTTTTTCCTGCATCTCTCTCCCTTTTCATCCCCCCTTTATTTTATGTATATGTGTGTGTGTTTTGGACTTGCTGGAATAAACACGATGCATCAAAGGGAGCTAGACCTTATCTAGAGACTCTCCTCTACAGCTTCGCCATCCCACAGGTGAGAGAGGAGTTTCCATTATTGCGTGAAGAAGGCAAGAGCTCGACCTCCTACCAAGGGTGCAATCTTCTACGTCAACAGTTATTTATAGTGATGGAGAGCCCTTGAAATCCATTTCACCCATAGTTTACCAGATAAACAATTAGATGTTGTGTTTACTAAAAATTTTCATAGTGAGATAACTTACCATATGGAACTACAATGTACACATACATTCAAAGAGATCATTGATAAAGTTTTGTTGATCAAGTAGGAATTCATCAATAAAAGAGTCATCAAGATTAATTTAACTAATCAAAATCAAGGTACCAATCAGGGAAATGGCCAACATCAACATCCTATTCAAACGTAAGCATCACAACTGGCATAGGCCAATAACTAAAAAAGATCAAAGCATTTCAATTACAATAAGAATGTTGTGGGAAATGGAGTAACTAAATCCCATCATGTCCAAATGGTAAAAACATCATCTATACCACCTTTTTAGCTTATTCCTGACCAACAAGCATAACAACCAAAACTTACACAATAAATATAACAACCTTTACCATTGTAAACCCCTTCTCCTAGGAGAACCGTGCCTACACGTCATGTCTTTAGTGACCTAGGAGAACCTATTGAGTTTGTATTTCACAAGCTTGCTGCCACTAATCTGATTAGTTGGCCTATACCATAGCATTATCCGCAAGGCATTCCTTATCCTGATTGGTATCATGAAAATAAATTATGTGACTATCATCAGGTCAATAGGCATAATCTACAAAGATGTGTTCAAATCAAGAATTTAATTGAGAATGGGGAGATAAAATTGGATAATGGTGCTTCCACATCTAATCAAACTCTTGGGATTTATCACAACCCCTTTCCTTGACATAGCAATCAGTAGCAGCAAAATAATCAATAAAAACAATAACAATGACCAGTACAGCAATAAAATCAATAGTATCAAAATCAAAGGCTAAACCAATAGAATCAACAAAATCAGTAGCAAAACCCACAAAAATAGAACAATGGATAAAACCAAGGTCAAAATGGTAATAACCAACAAACCTACCATGCATTTTCACATGACTTCAATAGGATTGTAGGTCATATTGTAGGGGGTAGCATTAATACCATCTCCATTAATCCTAGACCAAACACTAATGAGCGTAGACTATTGCTAAACAATAATGTTCAACTAAATTACATAGATAATCCTTATTTGACTTGGGAGTGCATATAGGCAAACCAACAAACTGGGGCTTTCCCTTTTGGACCTTATATCGATAACTCATTCTTACCATGTGACCACATACAAGTGCACTAGCAATTGAGACTTGTCTTATCTTGTCCCACACCATTTCTAACATCAATTAGCAATAATGGTCCAGTATTTAATACTGATTGTGCAATCACAACTCAGAGGTCAAATATTAATATCCCAGACCCATAACCATCTACCACTTTACCTATCATCCAACCAACCATTTAGCCTTAGAAAAAACCATTCACTACTAACTAAGACAAGAAGTTTGATATTGTGAAACAATTGTAGAAGACACCAGCACAAATTTATATTTTAGATTTGTTGTAAATGTCAATAATCCACAAGAACATCTTAAATGATTTTTTGACCCTATCCACTATTGTTAGTGACATATCCCCTAATAAATTTCAAGCTTTGGTTGGACACCTAGCTCTATCCCAATAAGTCACATTCAACCAAAGCAATCTGCCTTCCCTTGGCCCTCTCCATAATAATCCATTATACATAGAAGTTTATATAAGATGGAATAAAGTGAAATGGGTCCTTATAGACAATGGATCTAGCCTCAACATAGTGTCTCTAAAGCTCATCAAGCTTCTTGGGTACACAATGGTAGATCTCTAATCAGAAGCAATAACCATCAAAGCCTATGATAATCAAGAAAGAGAATCATAAGGCACCATTAGTCTTCAAGTTATCATTGGGCCTTTGACCCATGATACACTTTACCATGTTCTTGATCTTGAATTATCATATAATATACTTCTAGGTAGGCCTTGGTTACATGAGATTTGTGTTGTCCCATCAATGCTACACCAATATATCAAGTTTTTCCACTCAGAGATGGACGTAAATAGTCCAAGAGATTTACACCCATATGAACACTACAAGCCTCTTAAGGCCAAATTTCAAAGCTATAATTATCATTACGGTATGAATCCAAGTTCCAAGTAGGATAAAGGAAAGGCTATAATTATTGATCCTTCACCAAATAATTGCATAGATCCTAATACCTTAGATTCTCTTTCCCACATGCCACCACCTAAAGCTTCTAATCATTTTACCCTTTTAGATAATGACCCGAGAGAGTATGTAACCCATGATACATTTCATATTGCCAATATTCCTAAAAATACAAAACACTTTGGGCAACCTAAAATCACCCTACATATGCATTGGCAACAAAAGATCAAAAATAAGGGACTTGTCACATTTGTACCAACATTTGGCTTAGAACCTAACCCTATTGAAGGGGATGAATCATGGTTATACAATGACAACCAAGCTGATTGTTATAAAAGTGCCAAGTATCTTATTCTCAATAAGATGATGGAGCATCACAATTATGAAGGAAGAGGCCTTAGATTGAATCAACAAGGACCATTGAGCTAATTTCCATGACTAAGTATGAAAGACCTTATGGACTTGGATTTAAATCTCTTAGGGGTGACCCCACATATCTTATTCAAACTCTATCACCAGCAACTAGTGGTGATGATGCTGATAGTGAACCAGAGTCTGATCATAACCTCACCTTTGATAACCTAACTAAAACTAATGTGTTTGATAATAATTCCATTTTTACCCTTACCCTAGCCATTCATCACAACCCATTACCATTATATTATCCCCAGCTGATAGATTGAGACCAACAAAAATCTAGTCTGCCAATTAATGTGTTCCATAATGATGAGGCATTCTATGATTTCTTAGGCCTTAGAGACAATGTTCCATTGGGAGATCACAAATCAAGATTCTCAATCACATTAGATCCTATAGCCTATTTTGGAGAGTGAGTGAACACCCTTAGCCAAAAACAAATGAGTAAAACATTGAGGTCCCAAAGTGAAAACCTCTTTGAGGTGCTTTCTAACTAGGGAAAAAGTAAAGATAAAGTCTAGTCTCATGGTGAAAACCTATTTCAAGCACCATTAGATGGGGGTGTTCATTCTTCTTTAAATTTAGACCAAGATACCACTAATGAAGAACTTCCATGTGGATCCAAGTTCAACTTCGATCAACAAAAAGTATTTGATCAAATTCTTCAAGAATTTTTGACTATTTTTATCACATGGCCAAACCACCCATTATGGGACTCAGATTTATCATGCCTCAGAGAAGTTTAAGAGCAATTCCTAATAAAGGACCCTGAAATAATTCAAAAGTTATAGTCATTGCTTACTATCCTAGAAGATGGTTTGACCCTTCTAGTTCAAGATACAATATAGGTAAATATCAAGACTCCATCAAACTTGAAATGGATAAAATCAAGCATGTCCCTCACTAAGGAGGAACATGATGTCTTTACAGCTCTATTGAGAGAATTTTTAGATATCTTTGCAAGGGCCTATTTTTACATGCCAAGTTTAGACCCCACCTTGGTTTTGCACCACCTTATGGTTAATCCTGATGCCAAACTAGTAAAACAAAAGCTACATAAGATGCATCCTCACATTGATATATTGGTAAAGAAAGAGTTGAAAAAAACCTTAGAAGTAAGATGTATCTGATCCATTGAATACTCAAAATGGATCTCTAATGTGGTACCAATTAGTCAAAACCCTGAAGGGATTATAATTTGTACTTATTTTTGAGAAATCAACAAATCTTGTCCTAAGATGATTTTCCCTTGCCTAATATTGAAATGATTATTGACTTCATGTCTGGTTATGAAATGATTTCACTCATGGATGGCTTTTCAAGATACAACTAGATCAAAATATCACTAAAAGACTAATATAAGACAACATTCACCACTCTGTGGGGAATATTTTGTTATCAGGTAATGTCATTTGGCCTTAAGAATGATAGAGCCACAAATCAAAGGGCTATGATTGTCATATTCCATGATATGATGCATGATATTGTTAAAGACTATGTCGATGATATATTGGGAAAATCCAAAACTAGGGTTGACCATCTAATAGTGTTACATAAGATATTTGAAAGATTATGAGAGTAAAAAGTCAGAATCAATCCAAATAAATGTGTGTTTAGTGTAGATTTAGGAAAATTACTTGGCTTCATTATGTCTCATAGAGGTATTGAAGTTGATCTGACTAAATTCCATACTATAACCAAGATGTTGCCACCAACTAATTTAAAGCAACTCTATAGTTTGCAAGGTAAGATCCAGTCAATCCAAAACTTCATCTCTCAATAAATAGACAATTACGATCTATTTACACATATTTTGAAGAAGGGAGTTTCATTTCACTAGGATGATCACTGCTGAATAGCTTCAATAACTCAAATACTATCTTGTTAATCCACCTATTTTATTACCTCCTATGCCAGGAAAGCCATTCTTGTTATACCTATCAGATACTAACCATGCCTTGGGGGAACTCTTGGCTCAACATGATGATAATGGAAAATATCATGCCATTTATTATCTAAGTCGTACCTTGGTTACATATGAACATAATTATGCACCTATTGAAAAAGCTTGTCTATCCATGGTCTTCGTAGATCAAAAACTGCATTATTACATGTTGAATAATAAGACCATGGTCATTTCAAAAGTAGATCCACTCAAGTATCTACTATCTAAAATAGATTTACAAGATAGAATGGCTAAATGAATCATGCTTCTTAGTGAGTTTAACATAGAGTATGTCAATCAGAGGGCAATCAAAGGATAAGTTCTTACAGATCAACTTGCTAAAGCACCTCTCATAGATACACAACCACTCACATTTCAATTTATTGATGAATCCATCATGATCATCATTGACACACCCCTTGAGTAGTAGCATTGGAAGCTATATTTTTATGTTTCATTTACTACACATGGATCGGGGGCAAGTCTATTACTTATTACACCACATGGGGATATAATCTTTAAATCATTCAAAATCAGCTTTCCTTGTATAGATAACATGGTTGAGTATGAAACACTTATAGGAATTTGACAAGTAGTGCATTGGAATATATCTCATCTCCAATTTTATGGTGATTCTCAGTTAATCATAAATTAATTCACAAATCATTTTTAGACCAAAGATGACAAGTTGGTACTATATAAAGCCATGGTGGACACTCTTAAACAACAAATTTCCAACATTCAGTTTGAGCACATACCAAGGGATAGAAAAAAAATGGTAGATACCATGGCTACTATTAGCTCTCTAATTTGAAAAAAATATAAAGCTAGAGAGTATTAGTTCCTTGTCAATAATTTGTCAGCACCAGTTCATGAACCTTCAACTGTTGCCATGATTTGTGATATTGTTAGTCATAATTCTATCTAGTACTCAAACCTTTATAACTACCTTTATGACCAAGTTATACCACCTGACCTATCTCAAAAATAAACCAAATCCTTTATTCATCAGTCCACTTGTTATACTCTACTTAGATCCACCCTTTACCATCATAGTTTTGATGGAACTCTACTTCATTGTTTAACTTCAGTAGAATCTACGCTAATGTTAAAATAAGTTCATGAAGGAGTATGTGGAGCTCATTCTAATGGGGTATTCATAACCAAAAATCTCTTGCATACTTGGTTATTATTGTCTCATAATGGACATAGATGTCACTGCATATGTAAAAAACTGTGACAAATGTCAATGGTATTCTAATCTGACTCATACTCCAACAAAAAATTTGAAACTAATGTTGACACCATGGCCATTTTTTATGTAGGTACTTGACCTTATTGGGAAGATCAACCCCACTTCATCTAATGAACATAAACATATCCTTACCACCTCTGAATATTTCACTAAGTGGGTTGAAGCTATACCCCTCACTTACGTGACTAGAAAACAAATTTCCAAATTCATCTTCAACTATCTCATTTGCTGCTATGGTATCCCCTCTAACATTATATCTGATAATGGAGGATCATTCAAGAACAAGGATGTCAACTAGTTATGTACTGAATATAACATCACATAACATTTTTTTACAACATATCACCCTCAAGGTAATGGCCAAGCTGAGGTATCCAACAAAACCATTGTCAATGTTCTCAAAAAGACTATCAATGATGCCAGTCATAATTAACACATCCAGATATTTCCTACCCTTTGGGCATATCATACCAATCATCATACCCCCACAAGAGCCACTCCATACTCACTTGTTTATGTTTCTAAAGCCATCCTTCCCATTGAGGTCAATTTTTTTTCACTATGCATCTCTTTCAAGCATGTCCTAGATGATCATGACTATCGAGTAGCTTGCCTGCAAGAGATAGACCTACTTGATGAGAAATGCATAGCCGTAATCAACAATCTTCAAACATATTAGAGCAGACTAAAATGCCACTATAATCAATGTGTTAAAAATAGAAAAATTAAACTTGGTGATCTTGTTCTTAAATAAAACCAAAACAAAACCATGACTAAGAAGAAACATAAAGGAAAATTCAAACCAAACTGATAGGGCCTTTCATCATGTTGTTCCCAAAATTTGTCACTTTGGGACAACCTATGAACTATTTTCATCCTGCAGGCCAAAATTCTTTCTCCCTTCTCAAAAATTGTCCTAAGCATTCAAATTCTTCATTATTCAAGATTTTTTAGATTTCTACAAACTCTACAGGCTTGAAACTATGTACTCTGCATGCTTAAAATTAGCAGGTTCAATGGCTTTAATAGGCAAATTCTCACAAAGGAACAAATTCCCAACACTTAGGCAATTTTAGGATTGGTTCAATGCCTTGGTTCAATAAAAAATGTTCATCAACAAGCTTCAAAGGAAGGATTGAATCATTAAACCCCATTTCCAAAAGGTTCAAAGGTTCAATGGGTTCAAAGGTTCAATGACATCGGCAAGATTAAAGAGTTAAGCACTTTGGCAAAATTTCAACAAGTTCAATTGCTTCAAGGTTCAACAGCTCTAAAACACTTAATGAAAAGAAGAAGGCTTGAACCATTAAACCATTGAACCTTGAACCATTTTGGTTCAAAGTTTCAACGGGTTCAACGAGTGGTTGGTTCAATGCGTTTGGTTCGAGTGGCCAAAACACTTAGCAAAAAACAAAGGAATGAACCATTGAACCATTAAACCATTGAACCTTGAACTAAAATGGTTCAACGGGTTCAATGGGTTCAATCAGTTCAATGGGTTCGAAGAAATAAAAATACTTAGAAGAAAAGAAGGCTTCAAATGCAAGATTGAATTTTTGAACCGTTGAACCAAAGTTGGTTCAATCGGTCGGTTCAAAGGACTACCCTAAAGCTGAAGGAATTAATTCCCTTGTGGAGGGCAGTGAGCAAAAGTAGACAAAGAGATTTTCTTCAAAAAAATGAGCAAGGTAGAAAAGCTGGAATTCCTTCGGATTTGTGCAAGGCAAAAGACAAAGTGAATTCTTTCGGACAAAATGTCTGAAGGAATTCCTTCGGACTTTTGTCTGAAGGAATTTGCCCGAAAGGAAAAGCAAAAGCCTAAATAAAAATGGACAAGGCAAAGCCAAGGAAAGATTTCCTTCAGATAAATTGTCTGAAGGAATTGGAGCTCGAAGACCCACCGAAGGAATTGAAGCTCAAAGGACCTCAAAGGGTAGGTACTCTTACAGGGGGCTCTCGGCACCCACAAAAAGGACATTTCTCAAAGACCCAAAGGGACACCTTCCCTTTGAGGTGTTCCAAAAACTTGATAAAGATGAAAGGAAAAGCTTCAAAAAGCCTTAGATGAAAAGGAGACTTCAAAGAACAAGGATTGAACCATTGGACCTTGAACCAAATGGTTCAACGGGTTCAAGGGTTCAAAGGTTCGACATTTCAAGGCTTCAAAAGACTTTAAAAAGTAAAGGAAGCACTGAGACAAAGAATGAACCAATGAACCAATTGAACCTTGAACCAAAAGAGTTCAAAGTTCAATGGTTCATAGGTTCAACGGTTCAAAGGAATCTCTAGACAAAATAAGGAAGAACGTGGATGATTTTAGAGACCAGTTCAAGGGGATGGTTCAACCAAAGAGCAAGAGAGCATTTGAACCAAAAAAGTAATGGAACCAAGGAATCAATGAAGACTACCTAAATTGATGAACTAATGAACCAATGAACTTTCAAAGGTTCAAAGGTTCATGGTTCAACATGGTTCAAACAAACAACAACCATTGATGTCCCCATGGACGTCAAATTTAAGGTAATGTAATATCCATTAAATTTTTTAAAATGGCATGCAACTTGAAAAATAAACCAAGCGACCAACCAAAAAAAGAGCTTGAGAGCTCAAATTGCTACAGGGAAGAGATAACAGTACAAAAAGATCAAGAAATATCTACAAGGGAGTTATTTTCAATAGGTGAAATAGTCAATCAAGCGGTCATCTGAGCACACCAAATCAAAGAGCGGCCTATTTTTATTCTAAGAAGTAAAGGCAAAGGGGAAAACTATGCAAGCATTAGGAAAAGGACCAGACAACCCATGCTAAGGAGGAGACATTTGAGATGAATGGGCACACCACAGTTAAGGTCGATGCATTGTTCCAAGCATGGCCCTTTGACAGAACTAAAAAAGCATTCAAGGCATTGAATGCTAGGTGGGCCATCCCATGGGAAAAAGTGCCAAGCCTTTTTTGGCTGCTATACATTGTAATCTCTTTTTTTATGCAAGGGGGATCTTTCCAATATAGAAGCAAAACTCTGTCCAAATTGAAAGGTGATTACTGAGACTTTGAGCTAAGATTGTTGATCATATTACTTTATCTAAATGAGAAAGCAAGTTACTTTCAGACTTTGTGCTGTTATAGATTGTGTTATCTTAGAAAATTGTTCTTATGTCTATTTCCTAGGAGCATTCTTGTTTATTTAATTTAATAAGTATAACTAGTGGAAGTAATCTAAAAGATGTCTTAAAGTCAGTTACTTTCAGACTTTGTGCTATCATAGTTGTCTTTAGTGTGTTTTTTAATTTGTTCTTTCTATGTAAAGGATCTTGGGATGACTTTGTGCCCCCATTATCCTTTGTCTTTCACTCTTTGGGTAGTTGAGGTGGAGACTTTGTGTTCCATTTCATCATGCTGGTTACTGCACCCTTGTTACTAGTTACTTGTCACTACCTAAAAGAACTCCTGTTATTTCTTGCAAGATCACTTCTGAAAGAAGAGAAGTGCCTTCAGTGTTTTCACTAGGATTTTCTCTTTTGTTTGTGAACATCATCTCTGAAAAAAAGAGATGGATGGTGTAGTCCTACCCCTAAGTATTATTTTTTACTTATATATATAGTATATAGCTTCTCATAGTTATAAGGGAACCTCCCCTTAATGAGAGGAGAGATTTGTCCACCTTTGATGTAGTAAACCTACACTTTTGGATGACCAATCTCCCTTGTTATGGTTAAAGAGACCTATTTTGCTCATCAGTTAGCTGTTGACAAAATATTCACCTAACAACTTTTTGGCAATTCCGTTGGGGATCGATGAGTAGTTCTAGTCCTTTTCCAATCTATTAAAATTGAAGCATTTCATGCTGCTAGGGAACGATGTGAAGTAGGAAAGAACATTGCCAGCTTCACGCCAATAGTTTTGTGGTGACTCCACTAGGGAAAGAGCATGCAGTTTGAAGCCTCAAGCTTCAAGCTGAAGCAGAACTAGTTCTTTTCCATTTTTATTCTGCGATCTGGCAACTCCACGCTATACTAGAAGTCAGAGAGCCCAAGGTGTTATTGATCCTATTTTTGAGTTGGTGCAACAAGGTAATTTATATTTATTCCATCCCCAACTTCAAGTTCAATGATCTAGGAGTGTTCCTCCACCCATACCAAGACACCAAAACAAGGCAGATCTTCTTTTTCTATTGTTAGTAGAGCCTTGCCTATACATACTCCACCCAAATTTGTCATTCCCACTATCCATAATCAAATCATGGTAGTTCAAGGCCCCTAGGGTAACTATTTTGGTCTACTCAATCTTACTCCACCTCTACATGAGCTACCACATAGTTCAAGGAAGAATTTCCCCAAATTCTTTGGTGATGGGAGAGTTCACCCTGATGAACACATTGTAGCTTTCAACATAGCCTATGGCATGATAGGTGTGGAATTTGAGGACGTGGTAGTCAGGTTGTTTGTGAAAACACTACAAGGCACTACTACAGACTAATTCTACTATCTGCAGGCTTGATCAGTGACTGACTGGGACACTATTAAAGCTAAATTTGAAGCTAGGTTCAAGCCTGCAAAAGATGCACATGCCTTATTGGCCCAACTCACACAGATGAAGAAAGAACCTCATGAGCCTATGAGGGATTTCATAGCAAAGTTTGACAAGCTCAAGAACTGGATCCCTACCATTAGTCAACCAACACCTGAGAATATTAAGTGCTTCTTCATCAACTTGTAGCTACTTGAAGTGAGTTTTCTACTAAGATGTGTTGGCCACATAGACCTTATTGTTGCTCAGGACTTGGCTACTGAGGTGGAAGATGACCTTATCTTGGTAGAAAAGATAAGGAGAGATCCAAACAGAGGTAAATCCTCTTCATCTTTTTAATACTCACCTACAGCTACCACTGATCCCATGGTGAAAAAGCTAGAAAATGAGTTGCTTGCTCTTAGAAAGCAAATGGCACAAGGGATGTCATCTACCCCTTCGTATAAAGATGTACCAAGGAGGACATTCCCCAATCAGTCATACCAAGGCAATGCTGCCAAAAATAAAGGGCAAACAAATCATCTTCCTCCCCCATGGGGAAACCTTGCCATTGAAGCACCTCCAACCAATTCAATAGTTGGATATCTTGAAGCAAAATCAGATTTCTCCTTCCAGCCTAAATTGAACCCTGAAGATGACACTAATCTCTTCACAGAGGAAGAAAAATAATTAGCTAGTGACTCCAACATTGGTATCTTGAATTACTAGGATGAACCCAAAAGTGAAGGTAAAACAACTGATGGATCATATACTATGTTCACCCAATCCAAGAATCAGTCAACCTAGCAAGCTGATAAAGAAAATTAGAGGAGTGACTTCAACCAATAATTTTAATTGCTAAGCAGGGAACCACTCTACCTTTCCAGCCAAAGGACCCAGTGATTGCAAGAAAGGTAAGTACATCAAACATCCCTATCAAATTCAAATACCAGTCCTCCCCCCCAAAAAAAATGAAAAGGATGAACTCCCATCCTCTGTACCTAGTTCATTTCAAACATTTGACATAATTGACCAAATAAAAAAAACCAAAATTCAAATGTCTGAATTTGAATTTTTGTAGTCCAATCCTGAGCAATTAGATAAGTTGGTTCAATGTGTAAAGAACTAAGCCATCCCTGTAGGATAAGCAATTCTAAAGGTAACTCATGATCCCTCCAAGAACACATCCACTAAGAATAATCTTGTCATTACTCCTGCTGCTCCCAGAAGAATTGAACCATTTTATGTCTCCCTATTGATAAATGGACATCAGCTAAAAAATTATGTCATTGATTTTGGAGCTTCTGACAATGTCATGCCTGCCAAAGTGGTGAAATCCCTTGGTCTCACACTAACCAAGACATTTGATAGATGTTTTTCCATGGAGAACAAGTAAGTACCACTTCTGGGACAAATCAAAGACACCTAATTTGCATTTGTAGCATTCTCAGATAAGAGAATCAAGATGACTATCCTAGTGGCCGATGTTCCAGCATCATATGGCATTTTTCTTAAGAATTTTTTTTGCAAAGATGTCGATGGTGAGTTGAGCATGGACCTATTTGAGGCAAGGATCCCAGTCAAAGGTGTTATGCAGAGATTGCTCCCTACAAAGGAAGTAAAATATGTGGTCACTCAAACATCAGCACCTAAAGTGCAAATTATGTTTGAGTCTTTAGGTATAAGTAATTACTTTTATCCATGGAAGAAGTCCATGAGGTGTTTGATGTTCCTGAAGGTGATAATATGAAAATTGATTCAGATGAAATAGTAGAAGGATTAGTGGAGTGTAGTGCAAGTGTAGAAGAATATCCCCCTCCAAACAAAGAAGAATCTAAGGAAAAATAAGTGTCTAATGAGGTATGGATTCTAAAATTTGATGGCAGTTGCTCCTCTACTAGTTCAAGAGCTAGAATTGTGTTGATATCTCCCCAAAGAGATATGTTTCATTCTTTACACAAGTTACAGTTTATCAATACCAATAATATAGCTAAGTATGAATCTCTATTATTTGGATTGAGGGCTGCTCAAGACAAAGGCATCAAACTCCTTCATGCCAAAGGAGATGCTAAACTGGTGGTTTGTTAGATGAGAAACTTGTATCAAACCAAAAATGAGAGATTTCACCACTACTGCAATCTAGTCTAGGATTAAATTGAAAACTTTGATACTTTTAGCATCTTTGCCATACTGAGGGAATTTAATGATTGAGCTGATGCACTAGCTATTTCATCAACTCTATTGGTTCCTCACCCTAATTTTAAAGGAGACAGGTACACTATTGAACTAGTCTTTTGACCAAGTGTGCCTGATAATGCTAATCATTGGCAAGTGTTCAATAGTGACAACCAAATAATTGCCTTCTTAGAACAAAAAGATAGCTTTCAACAGCTTCACTTCAAAGTTAGTGAGCCTCAGAAGCTTGAACTAGCCCCTCAATCAAGTTCAAATGCAAGTGAAGAATTCCTACATATGAAAGGAAATAAAATCCCAAAAGAACTGGTTTCCCTTGAGAAGCTGTTTGACAAACATGATAGGTTCATCAAATAGCAACAAAAGGATTCAAGCTCCTCCCAGGAGTTTGATCAGATTAATTTGGGTAGAAAGGAAAATCCCAAGTTGGTGAACATTAGGAAGTGTTGCACTTAGGAAGAAAAGTCCAAGTTCACTACTCTGCTTAGCTAGTACATGGAGGTCTTAGCATACTCCTATGATGATCTGAGGTCACTCAGGCTTGAAGAAATTCACCATGAGATCCCTCTCAAGACTGACTCAGTGTCTTACAAGTAAAAATCTAGGAAGTAAAATTTGAAGATATCAGGTACTATTCTATCTAAAATATAAAAAATACTAAATGCTAGGATAATCTTCTCAATCCATCATTTCACATGGATTGCCAACATAGTACCTGTGAGGAAGAAGAATGGCAAAATTTGCCTCTGTGTGGACTTCATAAATTTAAATCAGTCATCCTTAAAGGATAACTATCCTCTGCCCATTATGGATCAAGTTCTTCAAACGGTGACTAGTTCAGAGATGTTATCAATGATAGATGGCTTCCTAGGATACAATCAAGTTGAAGTTAGTGAAGTAGACCAGCATAAGACTGCCTTCACCACACCTTGGGTCACCTTTGCATATTGAAGAATGCCTTTTTGCCTAATAAATGTTGGTGCCACCTTCTAAACAGCAATGGACCTTAATTTCAAAGATGAAATGGGTAAGTTCATTATAGTGTACCTAGATGATTTAATAGTCTTTTCCAAGCATCATCTTGACCATGTGCACCATTTGTAACAAGTGTTGGAATGCTGCCGTCAGAATGGCATTTCTTTAAATTCCAAGAAGTATATTTTTAGAGTAACAAAAGGGAAACTTCTCAGACACATTGTTTCCTGAGAAGGTGTAAATATTGACACAGAAAGAGTCAAGTCCATTCAGGAGCTTGCTTTTCCCACAAGTAAAACTGTAGTTCACTCTTTCTTCAGAAAAGTGAATTTTTTACAAAGGTTCATCCCTGCGTTTGCTGAGAAGACTCACCATATTATATATATGATGAAGGGGAAGGCCACTTTTAGCTAGACTAAAGAACACAAATTGACATTCTGAGATATTAAGATAGCTATTGTCCATGCCCCAATTCTGGTTTGTCCAGACTATAACAAGGATTTCACAATGTATAGTTATTCTTCTGAGCACACACTTTCAACAATTTTGGTTCAGTAGAACTAAGAAGGTGTGGAATATTTCATTTCTTTCATGAGTTTTCCTCTAAAATATAATGAGTTAAAGTACTCAAACATGGATAAGCATGCTTATGTAGTGGTAAAGGTAGTGAAGCATTTCCACTTTTACATCCTGAATTCACACACTACTGCCCTAGTTCCTGACACCATAGTAGAATCCATATTAACTCAGCAGGAGTTTGGGACAAAAAGAGGTAATTAGATTGAAAAAATCTAGGAGTTTGATCTAGTCATCAAACCAACGAAGCTGGTACGGGGAAGGGGCCTATGCCAATTGATTGCTGACAACAGACCAGAAGAAACAGAGCATGAAGAAGAAGAAATTGAAGATACACTAATAGTCCTCTTTGTCTCTACCACAAATGAGTGGTATTCAAATATTTTTCATTTCCTTACTTATGGTGAGTGTCTTGTTCACCTATCTCATAAAGAAAGGAGGATTATCAAGTTGAAATCTGTCAATTTTGTCCTCTGGGAGAACAGCCTGTATAAGAGGAAGCTTGATGGAGTGTTCCTTCGCTGCATGGACAAAGAGTAGCAGAACTAATATTTGAATTCTTTCCATAATCTGGCCTATGGAGGACATTTTTTTTCTCCTGTAACTACCCATAAAATTTTGTGATCCAGGTATTACTAGCCTACTCTTTTTTAAGATGCATACAAATAGGTAAAAAGATGTGAACTATGCCAATAGTTCGTTGGAAGACCCAAATTAGCTGCTCTGCCTCTCAATCCAGTGGTCATAGAAGAGCCATTTTAGTAATGGGGAATCGATTTCATTGGTGCTGTAAACCCATCTTCAAGTGTTGGACATGATTATGTCCTCACAGCCATAGATTACTTCACCAAGTGGGTGGAAACTATTTCAACCAAGCATGCTACTTCAGAAGTAGTGTGCAATTTACTCAAAGAGAACATCATTTCCAGGTTTGGGGTCCCAACCAAGATTGTCACAGATAACACAGCTTATTTCACTTCCCAGGAGATTACCTAGTTCTATTTTTACTATGGGATTACACTCTCTCACTCTTCTGATTATTTTCCACAAGGGAATGGCCAAGTTGAATCAAGCAACAAGACCTGGTGACTATCATCAAGAAGTTGGTAGATGACAACAAATGAACATGGCATAAAGCATTGCTTGATGCTTTATGGGCAAACAAAATCATACCAAAGAGGGAAATTGGTATGTCATATTTCCAACTTCTCTATGGTCTCAATGCTGAGATACCAATCACCTTAGAATTGCCAACATTGAAATTGGCTAAGGCAATCGAAGATCAAACATATGAAAGCTCCTTCGATAAGAGGATCATGTGCTTGACTGAGTTGGACGAGCAGAGAACTATGGTAGTGAACCAAATTGCTGTGCATCAAAGTTTGGTGAAGAAGCTCTTTGACCAGAAAGCAAAAAACTATGATTTCTAGATTGGAGATCAAGTAGTGTTATGGGACAAGAGAAGAGAACCAAATGGAATGCATGGAAAATTTGACTCCCTTTGGAGGGGCCCTTTTACTATTCATCAGCTCAATGGTGAAAATAGTTTCCTGTTGAAGTATCAAGACAGCACGCCCTTTTCTCTGCCTCATAATGGGCAACATCTGAAGCACTTCAATTCTTGAAGTATCAGATAAGTTCATCTGTACATATGTATATTTGTATAGTCTTTGTTTCTATTTTGTGATTTTAATTTTCATTTTTGGCATCTTTCTTTTTGGGCAGCATGACTCCATAGCCCAATGGCATACTTAACGGCACTAGGGATTCTAGTTTCTACTCCCCTCAGCTGTTCAAAGTTTTCAACTGGAGGAAGTTCCCCAACTGGAGCCAGCTGTTATTCTCAAAATTTGTCACTCATTTTGGGACAACCTATGAACTATTTTGGTCGTGCAGGCCAAATTTCTTTCTTTCCTTCTCAAAAATTGTCCTAAGCATTCAAATTCTTCATTATTCAAGCTTTTTCAAAATTTTACCGACTCTGTAGGCTTGAAACTAGGACTCTACAGGCTTGAAATTAGCAGGTTCAGTAGGTTCAATGGGTTTAACAGGCGAATTCTCACAAAAGAAAAAATTCCCAACACTTAGGCAATTTTAGGATTGGTTCAATGCCTTGGTTCAATCAAAAATATTCATCAGTAGGCTTTAAAAGAAGGATTGAACCATTGAACCATTGAACTCTACTTCCAAAAGGTTCAAAGGTTCAATGGGTTCAAAGGTTCAATGATGTTGGCAAGCTTAAAGAGTTAAGTACTTCGGCAAAAGTTCAACAAGTTCAACCACTTCAAGGTTCAATGGTTCCAAAACACTTAATGAAAAGAAGAAGGCTTGAACCATTAAACCGTTGAACCTTGAACCATTTCGGTTGAAAGGTTCAACGGGTTCAATGAGTAGTTGGTTCGAGCAGCCAAAACACTTAGCAAAAAATAAAGGAATGAACCGTTGAACCATTGAACCATTGAACCTTGAATCGAAATGGTTCAATGGGTTCAATCAGTTCAATGGGTTCAAAGAGATCAAAAGACTTAGAAGAAAAGAAGGCTTCAAATGCAAGATTGAACTGTTAAACTATTGAACCATAGTTGGTTCAATCAGTCAGTTCAAAGGACTACCCTAAAGTCGAAGGAACAAGTGCCCTTGCAGAGGGCAGTGAACCAAGGCCAAGTGCCCTTGCAGAGGGCAGTCAACAAAAGCAGACAAAGAGATTTTCTTTAGAAAAATGAATAAGGTAGAAAAGTTGTAATTCCTTCAAATTTGTGCAAGGCAAAAGACAAAGCGAATTCTTTTGGATAAAATGTCCGAAGGAATTCCTTTGGACTTTTGTCTGAAGGAATTCACTAAATAAAAATGGACAAGGAAAATCCAATGAAAGATTTCCTTCAAACAAATTTTTTGAAGGAATTCCTTCAGACAAATTGTCTGAAGGAATTGGAGCCCGAATACCCACCGAAGGAATTGAAGCCCGAAAGACCTCGAAGGGTAGGTACCCTTGCGAGGGCTATCGGCACCCAAAAAAAGGACCTTTTTCAAAGACTCGAAGGGACACCTTCCCTTCAAGGTGTTCCAAAGGCTTTATAAAGATGAAAGGAAAAGCTTCAAAAAGACTTAGATGAAAAGGAGACTTCAAAGAACAAGGATTGAATCGTTGAACCTTGAACCAAATGGTTCAATAGGTTCAAGGGTTTAAAGGTTCAACATTTCAAGGCTTCAAAAGACATAGAAAAGTAAAGAAAGCACTGAGACAAAGAATGAACCAATGAAATGATTAAACCTTGAACCAAAAGAGTTCAAATTTTAATGGTTCACAGGTTCAATGGTTCAAAGGAAACTCCAGACAAAAGAAGGAAGAACATGGATGATTTCAGAGACTAGTTCAAGGGGATGGTTCAACCAAAGAGCAAGAGAGTGTTTGAACCAAGAAAGTGATGGAATCAAAAAATTGATAAAGACCACCTGAACTGATGAATTAATGAACCAATGAACTTTCAAAGGTTCATGGTTCAACATGGTTCAAACAAACAACAACTATTAACGTCCCATGGACGTCAAATTTGAGGTAATGTAATATCCATTAAATTTTTGAATATGGCATGGAAATTGAAAAATAAACCAAGTGACCAGATGAAAAGAGAGCTCGAGAGATCAAATTGCTACAGGGAAGAGAGAACAATACAAAAATATGAAAAAATATCTACAAGAGAGTTATTTCTAGTAGGTGAAATAGTCGATCAAGCGGTCATCTGAGCACACCAAATCAAGGACGTGACTTGTTTTTCTTCCAAGAAGTCAAGGTAAAGGGGATAGATGCACAAACATCAGGAAAAGGACCAGACAACCCATGCTAAGGAGGAGACATTTGAGATGAATGGGCATGCCATAGTTAAGGCCGATGCATTATTTCAAGCATGGCCCTTTGATAGAACTAAAAATGCATTCAAGGCATTGAATGCTGGGTGGGCCGTCCCATGGGAAAAAGTGCCAAGCCTTTCTTAGCTACTATACATTGTAATCTCTTATTTTATGCAAGAGGGATCTTTCTAATATAGAATAAAAACTTTGCTCAAATTAAAAGGTGATTACTGAGACTTTGAGCTCAGATTGTTGATCATATTACTTTATCTGAGTGAGAAAGCAAGTTACTTTTAGACTTTGTGCTGTTATAGCTTGTGTTATCTTAGGAAATTATTCTTATGTCTATTTCCTAGGAGCATTCTTTTTTATTTAATTTAACAATCAGAACTAGTGGAAGTAATCCAGAAGATGTCCTGAAGTCAGTTACTTTCAGACTTTGCACTGTCATAGTTGTCTTCAGTGTGTTTTTTAATTTGTTCTTTCTGTGTAAGAGATCTTAGGATGACTTTGTGCCCCCATTATCCTTTTTATTTCACTCTTTGAGAAGTTGAGGTGGAGACTTTGTGTTCTATTTCATCTTGCTGGTTACTGTGCCCTTGTTACTAGTTACTTGTCACTACCTAAAAGAACTCCTACTATTTTTTGCAAGATCACTTCTAAAAAAAGAGAAGTGCCTTCAGTGTTTTCACCAAGATTTTCTCCTTTGTTTGTGAACATCATCTTTGAAAAAAGAGAGATGGATGGTGTAGTCCTACCCCTGAGTGTTATTTTCTGCTTATATATATAGTATATAGCTTCTCATAGTTATAAGGGAACCTCCCCTTGATGAGAGGAGAGATTTGTCCACCTCTAATGTAGTAAACCTACACATTTGGATGACAAATCTCCCTTATTGTGGTTGAAGAGACCTATTTTTCTCATCAGTTAGCTATTGACAAAATATTCACCTAACACATCATTAATTTAGATTATGGATTAGGAGCATACAGGCTTGCCACATCAGATGGAGATGAACTTCCTAAGTTGATGACTATTATTCATCTCAAGTGGTATTATGCTTGAGTGCTAAGGTGTATTATCTATAAGGACCATTTCTATTATGCCATTTTATCACTATTATTCTTTGTACATAATACCATTCTTATCCATCCTCCTTATTATATCCACTTTTTACTTCTGACCTATTAGCCTAGTATATTCTAAAAGCCTACCTTGTTTGACCTTGGTTTTTTCCATTCATTACACAACATCAAGGTATCTGATCATTTTCATCATTTGATTCTAGTAGAGATCATATTTTGGGACATTATGATATAAGTTTCAACAATTGCATCCTTTGTTTGTTATTCCTTTCTTACCACCAGTCTTGCTACTAGTTATAACCACCTTTGAGCAAGTTAATACCTTTGATCTATGCCATTATGTCTTGGTTATAACTACCTATGGGTAAACTAGGGGTAACATTAAGCCTTGACATAACAACTTTCCACTTCCTATGTTGTATTATGCTTTTTTACCAACTATGACTATTTTGTTTGAATTGACTACTACACTAGTCGAATTCCTCCCCTATAAGGGTGGAACTACAATGACTTGGGGTTCTACTCTAGGACTATGTAGGCAGTACTAAATACTTATTGAGGTTAGCTCAGTCACCCTTTTCCTCATGATTTCACTATTTTGTGAGTGACATAAGCTACACTCTCACCATTTTGTGAGCAATCTAAGACACACTCTCACCATTTTGCAAGTAACCTAAGTGTGAATGCTCTCACCATTTTGTGAAAAACCTAAGTGTGAATGCTCTCACCATTTTATGAGCAACCTAAGCTATGCTCTCACCATTTTTTGAGCAAAATTAGTTTAAATTCTCTCATCATTTTTTGAGCTTGAACCATTTAGTGTCTCATTATTTTCGATTGAGTTTAGGCACTCCAAAATACTTCTAAAAACATTTAAAAAATTGTTAGAAAAGAATAAAAACATTGACCACTTCTTTGGCTTAAGGATTCTAAGAACCCTTACAAGTTACAAGCAAATCACTTTTCATTTATTTTTCCCATCCTTTTTGGCCTTTTTCTCTCATGCACTTGCCATTTTTGAAGATCATTCCTCTTCTTCTCTCACATCCAATTTGTTTATTTTCATCAGTTATCACATTCTTCCCATTCCCTAGGAGAACTACATTTGGCCTAAAGTTTTTTTATTGGCTATTACATATATGGAAATATGTAGGTAGCGTCTACTTGCCTAATGTATATGGAGGTAGTTTAACCACCCCTTTCCTTTTCTTCTATTCCCCCATTTTATTTATTTATTCAGTTGTCACCTATTTTATAGGGACAATGTTCGTAGGGTTTCTATTACATTGTTTGTTTGTTTATTCACTTCCCTGTTTGTTTGCTTTCATCACTATTGCCTTGACTCAGTCTGTATGCATTTGTAACATTATTCTTGAGGCCATCCATATTCATATGTTTACATTGTCATCATGGTTTCTATCATTGGTGCATTATTTTCTATTGAGAATTAGATTATGGGAGTCAGTCCTCATGCATATTTTATCCAAGTCCTCATGATGTTATATCATGATTCCTAATGACATATGTTATAATAAACCTCAGCTTCAAGATGTCTATTTAACAATGGTGACATCTCTTCAATACCAACATCTTGATTCCATCCCAATCATATCCCAAATAGAGTAATTAACCATGAAAGAATTTCAACCTTTATTAGTTTGGACATACATCTCCCTATTAGTAGGTTATTCTAATTCATCATTACCCTCTGTGTTAACTATCATCATCCTTAGCCAAGTTTATCATGTTTTTCATAATCTGGGTCCAATGATTATAACCACCTATGGTCAAATCATTACATATCATCCCACCTGCATTTCTCAATGATTATAACCACCTTTAGGGAAATCATTATGTTGTCACCACTTTACTATTTTTGCTTATACAGGGGCATGTTATTCTCTTGTTTGTTTGTCCTAACTAGGGCAACTCCATCTTCTCAATGATTATAACCACCTTTGGGCAAATCATTGTGTTATCATACCACATTGCCACTATCAGGGTATAATGTTTATAAATACCTTTGGGAAAACCATTGTACACCATCCCACTTGTATTCTCAATATCATTATGTTTTCACCCCATCATCTTTCCTTTATTTGGTCCCCTCATTTTGCTTCTTTCTTTTCAAGGGATCATTTGATGACCTACTTGTGCCAACCATTCTCTCGAGGGGGTATCATACAATTAGTTTATCATCATTTCATTTTTAGGTATACATGACATTTTCATTCTTTGAGAAGACATTTTTGTGCTTATATTTTGCAATAACTTCCCAAATAGGGGAAAATTGTAGACACCTAAATCTGGCCACCAATAACATCTAATTACGATTTTGGCCTAAAAACACTAAATTACATTAAAATATTTGAAACTAACATATTCAAATACCAATTTTGACTAGGGTATCACTAAATAGTGCAATGCAATTTATGGGCTAGCTAACTTTGATCAGATCATTTTGAGTCAAAATGCCAGTTTTGCACCTAGGTGCTTTAGATTGTTCTTTCCTATCAAATATATTACATGAGACACATGCCTTTGTAATTTTTTTTGATAAAATCCTCAATGGGATAATGGATCAAATGGATCTGACATTGCCTTCCAATTCCAATCCAATCAAATTTTGGACCAATAACAAGACATTATGATCAATTTGAGTAATTTGTGCACAAAGTGCTTAAACATGCTTAAGAGATAATTAATACAAGTTAGAACATAATTAATAATTCCATGGAAACTTGTTGAATAATTTGTTTTGGAAATGAATATTGAATATATGCATCATCAGGGGACCTCATTTCCTGGGAAGACATCCATAGACCATAAATGCCATAAATATCAGGATTCATGCCTCCCATGCCTCATCAATACCTTCCATAATGCCCTCCATGACTCTTAATTTCCCCTTATTCCAATTTCATGATGAGGATAATTATAAACTTAATTCCAAAAATTGAATTAATCATTAACCACACATCTCAATCTCAGTATGGATGATTCAGGTTGATTCTAGACATTCTCAAAAATCTATAAATAGGAGGCCTTACCACATGAATTTTAAGACTTAATAATGCAAAGTTATAATGCAAAAATGATTCCAAAAGCTTCAAGCAATTAGTGTTACCATGAGAAATTGATTCCAAGCCAAACCAAGCCACAAGCCAAAGGTGCCAAGGAGAGATGGAGGTAGCCAAGTTTCCATTGCCAAGGACTTCATGAGCACAAGCCAAGCAAGCCACTACAACAAGCATTTTGGAGCATCCAAGGAAGGTAAAAGAGGTTTCTTTTACATTTTTAGTTGTGTGTTTCATTCATGTTTGTTAGATAAGCTCTCCCTAGTGTCTAAGCTTAGAGTTGTTATGATATTAGTGTGTTTCTTTCATTTTATTTTCATTTTAGAACTAACACCATACTAACCATCCTCTCTTGAGTCAAATTCCTAGATTACAAAAGGACTAGGCAAAATGTGTCACAAAATGGACACTAGTTAGGCCAAAATGGACCATAGGTGAGGTGTTGATGTGGTCAAAGTGGGTGGAGTGGGTAGACTCTATGGGTGGGAAAACTAGGTTGGATTTGTTAAAAGGGGTTTTTTTAAGGTGTAAGTGTCAAATGGGGTATCTTGATCATACATGGTCAGGGTCTCCAAGATTGACCATCGATGATCACCCTAACCATCAACAATTAGGTGAAAACCCTAAAACCACATAATACAAAAAGTGAAAATGAAATTTCATTTTCAATATTTTCCAACTAAATTTTGTACTTTTGTGTAATTCAAAAAATTATTGTTTGGCATTTTAATAAGACTGTAGACTATGTACTTGGGTGAGGTGTTGATTATAAATTGGTTGAGTGGTTATTATGTTGATCTAGTTGGGACCAGATATGTAGGGTGGATGAGGACATGGTCGAGTAATAGGATGTGGGTTTTGACCTTGATAGTGATTGAGGAATGAGGTAGGGGTTGCTTTGAAATTATTAGATAGTTAACTTTTGTCAGTTGAGAAGTTAAATTTGATGGCTTGTGGCTAGTTTAGAAATTGGGTTTGGGTGGGTTTTCCCTAGTCTAGGTCTTAGGTGTAATTGGTTTATTTAGCAAGTAAATTTTGATTTTAATTGAGGTTTTGAGTTGGGGGTGGATTGTAGGAGAGTTGAAAGTAGTTTAGGTTGTTATTGTTGTTATTTGGGTGTAATTCAGAGGTGAAGAGGGTAAAGGGTTTCATCATCAGTGGTTACACATAATGACTGTCAGTGGTTTGACTTGATCATCAATGGTCAAGTTGAGTATCGATGATCAAAAACCTAGAGAGAAAGTTTTGATGTGATCATCGATGGTTAGTTAAATATCGATGATCAAGCATTGATGAAAAAAGGGGATACTAGACCATCGATGGTTCAGGTGAACCATTGATGGTTGAGTGCCTTTTGAGGAGGGGTTTGTTTAAAATGTTGTAAAGGTATGTTTTTAAATATTAGTTTTAATAGGGTAAGTGTTAAGTGTAGGATAGGTAAATGTTCAAAATAGGAAAAAATGGGTGAAGGTGATAGAAGATTTTATGGTTGGTGAAAAGTGTCACATAGGAATATCATGTAGAGATGTTGGTTGGATAGAGTTAGGTGTCATTGGGATATGTTTAAGAAAGGTGTTATATGTTAGAGTAGGGTGTTGAAAAGTGTATGGGATAGGGTAGATGTTTGTGATAAAAGCATTAGGCTATGATATGATAGGTTAGGGTAGGTGTTTAAATGTTTGTGCGTGAGGGTTGCTTCTAAAGTTTGAGATGGGTTAGGTTAGTTTGGAATAGGTTGAAAGAGGAAGGAATAGGTTGATAATGGGGTTAATTTGGAAATGATTAATTGTGACATATGTTAACCTTAATTTTATAGGTGCAAGACCAGATCTAGATGAGGGATTGCATGATGAGGATATTTGTAAAGGTTCATGGAGGGATGATTATCGATGAATGGATGCATATGGAGGAGCTTAGCTTAGGATCCATATGACATTATCAGTAGTTTCCATGAGATGTAGTGATGATAGTGGCTCTCATCGAGAGATGAGATTTGACCACTAACACCTTCATGTTATCAATATGAGAGATCACCATCCTTTTAAAAGATGTCCATAGGATCATACAACTATCAATCTGAGGGGAGTCAATTTAACACATAGAGCTTGAGGAGAGGGAGGAGTAGATGGAGCTAATGTATGATGAGGATCAAACCCATACAAGGTGGTATTTAGGAATTTTTGGTTATGGGCCATTATACTAGAGGGCTCCTGATGAGAGGCATTTGATGATGATGATGATGCTCATGTCTAACTTCATGTTGCCAGATTTGAGCAATGGATGATTTCTATATCTACTATTAGGAGTATTGGTTGAGATTATATTGGGTAGGATAATGTTTAGGTGGGCTATTGTCTTGTTGGTCTAGATTTACAAGGAGCTCTAGGGATTCAGAGCTCATAGATGATATAAGATCAGTGTTGGGTTTGTGTTCCATTATTGGGCATATGAGCACATTAGGGTTTTGAGACCATTGGGGATACCATGGGAGGGATATACCTAGGTACCTTCTATAGTGGGATTTATATGGTGGAGAGGAGACTATGCTTTGACAAGTGTAAGTGGAGGGGTGAGGGACATAGATTGGTTCCAAAATGTGATAAAAGTCTTGGTGGTGGGGGATGTGATATGGAGACCATATGTAGGCTAGCCTAGTTAGGCCCATTACACACATCACATACTATCATTATAAAGTTGGTGTTGGATCTATGGGAGGTGAGATGAGGGGACTGAGATAATCTCATTTGATAGAGTTCAGAGGTATTTTAGCCTCATGCTAAGGATTTTAGCTACTTTATCTAGCTATAAGAGGGAGGATGTAGAGTGTTTACTACCTAAGCCACAACCATAGGATGTAGTGCTAGATCATGAGGAGCTACTAGCTAGAGTAGTGATAGATGATGTTGGTTTTGTTGATGGATATCTAACATGGTATCAAGTCCTATATGTAGTAGCCAATTTTGGATGGGGTGATGGGGGTCAGCAAGTGATGGAAATGGATCTAGTTGTAGGGGATTCACAAGCATAGGGATAGGATGAAGCAACATTGGTAGCCACATAGGCCCAGATTATAAGTTTATATGGATATGTGGCCACTCTATAGGGCCAGATTATCACTTTATAGGGTTAAGTTGTCATTCTAATAGGAGAGAGAGATTAGGTGAGGATCTCCCTTAGTTTGGTTACCTAGGAGAGAGATACCTTGAGATAGAGGGTAGGATCAATGGAAACACTAGTAAGAGGACCACCTGATACAATTCCAATGATATGGTACTTAGCTATGGTTGAGTAGTTGAGATACTATGAGGTGATAGTGATATTATGATGTCCACAAGACCTAAGATATGGAGAGTACAGGGATAACTTAGTAGGTGGTCTGGCTATAACTACTTCAGGATAGTGGGCTCTATAGTGGTGGTTAGGTAGGTATCCCAAGGGGACTGACACTAGATGTTAGTGTAAGTGGTGGAGTAGGATGGGCCAGCAGTAGTGGTGCCCCATGGGCATGATATATGACATGATATATGTACATGTTTTGATGTTTGATACCATCTTATGTGCTGATGATGCAAGATGTACATGAGAGAGAGAAAGAGATGATACACATTCATTACATGTATTATTTATGTGTACACATTATGATGTCATTTGATTTATAACTTATACATGTGTGATCTTGTTTATTACCCATGCTCATGGTTTTATGGTTTGATGTTGATGTTTTAATTCTCATGATGCGATGATTTTAATTTGGTGTTTATTACTTATGATGTGATGTGTACATTGCTTATGGATTATACTTATGCTATGGTTGTGTAGACACTGATAGATGCTTAGTTAGGCATGAGTTGGTTATGGTTATGCTTCCTAATTGCTTATGACATGTTAATATTTAATGAGTGTTTTGGATTTTATGATTTTTAGATATGTGGTGGAAAATGGTGGAATTGTTTAAATGTTTATAGATGTGATTATCATGCATGGTATGGTTAGGCTTATGGTTAGGATTAAACACATGAGGTAGTTTAATTAACAACACTAGATGAGAGAGTAAAGAATATAATCAAGAGACAAATGCCATAATGGAAATATCAACTAGTCATGATAGGGTAAGCAAAAAGGATGGTGCTTCGTCATTGACAAAGAATAAAATAAAACTAAAGTTGGATTGGCTTAATGAACCTAAGCTTGTCAAATGCTTTGCATGAGTGTGTGTTAGTTGGTTAAAAGGTGTCTTGAATACATAATGTTAAGTAAGCTCAAAATACCTTAAATACAAGGGAGATGGGTGAAGAATGAAACCTTTTTGTGAGACTAGCATGCCTCTTCTATAGGTGTTTAAAGATTCAATATAAAAAAGTCTATGCCAAGATGTGTAGACTGATCAATACGAGAAATCTAATTGTGAAAGATGATTGTGGATTCCACCTTAATATGTTGCTAGAGAGCCAATTATGGATTTCAAGATTAGTTGCTTTCATTTTGATTGTGATAATGGGTCTTTTGAATTATTGTTGTGTATAGGAAGTTGATTGATGTGAGAAGATTTTAAGAAATCGTGATGCTTTTAAAAAACCCTTTACTTAGGCATCCTTCAAGGGGGTGGTATAAGTTTAGATGCTTTTTTTGATTCTCTTAGTAGTTGTCCTTTGAGAGAGCAGTCTACCTTATTTTGGTAATTTTGAATAAAGTTTCAACAACTATCCTTCAAGGGAGTAGTCTAAAAATTTTAGGAGTGACCCATGATTACTGATGATTGAAATGGTATAATTTTGATTGCTTTGATTTTTTTTGACATAGACGTGCTTAGGCCAGCTAAGAGGTTCACCTTTATGGAGGTAAAACCAAGAACACAAAAAGGTTGGGTAGATGTAAAGAGGTTTAGGTGACAATGATCATGGGGATCCAACCTAAAAAAGGGTGGAAAGTACCATGAGAACCATGCCATGGGTAGAGCCATGGTACCTATTATTCAATAGTAGGCTATGACTATGACGGATAATCACATGATTCATTTTTAATTAATTGCCCCTAAAATAGGGGATGAATATGGGTAGATAACAAGGAATGAGCTTAAGTCAAACAAAAGATGGACTTGATCCTTCTTAACAAAAGAATAGATGTAGATGTGAAGCATTGAGGGGATTAGGCTTCAAGTGGCCTTGAAGAGAAGACAATTGATAAGATCTTGATCCATACTTATGGGTTATGATATAAGGTCCAAGCTAATTGAAAGCAAACTTTTCCCACTTACTTTTCTCTATAGTAGTGACATGTTGATTTTCCTTTAGGATAAGGTCTCTAATGTTAAATTCTCACACTTTAAGGTGTTTTTTATAGGCACATTTGATATGCCCTTGATAAACATGAGGATGTGTAAGGGATACTAAATAATTCTCATCGAGTAGCTCTAGCTAGGCTAAATGGTGTTGATGGTACTCACTCTTAGAAATGAGATCTTGTAAATATATTCAAAGAGAGGGGATTTGGAATTTTAGAGGCAAGATGGCCTCTACTGTAAACACAAGAGAAAATGGGGTAGTTCTTGTAGAGTTTTTAATGCTAGTATGATATGCCCACAAGGCGAAAGGGATGTGTAAATGCCAATCTCGATTAGATGTATTGACCATTTTATTTAGCATGTTATTAAGAGTTTTGTTAGAGGCTTGTACCTATCCATTCACTTGAGTGAAATAGGGTTAGGAAAAGATTAAATTCATGCTGAATGCATCATAGAAACCCTAAACTTGCTTGTTCTTAAAGGATTTACCATTGTTAGTGATAACCTTGTGAGGAACACCAAAGTAACAGATGATATGATGATTGATGAAGTCAATAATATTCTTCACTTTGGTTGAGATTAGAGGAATAGCCTCTACCCACTTAGTAAAATACTCAGTCATGGTGATAATATAATGGTGTCACTATGAGGAATGGGTATTAATTTCCCTAATGAGGTCTAAATCCCATTGTGAAAAAAGCTAGAAATTGGTAGAAAATCAAAGGGTATGGCTAGGTACATGATGAAAATTAGTGTGTTGTTAATATTTAACACACCTTTTCACATAATCATAGCAATATTGGTTAAGATTAGGCCAGTAGTAGTTGAGACAGAAGATGCACTTAGCTATAGTGAGGCCACTAAAGTGATCCCTATAAAGACCATAATGTATTTGCTTGATAGCATGAGAAGCGTGACTACGCAGTCAATAGAATAGAAAGCCATCGAAGCCACATTTATAAATAATTATCCCACAATGGTATATCATGAGGTACTATGGATAAATGCCCTTTGAGCATTCTTAGTGATGCCAAAAGGAACTATGCCAAGGTTAAAATAGTCAAAGGTTTGCTGATACTAAAGGTCAGGTTGGGTCTTCTTCACACTAAAAATGGTGGGAGATTTTTGTTTGACATAGTATGGTTAGGTTGGTCTATAAATACTGATAGACATCTTAGATTTTAAGGGTGTGGATGGTATCTGAGAGGCAAGGGAATCCATGGTGTCCATGAACTTGTTTTTAGATCACGAGGTTGACTAGATGCAATAGTGCTCAAATGATGCTAAAAGTTCATCAACTAGTTTTTTGTATTGCTACAGAACATCATTTTTACACTAGTAGGAGAAATTTATTTGATTGACCACAAGTTGGGAGTCACCAAAGATATTGATTATTTTCACTCCTAGGGCTAAGGCAGTTTGAAGGCCTATCACTAGGGCTTCATACTCAGCGATGTTATTGGTACATTTAAAATAAAGTTTAAAGGATAAAGGGAGAGGTTAAAAATCAAAGGGGATAAGGATTATACCCATTCCCTCACCATGTTGACATTTTGATCCATCAAAGAACATGGTGACTTGATAGGTGAAATCCACTTGAGAGAGGGTTGTGATGGACTCATCAGGGAACTTAAGAGGAGGTTGGTTATCTGCTAAAGGTGCTTTGGCCAATTGGTCAATAATGACTTGCATTTTAATTAACTTCTACTAGAGGAACTCAAGATCAAACTCTACTAGGAGCATGAGCCAGTTGGCCATATGTTGGTTTTGGTATGGCTTGGAGTGCATATACTTGAGTGGGTCAGTGTTGTTTATGACATAGGTTTTATGGTGAAGAAGGTAGTGGAAAAGCTTGGTGGCCATAAAGACTAAAGCTAAGAATTTTTTTTTGGTATGGGTATATCGAGACTCATATTCAATGATCATTGAAAAAATGTAGTATATAGATTACTCTCTATTTTGTTCGTCTTGATGAGCTAGCATTACCCCTAGGTAAGGATCAATGGTAGAGATATATAGGTAGAAAGGTTGGTCATCCTTGAGAGGGGTAATGATAGGTGGTGATAAAACGTACTTTTTGAGTGAATCAAAGGGCTTTTGATAGTTACTATTCCACTTAAAATATGCATCCTTCTTCAGGAGGTGGTAGAATGGTTAGCACTGATCCAAGAGCTGAGAAATGAAGTAATGAATGGATTAAAGCTTCCCTTGCAAGCTTTGGAGTTGCTTAAGGTTGGTAGGAGGGAGCATGTATAGGATTTCTTTTATTTTGTTGGAATAGACTTTGATTTCATGAAGGGAGATAATGAATCCAAGAAACTTTCCTGATAACACCCCAAAGATGCACTTCTTGGGGTTAAGGTAGACATGATAGTGGATGAGGTATTCAAAGATAATATTAAGAAAAACCAAGTGATATTTTCAAAGTTTGGATTTCTTGAGAAGGTCATCCACATAGTCCTCTACAATCTTATGGATGAGGTCATGGAAGATATAGGTCATGGCATGTTGGTAGGTTACACTAACATTCTTTAGCCTAAAAGGTATGACTCTATAGCAGAAGGTCCCCCATGGGGTGGTAAAGGTAGTTTTATGCTGATCTTCAGGGGTAATTAAGATATAATTATAACTTGAGATTCCATCTATGAGAGATAACATCTTGTGATTGGATATAAGATCAAAAATATAGTCAATGCTAGGTAAGGGAAAGTCATATTTGAAGTAGGAAGGTTGAGGTAATGAAAGTACACATAAATGCATAGTCCCCCTATGGCTTTAGTGATAGGTATGAGATTAAAAACCCATTGGGGTTAGTTAATAGGTTGAATGAAGTTGACAAATAGGAGACACTGAATCCCTTCTTTGACAAGAAGGGCTATGTGAGGATGCATGCATTGGAGACTCTACTTCACAGGCTTGACATCACAATGGGTAACTATGTTATGGGTAGTAATTGTAGGGTTAATTCAAGGCATGTCATTGTAAGACCAAGAAAATGCTATGTTATGATCTTATAAGAAAGAGGGGAAGTCACAAAGTTCCTAGGTGTTCAATGATTGGCCTAGTTTGACAATGTGGGGTTTTTCCAGAGTGCCCAAGTTGATATCCATGGTAGATTCATTCAACATGGTCAAGGTCTTAGGAGGAAGTGATTTGTAGATTGAAGAATCTAGGGCACCAAGGTAGGTGAGAATAGAATCATCATCTTAACACTACATAATGTTAATGTTAGGAGAGTATTTTCCATCATCTTAGGATGGGTCAAAGGGATGGTTACTATCACCCCCTCCTTTTGGTAAGTTAGGGGTCCAAAGTTGATCATGTTGACAAAAAAAAGTTAGGTGGGATGATGTCATCATCCTCACAACCAATTAGGGGAGAGGTCGGTGAGGAAGGGGTATCTTCCTCAACAATGATGGTGGTATGTGTTTTGGGTTGATTTTTGTTGGGTAGGAGGAAACCAAGGCCATGCTTTTCATGAGGTTTCCTAGTCTCAATGGAGACCAACTCATGCAGGACTTTTTCATAATGCCTATGACCAAAGCCTTTCCAAGTATACCAATGGAGGTATGTCTTATCAAAGCTTGGTTTGTCTAGATAAGATAAACTAGTGTTAAATGGCTTAAAGGAGGGAGAGGTGGTGGAATATCTAAAGGGTTTGTCAAGTTCCCTATAGACAAAGTAGGTCTGATGGTTATGAGGTCTAAAGGGAATGATAGTTTTGACATTAAGGTCATATCCTAGTCAGTTAGTAAGCTACCCATACTCATTAGGGGTAGGGAAATCATCCAGGTTGAGAAGGTGATACTCCCCCAGTGAAAGGTGATGGAACATTGATTCTAAAGGGTTTATGGTAGGAATTTAGTGTGAAGGTATAGAGGATCTAGTCAATGCCTCATTGGTAGAAGGGGATATGATATCCACTTTGGTGGTTGAAGGTTGGGTTTTAGCTATTGAAAGTGTGCTAGATGGGGGTATGAGGACATCATTTGGGTGGTAGGTCATGTTGCATGTCAATAAAATACTTGGGTTAGGTTGGATGGTGATGACCTAGCCTTCATGTTCAAACTTAATGGAATGATAGAGGGTAGAGATAACACAACCCATGGAGCAAATCCAAGGTTGTCCCAACAAGATGTTGTATTAGAATTCACCTTATATAACATAGAATAGTTTGGGGAGTATGTGAGGTCATAAATGGATGTGAAGGATGACAATTCCTAAGGTAGTGGCGATGGTATCATTGAAGGAATGAAGGATAGCCAAGGATTTGGACATAACATTGTCTGATAGGTTGAGTTGGTTGTAGGCGTGAGAGGAGATGATGTTTATGATAGATCCCCCATCATTCATGATCTATTTGATGTGGGTTTGGTTGATGTAGGCAATGATAAAGAGAGGAGTATCTGGGTCCTTAGGATGGATGGAGGGTATTTATGAATCTTTGAAGGGTAACAAGGTTAGAAATCTTAAGAGCACCAACAAAGGTGATTAGAGGTTAGGGGTATTAGGATTGGAACTCAATGGATTGCAAATCCTCTATTAATGTTTGGAGATGATGGGGAGAGGTAGAGATTAACTCATATAAGATCATCTTTGCTAATGTTTTATGAAGTTGTTTAAGGACCACTCTCCTAATGGATTCTAAGGGGTTAGATTGGGAGGCACCTAAGATAGACATCTTGGGTTTGGTGGAAGACATAGATGGTTGGGTGTAGGTTTGTTGGGAGGTTGAAGATGGATACATCTAAGGAATAAACACCTTGGGTTTCCATTTATCCATCTTTTATGATCTAGTGACCACATTAATGGTATGGATAAAAAGGAGAAGTTGAGATGGAGGATTGGTCAGATTCATCTTCACTCTGAGGTGAGCATGGAGGAGTGGGTGAGTGTTGGGTAGGTATGGTGGGTGGTTGGATTAGTATGATGCTCATAAGAGGTTCATCTATTAATAGATTATCTTCATCATAAAGCTAGTGGATGATGGTTTAGAGACATTTGTAGTTTTCCATGTCATGGCTAGGTATCCTATGATAGGAACACATGTGGTTGTCATTCTACCAGGTTGGTTTTAAAGATAAAGGGTAAAAGGGCCTAATGGGAGGTAAGGCTAAATAATAAGTCTACAATAACCTATGGAGGATGGTTGAGTAGGACTTGGCTAAAATTGGTAAAGGTGTAGCGGTCTTAGCTTTGATGGTTGAGGTAGGAGGTTGTTTAAAAATAGGTTTGGTAATAAGTGATTTGGGTAAGGTGGTAAACTTTTTTGATGGCTTTAGTTTAGGAAAAGAGGTTGATGAGATAGATGTAGGATGTTGTAAGGTATGTATCTTAGGTATTGTTGGCATGGCAAAAAGAGGTGCATTAGAGAGAAACTGTGAAGGTGTCACCAAAAGAGGTGGTGAGGTTTTGGTAGAGGTAACTGGCTTCCTATTCAAAGTAGAGGGATAAGGTCCCATAATGGAGGGAAAAGTTGAGGGAAGTAAAGTTTGGGCCTTTTATCCTTTGTGTGTCTTTGCCTCTTTAGTTGCTTTGGCTTGGTGCTTGGTTGGTGGGCTTGAAGGGGTTAAGTCCACTTTCACAGATGGGTGACTAAGGCTCAGTGTAGGGAGGATACTAAGGTTTTTGGTAGATCTAGTTGGGATGATAGGAGAGGGTTTGGATACTTGGGTCTTGGTTAGATTAAGTGGTTAAGGGTTGATTGGTTTAGTGGAGGTTTTAGTTGGGTGGTTAGAGGGTTCAGTTGTTTGGGTAGATATGTTAATAGGTTGGTCAATAGAAGTGGTGGGTTTGTCTAACTGAGAAAGAGTTGAGGGTTCTAGTTGGGTGATATAAGGGAGACCTAATTTCTACCAGAAGGTGGCTCAATCCATGTTAGGGTTAGAGATAAATTTCAATTTATACACTACCTTATAGAAGGATTTATAGGTGGGTTTGATTCCTTGAATGGTAGATCTAAAAGACAACCCCCTAGGTGGAGATATAGGGATGGTAACCTCATCCTCTTCCTCAATCAAAGGATGTGAGGTTGAGATAGGTGATTCCTCCATGGGAGGATTAGGCATGGGGGTTTCTTCCTTGAGAGTGAGTTCTAAAGGAGGAATGGTTTTTCTTGATAGCCAAAGGTGAAGGTGAGGTGATGATGGTCGGTTGTTCTTGTATATCAGTTGAAAGGGAGGTTAGTGGCTCCACTACCTCACTAAGTGGAGGGAGATTAGATGGTATTTCCTTATTTTTAGTGTCTAAAGGAATAGAAGTTGAGTCTACTATCTCTTTAAATGGTGAATAATTAGGATATCAGGTATTAGGTGGCTCGATAATGGGTGGATCAAGGATAATGTTAGTTGTATGGGTATCATGAGAGCACTGAATGTTATTGATCTCATTCTTAGTAGGAGCATGGTTTGGGAAGGGTTGCCTGAATATATCAAGGGCTTGGTTTGATGGTGCATTGGGGTTGTCCAATGTAATCTCCCCCTTGTCAATGAGGGATTGGATAAGACTCTTGAAGGTGTTGCACCTACTGACATCATGTCTTATCACTCAATGAAAGGCACATAAATCATTCTCATTATACCAAATAGGAACCAGATGAGAGACATCAAACTATTGAGGAAGTTTGATAAAAGGAAAATGAATGATTTTGGCTTTTAATAACTTCTCCAAGATGGAATCATAGGATTCTCCAAGCAGAGTGAATTGCTTCTAGTTATTCTAGGTTTGGTTCCTTAGGTTTTGCTTTAAGGAACTAGAGGAATTAGATTGGTTGACGGAAGGTAGAGGAGTGAATTCTAGGACCAAATTCGTGGTTAAATTGTTCTTGGTGTTGGTATTGGGCTAGTTGCTTGACTTGGAGTAAGAAGCCTCATTGGTTTTATAGGTTGAGTTCTTATTTTTGAGCTTAATCTTTCCTTCATCAATGGATCAGTTCTCCAACTTATGTGCCATGGTAAAAGCTTCATCAAAGGTTTAGAAGATTTGGACACATAGGGTAGAGGAGATATGCTTGGCACATGCCTGAATAAAGAGCTCTATGAGTTTGGGTTGAGGCAAGAAAAAAAGATAGTTGGTTAATTAGGCTCCTCCAATGAGCCACAAAATCAACAACAGATTTATCATCAAACCGTCGAATAGAGTAGAGGTCAGTGATAGACATTTTATTAGAGATATTGATATAAAAACGGTCCAAGAAGGTTTGAGCTAGTTGGGTGAAGGAGAAGATGGAATGTTTAGGTAAGGCACTATACCAATCTAAGGCCTAACCAACTAGATACATGGGGAAGGTGTAGAGGAGAAGGGCATCATCACAAGTGATGAGATAACAAGCATGATTGAATGCCCTAATGTGTTTTTGGTGATCCTCCTTACTTTAAAATTTAGATAACTTGGGGAGTTCCCATTGGGAAGGATATGGCTTAATGGGTATAGATGGATAGATAGGCTCATTACAAATTTGGTCTTATGACAAGATGTTGTGAGCACCTAAAATGGATGACTCTAAGGTGGTCATATTATCCATAAGCATATTCATTAGGTCTATTTGTGGTTGTGCCCATAAAGGATTATAAGATGCATATTATTGCAGTGGTTGAGAGACATACGAATAGTGGGTAGAAGGTTGGGAGGCTACCACATATGGGTAGGTAGATGTCAGTGGTTATGTGGAAGAAACATAAGGGTAGGTAGATGTAGGTGGTTGGGTAGTGGGTGTATGCACTTATAGATTAGGGATGTAGCCAAAGGTTGGTATAAGGGGTGCTTGTTAGATAAGAGTGGTAGTTAGTTTGGTAACTGATGGAAGGGTGGTGACCCTTGTACTAATTAGTGGAAAGATAGAGGGTATGGACACCACAAGGCTTTGAAGAAAATTTATGGTTGATGGATTGAAGGTAGTTAAAGGAAGGTTGGTATTACTAGAGGCAGGCACCCTTATTGTGGAGGAGTGGTTGTTAGGGGTGGAAGGTATAAGGGTGGTGTTAGTTTGGGTTGGTTGGTTTTCAATGCTAGTCTCAAAGGGGTTGTTGGTTGATGAGGAGGCTTGGGTAGCTAATAGTTGAGTTGTGACCATGGAAATTGAGGTACTCCCCATAAGGTGAAGAGGCATACCACAAATTAGAACTATGGATGGGGTCAAAATTGGGATATGGTAAGATGTGGTTGTAAGATAATGTTACAAGGTTATAGGATTATTGTCTAGAAAAGTAGAAAAAATTGTATCTCATTGAATAACCTCCCGAAGGAAGGTAGAAGTTATCAAAGGGTGAGGAGAGTCTACTAGTTTAGAAATGTATTCCATGAATGAAGAGGTAGAAGAGGCAGGTTCACTTGGTGGTGTATTTTGCTCTGCAAGGTCTCTTTGTTGTTGGTGAGTGAGAACCATATGAGACAAGGGAGATGGAAACCATAAACAACCTCACTACTCAAACAAAGAGAAGACAATAAAAGATAAAAGAAATCAAATCATACTCTAAAAGATATGTTAAGCCCTAGAGTTTTAATTAATCTCACTTTTGGCTTATGCCTTAAGAATATGTGTGACTGAAGTTGGCTTGTAGAGAGGGTACTAGAGAGGAAATCTAAGGTTGGTTTCAGGTTGTGTTTAAGTGCTAATTAGAATCTATATTAGAATCAATACATGGCTTGGTATTGGGGCCTACCCCATCACTTCACACACCACAGTGATAAGGGTGTCAGGTGCTTAGCCAAAATATATTGATATCCAAAGATTATACTCAACCAAAGAGCTGAGTTAGTTCTCCCCTTGGTAATGATTTCCAAGTAGGATCTCTAGGAAAGGGTAAGGTTACCGCAAGGTGATGAAATCCTTGTCAAGCCTTGTCTCAAGTTTGTTGGATGTTTAATTGATGAAAGTGGTTTGTTTTAGTGTGTGTAACAAGGAGTGAAACTATGATAGATTACTTTGCCTTTAAGTTAAGCTATGTGAATTAAAATTTAAAGTAATCAGTGTATGCACTTAATTTTAATCCTAAAGAATATTTTTATTTCATTAATGAGAAAATAATAGAGAGAGAATGCAAGAAAAAAAAAACCCAATACACAAGGGTCCCACCAGGTGTGCTAGAATGTTTTAATGAATTTTTTGCTTATTACAAAAATGAGAAAATGAAGAAACTAAATGTGGGTATGGTCAAAAAATATGATTGATTGTGTGCACATTGAAATTAGAAGATTATGAAGAGCTCCTCTTTGGATTGGGAGGATGACCTATAAATAAGAAATCACTAAAGCAAACTTGTTTGTTAGACAAATAGTTTGGTCGATTGCCTAACAATAGCTAGATCCTGGAAGCGAGATCTTCTTTAGGGGCTATCAATCCACATGTTTTAAATAATTAAGCTTATAAACAAAATATAAAGTACTTGCATAAATGAATCAAAAGATACTAAAATTGAATACAAGGGGCTTGTTATGAAATATGACTAGGAATGACTAAATTAGTGATAAACTAATTAATACTAGTGTGAGAGGGTTAGGGTATGATTTAGAAAATCATAAAGGGGTTTTTGAATAGGAAGTAACAAAGAAAATTAGGTTTGATTGGGTGTAGGTAGGTAAAATTAACTTGATATTTCTCAATGCCATAGTGATTGGATTGATTGTTGGTGGTTAAAGTGACCATTGATGGTCAAGGTGACCATCAGTGATTAGACAGACCATCGATAGTTGAGTCAACTATCGATGATTATTATGTGAGGATTTGGGTCGGTAAAAGGCTGTTGAAGAGATCCAAAATATGGATTCCAAGAGATGGGTAAGGCTTGGGCTAATTGTGAAATGGAAATAAAGTAGATGCATATTAAGAAATAAGTACTTGTCTTACCAAAAGTCAGTTAGGTGGATGGTTGATAAAGTTGGTCTGTTAGTGGAATCTATCCTAATTTTGATAGAGTAATGGTACCTAAAGGCTTGGTGGAGAGGTGATGGAAAATTGACTCTCTGATATGATTATTGAATTGTTAATGGCAATTGACCTATAAGAAAGAAACTCCTAAATGCACAAAGCTCTTGATAACAATTGCAGATTTATAGATGTTTTGTAGATGGCTTCTCACCTCCTTATTCCTCTCTCTTATAGGCAAGGAAAGATAGTTGCAGTAACATGTGAATTGGGCCTTCTAAAATTAACTCATCCATGCAATATATCACACCAAGATTTAGATAAGTTAAAATTAGAAAAGCAAAGTGGGTAGTTTTCATGCTCTTGATAAAGGATGTGTACCTTGACCAACGATGGTCAAGGTGACCATCAGTGGTCACCTTGACCATCAACGATCGAGGGTGAAGGTAAAAAAGAGGGTAAAAGCTAGGTCAATCTAGTTTAGTCAATTGAATATAAGCTAGGTTAGTCAGGGGTTTAGAGGGTTGAATGGTCCCAAGGGGGTCTCAAGGCAGTCCAAGGGTTATTTAACATTTGGAATTGTAGTGTGCAAATTTTTAGTGTGTACATAAGTTGTATGCATCTATAGGGGTGGGTGCCTATTGAAAAGGACACACCATTGTTGATTATCTTAAAAATTGGTTTGAGAGATCAGAGCCCAAATATTATAAGGCCTTACCTCTGATTGTGTCATGGGGAATATGGCTTGATTGAAATGCTTCCATCTTCCAGGTCAAGACCATTCCTATTTCTTAATGTCTGTCCCAAATTCAGCTCATTTTTAGACACTTCAATATCACTTTGAAGCCTTCTTGTCAACAAATTATTCTACATCCTCCCATTGATAAATTTTGTGCTTGGGGTTATTTTGATGGTGCTTGTTAGAGAAACTAGGTAGTTTGTGGAGCTAGAGTGATATTATATGTTAACTTTACTCACTTTTTATATTTCAAGTTTAGTTTAGGATAGGGTTCAAATAATTTTGTTGATCTTCTGTCATTAAAACTTCTTCTTTGGCTTGTGGTTGAGAGTGGAGTTCAAAAATTACATATTTTTGGGGACTCATTGGTTTTCCTCAATTGGATGAAGGGGGTCTCTAAATCATAAAACTTGATTTTGCATCCCATCTTCTCCACACTTCCCTTTTGGCACTCTCCTTTGAAGCCATTTCCTATTGGCATGTCTATTGTGAGCTTAATTCTGAAGCCAATATCCTCTCTAAGGAAGGGTTTTGCTTGGTCCTTAACCTGTGGATTATCAATGCATATTATAATGATGTTGTTTCAAATATACACCACTATTCGATCTTGCAGGTTAGTTCAGTCTTTACTTTTGATTTGGGACTCTCCTCTTTTTGATGTACTAGTCCTTCTTGACTGCTACTCACATTTGGGTTTTGTTTATTTGTGGTCTTTACTCAATTAGATGTGGCCTGGTTACTACTTCTTCCTAGGGTTTTCATCACCCTATCTTAGTCATTTGTTCACTCCTTTTAGACTATGTGACCTTAATGACTTCTATATCTGGAGTTTTTATATTTTTGTTGCTGGAGTGATACTGCTGACTCCTCACTTTTGTGATTTTAGAGTTTTATATTTTGCTCACTTCTTCTGGTCTGTGTGTTCCTATCTAGTGAATTACATTCATGGAGGATGTATCCTTAACTTTTATTGACTTTGTAGGCTGGGTCTATATACTTTCATTGAATGCTCTATCATGAGAATTTTATTGTTTGATTTTTCCAATGCACTCCTTTGTATTTTCCCTTCCTTTTGGGAGTTATTTAGGATGGTTTTTTGCATTGTATTATCCTTGATTTCAATTGGTCACTTTTCTTGTGGTATTATGTCACCCCTTTATGGTGTGAGGACTTGATATTTTCCACTTATTTGTTCTCTTTTTCCTTTGGAATGTTGGCTTGTATTAATAGGGTCATAATTTGAATTCAAGAAACATATAATTACACTAGTGCATTAGTGTACTTAGGACATATAATGAATGAGAATGAACAATCAAGTCAAGTATTTAGAGTAGATATGCAAGAAAAGGAAATATGAAGTATTTATTTTATCATAAAGCATTCATTATAGCACTAAGATTCATATAGGTTAGACATTACATCACATTGGATTATCTTTCTAAACTGAATTATACTTTCTCTTGAAGGGCTTGATAAGTAGTCATATTGATTGACATTTATTTGTTTATAATATAAGTTTAAGGTGGTTTTTTTATTTTTATCGATTAAAGGAGGGTTGGAGGGTTGCTCAACCATATATTAATATTAAATAAAAAACCATACAAAAAAGACATTTTAATGCTTACAAATTTCCAATAGGGAACTAGAAATGAGACTTAAACCAAGCCAGTTATGTATCCCAACCAATTAAAATGAACCATGTATCAAACATGAAAAATAAAAAGAAACATATGCAACATATACCAAAAATTTATAACATAGAAAGCGAACTTACACAACCAATTCAAAGAGTTGTCTTCCACATCATCATTAATAGATTATCTTCCACAACTTGCACCCAAACTTCTACAATAAATTGATAAAGAACAACATATATTAAAATCCAAGTAAATAAAACAATAAAAAGGACACAACAAGGGCCCTCATTCCCCACTAGGAAAATAAATATTTTAAGTTCAATTGAGTGCCTTCTCTAATGGCCTCTAAGGCCTCCTTATATAATCCCTCCAATTTCATTTTCCTTCCTCACTTCTTCTTTATTTGTGAGGAAGAAGAATCCTAAGGTGATTGTAAGATACTACTTGGGCTAGAAACAAGACCTTTTGGAAATAATACATCTTCTTCTAAATCAGGAGGTAAAGGATCTAGGTAAGTGTAAAAAGCTGGGGGACCAAAAGGGGCCTACCCATGGGCATTTTTTCTTCCTTTGAAAATAGAAGAATCTCAACTTATGTAGATTATTTGAGATGGACACACTCAAAATTTAAATATGGTATAAGAACATGAATTGTGTCATTTAGAGTCTAGTTTCTAAAACACCATTAAAAAAAAATGGTTAAGTATAAATAGGTCAAACATTTAAAATTTGAAGAACTCATGTTTTTTTATAAAAAACAAAGTAGATAGTTGGTCGTGTAGCCCCTCATTTTTTAGCATAGTTTAGTATTGTTTGAAACCCTTTGTTTAAATTTAGATAATATCATCTAGTTTGTAACTTATATTTAAACAAAATATTAATGAATATATATATATATATATATATATATATATATTACAGTAACTAGATCATGAAAATTGATTAAAAAAATGGATAGTCGATCGTATGGCTTGCCTAACTACCTAAAAAAATGAAAATTAGTTTTTTTTTTTTTTTTTGTGTGTATATAATTAGGCCTAGTTTGTAGCCATTTTTTTCATTTGTATCAATGAAAAAAAACATAAACACATATAAGCATGTATATTTTTGGCATATAGTGGCCTTAAAAATCCATAGTTAGAAATCAACATAGATTGAAAGCATAAAATAGTCAAAAAATTAAAAAAATCATATATTTAGAAAGAGGAGAGTGTGATCTATACCATAGTAATAATTTTATGAAATGTCTCATTGAAATTCATAGTGTTTTTTTATCATGGAAGTTATATTTTCTTATTTTTTATCAAAAAACTTGGATTTAGTTGTGTGTTTGCAGGTCCAAGCCTTAGGATTGGGAATCTAAGCCATTTCTGATCCAAAAGGCATGGTTTTTAAAATTACACCTAGCATAGCATGTACATGTTAAAAGATTTACATGTTATAATTCATGTGTTACTTTGACATAGCACAAAAAAATAATATGGATCTATGTATATGTGTTTATGTTTATGTATCTATCTATTCACATTTTTTTAATTTTATTTCAAAGTGGAGTGTGTCAATATACACACTACCTCACAAAGGACATATTAGATATAGTGATGCAATTTTGGTGATTTTGAGCCCACAAACATTATTTTTGATTATATATAATATGATCTAGGGTTCAACTAAGCCTAGTTTCATTAGTAGATTATCTTCCACAACTTGCACACAAACTTCTACAATAAATTAATAAAGAACAACATATATTAAAATCCAAGAAAATAAAACAATAAAAAGGACATGACAAGGGCCTTCATTACCCACTAGGAAAATAATTATTTTAAGTTCAATTGAGTGCCTTCTCCAATGGCCTTTAAAGCCTCCTTATATAATCCCTCCAATTTCATTTTCCTTTCTCACTTCTTTATTTGTGAGGAAGAAGAATCCTAAGGTGATTGTAAGATACTACTTGGGCTAGAAACAAGACCTTATGGAAATAATACATTTTCTTCCAAATCAGGAGGCAAAGGATCTAGGTAAGTGCAAAAATCTAGGGGACCAAAAGGGGCCTACCCATGGACATTTTTATTCTTTTGAAAATTGAAGAATCTCAACTTATGTAGATTATTTGAGATGGCCACACTCAAAATTTAAAGATGGTATAAGAACATGAATTATGTCATTCAGAGTCTAGTTTCTAAAACACCATTTAAAAAAAATGGTTAAGTATAAATAGGTCAAACATCTAAAATTTGAATAAGAATTCATGTATTTTAATAAAAAACAAAGTAGATAGTTGGTCGTGTAGCCCTTGATTTTTTAGCATGGTTTAGTATCATTTGGAACCCTTTGTTTAAATTTAGATAATATCATCTAGTTTGTAACTTATATTTAAAAAAAAAAATTAATGAATATATATATATATATATATATATATATATATATATATATTACATTAACTAGATCATGAAAACTAACAAAAAAATGGATAGTCGATCGTGTCGCTTGCCTAACTACCTAAAAAAAAGAAAATTAGTTTTTTTTTTTTTGTGTATATAATTAGGCCTATTTTGTAGCCATTTTTTTCATTTGTATCAATGAAAAAAAAAATAAACACATAAGAATGCATATTTTTGGCATATAGTGGCCTTAAAAATCCATAGTTAGAAATCAACATATATTGAAACCATAAAATAGTCAAAAAATTAAAAAAATCATATATTTAGAAAGAGGAGAGTGTGCTTGATGTCATAGTAATAATTTTATGAAATGTCTCATTGAAATTCATAGTGTTTTTTAATCATGGAAGTTATATTTTCTTATTTTTTATCAAAAAACTTGGATTTAGTTGTGTGTTTACAGGTCCAAGCCTTAGGATTGGGAATCTAAGCCATTTCTGATCCAAAAGGCATGGTTTTTAAAATTACACATAACATAGCGTGTACATGTTATAATATGTACATGTTATAATGAATATGTGTTACTTTGACATAGCACAAAAGAATAATATGGATCTATGTATATGTGTTTATGTTTATGTCTCTATCTATTCACATTTTTTTAATTTTATTTCAAAATGGAATGTGTCAATATACGCAATACCTCACAAAGGACATATTAGATATAGTGATGCAATTTTGGTGATTTTGAGCCCACAAACATAATTTTGATTATATATAATATGATCTCGGGTTCAACTAGGCCTAATTTCATTACAAAATGAATGAAAGAGTCAATTATTTGAATAATGGATGCAAGTAAAGCCAATTTCAACCCCTTGAATGTAACTATGACTATATGATGTGATTTGGAGCTAAATTAGCTTAGATTTATTGACATATTGAGTGAATGAATTAATGAGTGAATTGATACAATCATTGATGTAATTTGAGTGAAATTGAGCCTCACAAACCTAATTTGACTATAAAGGATGTAATTTGGGGCTTTCAACCCAAATGTCATGACAAAATAAACCAAATAGTCCATTGGTTAAATCCAAAGGAAATTAGGGTTAATTTGAGCCCCTTCAACCTAAATGTGACTATAAAATGTGATTTAGGGCTTAATAGGCTCCAATTTCATCATAAAATGAAGTAAAGAATCATTTGATTTAATTAAAAATGAAAAATTGACATGTATAGGAATGTGTTTTGCGGCTCAATAAACTCCATTGTCATCATATAATGAATGAAATAGTCAATCTATGCAACTGTTGAGGCAATTAAGGTTAATATGAACCCCTTAAACCTAACTACAACTATACAATGTGATTTGAGGAAAAAATAACTTTGATTTCATCATATATTGAGCCAATTAATTAAACGGTGTAATTAGTAACATGATTTTTAAAAAATTGAGCCACATGAACCTAGTTTCAATTTTATGTTATGTGATTTGGAGTGTAATTGACCCTAATGTCATTGCATACTAAACCAAATAGTTGATTCATTTAATCAAGGAGGTAATTGAGGCTAATTTTATCCCATTAAACCTAACTTCAAGAGAAAAACATGATTTGGGGATAAATTATCTCTTATTTTGTCATGAATTGATTGAATTAGTCAATTTGTGTAATTAGAAATGTGATTTAATCTAAATTTGAGTCACATGAACCTTATTTATGGTTTTATCGATTGTAGAGAATGCAAAATATGGCTTAATTGACCCTAATTTTATCACAATTGTAAACATGATGGTAATTGGGGCCAACTTGAACCCATTGAACCTAACTGTGAGTATAAGATGTGATTTGGGGCTAAATTAGCTCATATTTCCTAACATATTGAGCCAATTAGTTAATTGTTATAATCAATGATGCTAGTTGGATGAAATTAAACCCAGTGAACCTAATTTTGACTATATAGGATGTAATTTATAGGTCAATCAACCCAAATATCATAACAAAATAAACTAAATAGTCCATCAACTTAATCACAAATGAAATTAGGGCCAATTTGAGCCCCTTTAACCTAATTACAATAGCATGACATGATTTGGGGCTAAATTATCTCTAATTCCATTATGAATTGATCTAATTAGTCAATTGGTGAAATTAGAAACATTATTTGGACCAAATTAAACCCTATGAATCTAAATTATGGCTCAATAAATTTTATAAGATGCAAAAAATGGCTTAATTGACCCTAATTTTGTCACAAATGTAAATACATAGGTAACTGGGGAAAATCTAAACCCATTGAACCTAATTACGAGTATAAATGTGATTTGGGACTAAATTAGTTCATATTTACTAACATATTGATCTAATTAGTCAATTTTTATAATCAGTGATACAAGTTGGATGAAATTGAACCATATGAACTTAATTTTGACTATATAAGATGTAATATGGGGTTCAATTGACCCAAATGTTATAATAACCTAAACCAAATAGTCCCTCAATTCAATCACAAAGGAAAATTGGGTCAATTTGAGCTACTTCAACCTAATTCTTAAAATAAAATGTGCTTTGAGGCTCAATCATCCCCAATTTTATCACAAATGCAATCATAGAGGCAATGGGGGCTAATATGAACCCCTTGAACCTAGCTAAAAATATAAGATGTTATTTGGGTCTAATTGAACCATGTGTGAACCTAATTTCAGCTATTTAGGATATGATTGGGACATTAATCAACCCCAATTACATCACATAATATTTGAATAACATAGTTATATATATTTCTAGAAATAGATGAAAAATAAATCTTAGAGGAATATTTTTGTCTATTGTGCAATTAACACATACATGTTGTGTGTGTGTGTGTGTGTGAATTGCACAATAGACAGAAATATTCCTCTAAGATTTATTTTTCATCTATTTCTAGAATTATGGCCCCACTTACATTCTCTACATTATTTTGTCCCCATAGTTGAAGACAAAAGGTATCAAGTTGTTTTTTTGGATCCCACCATCAAAAGCTATCAAATTTGTCAAGTCATGGGTGATGAATCTTGTTTAATTAAGAATAAAAAATTTAAATCACAAAACACCAAATAACTTGAAGTGTTGAGAGAAAAATAAAGAGTATGGATGTAAAAATTTGCTAAAGACAAGGTATAAATACTATCCCTATTGAACCAAATGTCATAGATAATGATGAATTGAATAATGGAAATGAAGGTTTACTTAAATGTCCAAATTATGTTGCAAGTCCACATTCAAACAATGAAGTTTTTAATTTTGTTGATGATGAATCTATGCATGATGATTTACCCCCTAACAATGAATAAAATAATATCAAAAAAAAAGAATGATGAAAGTAACACTGAATAAAATCTTGTGAAATACTAGACAATGAAAGTAACAATGAAGAAACTAATAGTGAATATAATGATATGGAACAACATCTCAAAAAATTCCACCATTAGTAACACCTCTAAGGATTTTGCATAAAAAAAGTAAGTACTTAATGAAAGTTTATGAAAACATTTTAAAACCAATGCGTAATAAAATTTCTAACAAACATTCAAGAAGAATAACTAAAAGAATTTAGGATAATTTGTTTGAAAAATTATAATTTTATATTCAAAAATGTCAATTATTTATTTCATTAATTAAATTGATTAAGATTATACCTATAATGTACACCCTAATACTAAGAACATCTAACATGGACTGTGAAAAAAATGAATTTATTGAAAATCTACATGATACATATCATACTATAGGCATGAAGAGACACAAAAAAATATTGTAATGTTTCCTAATGAATAATTATAACTTGCATAGTAAGTGATCAAAAAAATATAAAATTCTTGATTTCAAAAACTAGACGAGCACTGAACAAAAAATATAAAAATAGTATTGAAATCAATTAGGATACATAAAATACTTAATGATGCCAATAGTAATGAGTTATGGGCATTCTCTAGTAGAATTCCATGAAAATGAAAGGTTTTACCTGATGCTCTAAAATATTTTCTTGCACAATTTTGGAAAGGCAATATAAGAGTTTCACCCAATACAAGAGATGTAGTGAAAAGAAGAGTTGGTTCTCGTAACCATGAACCACATCTAAAACATTTCTTAGTTATGACCCAAACATAAATGTATTCTAAGTTCTTACAAAAATGCTAACAAATTTATATTATTCAAAGATATTTTGAGATGGCCAAACCCTTATATGTAAAAATAAATCACACACACACACACCATTTGTTTTTGTAGGCATCATGTTGAATTTTTAATGCACTGATATTTTTCATCATATAATTTGTACTTTGGTTATTGATAACATTTTGTAAGAATGTGACATGGAAGTTTTTTCAAAATCAACAAAGGAATTTATTTGAACCATTTTTTGTGAAAGACTAAATGGACAATTTTCTTATAACAAAACATGTTTAGATGGAACTTGCAACATTTGTGGTGGATTGCCAAAATTAAAAAATTATATCCATGAGGAGAGTAAAATTGTAATTGGATATGAATTAGTTGGTTTGAGAAAATACAAATCTATGGCATATTAATTAAAATATGGCAAAGAATCTAAAAGGTGTGAGATTTTTATAAAACAAATAATTATTTCTGAATTTATGGTCAAATTTAGGGATGAAATTATTTGTGAATATACAAGGTACACATGTAGAGCTATATGGTTGGATGAACAATTCAAGTTAAGCAAGGACACATTCCCACTTATTTCTATTGTTTCAATAATCAAATTTGTTGAGAATTGCACATTCAAACCACAAATGGAAATTCAATCATGGTATTACAGCTTGATACAAGTTGCCATAATAGTACATATAACATTTATGCATGCACCTAATAGTATAAATTAAGATAAAAAAATATTGAAGGAGTGCCATTTTTATGTTAGTGATGATCTATCACATTGTACATAGTATGTGTAAGGTTATTTTGAGATGTTCTATGAAAAGTTGACATAGAGGAAAATTAATTTCAATCAACATTATATTTGGTTAGACAATTGTACATCACAATTTAATAATGCACAGATGTTTTACTTGTTGATCAGAATGCATGTTACCACTGATGTAAAACATATTTAGAGTTTCGATGAGGCTAGCCATGAAAAAGGAGAACATGATGGTATTAGAGTGTAAAAAGAGTCATTTCAAGATAGGAATTGAAGTTTAAATATGGCATTATTTTGAATGAGCAAAAACCATTGTTGAATGGTGTAATGATAAAATGGACCATGGTGCTCAAGAAAATTTTAGTCTTCATAGATATTTTTGGTTGATGGAAAAAGAACAATTAGAAAAGTATGAGGATTTTATGGCCATAACAAGATCAAGTGATCTCCACTCATTTCGTAGATCAAATGCAGGTTCTTGGATTATTCATATGAGACACTTAGCATGTTTTTGTTCTATATGCACTAAATTTGTTTGGAATGAGTGTGTCACAAGAGGGTGGATGAATGGAGATGTGGACCTCTAATTATAATCAACACATATATTTTTTCACCAAAATTATAACTTAAATATATGACATCATCACATGACTTTAACCATGTATCTAATTTATTGCAATCTAACAGAATATTAATCATTGTGTACTAAATTCTCATTATCTATCTTGACATCATTATTAAAAAAATATTTTTTTGATACATGGCATGTTTTTGTAGTTATTATGGATGAGTAAAATGAAGAGGGAATTGATTACTACTTATGTCATTGTGTAGAGAAAAAAAATAAATTGACTTCCCTAGTCTCAGATGGGGAAAACATTGACTATTTCACTAGGTATATGGTAGTCACTAGAACTTGGCTTCGATGATATCCCATCATAAATTTAGATGTATGGTTGTTTGAAGACTATGAAACACATAAGAAGATACTACATTATTTAAATTTGGTTCTTGCAACAAACATTCAATTGATTAAATATCATGTGAGACAATTAAATAAGAATCTATGAAAGGATCGTGAGTCTAACCATGAAGTTATTCTTGTTATTATCAAGGTTAGAGCAGATCCTAGTGGTTCATTGAATTGAAATTCCAAGGTAAGTTGATTTATCAAATGTAAATGTATTTAATTTTAACAAATTTTAGTGAATTTTTAGGTAGTACATATAAATTTCAATTTTAATTACTTACTAACAATTATTTTGTAGGTCAGTGGTGCCAAATAAGCTTCCACCTTCATACGATTGACACACTTAGTTAATAATTTTATATTATTGAATCTAAGAGAAGCTTAATAAAATTTTAAGATAAGGTTGGTATTATTATTATAGAATTACATAATCTATTGAGTCCAGAATGGGTACTCCATCTCTTAACCTAGTGATGTTTGAAGTCATGGTCATGGCAACCTATGTCATTTTCCTATATAGATGTGGAGGCAAAAATGTCCATTGGAGGATAAGAAATTATCTCTTGACAACAAACAAGTTACATTTTAGGATTGATTACTATGACATCTTCCATATATTTATATTTAAGATTTGATTGATGTGCTCTAAAATGCAATTATAGGGATTCAACATGCATGTGAGGAGCCTTTCAATTTTTCCAAATGACTTACAGTTTCTATTTTATGTATCTCAGAAGTTCACATTAAAAACTATAATTTTATCATATTGGGAAGGGCCTTCTTGAGGATTGAACAAGTACTTTATCTCTCTATTGGGTATGATCATAGGCTAATAACTTGGTTTTATATGCTATCCACCACCCTTGATGTGGTTATAGTGTCAGTTTCTAGCCACAAATCACCAGAGGTGTATATCTCCAACTACCACTTTAACATTGAAAACATTTATTATTAGTGTTCTTACACTCCTAAATAATTGTAAAATTATGCATCTAGGTAGATTTAGAATTCTTTGTCATGGGATCATGTGTCATTTCCTATCCAGACGTGTTGGAAGTGATGGATTTGCATGTGGAGGTCCAGGAGGTAAAAATGTTAGTTGGAGGAAAAGAACTTCTCTCTTTACAACAAAAAAGTTACATTTCAAGATTTATTACAATGATGCCTTCCACAAATTTGTATCTAAGTTTTGATTTATGTGATCCATGGTGAAATTATAGGGCTTCAACACACACATGAGGGTTCTTTAGGTTTATGTAAATGAATTGTGATTTTAGTTTTACGTGAGTCAGAAGTTCATCTAAAAATTATAATTTTCTCATATTAAGAAGGGCATTCTTGAGGCTAGAATAGGTACTCTGTCTATTGACTAGGCATTATTAGAGGCCAAGAACCTGGTCCTATACATTATTCACCACCCTTGATGTCTTGGAAGTGTAATGTTTTATCCATGAAGCACTAAAGGTGAAGATCTCTAAATGTCATTTCAAAATTAAAAACATTTATTGTCAATGTTTTTGTGCTTTTGAGCAGTTGTAAAAACATGCATTTGGGTGGATTTAGAATTTTTGGTCATGGGAACACATCATTTTCCTATCTATATGTGTTATAGGTGATGTATTTTCATGTGAAGGTCTCAAAGGTAGAAATGTCAGTTGGAGGACAAGAAATCATCTCTTGATAACATAAAAGTTGCATCTCATGACTGATTACTATTACATCTACCATAAATTCATCTCTAAGGTTAGATCAACATGATTCAGAGTGAAATTAAAGGGATTCGACATGCACATGAGGGTAATTTTGGTTCATGAAAACAACTTACAATTTCCATTTTATGCATGTTTGAAGTTTGACTAAAAATATGTAATTTTCTTGTATTGGGATGAGTGTTATTGAAGCTGAAATGGGTAATTTGTATCTTTATCGAGTGTTATCATAATCTAAATACCTATTCTCATATGTTTCCCACCACCCTCAACATGTTGGTAGTTCCAATTTTCAGCCATGAAGCACCGAAAGTGGAGATCACTAACTTCTACATCAACATTGATAACATTTATTGTTAGTGTTTCCATACTCCTGAATAGTTGTAAAAACATACATCTGAGTGAATTCAGAAGTTTTGGTCATGGGAGAATGTTTCATTTTCCTATCCAAATGTTTTTGAAGTGATGGATTTTCATGTGGAGGCCCCAAAGGTGGAAATGTTAGTTGGAGGTCAAAAACATGTCTCTTGACTATAAAAACATTACATTTCAAAATTGATTATTATAACGTCTTCCACATATTCATCTCCAAGGTTCAATTTTCATGAACTAGGATGAAGTTATAAGGATTTGACATGCATTTATATGTTCTTTTTATTCATGAAAAATACTCACACTTTCATTTTTATGCACATCTAAAGTTCACCTGAAAACTATAATTTTCTTATATTGGGAAAGGCATTCTTGAGGCTAGAATGGTACTCTATCTCTTGACTAGGCATGATTAGAGGCCAATAACTTGGTCTTATACATTATCCAACACCCTCAATGTTTTTATAGTGCCATTTTTTAGCCATGAATCACTAGGGTGGATATAGCCAATAGTCTATTCAATGTTCACAATATTGGTTGTCAATGTTTTCATGTTCTTGAACAATTATATAAACATGCATATGGGTGGATTTGGAATTCATGGACATGGGATAAATGTAATTTTCCTATATATATGTGTTGGAAGTGATTTATTTTCATGTGGAGATCCCAAATACAAAAAAATTAGTTGAAGGACAAGAACTTGTCTCTTGATAGCAAAAAACTTGCATTTTAGGATTGATTGCTATGGTGTATGCCACATATTAATCTCCAAGGCTTGATTGACATGATCCAAGGTAAAATTATATGGATGAAACATTCACATCAGGGTTATTTTGGTTCATGTAAATGACTTACAATTTATATTTTATGTGCATCTGAAGTTCACCTAAAAAATAACAATTTTATTATATTGAGAAGGGCATTCTTGAGGCTAGAATGGGTAGTCAATATCTCAATCACATGTGATTAGATGCTAAGAACCTAGTCCTAGATGTTTTATAGCACCCTCAATGTGTTGGTAGTGCAAATTTTTATGCATGAAGTACTGGAGGTGGAGATATCTAATTGTCACTTCAACATTGATAACATTTATTGTCAGTGTTTATGCACTCTTGAATAGTTTTAAAAACATGCATCTGAGTGGGTTTGGAAGTCATGTTTTTGGGAGCATGTGTCATTTTCATATCCTATCTATATGTTTTGAAAGTGATGGTTTTACATGTGTGGGTCCCAGAGGATTAAATGTCAATTGGAGGATAAGAACATGTCTCTTGATTGTAAAAATGTTACATTTTAGGACTGATTACTATGGTATCTATATACACATAATATTTTCAATTTTTTATTGATTATTGAAACTTTGTATCTTAAAAGAACATATTGAGTCTCAATCTCTTTGATTGCATGCTTTAAGGGGTGCATCAAAAAAGGGGTGGGCAGACCATTAGTGCTTTGTAAGATTGTTGCCTATTTTGTCACTTGCCATCTACACACTTGTCTCTTAAAACCATGTTCCCTAAGCTTATTCTTATTAGTCCTACCTATTCTAGTATTTTCCTCTTTCCATCCCTCTTTTTCTTGCCTTAAATCATTTTTAGTCAATCGACTATACTAGGTCGACTAAGTTGACCCAATACAATTTAGGGGTATTTTTCACTTTCTTAGCTTGTTAGCCTTTTGGCTGACTTAGCTCAAACTTAGTGAATTGTCCCCAAAAGCACATTGGGTTGACCATATACAAATGATGTTTTTGGGAATATTTAGGGAAAGATCTGCTTATATATACAATTTCATTTCGTACCATTTCATAAGAGAATAATTAATAGCAAAGAAGTTGAATAAACATCTGATTATTGGCCAGTCTACTTGAGGAATAAAGCTTAGGGTTTCATACTTTCTTTGGAAATACAAATATTATCTTATGGAGAAGTCTTTTATATGATTAGATAGGCTGTGTGGCCTAGAGATGGTTTATCTTTGTTATCCTTACATACCACAATAATCTCTTGCGAAGCACCTTGGCCAAAGGAGAGATTGAGGCTTGATGGGTTCATCTTCAAAAGTAAGTATTCCTAACTTTATTTCTCCTTTGTAAGAGTAGATAGATAATGTATTTGTATTATTCTCCCATGTATTATGATTCTGTATATATTGATGTGAGTATATTTCTTATAATACATTTTTAGTTTAGTTATTTTATTGTTTCTAATCCCTACTTTATGCAACAAACTTTGGTGTGCACTAGATTAGATTTACTTTATTGTTATTAGAATAAGTGAATGCTTCAAACCTCAGGAATCCATTAGGGTTATTGTGTGATTTTGTTATAATTTAGGCTTTGGAATCCTTCTTAGCATGATATGTTATGATAAGTGATCCCCATATTGGTCATACTCCCGTTTAACAAGTGTATCCCCAATCAGAAGTATAGGTATGCTCTATCTTCTTTGAACTAGGATTGATTTATAGACATGATGCATTTTTGATTGCATACAGTGTCTACCATTGATTAATATCCAAGGTTTGATCAATGTGTTCCATGGTGAAATTATAAGGATTTAGCATGCATGTAAGGTTCTTTTGGTTCATGCAAACAACTTATGGTTTTTGTTTTATGCATGTCTAAAGTTTGCCTAAAAATTGCAATTTATCATATTGGGAAGGGAATTCTCAAGGCTATAATAGGTACTTTATATCTCAATCGAGAGTGAACAAAGACCTATAACCTAGTATTAGATGTTATCTTCCACTCTCAACTTGTTGGCAGAGCCATGTTTTATCTATAAAACACTAGAGCTGGAGATCTCTAATTTCCATTTTAACATTGACAATATTTTTTGTTAGTATTTTTTTTCTCTTGAATAGTTATAAAAACATACATCCAATTAGATTTAGAATTCATGGTCATGAGATAACATGTCATTTACCTATCTATATGTGTTGTAAGTTATTTATTTTCATGTGGAGGTCTTAGAGGTAGAAATGTCAGTTGGATGACAATAACTTATCTCTTGATAGCAAAAAAGTTTCATTTTAATATTGATTATTGTGACTTATGCCATAGCTTCATCTCCAAGTTTTGATCAACATACTTTAGGTTAAAATAATAAGGTTTTATCACACATGTGAGGTTTCTTTCAATTTATGCAAATGAATTAAATTTTACCTAAAAACTATAATTTTCACATAATAAGAAGGGTGTTCTTAAGGTTAGAATGAATACTTTTTCTCTTGATTAGGAATGATCAAAGGTGAATCAATTGGCCCTAGATGTTATCCACCACCCCCAATGTATTGGCAGTGCCATTTTTTAGCCATGAAGAACTGGAGATGGAGATCTCCAACTATCACTTCAACATTGACAACATTTTTTATCAATGTTTTCATGCTTCTAAAAAATTGTTAAGACATGCATTTGGGTGGATTTGGAAGTCATGGTCATGGGAGTGCATGTAATTTTCCTGTGTGTGTGTGTGTGTGTGTGTGTGTGTGTGTGTGTGTGTGTGTGTGTGTGTGTGTGTGTCTTGAAAGTTATGGATTTGCATGTGGAGGTATTGAAGGTGGAAATTTTAGTTGGAGGACAAGGACTTATTTCTTGATTTCAAAAAGTTGCATTTTAGTATTGATTACTCTGATCTCTACCTTGATTTACAATTTTTTTTTGTATGCATCTAAAGTTTGCCTAAAATAGCAATTTTATCATATTGGGAATGATGTTTTTGAGGCTAGAATGAGTAATTCATCTCATGATTTGGAATTATTAGAGGCCAAAAACCTATTCCTAGATGTTGTCCACCACTCTCAACATTTTTTTAGTGCTAATTTTTAGTTATGAAGCTTGAAGTTGGATATTTTCAGCTATTGCTTATTGTAGGTTTTGATAATTTGACCAATGAGTTTAGAAAGAGTAGCAAAGGATGGAGTAGTTGATCCATTAGAATACATGTCACAATTTGACAGGATGAAATTGAAAGGCACTAGTATGAAATATTTATTATATTATAATTTTAATAATCATAATTCACCTAGCCTTTAGTAAATGCATATCTTCCAACCTTGACTTTGTTGTAAATATCAATATTGATCCTAATAGAAATATTGATATAGATAAGTGCATAATCATATGATCATATCAAATAATAATTCTTCCATAAAAATTCCATGTCATGACCATCTTGATCGATTCCCACTAAAAAGGACTCAAATAAAGTGTGTGATTAGGAAGAGTTGATTGTAGTTGTCTAACATTCTACATTGATCATCTCCAATGCATCAAATATCATCCAACATCAATCCCTCATATGGCATCCTAAAGTTTCATCTACTCTAATCCATATAAACCATCCAAAAAACATCCAAGGATGGTATTTCCAAATGTCATCTGTAAAGGCCAAATGATTATAAACTAGTGTAGCAAAGGTATCCACATTAGACTAGTGACAACATCATATCAAACATTTTATCCTGTAGATCATCAAATAATGTAAAGACAAATAGAAGTTATAACTCATAATATCAAAGCATCGTATCCATCCATAAACAAACCAAAGCATGAAAAGTCATCAAAAAAGCTAATAAGGATGAAAAAATTATCCACAAGTAGCCATGAATAATACCCCATTCCAATTAAGGATCTCAAATAAAATTATCATATGGTGTAGCCCAAACATGAGAGACACTTCACATTAATATATGACTCTATCTCAGAAATTATACTATTTTCTCCCATATGGTTTTAATTTTAACATATATTGAATTATTTTTTTAGTTAGTTTGAATAATTACATGAAGGAAATATTATAGATGATCATATTTAAATATTACATACAAACATCAAATTTAGTTTTGCAATAATAATGTGGGCCAAATTGTACACATAAATACGATCACCAAAAAATGTGAAAATAAATATATATATCCATAAAATCCATAAATCCATACAAAATAAGAACATAATATAACATCGAGTGAATTCCGTATAAGCATTTAATGCCAAAAATGTGCACATTGCATTATAGGCATACAAAAAAGTACATTATCTAAGGCATATCCTACTCATATAAATGCCTCCCTTTCTTTACCTTACTTAAATAATACTCTCCCTTGGATGCCTTGATCATATATGCAGATCCCTCAAATGCCTTGGATTTCTCCAAGATCTGACTACAAGTCATTTTAAGCTCATAACTCACCTATAGCTAAACCCATTCGTATACAAATATTATTAGAAACTTTACATACTATACATATAACCAAGTTCATAAATTAATTTTAAAATATTATAAAAAATATTTAAACATGCACATATCACAATCTTGTGGTCATGTTCAATTTGCCTCGATGCTCAATAGGGTCAATGATAGGTCAAAATGTATGCACAAGAGTGTGAAAGGGATAAACAATATGAGTAAGTGCCCTACTAATCATCTGAATGGGACTATCAAATGTCATCAAACAATCCTTCATACACAATACATTCACGTAAGTCATATTTTCTCAAGTATATAGTCAAATTATCAAAATAAATATACATTTAAAATTTAAAATTATAAGTTAACATACTTCAGTGAGTGGTTGTATAGATGAAATTGTAGCAACAATGCTTATATCTATTTATGCCCATATAGATGGAGGAGTCTCCACTATGGTCATCAACTGAATAAAAAATATATAATTGTTAGTTGAGCACATATATAAATAAATACATTTACATGAAGTATAATATTAATGAAAAATTACCTCTATATATGTATACATCAGTTGAGTAACATCAATAAATGCAGTAGTAGATGACCTAATAAATGTTTGTGAAAATGATTGTATTGTCTCTCCCTACAACATAAAAAATTTGTATATATTATTAAATTTATAATTAAATTAGTTGTTACCTTTTAAATATAAATATATCTAAAATTTAACACGTGAAATACATAAGATAACTACATATGTGTAGTTGACATCTACACACCAAATGTATGTGCCAAAAACTCATTGGTAAAAATGATAGCATCTATGCCCTCAGAAGCATCACCATCACCATCTAAAGGTCCAATGCATATAACACCATAGGATCTATAAGGGTGCAATTGAGAATACACACTAGGTGAAGTATCTATATGTCCACCCACTCCTAGATTAATCTTGGAAAGATTACTCATATATAGAATGATTGTGTTAGTAAGCACACAAACCTCATGAAAAGTGTTAATATTGACAACCTCCTTTTCTACATATGGGATCTCAGATTGAAGTGGATTTTAGATAGGGAATCTTGTAGGTCAATTACATGCATAATGTGCACTTGGTATATCCTATGTAGATCATTTTACTCAGTGCTAAAACTCTTATTAGTCAAAATAATTAGGAATATCATTGAGGATAAACTCTCAATAGAGTTTTCTCAAAAGATACAATGGAACCTCATGGTTATTACAAGGTGGGTAATCAAATACCATCCATCATCGGTCCTAAAAATGATTTTTTATAAAATTATGTTAGCATTGGTGGATTGGGAACCATTTTATTGATAATGGAAAAGGTTCATTGGTTGATGGATCAATGACTAATGCAAAAATTTGGTATTTTTTATTTCCTTATCCTTCACATCACATACTAACAATCTATCAGCTTAGTAAGCCCTACATCTGTCTCTATAAGATGTTGATCTATCAACTTGACTCATTATTTGGTTATCTTAGCCTACTATTGACTCTAAGATATAAACCAAACATGCATAGTGGCTGTTGATCGAATGGGGGTCCCTCATTCTCCTAATTATCTCTTCAATTTATATTTTTTTTTTGACTATATGTGAAATTAAATCCTATTGACTACCTAGGGGGTATTGTGGAATTTTAGGAGGGATGAGAGGGATAGGGGGTTAGGAGGGGTGTTATGAAAAGGGTTAGGAGGGTCTTATCTTGCACTTGAATAGGTTGTTCAAACAAAAATAATGATTTTAACAAAAAAATTACAAATAAAAAATAATTGCTAAAAAAATTTGTTAATAAGTATGAATTTTGCTTGCTTACCTCTCATCTTGGATGGTATTTTTTATTTATTTACCTAACTATAAATTGTGGTGTGTTTTCTCTTCCTGGAAATAAAATATGAATGCATTTCCATACTTGAGGGAAGATAAAAAATTCTTAGGCAAAGTGAATTTTTCTATTTAGATGTGGGTTCACTCATTTTATGTTTAGCCAATATAATACACATGCATTATAATGTGTACATGTTATGTGCTATAATGTGTACTCGTTATATAGTTTTAAAAACATGTACACATTATGTCTCAATATTTACTAAACCTGATTATGAATAACATATACATGTTATGCAAAATGTCCACATAATTATCCCCCAACTCTGTGCACTTACCCATCCTTGCTCTACTTTAAAAAATATATATATAGTAATCATGCAGGGATGTCCCCTTACCCTCAAATTTAAACCTTGGACTTTAATCATTTTCTTCCTAATTTTTTTTGGGAGAATCCAATACCTCCATGCTCAAAGAAGAAAGAGGAATTTTTGTAGGAGTCCTTAGTAAATCCTTTGTTTATGACCCTGAAGTCTCCCTAAAGATACTTTCCTTAACACTTCCTTTGGCATCCATAAAACTTCATGAGTGTAAGGTGGTTTTTACTATGAAAGATATGATGTTTTATTTTTATCTTTTTAATGTCAAATCATTCACTCAAAAATAAACTTATAAGTGTTTCTTGTATTTAATATGATTTTTTCCCTATTTTATTTTTAAAAAAATTGATAGAATAGAAAGAACTCTATATCCCTTATTTCAAGAATTTATTTTATGTATCTCACTATAATATATTTAATACTTTAGAGCATGTAATTACTTACTAACATTGCATATGTAGAGAAATTCAAGGCTAAATGAATAAGGTAAACTGAAATATTTCCTTATTTCTAGTCATACACAAAATTAGTAATTTTAATGATTTAGTCAATCTCAAATATAATAATCATTATTAATATATATTCTATTGGTAATAATATATAATATTAAAATATAACACTTTTATATATTCATCGAGTGATGAATGGAGGATTAGGACTATAGAAAATAACATTCAAAATACTTTTTCACATACCTTGATTTATTTCAATTTTAAAATATAGTTAAGCATAATACACCTTGTAAAATTGAAATTATTTGATTATCATGTCTTAATTATTAAATATTTTTATTTCATGTTGAGGTAAACTATCTAAGTTGTTTTCAATCCATAATCTCATAAGGTGTTGGGTGTTAGATCGATTCTTTTGTGAGTCAAGAGGAGTTTGATTGATCTAACAAACTATACCAAATAATTCATAAACCAAGTGTTCTCATAGTCAAATATACATTCCTTCTATAAGATCACATATGATTACTCAATTCCTCATGTATTACTAGGTAAATGTGATAACACTTATTTATTTATAAGTGACATTTAAATGCAAATGACTATGACCTAAATAGGGGAAAGAGGGGGATACAAGTATACCTAACTCAAAAAGGACATAAATCATAGGGTAAATGTTGATATGGATTTTTGAGCCACTCTAATATGTTGATGGGTTTTCACCCTCTCATTTTAGGATCAAAAAATTAATCCAAGTTGTGAGTTATAGGTATTTAGTTTTATGAATCACCAAGTGGTGGAATAACATGGTTAGAGCAATATGATTGATGGATGTTTAAGAAACATTCCATGTGAACAAAGTTAACTATTAGGAATAAAGTAATAGTACTACATGTTATATCAATGAACTATATCCTACAGTGAAAGGAAATAAATTTGGAAAAAATCTACACAAAATAAAGATAAACAAGAGGACACATTACATAGAGATTATGTGGAAACCTTGTAATGTGCAAGAAAAAACATGAGTAAAATGGTAGCTTCCATACTTCATTAAATCATAGCATCAACTCTCTTTTACAACATCTCCTACATAAAAACTCCTTAAGTGCTTCCATACAAAGCACTCAATGCTTACACTTGAAGCATTTAAGTTGTGAACCAAAGAAAACTAGCCTATAGGATCCAACCTCCAAGCATGCAAGCCCAAGGCTTGCATGGATCCCTTAACAAAATAAATTATAAAGGAGAACTCATGTTAATAAATAACATTTACAAAATAGAGAGAAAATAGAGAGAGAAGATAAAATTGCATCATACTCCATGTGGGAGCATTATTCATCAATAGGGAATCTTGTCCCCCCATGTGCCAAGTCAAGCCTTTGAATGACATCTCATCATGCCCACTTGACCACTCCATGTGCATACCCATGTGCTACAACCCACTCCACATGTGACCTCAATAAAACATAGTGATCCTTGTTCCCACTTTTTCATGTGCACACATGTGTGAGTCAAAATATTCCCACTTATGACCTCACCAAATAGGAACCTACAAACAATTATGCCCCACAAGTACATGCCTAAGTAGAAACATGTGATCTACTATCATTATGTCCTCACATACTTTCCATAATCCAACCATGTGACTTAGTGGAGAAACACACCTCATTTTATCTCTCCTCCTCTTTTGAATTTCAAAGATGCCCCATGGGCCATACCACCCATTGTGGGTCATGCCAAGTCATCACCTAGCCACATCACTAATCATCCACATCACCATTAGGTCATGTCACCATAAATAATGACTATACATAGTGAATTCACATCCTAACATTCTCCCACTTGAAGTCAATATATATGGGCTTTTACCACACCTGAGTATTCTACAACTAGCTGCTCACCAATGCCCTCTACTGCCCTGACACAAACCCAATAGAAGTTTTTTTGCAATACTAAAAATTCTTTGTCGTGACTAGATTTATCAACATCTACTCCTCCATAGTATATTACATCACTGAAGTGACCAATAACTTCTTCACACACATACCAATCCTCCAATCAAGATTACGACATGAATTGCTCATAATTCCCACTATTTGGGAATATCCAGTTTAGTGTTAACCATGGCATTATGAGACTTCCTACTCCTAATGAATCTAATACACAAGACACAATAACATGTCTTCTCCACTTTTATATGATGCTCCTAGGAAGATAACTCAACAATTCAAGATGTGGGGTACTTCCTTACTTTCTTATACTTGTGCATCTCCATTGTTGGTTTGTTCCACATACCACCTTCGTCGTGTCCTTGTCACTGAACCATGAAAATAATGTTCATGTTGGAGCTTTCATCTAGCATGTCATAAAACACATAGGCTCTCCATGAAGGTAATAAATATCTTATACTACATGTGTTGTACCTACACAACCCTGTACAATGACTTTAACATGTAAACCAACAATGCTTTTACTCGTCACTTTTATTTATCTCTCCCTAAGAGAGATCACCATGTAGGAATCATGTTAATCTAATTCCTTGAACAACTAGTGCACATGTCACTCTTGATAGTAATGAGGAGACAATATCTCATAGAAGTCAAAACCAAACTTCTCCATATAGATTTCAAAGCTATCAATATGGCACAAGAACACTAGACCAATCATAGCTCCTAAGAAGTCATTACACTACTCAGTGTATCACTACACCTATCAATTTTTTGAGCCAGCATCTAAAATGCACCTTGATCTATCGAATGTTTTTAAAACACCAACTCATGTGCTTACAGTGTTAGACCATGCATCAGTTTACTTGGCTAATCATCACAACCATATACACAATACTCTAGCACCTTGAATCAAATGGTCAACACTGACCTTCTCTTTTCAGGAACACTAGGTCTTAGTTATTCTTTTGCATGTAGCCTTCAACTACTAGTCATGTCAACCATGATACAAGTGGACCAATCATAGCTCTAGGGAAGTCATCGCACTACTCGGTGTACCAATCCACCTCTTGAGTTTTTAAATCTAAAAATGCATCTAAAATTCACCATTGCTCTATTACATGTCCAAATATATGAATTTATCCTTCTGGTAAAATTAGGTCTCACTTTTTCATCTACATCTTTATCTTCATCTTCTTCTTCCACAACTACTTTAAAATAGGTATAGCTTCAAGTTTATCTATACCTCCTTCCTTTGCATGGATTTTGTCTTATATTTTCAACATCTCAACTAACAACATATGGTTAGTAGGATACCACATCAAAACCCCTTATATTTTTTTCCAAGAACCACAAGGTCATGCCTTGTACACTACCTCTTCCAAAGGAGTCTAGCTTGCTCCTCAAGCTGTAGAGTTACTCCACCATGAACAGGAACACTGTGTAGGTTGTTGACTTGTTGGGCAAAGATTTTTTAGCTTTTTCTTCAACTCTCCTATAGGATTCTCCTCATCAACATGAAGAGATCGGGATCTTCACCAAGATATCCTCTAAATTTTCTCCATAGAGAGATGCCTACCAAAATCAAAACCTCTTTTTTTCTTCTTTAATCTCCAAGTCTTTCCTCCTATCACAGTAGCTTCACCTTGCACACAATCAACCAACAATAGAAAACACTCACACACATGGAGTTTTTCACCATATATCTTATATCAGATGTTAGGAATAAAGTCCTGATACTACATATTAGATCAATGTATTATATTTTACAGTGCAAGGAAATAAGTGTAGAAAATAAGATACACAATAGAAAGACAAGCAAGAAGACACATTACACAGATTACGTGGAAATCTTACAATGTGTAAGGAAAAACTATGGGCAAAATGGAAACTTATAGACTTCATAAAATCATAATATCAACTCTCTTCTACAATAGCCCCTTCACAGTAAATCCTTTAGTGCTTCCATACAAATCACTTAATGCTTACACATGAAGCATTTAAGTTGTGAACCAAAGCAAACTAGCCTATAGGATCCAACCTCCAGCATGCAAGCTCAAGGCTTGCATAGATCCTCTAATAGGATAAATTACAAAGGAAAATTCATGCTAATAAAAAAACATTTATAACATAGAGATAAAATAGAGAGAGAGAGGACAAAATTATGCCATACTCCATGTGGGAGTATTATTCATCAATAAGGAATTTTCCCCTCCAAGTGCCAAGTCAAGCCTTTGAATGGCATATCATCATGCCCACTTGACCACTTTATATGCACACCCATGTGCTATGCCCCACTCCACATGTGACCTCAATCAAGCATAGTGATCCTTGTCTCCCACTTTCCCATGTGCATACATGTGTGAGTCAAAATATTCCCACTTTTGACCTCACCAACTAGGAACCCATAGACAATTAAATCCAAAAATCATATGCCTAAGTAGAAACATGTGATCCACTATCATTATGTCCTCACATGCTTTCCATAATCCAACCCATGTGACTTATTGGATAAATGTGCCCCACTTTCTCTCTCCTCCTCTTTTGACTTTCAAAGATGCTCTATGAGCCATACCACCCACTGTGGGTCATGCCTAGTCATCACCTATCCACATCACTAACCATCCACATCACCACCATGCCACATCACCATGAATAGTGCATGTGAATAGTGATTCGTGAATAAGGACTTAAAATCCTGACAATAACCTCCTCTAATATATTTTATAAACTATTATGAACATGGATATTCATAATGATGCTATGTTACATAGAATAATTATAGTAAACAAAATCAAATAAGAAAGAAGGGTATGTCAAAAAAGAGATTTTTTTAAGACTTCACACATACGATAATTTTTCCAAAACAAACACTTCACAAGATTCGTATCAAGTTAGCTAATGTTTATTAAGTTTAGTGTTCACAAAAAACTTCATAAACACAATACAGAGTGTGAGGAATATTTAATTATAAACAAATCTCAACAACATCATGTTGTAAGATAAACAATTAAAGTGAATCATAAAACAACACATTCATCTACAATAATTGATTTCAAACATAAGTAGATCTAAAGATGATTATATTAGTTAATCACTCAATTCAATCAATTCAAAAGAAAGTAATTTAATCTCATGCAATAATTACTAAAGTTCAAATATCTACAATATTAATCTAGATATTGAGAAAGTAAAAACTTAACAAACTCAGTGAACATCCCAAAATATTTCTAGAGTGTGCTGAGTTTCCAATAATATTCCTCTTTCTAAAAGAGTTTACAATAAATTCTATATAACAATGATGGGCACCACCTCAACTTAGAAATGAAATGAATTGCATGTAAAATAAAAAAATGTAATTTATAAAATGAGCTAAAACTAAAGCATGTGAAATAAAACTTCACAGCTTGAAAGTAGATGGATAAAAATAGCCTTTGATCTAAGTCACTTAGAATTATTAGTAGTTAACTTGTCTAGAGTGACCACTTGTTTTCGTGAAAGTGCTTGAGTGTATATTTAATACTCTTGATCAATTCATGAAATATTAACGATGGGAATTCTATATAGTTGTTTTGCCTGAGTGATCAACATTGCATGATTAGTTAATGAAGTTCCAAGATTCACTCTAACTGTAGAGACCCTCTCATTTTCTTGATGGCATATGTGATTAAATCAATAACATCCTAAATTCCACTCTTTTTTTCTCTAGTTACCTTTTCTCTAATGTTTTTCATGAAATTAGAGTTATCCTATGAACTTTATGGTTGTAATAAGCTTATTATCTAGTAGAAACATTGTGGGCACATGAGGTTTCTTTGAAAAAATCCAAGATCTTCTCTTTTAAATCATAAATAGGAGACATTACAACTCAAATATCACAAGACCATTCTTCTAAAGAGGATCTCATATGAGTTATAAGAATTTTATACAAATTCACATCAAACATGCTCATGATCTTGATACATGTGAAGAGGACCCTTTTACCACAAAATAGATATTATTAAACTTGTTATCTATTTGAGTGATTTCCCTTAATTAATTCTGAACCTTGTGCTACAAAATATCACTCTAGAATATCTCTTCATGAACCTCAACAAGTGATCCAAATAATAATTCTAAAACATTCTCAAGTTTGTTGACATTTTTTTCAAAAACAAAGGTTCTATTCTATGTCTCAAGTCTTCTTACTATCTAATTTATTCAATTTATAATTTTATGTACAATCTCATGTGAATATTTTACCATAGACTCTGGATCCTTGACATACATATTCACTATCACTACTTGAATAGCCCAGAGTTATAACTACTCATTTACTTCTTCTATTTTTTATCTATGTTATGAAATTTAGATGTTTGAAGTTTTTTCCTTCATATAATTTACTATTTTTCAACATAATTATTCCCATCCTTTAGGGTCTTGAAAAATAACGAGTTAGTTTATATTATTCAATAGCAGTCTTGATCTAAAGTATAGATATATTGGAGTCATCTAGAATAAGAAAGAGATCAAAGATTATAAACATATATGTGTTGTGGTATTACAAATTCATGATAAGAACACTGAAATAAAATTTATCACAACACAAAATCAACATAAGAGCCCTTCTTTCCTTATACTTTTATATATTTTATGTACTTGATTAAAATATATATTAATTGAACAATGTTTACCATATTTTATACGTATCATAGATGCCTAATTAGAAGTAGTAGAATTTACAATAAATTACTATGAGTTTGTCTCATTAAACGAGTAAAAATAAATAACTCTAATTTAAATTATTGGGTTTTAAGTATATAAATAATTTACTAAAATTTTAAAAAATGAAAAAAATAAATCTTAGAAAGTATTTTTATGATGGATTAATCTCTTTTGAAATTGTTTATATTTAATAGTTTTTAACGCAAATTCTAATATACATGTATAATTATTTTTTCAAGTGATACACAACATCAACTCCGTTTATGAAACTTTTCTTTGAAAAAACATATTTATTTTACCTTTTATTTTATACATATAATTTTTATTTTACTTTATATAAAATTATTTATATTTTATATTTTTTGAATATAATATTAAAAATATTATTTTAAATTTATATATAATAATCTTAATAAATAAAATAATAATAAATAATTAAAATTAATATATAACAAATAATTTAATATTTAAAATTATAAACTCTCGTTTTGATTTTTTACTTTGAAAACAAATTATATCTAACAATATAACTAAATTAGAAAATCACCATTTGCAATAAAAGGTAAAGATTTGTGGGTATCATGTCTGGGTCAAAAATTAATCTCCTAACACAATATTAAGGAAATCACTCTTGAAAGTGAAATTATAAATATTTAATAAACGGAGCACACATTAATTGTATTGTTGTCTTACACAATTTATTATTTAAGTATCCCTTGAGAATGTACACTTGTTGTCAAGAGTGTCACCATAGCAACGAAGTCACACTTTCAAGTGAAGTGTAAATATTTAATATAATTACATTTTTAAAAATGAGAGGAAAAAATTTAAATTGAAGCATTTTGCTCGATCTAGTTTTAATGGTTTATGGCTTAGTGATGTAGGATTGGAGACTTTGGTTTTGGCTTTACATGGGAATATGTTTCAGAAGAGAAGGGTCTGCAGGAATATCACCAGGTAGAAAGGGGATTTTCATAATAAGAGGTCAGTAGTAGAAAGGGGATTTTCTTTGATGTTGACCAAGTAAAGATGACAAAGGATCCATTTGATTGTAGGTCTTTCAATTTACACAAAGGTTTTTTAAAACCAATTCCATAGGCACCTAGGTCAAAGGTAGTTATGTTTTATTATTCAGGTGGGCAGTATAGGAGACGAAGGCTTCTCCCAATAGTCAGGGTCTGATTGCATGGGTCTGAATGAGTTTGTGCTTATAACCACCATTGACTTCCCTGCCCTAGCTGGGAGTGTTATTTTTAGCAGCAACAAGATCAAGCATTGGAATAAGGGCGTTACCCTTTCCTGAGGCTCTCTTCTATCTCAACAACACATTTCTCCTAGCCCTGCTTCAACTACTTTCGCTAGTCTCACCTCCCCTGATGGTCCTTGGTCTTCCCCAACCTCTAAATCATTAGATCATAGGTCAATTTTCTCATCTTGTAGAAACATGTCAAACCCCTTCCATGATTTTTCTGATTTTTGCAAATCCCAGTTGGACATTCCTAATGGTGGCTTAAGCCTGTGCATGATCAGAATTGAAGCTGGGGTTAGGGAACCTCCGTCTATTCCTTCTGGTCATGAATCACCCTCCTTTTTGTTGGGTAACTTCCCAGTGTCTTTCTTAGAGGATATCCTATAACTTGAGTTCTTTGACCAGACCATTGAGGACATGGATGCAACACTTGAAAAACATGGTCTTTTTGGTAAATGTGTGGGATCCCCAATTTCACTATTCGATCTTGTTAGCGGGGCCAAACCATCTTGGATTTCCTTGGAAGTTCCCTCTTTCACTTTACTCAACCATGGGTTATTTCAAGTGGTATTCAATAGTGCAACAGATTGGTATTTTGTTTGGGTAAATGGGCCCTAGTTTGTTGGTAATTATGGCATTTTTTATGCCCATGGGTTCCCTTATTCAACCTAAATAAGGAGGCAGTTCCAATGGATCCTCTATGGATCAGAATCTACAACTTACGTCCGATTCTTATAAGTAAAGAACACATAACTTTGTTGATTAATCGGGTTGGTTCCTTCTTGAAACTTGACGAGAGTTATATCAGAAAAAGATATGTAAGGGCTTGCACATTGGTTGATCTTTCTAAGCCCCTCTACCATTATGTCAATAATTGCTTGTCCCAAAGTTTTTTGATTCAATTCTTTAATTTTGAGGGTCCTCCTTTCAGATATTTCCAATGCAATCTTCTTAGGCATCGTGTGTCTGGGTGTTCTTCAACAGGGTTTCAATGTTCGATTTCTGCTTCATGTTTGGGCTAAAGAAAGAAAATTGGGGCCCCTGATCAAGACTTCTTATGGTGTAATCACAATGTCTTGTACCATCTTTTAGGAGCTCTTCCTCCCCAAAACATGACTAGGGAGGCTTCACCTAGGCGTGAGCCTTGTCAGAGGACAATGGCATATCCAGCTATGCCTTTGATTCCTTCTATGGCTTCCAATTCTACCCCTCTATGCCCTTCAATAACGAATCTCAAAAACTCATTGGTCTCTATGGGAAAGAAAAAAGGGCATAGGTCGGAGGAAGAAAGACTAAGATTTGATGTGGAAGAGATGGTGAAGGATGACACCTAATGGGCTATGAAAGGTCTTCTCTCCCAAAGTGGAAGAAGGTTGAACTCATCCAAAGGTTAAATTGCCTTCCTAGACCTTCTTTGCAGATTGGACGTAGGTTCCTACTTTTGGTTGTTGGATCTTTGTTGATTGGGTGTGGGGTTGGAATTGGTTCCTTGTCGATCCCTTGCCTCCCCCTTTGTGGATGTTGGCTGCTTATTTGTGGAAACCCTTTGGCTCTTGATGAAGATTGGTGGATTTTTCATTGTTGTTTTAGGTGTTGTTGCTTTTGTGGGCTTGGCCTAGTTGGGTTGTCTTTTTCCTTGGTGATAGTGTTTATTTTGTTACGATTGTTTGTGGTTTGAGGCTTCTTTGTATCAAGGTTTGGGATCTCGTCAAAACCCTCCTTTTACCCTATCAAATAAAAAATAATTCATTGGTCATTTGTGACTTTTGGATTTCAATAAAATGTTGAGAGAACCACCCTTTAAATTTTCTATATAAAGACAAATAATTAATTGAAGGGGAAAATCACTGGGCATTGTAAAAATAATCTTGTTATCTTATAATTTTTCTTGATTACAAATTTTATATTAGATTTAAAACGTCAAACAATTTTTTCGATAATTATATTTAGAAAGCATCATTTTTAATATTATAGATTATAGAAGCCTCAAATATATCATTACAAAAATAGTTTTGTTATCCTTTTTATTATTAATACTGAAAATATCACTAGAGAACATATAAGCTATTAGAAAAATATATTCTTTACGATCTAAAAATTATAATAAAAAATTAAGGAAACCATTCTTTTAATTAAAGATAAAGATTTTAATAAACGAGGTATATACTTGAGATAACACAATATAATATTTTTTTTATTAGGGGTAAATATTTTTATAGAGTCCAAAGTTATGAACTGGAAAGGAGTAGTGTTTGACTGGAGCTACGAACTAGTTTTAAATAGAAACATGAGGCCCATATCCTCCAACAAGTTGAATATAACTATCACAACGATACTAACATCACCAACAAACACAACCAAACCTCTAAATCAATTCACCCATATCTTATTAGCTAAAATTTGACATCATTTAAATGTTTGATTAATTAAAGATCACTTCTCAAAATAAAATACGAGATAAATCTAATCCATAATATCCATGCTATATTCTACTTATACATATAAAAAAATATAACCTTTATCTCGAAATATCATCACATTATTAATTTAAAATATTTAATAAATCTATCGAAAATTAAAACTAAATTAATAATGATAAATCATTTAATTTTCACCACTGAATCAAACCATTAAACCCAAAATACAATATAATCATAATCACCTTGAAAACATAAATGTAACTGAAAGGAAACTAGTGAAAGATTTTTTTAATAAGAAATCAGGGACACATTTGAAAATTTTATCTTTCGTACTTCACACTTATTGGGCACAATAGCATCACTTCGGAAAATTCATCATTGCTACATATATATTTTAAGGTGTATTTCCTATGAATTTAAGTCAACAATCTCATCATCTTTTAAAATATTTATTTTTGTTTTCATCCCAAAAATGTTATACATTAGTTACCTTAGTCTACCACAAAGGAAATCTCCACGAAGTTCCCTTATTTGGAATATGTGTAAGGGTCCACAGACAAAAAGTTCCTCTTTCTTATTCCATCTGTTTGTCAATGTTGGAAATACCCACTAATTGGAAGATGTGGAGGCCCCCACCTAAAAGTATGGAGATTAACTCTCCCCAAAACATTCCCTTAACCACCACCTAAAAGTATGGAGAATAGCTCTCCCCAAAACATTCCCTTAAAATAGAATAGAGTCCGCTCTCCACTAATTTTTTCTCTTTGAAAACAATGGGACCACAAAGGGCTCAATCCCATGATGAAATCCATATTGTCACTTTCTAATCTTATAATTACCATCCCCACAATTTCTTAAAGATTAATTGATTCGATATTAAATTGGTAAAGTTTGTATACGATGTATGTTTTGTTTTTTTTTAAGTATTTTTGAATAGTTTAATTACGATGTATATATTTAAAAATAGTTTTATAATTAAAAAGGTTGTAGTTTAATCGATGAGGATGATGGTTGCTTATATCTATTTATTAGGGTACAATTTTTTTTAGGTATTTGACATGGAGAATCAAGTGGTTAAGGTCAGGGTCATACCCTGGATGATTTTGACAACGTGGATGCCTTTTATTTATGTATATTTAATCGAAGGAGTTCATTGATTTAGATGTTTGCTTACTCATAATTGTAATATGCTATATGTTTATTTCTGGAATATGGGTTGAGAAGCTAACATTCTATATAATTCAATGATTCCATATGTATGATGTCTGTTACGACATGCACAAAAAAAAAGGTTTTATATGTTTATTAATTGTTAAATTGTTTGATTTTAATATGTTTGTGTACTTCTTAATTATTAGTTTAAATTACGTGTTAGTGATCTATTTATCGATTTTTAATGATTATCACATCTTTTCTTAATCTTTTCAAAAATTTCTTTTTTCTCTCGTAGATCCTCTTTCCTTCACTTTAAACACTGTATCTAGATGTACATGTTCTCGAAACTATTCTAATTATTGAGAATTATTATTTACAATAATATTATTATTTAAGGGCATGGTAAATATCAAAATAGTTTTGATATTCTTTGATTTATCATAAGACTTAAAGTATATGTTATTTTTCTTAAGCTTTCAAATATTCTTATGCAATTAAAACAAGAATTAAAAAATCTATTTTGTAAGTAAATAGAGTCAAAACATATAAAATTGAATAACATTTTTAAAAATGAAATTTTGACAATCATAATCGTCACATCAATTTCACATAAATACTAGTACATAAAAACCCCTTTTAAAAAAAAACTATACAAAAGTGAAATAAACCTAATAAAAATTGATGAAAGCTTAAGTAATTAAACTAATCTAATATATATAAACCACCAAATTGCCACTTATCTCTAGTATAGCCTCTATTAATAGTCATCAATGATGAATCACTTGAAATAAAAAGGAAGCTAGTGATGTGAGTTGGACTTTGATCCTCAAGATGTTAATTGAAAGAAGAGGAATTAAGCAAACTTTTATAGTTGCATATTAAAGAAGCATAGTCTCAACAACTTATATTTGTTAAACTATAAATATGAAATAAGCAAACTTTTGTAGTTGCATATTAAAGAAGCATAATCTCAACAACCTATATTTATTAAGTTATAAATATGAAATATTTAAATCATGTTTAATACTTTTAAAATCTAAAATCTAAAATAAAGTGAAAGGAGGTGATTCACTTTACAACATATGAAAATTTTTATAAGTTATTATATATAAAATATAAAAGGGCTAAGTATTTTTGGTTAGGGCATCAAAAACATATAAAAATTGAAACCATTAAATATATATAAGTAATGAAATGTCCATTAAATATCACAATAGAAGAAGTATTTGAATAAAAATATTGTTTAATTTCAACTTCTTTGAAAGAATAAAGACTATATTCAAGAAAATTACAATTTATATAACCAATGGTGTTAAAGGTAATCAAATCACAACTCATATAAAAAATACTTATTATAGAAAAGCATTTTTAGGTGGGAGGCTATGAAAGAGAGGTCAAGTTACCCAAAATACACTATCAATATATATCTTCCTTGACAAATTTATTAAGCACATCCTTTATGGGAAGAAGGGGCTTTTAGAGAATATTAAAAGGAGGAAGATTATCATCTCAATTGACTAAAGAAATAAGTTAGTCTTAAGACACAAATTCTATCAACATCCACTGAGATTTAGTTAGAAAATATTTTCCAAAAAATAATGTTCTAAATGTAAGTAGTATTTATTTTAATTTGAGAGAACCATATATATATATATATATATATATATAATATAAATGTAATATATTTATTTTTATATATATTTAATTAAATTTACTAAGATGTAAAATAATAAATTTAATTTAATTAATTTAATTTTAAAGTAATAAATAAATAGGAGAGGGTTTAAAAGAGTATATTGGTTTGAGGATAATTTAAAAATAGTTGGTGTAGTTTGACTTTATAATTTAGGGTTATGTGGCAAGATATTGAAAACTTTAAAAACTAGTCATTTTTTATCATCTTCCCATAACCAAACACTCCACATTTTTGGGACCTATAATTATAGACAACATGTTTATGATAAATGATAGGCAAGAAAAAAATATTTTGATGACTTTGTTCTTCAGGTTTGAAGTGCTTAGAATCTCATTCAATATTTTAAAACTTTACACCCAAACATAGAAAATTGCACTTTTTTTTCAAACCTAATAAAGCAGTTAAAATTATAAATAATAAGAAAAAGGATTTGGTTTGGGGCTGGTGTTCAAGGTCAATAATATTTTTAAGAACTAGTTACTTATTAGGTCCCTCTATAATACACAATATCGAAATTAATACCCTAAGTAAATACAATGATGACTCAATCAGTTAGTCCAAGTGATATAATGTATTTCTAATATAATATTCAGTGCTTTAATAAATTCTCTCTAAATATTTCATTTTTATTGAATGCTTGTAAATGCTCAATAAAATATTATGGAAATAAATGTTAGAAACTATTTTCAATTTCTTTTAGATTCATGGATGCCTTCTACATATGATGTTAAATGCACAAATTTACATATGTATTTATAGGCGTATCGAATTTAAATTAGGTCCCTATTAACACATAAATCAACATCAAATGAGCAAAACAATGGACAAGAAAGAACCACAAGACTCTTGTGCACCTAATAGACCTAAAAGACTTTCCTTATAAATGTACAATGTAGGTTTTGTGTGAACCATTAGAATTAAAATTAATGGAAGAGAGAAAAGAAAGAAAGAGGGGATATAAGAAAGAAAGGGACATGATGAAAACGATAAAAAAAAATATGTAAATAAAACCTAATTTGGACTAACAATAAAAATAAATACATATACCATAAAATAATGCAATCTTACAACCTAATAAATACCCAAAAACTATTTAAATTGTCAATAATATATAACAATTATTTTTAGTTTTGTGAAAAAGGTCATGTAACTCTTTTCAATAAAATTTTATTTTTTATAAAGTCAAGCCTCTAGATTCAAACCTATCTCTATAATGGGAACTCCCTCTTTTATTTATATATCAAATGGTGATATATATAAAATACTCAGCGGATATAAAAGGCTTCAATAAAATAGCTTTGGATTACTTGCGTTTGAAGTATCTCATGTTCGGAGTTATCTCTTCTTGAATGTATGACTTGAATTTTTAGTTGTATTATTTTAAGTTGATCTTTTTAAGATTCTAGTAGATTGTTATTATAAGTATTTATTAATATATGATTGTTTTTATATGTTTTATATAGATATTTATTCATTTTTGTATAAATTTAGAGATATTGGGGATTTATATAGGATTGATTATCACATCTCTAGTTAAATTAGGTGTTTCAGTTTTAGTTTTTAACGTTTTTAAATTTTAGTAGATCAATCGTTGATTTGGATACTTATCCACATATATGTTTTTGCAGTTTTTTTTAAAATTGAAAATCATAATCATATTAATTAATAATAAAATATAATATTGATCGAGCAAAAAATTGGTGGAAGATGCTATATCTTAGAATACAAATTAAATTGAGGTAAAGAAAAATCTTTAAGAAAGCAATTATATTACATCATAAAAAATATCAATGTACAATCACAATAAGTGTGGTTCAGTAAAAAAAAGTGATAGAAGTTAAAATTAAAAAAACATAAAGACTAAAGCCATTAAGCATTAGTAGCATACATGGCAACGAGAGGTTGCAAGGGAGGAGGACTATCAGGGTTGTCCCCCCAGCCACTGGTGCTTTGAAGATTTGTAGTGTTAGCGACGGGTTCCCACCCATTAATTTGTTATTTCTCTTCAGAATCTTTAGTCAACAAGATGAGGGAAACAACAAGAGCTAGGCGAGGAAACTTGCCTTGGGGAGGATCCCCCCAGCCATCGTCACCATTGTATCCAACTTGGTCTTTCCAAGGTTTTCTAAGAACATTAAAGTTGTTGTAGAAAGTTTAGGAATGAAAATTTTATATCTATCCCATATTTGTTTTACTTTGATATTATGTACACAAACATCAAAGGAGAGCATTATGTAGACACTTACTTTTAATTTTAGAGTATTACCTATCAAATAACTCATGTACACAAACATCAAAGGGGAGCATTATACACTCTTATTATTTAATTATAAATATAGATAAATACTAATTGTGTAAACAATTACTCACATATTATAATTTTTAAAAAGTATTAATTAAGTTATTTACTTATATGACTTTTGCTATTAATAAGAAAGTTTTATGTTAAAAAGATTTGTTGTATAAGTAAACTTCTCTTTCAAACTCTAATCCTAACATACTTCTTGTCTATATAAGGATGTGGAGGTTAATATGTAAGGTTGAATATTTCGAGAGAGTTATTGTTGTAATATAAATATTTATATTAGAGTTTTTTATTTTAAAGAATTAGTCATTCTACATGCACACATCAATGTGTATTATCTTTTATAAATTTCATTGATTTTTCAATTGAATGCATATGGGTGATAGTCTTGAGGTTAGTTTAATGATCATGGAGTCTTTCAATAATTTTACAAGGTGTATTTTAAATTATAAATTTACATTATTTTAGGGTATATGTGTGTTTTTCAATAATTGGCTTAGATTAGGCTCTTATTGATAATTTTTTACGTGTTTTAATTGTTCTTCTTGTGTTTCTTATTTTTGCCTCGTTTACTTTCTTCTTTATCCTCCCCTCCTATTTCCTTAGTTTTTTGGAGTTTTACCAACAATGTACATTGTATGTTTTGGGACCTGAAAAAATACAATGCATGGTTATGTAGCTAGGTCATTTTGACCCATATTTTGGGTCTCCCATGGATTGTGGTTTCTTCCTTGTTGGTTTTATCACACATTGTGTGTTGGCTTGCATTAATAGGGTCTCAATTTGAACTCAAGAAGTATATAAATACATGTGCATTAGTGTATTTAAGATATATAATGAATGAGAATGAGCAATCAAGTCAAGCATTTAGAGTAGATATACATGAAACGGAAATATAAAGCATTTGTTATTGCATCAAACATTCATTGTAGTATTGACAATAATACAAGGTAGACATTACATCACATTGGAATTCCTGTTTAAACCACATTAAAATTGGCTTGTTGTTTTTTATAGTTGTGAACTTTTGAGGGGCATGATAAATAATCACATTGATTAGTATTTATTTGTTTATAACATAAGTGTAAGGTGGTTGTTTTATTTTTATTGATTAAAGGAGGGTTGGAGGCTCGTTCAGTCGTATATTAATATCAAATAAACCTCCATACAAAAAAGACATTTTACTGCTTACAATTTTTTAATAAGAAACTAAAAATGATACTTAAACCAAACCACTTTAATAGCCCAATAACAAAAAATGAACCATGTATCAAACACCAAAAACCAAAAATTAAAACAAACATCTACAACATATAAAAAAAAAATCTACCATAGAAAGTTAACTTTTGCAACCAATTCAAAGAATTATCTTCCACGTCATCATCAATAGACTATCTTCCATAGTATGCACCCAATCTTCTATAATAAATATATAAAGAACACCATACATTAACATCCAAGTAAATAAGGAAATCAAGAGGACACAACAAGGGCCCTCCTCCCCATTGGAAAAATAGTTATTTTAAGGTCAATTGAGTGCCTTCTCTAATGGCCTCCAAGGCTTCCTACTATAACCTTTCCAACTCATTTTCCTTCCTTGATTTTTTTTGTTAGGAAGATTAATTTTAAGGTGTTTGGAAAACACTTTTTGGATTAGAAATAAGAGTTTGGGGAAATAATTCAACTTCTTCCAAATTAGGAGCGAAGGATCGTTGCTCTGCCTCAAAAAATATATTAGTATTCTTATAAAAGAAGTCCCCTTACCCTCAAGTTCAAACCCGAGATCATAATATTTTTGTTCTTAAAACTTTGTAAGAGCATCCAAAACCTCCATGCTTGAAGAAGAATGTAAAATTATTATAGGATATCTTAGTAAATCCTTTGTATATGACCTAGAAGTCTCCCCAAATGTACTTGCCTCAAAACTTCTTTTAACATCTTTAAAACTTCTTGAATGTGAAGTGGTTGTTACTATGAAAAATATGATATTTTATTGTTATGTTTTAAATCTCAAACCATTCACTCAACAAAAAAAACTTATAAATGTTTTTTATATTTAATATGATTTTTCCACATTTTATTAAAAAATAATAATAATAAATATGAAGAACTCTATATCTCTTACTTTTAACATTTTTTTACATGTCTCATTATAAGATATTTAATACTTTAAAGGATGGATTTACTTATTATCTTTGCACATGTTTAGAAATATAAGCTTAAAGGAATATGGTAAATTGAAATTTTTTCTAATTTTTAGCCATACAAAAAATTAGTGGTTTGGCTAGGTTTGAATTTAATAATCATTATTAATATTATTTTTTATGATAATATATAATATTAAAAGAACACTTTTGTATAGTCATTTAAGGGGATGAATGGAAGATTGGGACTATAAAAAATAATATTCAAAATCTTTTTTCACATAACTCAATATATTTCAATCTTAAAATAGAGTTGAACATAATTTGTATCATAAATTTGATAAAGTTAATGATTAGTATATATTAATTTTTTGTCTTTCATGTAGAGGTAAACCGTCTAAATTATTTTCAACCCATAATTTCATAAGATGTTGTGTGTTATATTGATTCTCTTGTGAGTCATGAAAAGTTTGATTGAACTAACAAATCATCCCGAACAATTTGTAAACTAAGTCCCCTCACAATCAATTATATCTTCCTTCCTATCAAAGAACATGTGATTGCTCATATCCTCATGTATTACTAAGTAAATATGATTATATCTTAAGGTTGACAGTAGATCAACATCCTCAAATATTTTCAAATTACACTTATTTTAATTAACTCATATAATGAAATATAAAACTCAAATCTGTTTAAAAAAAAAAAAAAAAAACAAAAACAAAAACAAAAAACAAACTTAAATTAATACATCTTTTCAATTGAAAGAATAACACAAATCTTATTCACACTACTCAAAATCAAAAGAATAACATAAACCTTATTCACATCAATTGAAAGAACAACCCAAAAAAAAACCCTGTTTACATCTCATCACAATTGACCAATTGTCCCAAATTTAAGGTAGACATAAAGAGTTAATAATAATTTTTATGCCATTGTGGTGACAATGTCGTCATATATGCCTTTGACTACTATTACAAGGTGTTATTCCATTTTTCATATTCTCATAAAAACATTATCACCCTTTTACAAAATGGTTGTGTATTCTCATAAATGAATAGTTTAAATTTAAAAATAGAGAATAATCTTTTTGCATGTTTTTATAAAAAAGTTTTCATATGTTAAATAGGTCACTTTCTAGTGACTGAAGTCAATCAATTATTTCGATAATCAAACTTGATGTTTAATTAATTAGATAATTAATTATATCAAACAAGGTCATGATATAGTAGACTTTGACGAAAATAATATATTTTATTTATAAAATATAAAGTAATATATGTAAAAGTGTAAGGTATAAGGTGAGAAGTTGAAAATATGTCATTTTTTTATCGATAAGGAAGTTACTTTTAAATCATAAAATTATTTTTCTTCAAAATTTGACAGCGAATTAAATTTGAGAATATTTGTTGAGGACAATATCATCCAAATATATATTTTATTTTGAATTCAAAGTTACAATTTTTATGTATTTAAAATTAATATTATATGTGATTGGTTCTAATCTTTGAAAGGGTTTCTCAACTTACCTTATTTTTTTGGTTTAAAAGTTTCGCTTTGTCTGTTCTTCTTTACTTCCAAATTTTATCTATTATTTTCTATTACCTCTTTATTACTTAATTTGTTTTAAAGAAGTTGAATCTAAGTATTTTTATTTCAGAATTAAAACAATAGCTTCAATTTTTTTGGAAAGCGTTGCCCAATTTTTTATCATTTCCCCTATTTGGATTTATTTCCTTTATCCTTTATTTTCTTTATCTATGCTTGTCTTTTGAACGGGTTGGTTGTTATATATTTTTAGACAATTTATTTGTTCAACCAAATTATGTTTTAATATTATTAGTATTACTATGTTTCTACTTCAATAACAACTTTTAAAAAAAAAATACTAACATAGTATAGTTGACTTATTAAAATAACGAAGCAAAACTTATACCTAACTTGTAATCGATTATCATATATTTATTTGTGATTGAAAAACAAAGCAATATATTATTCCATATATTTAAAAAATTAATAAGGCTTAATAATTTAAATAATTAATGCTATTAATTTCTTAACATCTCTGGGCAAAAGCAGATCGACAACTGAAAGATAGAATAAATTAAGTATTAAAAATTAATCCAAAAAAATTATTATGAAAAAATGAGTTTCTTAATCTCCCTTCACTATCAGTGATTGTTGACTAGTAACAAAGACTAAGTTTAATAGAAATATGGCCGTATTTATGTTTTTTAACCGTAAAATACAATCAATTCTTTTAAGAGACCATATTATAACTAAAAGTGGTAAAAATTTATTAATAACGAAACGAAAAACAAAGACAATTACAGACCTTTATCATGGTCGATAAGTTGGAACAAATTCTGAGATAAGTTCAGGGGGAGCATTGTGTGATCGTCAATGCTCCAAGGCGAGCCTTGCTCGGCTGCCCATTTGGCCAGACAATTAGCAACACCATTCCACTCACGTGGAATATGCACAAAAGATACAAAATCGAACGGGGTACTTAGCTATAGGATCTGGTGAACCACTGCAGCCAAGTGCCACTCAACATTTTCCAGATTTTAGTTATTTAGAAGGTTGACAATCACTTGTGAGTCTGATTCACAAATAAGTTTCTTCCAACCATGCTGGCAGGACCGTTGCACCACCTCTAGGATCGTTGTGGCTTCCATGAAATTGTTGGAGTAATGACCTTTATAAATAGAAAAGCAAAACTGTAGACTCCCCAGGCTATCGCGCCCCACTCCTCTAATCCTTGCAGCTTCAGGATTGCTGCGTGAAGAACCGTCAGTGTTTACTTTAAGGACACCAATCGCCGATGGAGTCCACTGACCCTGTTGAGTGATCAGCTGCATTTGCCATTGGGTTCTCTTCGCTAGGCGTGGGTGTGGAGTGGAAGGGGTGTCACGTGGAGAAACAGGGGAGAGTCTCAAATAAATAGCAGCATCATCTGGGACCAATCTTTCACCAATTTTGCACTTAGCTTGCAGAGTTTCTTAGAGCGAGTTAAGAATCATCACCCACATGTGCCTGAGCTCCAGGTAGGCATCCTGAAAAATCCTCCTATTCCGCTCAAGCCAGATCTGCCATAAAATGAAAGAAGGACCAATGGACCAAGCTATCTTGAGAAAAGGCACTTTTGAGGGAGGTTGACCCAGGGGATCTAAAAAGTTTGATAATGAGGAGGTGTGCCAGCAAGGACATCCCCATACACTCCACCAAAGATGCCAAATTTGTTTGGCGAAGGAACATTGGAAGAACAAATGAGAAACACTTTCATTGCTGTTGCAACATAACACACACATCGACGGTCCTTGGAAGCCTCATTTACAGAGGTTGTCCCAAGTGAGGCATCTGTTGTAGACCAAAGCCCAAAGAGAAAAATTGCATTTGGGCCAAGAGAAACGATTCCACACTTTCTTCCACCAAGGAAATTCCACATCACCAAAAAGATGCTTGGTCAGGGAGATGTACCTTGAAGAGACAGAATATTTCCTAGATGGCTCTCCTCCCCAGGCCAAAACATCCCGATCCTGTAGATAGCTACATCTCCTGGATGCAAGAATCTGAGATAACTCCATCCGATCTTCCACGGTAGCCCCCGGCGGCCAGTCAGAGGAGTTCTTCCATCGATAGCCAAAAATCATGCCCAGATTAAAAGCCTCCTTATACTGAGCCACTGTGTTCCACCCAGCAGAGTGGAAGGAATTGCAAAGATCCTGCAAGTTTGGGTGAGTGGAAAAAAGAGGAGGCGACCCATCCCAAGAATCACTCCAAAAGAGAGCCGTCCTACTGCTGTTGCAAATCCAAAAGAGGTTGTGCTTTACCAGATGGGCACCAAGCTTAAGTGTGTTCCACACCATAGACCCCTGCCCCTCCACAGGAAGCCTAGAGATATCAGGGGGCTCAACTCCAGGAAAGTATTTGAGATACAAGATACGGGCCTAAAGGTGCGATGGGCTAGAGCACCATCGCTAGTATAGCTTGGCAGCGAGAGCTTGGCTGCACAAAATCACCGAACGAAGGCCAAGGCCGCCCTCTTTTTTGGGCTTTCAAATCGTGTCCCAGTTAATGAGGCTCCATTTGGAGTTTTGCAAATTCCCACTCCAGAGAAATTGGTGAGCAAGAGCATCAAATTCATTGAGGAAGTAAATTGGGGTGCCTGAACCATACTTCGGTATATAGGAAGAGCTTGAATCACCGATTGCAGGAGTGTCACCCTTCCGGTAGTAGAAAGCCATCTATGAGTCCAATGAGTAACTTTTTGTTTGAGTTTGTCTATAATGTTTTGCCAGAAAAGCCTGGGTTGTCTACCCACCACAATAGGGATCCCCAGATAAGTGAGAGGAAGAGATTGAATCTAAAACCTCAAAATAGTAGCAATCCTCCACTGAATGAGCTCAGGGGTGTTGAAGAAAAAAATAGAGGATTTGTGATTGTTAATTTTTTGGCTAGAGGTAGCCAAATAAGTGTCTAAAGTACTCTGGAAAGCTTCCGCTTCACAAATCCGAGCTCTCCCTGCCAAGGCTGTATCATCAACAAACTGGAGGTGGGTTAAAGTGGGCAGCCCATTCCCCCATTGCCATCCTTGCAACATGTTCTGAGCTACTCGATGCTTGATAAGTCTTCCCAGCCCCTTAGCCAGGATGATAAATAGGTAAGGAGAAAGTGGGTCCCCTTGGCGCAGCCCTCTAGAAGCCCCAAAAAGCTCTGTGGATTCACCATTAATAAGGACTGAGAAGGAGGGTGTTGTGACATAGCTTAGCACCCATCGTACCCAAGCCTGACTAAAACCAAACGCCAAAAGGACCTTATATAGGAATCTCCAACTGACTCTGTCATAAGCCTTAGCCATATCAAGCTTCATGACCATGGCACACTCCTGAGAAATGCTCATAGAGTGAATAGCTTCGGAGGCAATCACCACCCCGTCCAGAATTTGCTTACCATCAACAAAACCCCCTTGTTCCTCAGAGATAACCATGGGAGGCAACCTTTGAGTCTTTCCACAAGAAGCTTGGTAATGATCTTATAGGCCACATTGCACAGTGCAATGGGTCTAAATAGGTCCAGCTGGTTGGCCTGCTCCTTTTTCGAGATCAGGACTAAGAAGGTAGCATTTAGCGCATGGAGCATTTCCTTGCTGCAGTAAGATTCCTGCACCACATCCAGGAGGTCATGCTTGATAATATCCCAAAACTCCTAAAAAAACTCAGCTGGAAACCCATCAGGCCCAGGGGCTTTGCCCTTCCATAAACTGAAAACCACCCCTTCCAGTTCCTCCATACCAACTGGCCGAAGAAGAGAATTGTTCATATCTACTGTCACCACTGAAGGGATGCATGATAGCACTATATCTTCTGCAAGTTCATCATGAGGCAGATCTTCAGAAAAAAGGGCTGAGTAAAACCAAATGGCCTCCCTGGATATTGCATGAGAAGAGGCCAGCCTTGTCCCATCAAAAATTTCCAAATACGTAATGACATTCCTGTTGCATTTGGCTTGAACAGAATTGTGGAAGAAAGCAATATTCTTGTCCCCTTCCTAAATCCAGTAAATGCGGGCCTTCTATTTCCAAAAAATTTCCTCCCGTAGTTCCCACTCAGCCAGAGCAATAGACGCTTGGGACTCAGCAATGCGTAGATATTCTGTCAAGCCATGATCTCTAATCTGTCGGGTAATAGCATCTAAGTGATCTTGGGCGTTCTTCTTCATAGATTGAAGATTGCCAAAACTATGCTTATTCCAGTATTTTAACTTTCTTTTGACAAACTACAATTTTTTAGTGAAGGAGAACATAGTCGTACCATAAGTAGGGCCACCCTATCTCCACTAGCTAGTCATGAGGTCATGAAGGGAGGAGTCCCGAAGCCACATCAGCTGAAACTTAAATGGTCTCCTAGGGGCAGCAATATGATTGGTAGATAGCTTAATAGGCCAGTGGTCAGACCCCTTCCAATCAAGAATTTTAGAAACAAGCAAAATAGAGCTAGATTGCCAAAAGCAGGAGACAAGGAACCTATCCAGGTGTTCAGAGATGGCAGCATCACCTATTCTCCTATTGTTCCAAGTAAAGAGCCCATTAATAGGCTTAACATCAGAGAGGCGAAGTAGCTCTATATTTTTTCGAAGGAGCTCTGAAGAGGGGCCTAGACGAGCCAAATCGCCTCTCTTCTCTTCTAAACTAAGAACGACATTAAAATCCCCTGTCATAATCCAAGGCAAGAAAGGATGACAGCTTCTGACATACCTAATGTGCTCCCAAAGCTTGAGTTGACCAAGAAGATTAGTAGGAGCATAAATTGTAGTAACCAGGATCAGTTCTCCAATTTCCAAAGATGAAGCAACCATCATGAGAGCTGAGAAACAGGACATCCATTGAAGTGGAGTGATCTTTCTAGGATCCCAGCACATGGCTAGACCCCCCGAGCTCCCCAAAGCACCCACACACTGACACTAGCTTAAAAACCAAATATTGGAGACACAAGTAAACAGGGAGTCCACAGATAGCTTGGTCTCTTGGATACAAAGAATGTCAAGAGAATGGACAAACACCAGCTTCTGAATATCTTTTTGTTTGGGGGTGCTATTCAGACCCCTCGCATTCCATGATAGAATAATCATTGAGTAGAGTGGGGAAAATGCTCATCCAAGGTTTTCACAACCCTCGATTCTACCAATAAGTCACCTGTAATTTTAATTCTATCTTGGTCCTTTTTGCGCCCTGCTCTAGAAGGAGTAGAGAAGGAGACTTTCTTAAACAGCCTTTACATTAGCCCCAGCACAGGAAGTGTCCCTCTTTCTTTACTGGAGGCACCCACCTCTTTAACCAGATTAGCCCAGCGAACATCCTTGTCTTGTGAGGCCGAAGAAACCATGAGGGCATCCGATTCGGGCTCCAAATTAGTCTCCGGGTGTTGCTATCCCATAATGTCCTGAGATTCATTGAGCAAGGGACACTTGCCCTCTAGGTCGGAATTCCCTCCTTGCTCTGCTGCCAAAATACCATCTTCAATGACCATATTGTCGAGTGCCTCAAATCGGTTAAACCCAGACTCTAATTGCCTGTCAATATGCTTGCATTTTTTACCACGCCCCTTCTCACAATGCCAGACTGGGGTAAAACCCTCCTTATCAGGAATCAAATATTTGGAGGGGCCTTGTCCTACACTTGGAGCTATCGAAGGAACTTTCCCTTTGGCCGCTCTATCATACTGGTTGTATGCCATTCCATTCTGCACCGATTGGCTGTTCCTCCTACTATCCCTGTCTGTCTGAGGAGCAACAGGTTCATCACGTGTGTCAGACCCTCTAGGAGCCTGAGGGCATTGATGGTGTAGATGCCCATACACATGGCATATTTTGCATCGAAAAGGGATAGCTTTGTAGTCTATTTGCTGAATCTAGGAAGAAGAACCCAGGGAAATCTCCATAGAATCTGGCAAAGGGTTATTTAAATCAATATCAACACAAATACAGGCATAAGAAATAACCTTTTTGTCCAGTGATTGGTGAGCTATTGCAGTCAGAGTTCCAAGCATGGAAACAATTTGGCATAAGATATCTTCTCGCCAGAATTCCAAAGGGAGTCGTGGGAGGCGGACCCAGACTGGGACACAAGAAGGAAGATCCTCTATAGAATTAAACCCTACATGCCAGGGTTTGATGAAGAGACCAATACGGTCATAAAAGTATGGGCCTCCCTCAAAGATCCTATTTCAGTCAGAAACAAATGATAAATTTACCATAAAATAGCTGTTACCAGCCAGCATAATGTCAAAATCTCCCTCTATCTACCATGTCCTCCGAATCTATGCTTTCAGAGCTGATAGAGAAATTTGAATGCCCAAAATTTTTTAGATTAGTGCATGGGACGCCAAGTAATCAACATCCTGCTGAACTGCCACTGTAGGAATGACCAGTACAGGCCGGTCTTGGCTCTGTGGCAAACATCCATTGACTTTGTTAAACTTGGTCCATTCACTTACACAATACGCTTCTCCCTCAAACAGGCTCTTCCCAGGCACCGAGCAATCTCCCCTCGCGGCTTCAGCTGGGTAGACATTCCTGGCTCCACCACTCGCAGCCGTCATCCCGTCCTTTTAAGAGACCATATTAAATGTAAGGTGAAATTTTAGATAAATCATCAAAAAAATGTAAAGGATTATAATAAATATACATATTATCTCTAATTTTTCATGTTACTATAAATTATACTCACATTTGAAGGTTAATATTGAAAAAATAATTATCATCAAAAAAATTCATATAAACAAGATCGATCATCAAATTTAATGCCCACTTAGTAAATAATTTTTTTAACATTATATTTAACACATTATTCCTATTTAACAATCTATCATTTAAAAAAAATAGTTTATTATCATACTAAATAATAATTAAGCCACACTATAAACTCAAATAAATACAAGACATTAACATCTATAATCTTATTTGTCAAAGAAAAGAATTACTCTAGCTTTAAATAATTTTTGATACACATCCAATTTACAAGATGGGTAGTTCCTATAACACAAAATAAGCTTTATAAGCTTACATATACTAGAGCATATAATAAAGCCATATAACATATCATATACCATGTGACACAAGCATTACCTATCTTTCAATGGGTTATTTTTGTTGTCATCCTAAAATATATAAGAGAAACTGAGATAAGTTTTAAGTTTACAATCCAATTAAACAAAACTCAACGAGGGGTTTAAAAATCAAAATTATTACCTAAATAGAAAGGATCATATATCTTTGATGTACTTGTATTAGCTACCACCTCCAAGTTTGGCATGGTAAGTTTTCTTTCAACAACTCCTTTCCTTATATTTTCTATTTAATTTGATCAAAACATCACATTTACCACTTTCTACAAATAATTATACTATTTTTTTGAATTTTATAAAAATGTATTTCCAACTTGTATATACTATAAGATCTAGTTATTTAAAAATTGATGCTTGAATAGTAATTCTCTTGATTTACGAGAACAGGGTATGTATACATAGATATGAGCACAATACAACATAACACTGTGTATCATAAAGGAAAAAAACTTAAATATTCAAAACTATATAAATATCTCAGCTAAAAATTTTAAATAGTAGAAAAGTTAGATCTTAAAAATAAATGAACTATCAAATACTTTGTATAAATTTTGGAAAAATGGAATGCTTGAGTGCTTCAACTGCAATTGGTCTCTTATTTGGATCCCATGAACAAAGTGACTATAAAATACCATTAAAAAAATTGCAAACCAAATACATATTTAATTTTATAAAGAAACAGGCCTTTACATACAATTTATAAAAAAAAACTTATAACCATGAGATCTAAGGTTTTATTGTTATTGATATGAGGAAAAAAAGATGAGTGAAAATAAACTATCATCCAAATTCAAACAACACAACATTCATCTCATATACAATTTAAATACTATAAATGATGTGAAGAGAAACATAAATCTTGAAATTAATTAATCCAAATGTCATATATTCATGGAAGTTGAAACATATAATTTGTTCATTAACCATTCTAGGACCTAAATGGAACAAAACATAAGTTGAAGGACAACAAGCTTAAATATTCATCCCAGCATGATGGAATTGGTACTTCATAAATTTAACAAGTCTTAAACTATGTATTAAAATTGCTTTGCTTAAGTAAATACTCTTGGACATGACTTTCAACCTACATGGGTGTTCTTAATTCCACAAAATTCTTGGAAATCTATTACCAACCACCCTTCCCCACCTTTTGGAGACAATTAAGAAATAACGAGTGCTCTACCTCTATTCATAACACCACTGCAACATAATCACCTAGGAAATCATAAAATTAATACCCTATATCCTAACCAAAATACTTAAATAAAAAAATAATTCCCTAAATTACAACAGGTAAAATTTTCAAATAACAACTTTACTGCACATCTAGAATTAGGTTTTTATAAACAATCCATGAAGCCATATGCTGCTTGTGAAATAATAAACAAAAATCTCTTTGTATCTCTACTCAAATTTTCCATGTTATGTGGATGTTAAAGGTGTAAATAAGGGTCTCTGTATTAACATGCTCCTTTGATAGAGCCTTAGAAATAGGAAATGGATCGCATGCACTATTGCCTCCTTGTTTCTCTTCCTTTAGACCTTGATGGGTTATTTTCTCCCTCACCTACACCACCTTATTAATGAAAATTGTAATACTCTCAACTAAAAACCAAGAAGATTTAAATTTTGCATCTTGATGTTTTATATTATTTCAACAAATAAAAACATCAAGAAACTATTTCGTATAGGGTATTAGTATTTGAAATCACTAAATATGGAATTTTTTAAGAAGTAAAATTAGGCATGAATATGAAGATAAATATGTATACCTAGATATAGAGTATTTGAACAGCATACTACAAATAATGAAATTTAATCAATAAATGATTGACAATACATGTCCTTGACACTTTTTACCTTGCTTGGTCAATTTTCCATTATAATAACCCACAATCTCTAAGGAAACCTTCAAAGTATTATAATCACTAAGCATATATCTAAGACATCTATAATCTATCCACATTCATCCCTCTTCAACACATACTTCACTATTAGTTTGGTTTCATAAGCCTATGTTCATTTTTTACAAGAGTGTACTGTCAAAAAAAGATGCACCACATCCTTGTCCATAGTGCTCTAATAGTTATCTTTTCAAAATGACATGCTTAATAACAACTCACTCATGCAAACCAATAGGTCAACTATCAGAAATATTTGAAATATTTTCCTATAAAAGCACATCAAGGTCACACTTAAAACCCCTAGTTCTCATAGTATCTCTCACTAACAAAAAACATCTATCTTCTAAGTAAAGATTGTTATTATAATTATATTACAATACCACAGTCCCTAGCCAAACCTAATATTATTTTATTATGGATTAAGGGCATATTTTTTAAATAATTCTAATTAAATATTGCTAGTCACATTCACATGATCTTCCTTAAAAAGAGAAATACATTGGCCTAAGGTCCACTTGGACTATGTAGGTAACACTTAGAAGAGGTTTTTTGAGGATAGCTCGGCCATATCCCAATTTCCTAATTTTCCTCCTCTTGCATTTGATATCTCTTGTGTCCTTGTATAAGAATATGTATCAACTTTATAGGTTTTTCATTTATCAAATCAAGCTTTGCTTGAAAATAATGAACAAGCCTAAATTTTTAGATCCAATGCACAATTTATTTAGAGAAATGTGAAGTAGTAGACAATGATGCACTGTGACCTTGTCTGCTTTTTATGACCTTGTCCTAGTATACAATGGATCTATATTATATGATGCATATATGTTTTCAAGTTATTTAAATAAGTCACAATTCATGAAATTTGTTACCATCTGAATTAATATGTTTACAAGAAAAATTCTATAACCCTGACCCTAGTTTTTATTTTTAACAATTTAAAACTTTTGAAAATTATGTAAACATATGTATTTAATGTATTTTGTATTGTTTAACTTCCTATATTATATTTAAATAGTTTACATTCATGATTAGTGTTAATTTTTTATTTTAATTAATTTTAGTGAAAACATTTTGGTGAACCTACATTTCATTTAAAATTCTACTTGTAACTTGTTGATTTTTGGCTTAGGGTTTTAGTTTAATTCTATAAATTCCTGACATTGAAATAATACAATACTCAACCTTGGATATTATCCATAATATAAATATTCAACTTTTTCGACCTTGGATTAATCTAGCACTAATTTTTTTTGTTTTGTCACCTCAGATAAATACCGACACAAGTTCTCTTTCTTTTGACTTCGGGTTGAATTTTTATTTTTTCTGATTAAAAAATCTCTCTTTTATTTTCACTTTATTTGTTATTACTTTTTCTTATTTTAGAAACTATGTTCTAGTATTTTTCAAACTAATTATCTATTATCGTGAATGGATACATGATGTTTTATTTATAGACATCATGGCATGATGAGTTTTACTCTAATACTCAGAACCATAGTATAGAGCTGAATAAGGAATCAATTTCTACTTACCTCATGGTTTATGATAAGTGCCTAGGATCTACTTGTTTACACTAATAGAAAGCTGTAAATACTAAAATATGCTTATATATATAGCATATTAGTCTTGTACACTTTAAAAATATCAATTGAGTTTTGATCCTTTAGTTATAGATCATCTTATTAATGAAAGGCTCACATTCGCCATCTCACTATGTCTAACTGCTTATCTTATGGGCTGACCCTATCATTCTAATGACCCAAATCATTTGTACACTATAGAAATCTTAAAATATGATTTTTATCCTTCATTATCAGTTATATACCTTTATTTATTTTCTATCATACCAAATACTTGCATTTTTCATAGGGATACTAGCGTTGACACTAGTGTTTAGTTTCCTTATCTAGAGTTCGTACCTCAAAAGTCATTCATTTTATAAATCTTTATAAACATATGGGTTAGCCTATGCATCTTATGTAACTCTTCCATGATATATTTTCAAAATGTGTGGTATAAATATAGATCAAAGCCTACTCGTTATTCATCTAGAAAATACAAGGCAAACACCTATTCAAGCTTATTAAATTAGTTTCAAAACTGAGTTATACTAACCTATTTATTTATTATTCATAGGAACAATCATATTATAGGTCTAAAGTAGTTAGATAACAACCCATGATAAATATTAATCAAGTTACAAGCTATATTATTACATGTCCTTGCATATAGCATATTTCACCCTTGTGCACACATAAGCCCACACTTTGGAGAGATCCACATATGTCCGAGGCAATGCTCATTGACAAAGTATTTTTTGAGGTCATCTTGACTTTATGAGCCCCTTAACCGATTTTTAGCAAGGTGAAGTGAATATCTAAAGTTTGAGCTATACACAACCATACAAAGCTTATGTACATGATCCAAATATATCAAAAGAAAGGAAATATAAATACCTAATAGGTCAAGACAGTCACGTATAATAGAATTAATATTATATACATGATATAAACATCAATCCATAAAAATAAGTGTTGATGCAAGTGTACACATGTTGACATAAGTGTTCATGCCTCCAAAAATAATATTTCTAAAATCTGACAATGGGATCCTGAGCATCAATCTGATTATTTATATAATATTATATCTTAGATTTGCCTACACATCTAAAAACTAGCTAAGTATTATCTCTTATTTATGTTTCAATTACTATAATATCAATCAACATTGTACTTTCCATATTTGATAATTTTTTCAGATTCAACATACTATGTTATTTGAATTAATTTAATTGGCTTACTTGAAGAATAGTTTTATTCATCCATTTGATCAGGCCATTCTACCCATTTAACCCTCAAATCACATTTTAAAATGGTTAAATAGAAGCCTCTTTTATACTTCTAATTTATGGTGCAACTGAAATAAGTGTATCACCCTGAGAGAAGCATATCTCCCTGAGAGAAACATATCATCTAGGGAAGTTACTCTCAACTTATCCTCAAAATCGAGGTTAGTGGGATATAGGAATGGTTCTAACTCTATAGTTAGTGTTCCAATCTATTAGGCCAACACTAATAATTGAATGATAAAATATATCTAAGAGCCCACAAATCATTCAAAGCCTTTCTTAGTTCACCCTTTATCCTTGGTTTTTCTTTGGATGGTCTTCTTACATAGTATATTTGCTTGATTCATCTTGTATACATAGTTATAATTTTATTGATTCATTTTATAACACTAGAATAAATAATCTTGCCTTTTGAATATTGTAATGAGTCCCATAACCAATTTATTTCTACATGTTATACATAGACTTGTTCAATTTCTTACAAAATCATTTTCTTGCCCTTAAAGTTGTTATTTAGTATATATATATATATATATATATATATATATATATATAAAGTTTTAATTCAATATTTTTTCATGAACCATATTGAATTCACATTATATTCCATTACTTACATAACTAATAAATGTTGAGTAACATGTACACCACCCTTAATTGATATAACCTCTTACATTTCTCATATTATCACTCATCCCCTAAAGCCAAACATAGTTAGCTCACAAAAAAAAATTCAACAATATGGGTTTGGATTTAAATACTTATAAAAGTATAAATACACTATGGGATAGGGAATGGGTAAAAATTCTCAAGTTATTATTGATCCTATTTCACCTATTCCCCATCAAAGAAGAATGGACCTTGGGTACAATAGTGAATCTACCTCTCATACATGCTTGGATTAGTTTAGTACATATAAAGGAAAAATTAAGATTCCTAAATTTATATCACAAGCTCTATTAGAGTGGGCCATAATCAAGGATCAAAACTAGATATGATTGAATGCACAAAGAAAACCTTGTGTGTAGTAGTGTAATCTAGAAAATAACTCAAATGAAAGATGTTTATCTTCACAACCAAAATTTTCATTAATGAGAATTAAAACATTAACATTATCCAAATATTACATAGGAAGGTACATTATATAGTGAGGAATTAGGTCATCCAAAAGGTAATTAACTCAACTTACAATTAGAAATGATGTAAAGTACATTTTCCCTAATGACCTATTATTAACCTAAGCAACCTAATAAGATTGGGTAGATAAAACCATATAGTGAGGAAAATCCTACACTAACACCCCCTTAAACATAGCTTATGTGGGTAGTAAAATTGGGTCCCAACAATGAGGCTTGATGAGGTACCCACATAGAAAGGCCCCCCAAAGGAGGATGTTAGATTTGCATAAACCCCCAAAAGAGTTCAAAAATGAAGATACTTACTCTCAGTGAAGGTTTTGGTAAATATAAAAAAAAATTATCGATAGTCTAGATGTAATGGAGATCAATGACTTGATCATGGATGAGATACTAAATGAAATGCATGTAAATCTTGATATGTTTGGTCTACTAGTGGAGGACTAAATTCATGTAAATTTTGATTATGCTTTGGTTGTTATAGAAGATGATTTATGGTCATTAGAATTGGATAAAAAACTTAGTGAGAATCCCCTAAATCCAAATAGCTTTAGTGGTAACATTAAAAACTCCTTTGTATTTTGCCTTTTTACAAGATAAAGCGATAGCATTCTGCTTCTTATTTAGCCAACTAATCAACCCTGAACTAAGGGATAAATTATAGCCTAAAGTAGATGTATGATTATGAATATTTCCATCCCAATATGAATTTGAATACCCTATCAAGTCAAAATCAGTACATGTTACATAGTGAATCCCAGAACTTTGAGTACCCCAAATATAGTGGGGAATCTACTTAGCTACTTTACAATGTAGCTCATGTGGTTCCTACATAAATTTAGAGACTATGCTCACTTCATATTAAATGTCACATATATTATAAGGTAGATGATACTACCAATAATTTATCAATACAAGGTAGCATCAACCAAAGGAAATGGAAAATTAGCCTCAAACTTCACACTAGATAGAAAGGGAGTTAGAGATCGCTTAAAATCAGCCATGTTAAACCATGCAAGTAAATCAAGAGCATATTTGGATTGTGTAATAGTGATCTTGGATTTAGACTAAGAAATTTTAATCTCGAGGAAGAAATGTAATAAGTCAAAGTCAGTCATTGAGAACCTATTAGATGAAATAGTTTTCACTACTACAATAGTGGATGAAGAACTTGTGATTAATAGGTCATCCATGTAGAGAACTAGAATCAATAGTGAATCATATTATTTTAAAAATGTATACATTTAGATCAAAATGGCATCTATTGAACCCAACCAAAGAAAAAATGAGCCCATCTTGGTATACCAAGATTGAGGAACTTGTTTGATTCCATAGATATATTTCTAAAGTTTTCAAACTAAGGAGGAATAACCCATAAATCCTTATAGTTGCTCCACGTATATTTCATCTTTAAGGTCACCATGAAGAAAGGAAATCTTCACATCCATTTGATAAACATCCCAATGATGTGTTTTAGAAATGGAAATATTGAGTCAAATTGAGTTCATTTTGGCAACTAGGGAAAATGTCTCAGTATAGTCAATTCTAGGTACCTGAGAAAAACCTTTTGCTACCAAATGTGCTTTGAACTTGTCTATGGACCCATTTACTAAATTTTTTTTAGTAGATACACCTACATATAATTTTTTTATTCTCTTATGAAGAGGGACTAAATCCCAAGTGTTTTTCCTCAACAAGGAACCATACTCCTCTTCCATAGTAATATCCCACTCAGGATATTACTCTGATGCCTCATAAAATGACTAAAAATCATAAGAAGATATAATGAAAGAATGTAAGGCATTCTATAATTGTGAATGTATTTAGATATTTTATAATGGATCTCTAACCCAATGGCCAACACTTTGTAGTGTCTATATGTCCTAAAGAGGTCTAGAAGTAGGAGAGTTAGGAGGTGATTCCTCATCTTCTAAAGATATTCTGGGAGAAGGATGAGTTGAGTCCCTATCACTACTCTCATCATTAGGATTAGAAGAATTTCAATAATTAGGAATCTACTCAAGTGGATATGAATTCTCATCAAATCTCAGTGCATCCAAGAAAGAGGGAGGAGTGTTGAGTGTGGATTTTGATGGACCCTCTTGAAATCAAACACTTATATCAATGAAAAACTCATGAGTGGTGGGATGGAGAATCCTATATCCATTAACACCCTTAGAATATCTAATAGAGATGCAAAGATGACTCTAAGGTTCTAATGCCTTATGTTATTTATTCAGAATACAGGCCATATGAGGAGATCCAAACACTTAGAAGTGTTTCACTATGGGTTTTCAACTATTCCAAGCTTCAAAATAAGTGACTCCCTTCAATGCTTTATGAGGAACTTAATTTAAGATATAACAAGCACATTTGATGGCCTCAACCTGATACTGAGGTGAAAGAGACTTGAGTGTATCATACAATTGATCATTTCCTTCAAAGACATGTTCTTGCACTCTACAACACCATTCTGTTGAGGAATATATGTTGTAGTTCAATGTCCTCTAAAGTGTACATTTGTTTGAAATAGTTACTAACATACTCATTGCCATTATTAGTGTGCAAAATCTTGATGGATTTACTTGACTATTTTTCTACAAGTGCCTTGAAGTCTTGAAATGATAAAAAATCTCATATTTATGCTTAATGAAATACACCCAAGTATACCTCAAAAAGTCATCAATTAAAGTAAACATGTATTTAGTCCTGTTGAATGAAGGAGCTAAAAATGGTCCAACAATGTCACTATGAACTAGTTCCAATAGTTGTATAGCTCTCCATGATTTGATTTTGTCATACTTCTCCTTAGGATGCTTACCAAGGGTAAAAATTTGGAAAACATCATAAAAAATACATGTGGTAACCCTTAAACCATGTCATGACGACTTAGTTGCTCTAGGTAGTGATACTTGAGATGGCCAAATTGATCATGCCATAATTTACTCACCCCATCAGAATGAGTGAGTAGAGTAGTAGAGGGTTGATCAGGAGTAAAATGTGAGAAAGTATACAATCATGATTAGTGATCTACTTTCCCAAATGAAACTATGGAGTCATTTTTTGCTTCCCTAATAACCACTGAATTAGGTGTGAACTCAAATCTCTTTCCCAATTGATGTGAGTGATCTAACAAATAGTTAGGGGATTGGTGGATATTGAGGGAACACATAGAAAATCCTAAAATTTCCCATCATTCACTTTAATATATCTTCTCCCACTAACTTATACAAAATTATTATCACCCAACAAGATGGAATGCATAAAATAGGGCCCCAAAGATGAAAATAGGTCATGAGATGAATTCATGTGGTGCAAGGTACTAGAAATCAATTACTGATGTGGAAGGTTAGGATGCAACTATAGTAACTGATTTCCCTTATCTTTACTCTTTCTATTGTCTTTGGCATTATAAGACTCTTGTGCTGATGAACTCTGATTCACTGAATCAATGACACTAATATTGTGTTTCTCAAACATCTTAGTCAATTGGTCAATTTACTTCTTCATACATTTGGTTTCATCATGCCCATATTTTTTATAGTAGGTACATGTGAGTCTCTCTTTCTTCAGTTTATTTTTTGAAGAGGAGGATTCATTTGATACTTTGGACATAATAATAGATTTTTTACCCTTTCTTTACTCTGGGTCCTTGTTCTATTTCTTCTCCTAGCTACTAGAAGCCTTCTATTTGTCATGACTCACAATTAAGACATGTAATTTAGATGACTTCAGTGTACCCATTTGAATAAACTTGTCTTGCTTCCAAGTCAAAGTCATCTAAGGATGACATGGTATATATAGTTATAAGGGAATGTTTCATGGTATGAAAGATAGAAATGAAGACATAATAGTAATATCCCAATTTGGAAAGGATGGAAAGAATTAATTGTCCTCTTTTTTATCTTTGCCACATAATTTGAAATTCAACTTGAGTAAACCTTCTATTTGTCATGACTCATAATTAAGTCATGTAATTTAGATGAATTTTGTATACCCATTTGAATAAACTTGTCTTGCTCTCGAATCAGGTCAATATCAAAGTCATCCAAGGAAGACATGGTCTATGTAGCTCCAAGGGCATGTTTAGTGGCATGGAAGATAGAATCGAAGATAGAATAGTTTTATCCCATCTTGGCAAGGATGAAAAGAATCAATTGATCATCCTTTTTTGTCTATGTCACATGGTTTCAAATACAACTTGATTAATTTGAATTTTGTGAATAAGTATTATATAATGTAAAAATTACCTAGGTTCAAATTAATGAGCTCATTATCCAACTCATGACCCCTATATTGAAGGGTTTTCAATGATGTCATGGAGGTGTCTAGACCTTGATATTCTAAGTGATAATGACAAAGTGTGCAATGTGCTTGTTCTAATATGCTTGAAGGAAGCTTGGTTGATCTTTAGTTTTGGCATGGTTAGAGATGTTCAGGGATGAGTATGGTTATTTGAGGATGTGCAAGAGGTCTTATAAGAGTTTCTATATGATTTAAGTGCTTTTGTGCATGAGTGGATTTCATTTGGTTGATCTTTGTTTTCATTTAAACATTTTGGTTTTAGTGGCAAAAAATTTGAGTAGGCAGTTTGCTGACATCACCATTACCACGTATGGATGAGTCAGGGGGAGTTGGTCATATGGTTTTGATCACATTTGTGCCTAGATATTATGTAATAAATATCAGGTCATACAACTAAGTGTGATAAAAGATATGCAAGTGTAGATTTGGGCTCCTAGCCAAATTGATAGTGTTTTCCCATACTTAACCAAATTTGCATGTGACAAGAAAGAGTTGAGTAAGTAGTTTGGTGATGGAATATCTTGCATGTGTGGATGTTTCAAGAGAATTTTATCATATGTATTTTTTTATTTTTGTGTCTAGTTTCTATACACTAAATTTTAGGTCATGTGATGAAGTGCATCAAAAATTATGCATGTTCAAAGTTGGCCTCCCAAGTAACTATTGACATAGGTGGCTTTGTGGCAGAAGAAATATGAGTAAGTAGATTAATGGAGTTATATATCACACATGTGAAGGTTTTAGGATCAGTTTGACACATGGTTGGATTTTATTATGTGAGTAAATCATATGGTCCAAATTTTATATCATGCCTCTAAGCACAACAAAATTTATTGAGGTCCAAATTTGGCCATCTAGGCAGATAGTAATGGTCTTCATACCTAGTCTTTTTTGCATGATGTTAAAGATCAAGACCAAATGGAGATCTAATGGTTCATAGGAAATATTAAAAATTTATCTAATAGTGTGTATTGAGTGATAATATTTCAATGTGTCAAATGTTTAACATAGATAAAGATCGAGCTACATATAGAAGATCGACAGAGCGTGTTTATTCCAAGATGTCAAGATGCAGAGAGATGGGGCCAAGTGTTCAAAGTTTAACATTTGGGTAGTGGCACACTATGAGTTAAAGTTTGAATAATATTGATGGTGCATATTTAATATAAGTAATGAGGAAATGAGATGATATAATGGTGACCAAAATTTAACGTTGACTGTTTGAATTCAAATATTTGAATGTAACAAAGAAATGACCAGTGTCTAGTTTTTGGGCCATATCTTACAATCTATATAGAATTTACTTATGGTGTAAAAAGCAAATTTGTAGAGGAATAAAATTTACATATATATATATATATATATATATATATATATTTTAAGGTATAAAAGTGTGTACAATAAATGTTATTAAGGTTCAAATTTGACTGTGTGATTGACATTTGTCTGTTAAGAACCTAGGAAAGATGTTTGAGCTTTTGTTGATGTTGTTTCAACATCTCATGATAACTTAGATATTTGGAATGTTATATAATCCATGAGGACCATCTATGAACATTATTAAGGTTTGATAAATCTATCTTAAGTATGAACAATGCTTAATAATTTGATTGTGTGCTCATTCATGGTGTTATTATGAACAAGGCTAATATTTGAGTTGATTGAGATTGCAAAAAAGAGTGAAATGATGACTGTAATAATTTTATAATGACAAAGGGATCATGTGGACTGGACTTGTACATTTTTAAGTGGTCATATTTTCTTTTTTTTTCTTGATGATGTGTTAAATTGGTGAATAGGTCTCCATGAGACCTATAACAGCTATAAGGGCCTAATTGAAAGCTGTAGTTGCTTAAGGGTGACCCATGAGTGTTATGGTTGACCTATGTGGATGGTATTGAGTTGTGTATTGATGATATATATGCATTAATGATTAAGGTATGCCTATTGGATAACCAAGATGGTGATGATCATGAATGCTCTATAAATAGTGAAGCCAAATGAGATGGTTTTTAGACTCTAGAATGACTTGTGTGTGGAATTTGCATTTGAGAGCATGGTGTTGTGAAGTGAAGGAAAGGGTGGGTGCCCAGTGGATGAGTTTAAGGTAATAACATATTGAGGATTGTATGTATTATCTCTAGGTCATAATTCTATTGGCAAAATAGTGATTTTGCAGGTTGAGGATGAACAAAGAGGTCTAGGGTGATCCAAAAGGTCTCTTTGGATGTATTGAGTGTGAAGAGTGATAATATACTTTATATATCCATCAGATTAGTAGGAAATAAATGTTCAATAGATGTTGCATTCATATGTGTTGTTGTGGTAGCTCAACATATAGGGGGTTGCAACCTCTTTGTAAGGTAAAACTTGATAAAGGTTTAGTTGTTGTGGTAGCTTAGTTAGATAGGTGTAGTATCTCCTTGTGGGATTTTAGTCTCACTAAAATAAGGGATGGTAGTTCCTTGATCAGTTACAGCTAGTCTAAATTGGTTTTTGTTATTATAAGATAATAGTCTAATTTTAAGTTCTAGTGGGTTTTCTCCCCCAAGAGGGTTTCCCACATATGTCATGTCTTATGTGTTTGATCTTGCATTGTATTTATTGTTAATTTCTATGAATGATTTTTATGATTAATGAATGATTTTGGTAATTGATTAATAATTTTAAAGGAATGAAATTGAATTTGAATATCTAGGCTCACTAATTCACCCCCTTTCTCAATGATTATAATTTTAACAATTAGTATCAAAGAAGGTCCTTTGGTAAAGGCTTGACAACTTAAAGGTGATCTAAGGAATAATATGGGTAGTCATCAACAAGGTTTATCTACTAATCAAGCATCGATGTTCAAGAGATCTAATTATGATTTTTGGAGTGCAAAGATGAAGACATACATTATGTCCCTAGGGTTTGATGTATGGCAATTTGTTGTGGATCGTTATGTTATTCCTACTACTCCTCCATCTAGTGCTATAGACAAGAAGCTATTCGAGAATAATTATAAGGCAATGAATGTTATTAATTGTGGTCTTATAGAGACTAAGTTCACCATGGTAATCCATTATAAATATGTTAAAGAGATATAAGATAAAATTTAGTTCATTTATGAAGGAGATTCAAAGGTCAAGATTTCTAAATTATAGACTCACAGAAGGTAATTTGAAATTATCAAGATGAAGGAAGAAGATTTTGTGGCATCCTTTTTGTAGAGAGTTGATGAGATTGTAAACATCATCAAAGGTCTTAGAGATAACTTTGAATAGGTTACTGTAGTTTTAAAGGTATTAAGGTCCATCTCTCTCAATTTTGATCCTAAATTATATGTTTTAGAATAAAGTCATGATCTTACTTAGCTAAAGTTGGATGAATTGCATGACATCCTTTCTACATATGAGATGAAGAAGAATGATGATATACCACCGAAGAAGGAAGCAATATTCAAGATAGAGATGAAACCTAAGAAAAAGTTCTAAGGTAAGAAACCCAAGGAGGATGACATTTTTGATATTGATGAGGATGAATTGATTGCTTTGTTTACAAGGAAATTGAAAATAGGTTCAAGCAAGTATAAAGGTAAACTACCCTTCAAATGCTTCAATTGTGGAGAGATAAGACATTTTGCCATAAAGTTCCCTTAGAAGCATGGTGATGAAGAGCATGATGAAAAACAATATAAAGACATACAAGTCTAATAAGATGAAGAAATGTTTCAAAAAGTATGATAACAAGAAGTTCTACAAGAATAAGAAGATTTTATACACCAATAAAGACTATAGCTCATCAGATGAGAGTGAAGATAGTGAATCAGAGTGTGATCATGAAGATGATGGTCATTTTGAAGATGAAGCCCTCTTTATGGCTAAGGAAGGAAGTTGTTCACATCAAAAAGATTCTACTTGGAGTGATATAGATGATCATGAAGATGAGGTGGACTATGAAATTGCATTGACAAATGCTCTTGAAAAATTGAAGATTGAAAAGAAGATTAACAAGAAGATGAAGTCTAAACTCAAAGACTATGAGGAGAAATTAAATGTGTATGAGGCAAGAACGAATGAAGACACTAAGGAACATGAAGATATAGTCAAGCATCTTAGTTGTTAATTATAAATTCTATCTACAAGCCTGAAAACTAAAGAATATGAATGTTCAAGGTATGTAATTGAAAATGAGTCATTTAAATCTAAGTTAGAGAAGAACTCTAGTAAGGTGAATTATTTTGTGAAATTTAAAAAGAGCTCCAGTGATCTAGACAATATTCTGAGTGGTCAAAAGCATGTTAGTGATAGAATTGGTCTTGGATATGAAGAAGAACAAAAGAATGTAACTCAATACAAGATGAAGACTAATGTGAACAAGGATAATCATAATTTAGAGACAAATCATCAAACAAGGAATTAAGGTACTGGTAAAATGAAGACAAATTAAATCAAACAACCAAATGCCATGAGGTATGAAATTTTTTATAAAAATTGTCATACATGTAATAAATTTGGGCATAGAGCTAGAGAATGCAAGAGACCTATTAGAAATGAGTTTGCATGAAACTATGATAGGGGTCATCAGCCAAAATATGTGAACAAAGTTAAGTGCTTTAACTATCTTGATGTGGGACACTTTGCAAACCATTTTCCACATAAGATTAGAAAAGGTGAGTCCTCTTCAAAAGGAGGAGGTTGTTTTATTTGTCATGACAAAGAACACATTGCAAGTTTATGTCCAAACATGGTAAGACAAACTATGTTTCCATCAAGGAGTATTGTAGCCCCTTGTGGGATTGTAGTCTCACTAAAATAAGGGATGGTAGTTCTTTGATCAGTTTTAGTTGGTCTAAATTAGCTCTTGTTATTATAAGATAGTAGTCCAATTATAGGTTCTAGTGGGTTTTCTCCCCAATAGGGTTTCCCACATATGTCATGTGTTATTTTATTGATCTTGCATTGTCTTTATTGTTAATAAATATGAATGATGTGTATGTTTCATGAATGCTTGTGGTAATTTATTAAGAATTTGAAAGGATTGAAATTGAATTTGAATATCTAGGCTCACTGATTCACCCCTAGTGATTGTACCTCTAACACCCTCATTATGTCCTGCTTCCTAAAGAGTTTTTCAATGTGGTCCTAACTTCATTAGGAGTAGTTATAAATTCAATATGAAAGACTAAGTTAGGAGACATAGATAAACATAATATACAATAGGCTTTGTCACTTATGTTAAACCATTTCACCTTCTTTACATCAAGTGTGAGTTCTTTTATGTACCCATTATGATTCATTTAAATTTTTTATTCCAAAAGAGGATTTAAAATTTGGTTTTCCACTCAAGGTAGTTGAATAGTGTAAGAAGTGGAACTTGAGTCTGATGCATGGTGTAGAAAGGAAGTATATGTTAAATTGAGTGTGTTGAAAGACTTGGATGTGCAAACCCCTTGAATTTGTAGATGTTTAATTTTACAAGGCATGAGGATAACACCAATGTATAGAGCTCAAAAAATTGTACTTTCAAAAAAATAATGCTTGAAAAAGAGTTTTCAACTATGTAAGCAGGGGTTTTATAACCCACTGAATGTGCAATAGGGGTCATAGAGTCTAGTAACTATGCAAGTAGGGGTGGAGGAACCCACCAATTTTGTAAGTAGGGATTGCAAAATTTGAGGGGTGCACAAGTAGGTCAAAATGTCTGTCAAAGACTAAAATCTTGCCAAAGGAGGTCAAAATTGCTTACAAGAGTGGAAATGTTTGCTAAAGAGCATAATCTGCCAAAGTGTTTGTAAGGGTAGAAACTATATCAAAGCTAAAAACCTTTAGATTTGTATATTTGGTATGAACTTACATAAAAATAACAAGGACCCACCTAGATTTTTGACAAACCCATAAAAACCCAAAAATTGTTTTCCTTAATATTCATTGGATGTATGTATTTTTTAGAATTCAAAAAATGACCTTCAAACCCTCTAAAATTTTCAAAAAATTGATTGTCATAAAACTAGGTCATGTTTATAGTTATTCCTAAGGTTTTATCCCATTCTAAATTCAATGACTCTATCCATTTTTTATTAGACTTTGAAGGTATACATTTTCACAAATTTTTGAAAAACCCCACAAAAAAACTTAAAAACTAAAATCAATGAAAAAACATTGAACAACCTAGAATGCTAGATATCACAATAGAAGCTATGGAATTAGGATAACACACAAAAAAGGCTATAAAATTCAGCTACCAAAAAAATATGATATCATAATGAAGTTGACCACAATCGAGGATCAAAACTAGATACGATCGAATTTACGAAGAAAAGTGTAGTAGTAAAATACAAAGAACAACTCAAATGGAAGAAGCTTTTCTTCACAACCAAAAATTGAATTAATGAGCATTGAAGCATTAACATTAACCAAAACTTACATAGGATAATTCACCCCAAAAGGTAATTAACTCAACTCATAATTATAAAATGACTTAAAGTACATTTCCCCTAATTACCTTTTATTAACCTAAGTAAGATAATAAGACTATGTAGGTAAAACCACATAGTGTAAAAAATCCTACACTAATAATCTCCACTAAGGAGATAATTCTCAAGGTTATATTCACCTAATTGTGATACTTCAAAGTATTATTGAATGTCATGTTATTACACTTCATCTACCATTGCAAATAGATCTATCTAGATCCCAATTTAGAAGCTTTAACATGCATGCATTTTGTGATCATCATAGATGTGTTGGGAAGTATACTAATATATGTATGAATATCAATCACAAAATTCAAGACCTCATTAATGATTACATTATTGACATCAAGACACCTAATGATGAGGCTAGGCCAAAAGCAAATGACAATGTAAATCTATAAATGTAGAAATATCCCTTTCCAAATCATGAAGCATAAACTAACAAATAAAATTCTAAATTACATTATGTATATAATGCTCATTCTCCCTGATCTTCATATGGGAACCCACTTGATAACATATTTATTATAGTTAAAATAAATATAACATCACATCCATCTATTGTATTTGATGATTATAAAATTGTTGATGATGACTATGATAGACATGTATTATTCATTAGAGTATATGTTGGTGTAAAACCAATCCATAGTGTCATGATAGATAATGGATCAAATTAAAATATGTGCCCCATAAAATTGATACATTCTCTTGGCTACAAGGATCAAGATATACAACATACATCTAGAGTTGTGAAAGTAGTTGATGGTCATACACAAGATACTTGTGGACATATATTATTTACTCTATAAGTGGGACCTCTCATATTTCCCACTCATTTCTTGGTATTAACAAGCACACATGTATTTGATATGTTTTTAGGGAGACATTGGTTACATAAAATAAGAGCATTTCCTTATAAGTTCACAAGTGTCTAAAGTATATTCATGATAATCAAGTGCTTATAATTTCAAGCATTCAATATGAATATCCTATAGAACCATGGGTAGCTACTCCCGTTCCATAATAGTTGGTTGTCATAGTTTTTGAGAAACTTGTTAGTGAATTAATTTATACAACTATTCAAGATCATGAATTATATTTCAAATAGGCATTTTCCAAAATCATTATTTTTCACCTGCTTATGAGTAAAAGCATATTTCAGATGTTCAACTAGTTATGAACATGCAAATATTATAGTTTCTCCATATATTGTTGAGCATAATATGATTACATATGAGTATGATGATTTGGTTAGAAAGATAAAAATAGATACTCCTAAGCACAAAATGGCACATAATACATGGTTTTATCTAACACAACATCACAAGTTATGTAGAAGGCTCCTACATAGGTATAGATTGATGCATCATATCCTCCCATGCATGAGGATAATGTTTAGATAAAAATATGGGTAGTGATTTAAAGGCTTATTTTAAAACACATAGTTCTTCCTCAGATATAGAGGGTTATTTTACAATACATGCTTATTATTTAGATTCAAAAACTTCTACATTTTACACATCTTCTTCTACATAAGAGCTTTCTCATTCCTATCAAAAAATTGGATACACATATGATCATCCTATTGATGAGATCATTGGTTATAATCAAGGTTGGGTTGAGGACCTTGATTATGTTTCTTACAAAGTACCTACATGTAAATATATTCTTTACTCCTTACTTTTATTGTTTATTCTTCTACACATACTCCATTTTTTCTTCTAGCACTTGGATCTATTTTTCATTTTGGGGAACTAGGTCCCTTGTCTCTTTCAAACCAATGCTAACAATCCATGACAATTATATTATTAAGATTTCAATGCAAATCCTTCATAGAAACTCATTTTGCTCATTATTACACATATATACATGATCTATCTCTCATTCGTACTTTCACACTCACATCTATCTACTTTTACATAAGGTTACATGGCCATGCTTTCCATCCATGCTACATATACATGTACATTTGGGGCAACTGACTTTCCTTACATCTTATCATGATTTGCTTCAACACCTTGTTAAGGGTTATCCGAATCTCCCCCTCCTTCCATTTCATAACTTTAATGGTTACTGTGCATTCAAAGCTTTTTCAAATTTCACTTCATGCATGATTTAATTTTTGAATATAAAAAAATAACAAAAACATTAATATATACTAAAAACTGAAAAAATATTATATTTTCAAAAAAATCAAAAGTAGGATTTGTAGGCATATTTTCATATTGTTGGATTACATATTTTCATTATCATTTATTCTTTTATTTAGTAAATAGCATATTTTAGTATATTTTAAATACATAATTCTTCTCACAAGGTATATGCGTGTGCAACATGACACATCTCTATAGAAATAAACACCATTCATATAAAAACATATATCTCAATAAAAAAATTCTTCATATAGTCAAACATAACAAAACCACACTAGTCAAACAAAAACTCACTACATCCTTGTCCTCTACTACATTCTTGTCCTTTTGTATTTTACATCTATGATTTAAACTGTAACATAGTCATAAGAACCTTTTATACATTTTTTCATCATAGAATATAAAATATACTCATATATCATTCAAATTTCAAGCAGAAGATATACTTTTCCATGGTTTTGATGATTGGATAGCCTTCTATCCAATGACCTTGCTTAGTTAGGGGAATTTATTCATTCTATATGAACACTTTTATATGTGTTATTTATCCAAAACTTATTCTTACATGATTGAGCTATAATGAAAACACGTGTCTCTTTTTCACTCATACTTTACATGGACCATGATGAATATGTTATTCACTAATATGAACATAGCTATATATGATCAAAATATGTTATTTTTAATTTCTCTATGCTTATTTTATATACTTGTTTCCTTACTTCATATGTTTTGATTTATTTTCTTATTTTATGCATCTTTTGGCCTTGTGTATGTTCAACATACACCCTCTTGCTTGTATGGCATCATCATGTCTTGGGTGTGTAGACTTTGGCCTCCTATGTTTGTGCAATATTAAAAAGTCCCTTTTATTCAACCTTTGGGACCTACGTGTGACATTTATACATGTTTTTAAAGTCTATGCTACATCTTACAATCCCTTATATGATACACTTGTGCCTTATTACATGATATTGTGTGATTTTGCTTACATGTTCATTACTTGATATTATGATGCCATGATGCCTATCATACACTAATAAGTATCTAATTACACACATGTATAGTGCCATGATCTATATCATGCACATACTACATATGTGATTTAAATGCTTAATCTATTCAATACTACACTTACATTACATATACAAAACTTACAATTTATTTACATGCTTCATTCACTACTTCAATGTTATATTCAATTATAATAATGAAATAAAATATTTGAACTTTTCATAAGCTTCAATGTTACATATATTTTTTTATTATAATACAATTTAATTATTCAAATGTTAGTACTTGATTACTTGTTTTACTAATGCTCACTTTTTATTTTGAGACAAGTGTTTTTTAGGCATTTCCTTTCATATCAAAAGTGGGGCATCATAATGGGCTTATATCCAAGCTTTCACAAGCAATTCATTTTATATTTGACATTTTACAACATGTAAAATCAAAATTTTCAAACTTTGGTGGCATTCAGATTGCTTATGCACTCCATTCTTATAGAGACTCAAGCACTAATACACTTATGTGAACATAATTACAAGATTTCAAATAGTTTTTAAAATATCAAATCATAACTCTATATAGTATATTGGGTATGATATGAATTCATGTCCAAAATACTACGCAAAAATTATATTTCTATTTTTCAAGCAATCAAAGTTTCAATAATTTATAATTTGAATCTAGATTTGTCTTCAATAGTGTGATTCATATTTTGAAAGTGGACCATGTTTGAGCTTAGTGACACTCCATGTCTTGGTTTCACTTTATCGATCCATGTAATGGTTTCAACCTCATCTTTTCATTTCAACAAGTGAGTTAAATTTGAGCTTAGTGACCCTCCACATCTTGTTGCACTTTAGCAAACCACTTTGTTCATTCCCACTTTTTTAAAAGCATTACAAAATAATCTATGAGGGTTGGAGCATATAATATTTACAACTCAATCATCCTCATTGATTCTTCAAATTGAAACTTGATCACTCTTAATTCACCATAGATTCTACACAAGCCTCAATAAGGAGGCATGTACATTTACATGACAAAGACAAAGTGTGTATACACACTTAGGTATCATGTTTATTTTACTCTAATAATTTTATGAATCACTAGAATAAAAGGGGGAGGAATTTGAACAATAAAATTTAATAAATAAATGTTTTTACTTAACACCTTAACCTTATTTTGTCAATTCACCATTCTGATAACCCTAAATCTATAAGTAAGCCTTCAAAGTCTCACAATTACTATGCATATCTCCAAGACTTATCTATTGTATCTATATTCATCCATATTCAACACATACTTCTTGTCACTTTGGTTTCATAATCCTCTATCCCCTTTAGATAATAATACATTATGAGACACAAATGCATTACATCCTCAACTTCTAATGTGTCATTGTCCACAATGCTCTAATGGTCATATTTTCAAAATGACACGCTTCATAAGGTCTCTCCCATATAAATTAATAGATCAGTTATCACAAAAATTTAGAAATATTTACCTATACAATCACATCAAAGTTTACACTTAAAGCCTTCAATTCTCTTACTCATTCTCACTAACAAAAAATATTTATCTTCTAAGTAAAGACTATATTGTAATTCTATTGAAATACCATAGTCACTAGCCAAGCCTAACATTATTTATTTCAGGTTAAGGGCATCATTTATCAAGTATTATAATCAAATATTAATAGTTACATTGACATGATCTTCCTTAAAGGGATAACTACGTAAACCTAAAGTCTACTTGGATTATGTAGGCAACACTTAATCAATAAGGGTTTTTTGAGGATAACTCAGCCATATCCCACTTCTCCAATTATTCTTCCTTTTACATTTGATCTCTCTTATGTGTTTGTGAAATACTATGGTATCAAATTTATAGGTCTTCCATGCATTAAATATATTTAAACTAAACAATAGTTAACCTATAGACATAGGTGAACAATCCCATATTTTTATATCCAGTGCAAAATTTTTTTGGAGAATGCCATAGTAGAATGCAATGATGCACTATGACCTTATCTACCTTCTGTGGCCTTGTCCCAATATACAATGGATATTTATTTTCTAATGCATTTGTATTTGTAGGTTATTTCAAGTAGTCACAACTCACAAAGAGTTGTTACATTTTGAATTAATATGTTTATAAGGACAATTCTCTAACCCTAGCCCTAGTTTATATTTTTAGAAATTTACAACTTTTATAAATTTTATAGATATTTCTATTTATTGTATTATGTATTATTTAACTTTGTAGATCAGATTTTAGTAGTTATCATTCCAAATTAGATTTAATTATTTATTTTAACTAATTCTAGTGAAACACTTACTAATTACAAAAGATATAACAAGGCGTTATTTACTTTGTACCAAATGGACAAGTCTTGAATTTTTTTAATCAAACCTCTACTCCATTTGGAGAAGTTCACATACTTCATTTCCTTATTTTATGTTTTATTTTTCACTATTTTATTACAAGGCATATACAATATTAACCTATTATTTATGTAGAGCACATAGATTAAGTAAAATTCTTAAAACAATAAAAATAACTAGCTTTAATAAGGAGATGTTGAGACCGAGGACTTTAAAATGCTAGTTTTAGGTCACAAACCTGATTTCTCAACCCTAGCTTCTCTTTAAGGAATACATTTAAAATAAAATAGATAAAAATATCTTAGAGATTTAATATGGTTTTGGAGTAGTTTGTAGTGCAATGTACCCTATAATTCAAAACTACATTAATGGTTTTATTTCATAAATGTATAAGGGCCACCATTGATCCAAAAATATTAAAAATTTAAAGCCTTCATATCATGTTTGGACACTAATTTTACATGGTTTTAAGAGATTAATCAATTTTGTGACATCACCTCATTCTCATTGTTTAAAATAAAATGTTAGAATTATATTCCATGGAACAAATTCTTTTTCCTTCATTTTAGCAAAGAATAAAGGGAAATGACAACCATCCAATCAAAGTATAAATAAATGTCATTTATAATTGAATATAAAATATATATTTTAAACATTATAATATGAAAATGATGAGTTATGATTGAGGTAAAAATAAATAATTTATTAGAAAATTTAAAGGCTTTATAGCTTGCTTTCGATAGGATAATAAATAGACATGGGAATATAAGACTATTATCTTGATTGTACCACACTGTGATAGATGTGACTTATTATCCTCATACCGAATGCACAACACCACACCAAAAAAATTATGATATTTAATACTATAAGACATAAAATGTTAATAAAAATGAAATAAGTCTATGGGCATGTGTTATGGTTAGTAACAAGTGTAAGACTAAGTTTACTTACTAGGCACCTAAATTTGGGAACAAAGTTCACAAATAACAATAAATTACATAAATGAAAATTACAAAAATATAAAATTTGCAATATAGATAATCCTTAACTTTAATGCTAAAAGTGATTTACAATATAATGTTAGCTTAGACATGATTATTTCACTAATGATTTCATTCTTGAACAATGCTAAATTCTAATGAATGTGTTTCATGTGTATGAGTAACTTCTCTTGTGAAATGAATTATAACACTTGTCTATTTATAGGTGACTCTTAAATTCAAATTACTATGACCTAAATAGGGGGAAAGATGGGGATACGAGTATACCTAACTTAAGAAGGACTTAAATCACAAGGTAAGTGTTAATGTAGATTTGTAACCCACTCTAATAAGTTGATGGGTTTTCAACCTCTCATTTTAGGAACACAAATGTAATCCAAGGCACAAATTATAGGGATGCAGGTTTATGAATAACCAAGTTATGGAATAGCATGGTTAGATAAATATGATTATTACCTATTTAATAGAATTTCCCTATGAAAAAATCAACCTATTTTAATAATTTTTAAAAACTAATCTTAACATGGAGGTTCATAATGATAGAATAATTTTGATAAAAAATATTAAATAAGAAAGAAGGGTAGGGAAGAAAGAGATTTTTTCTAGATTTCCCACTGAAGATAATTTTTCTAAAGCAATCTCTTCGTAATATTCAATGAAAATTAGATATTTTTTATTAAGTTTAGTGTTCACAAGGACCTTCATAAACACAAGAGAGATATTGAGGAATATTTACTTGTAAATAAATCCCAACAACATCATGTCATAATATAAACTACCATAGTGAATTATCAAACAACACATTCATTTACAACTATTTATTTCAAGAAAATATTGTTATAAAGATGACCATATTAGTTAATCACTTATTATAACCAATTCAAAAAAAGTAGTTGAATCTCATGCAATGATTAAAAATCAAAACATCCACATTATTGATGTATATTAGGAAATAAAAAATGTAGCAAACTCATAGAACATACCAAAATATTTCTGAAGTGTGTTGAGTCTCTAATAATATACCTCTTTCTAAGATAATTTGAAATAAATGTTATATATAAAAAATTGGCACCATTTCATTGTATAAAATAAAAAAATTGCATGTGAAATAAAAATTCTGATTTATAAAGCACTTGAAATAAATATACACTACTTTAAAGCAAATGATAAAAATAGCCTTTGATCTCTAAGTCATTTAGACTTATCACCAATTAACTTATCTTGAGTGACCACTTGTTGAATTTAAAATGCCTGAGTGCATATTTGATAGTCTTGTAGATCAATTCATGGAATATTTATGATGGGTATTCTACACAACTTCTCTTCTTGGGTGATTAATGTTGCATGATTAGTCAATGAATTTCCAATATACACTCTAATTACATAGGCCCTCTCACTTTTCTTGATGGCATATGTGATTAAATCAATTACTTCATGACTTCCACCCTTGTTTTATTTGGTCACCTTTTACCTAAAGCTTTTCATGAAATTATTGAGATATCTCACAAAATTTATGGCTATAATAATCTTATTGTTTAGTAAGAACATTGAGAGCATATGAGGTTATTTGTAAAATTCCGATATCTTCTCTTTGAAATCATCAATAGGATATATTACAACTCTCATATCTCGAGACCATTCTTATAAACAAAATTTCATATGAGCTTTAAAACTTTGACACAATTTACATAAAACATGCTAATGATCTTGATACCTTGTAAGAGGCCCTTGTTAACACAAAATCAATATTATTCAAAATTTTATCCATTTGATTGATTTATCCTAATTAATTATAGACCTTGTGCTGCAAGATATCACTCTTTAATCTTGCTTTATGAACCCCAGTAAGTGATATGAATAAGGATTCTAAAGCATTATCAACTTTAAAGACAATGTTTTCAAAAATAAAGGCTTTGGTTTGGGTCTCAAGTCTTATTTTAATTCATTTGTTTTACAACTTTCTCTATAATCTCATTTGAATAATTTTCCATAGAATCTAAATCCTTTCCATATTCAAACCACTACTTGAATATACTAGAGTTCTAGTTACTCAATTACTTCTTCTCTTTCCTTTTTTTGTCAAAGAGAATAGTTCTTCTTTAGTTTCATATAAGGTAGGGGTGCCATCTTGTGTGATTTTATTTGTAGTTATTATCTTGAGATTTGAATTTGCCTTCTCAAACTTGATCTTAATATCTAGCTCATCATGAATAATCATCCCAATCCTTTGAGTCTTGGTCATTTACAGGATGTTAATCCATTAAATTTTATCTTTACCCTACCTTTTTATTATATGGGTGGTGGGAGATGAATATGAGGAATGTGAAATGGTGGGAGTGATGGAGACCAATTGTGAGGATCTAAAATTAGTAACATGAATATATGAGGTGAGCATGTTAAATTTAGAAAATGAGACTAGAGCATTTATATTACTTTATAATGGTGAACTAAGAACAAGGGATGAAATGAATGAATAATCATGTTCACTCAAAATATGAATAGATGGTAGAATGAAATTTAGAATTTTAGGTATCACAGTGAATGTTGATGTTGGCCCAATGTTGAAACCAAATATAGATGAAATTATGATAAGTGAAGAGGAAAAACTCATTGTAACATTGGAATGAGGTAAGTGTTGATGTGGTTTTTATGCACACCAAAATAAATTTTATGAGGTAGCCTCTAACATTTTAGGATCAGTGAAAGGGTATTCACTCTAAGGCATGAGTTACAGGGTATTAGGTTTTATAAACAACACATTGGTGGAATAGCAGTGATCGAGGTAGATTGTTTACCACGGGTGAATTATAGATGGTTTAACTTATATCTACTTGAGATGGGAGGATTGATGATGGTTCTAACTAAGGTGGGTATGAATTCAAAAGAATCTCAAAAAGGAAGGAAAGGTAGGGCAGGAAAGGAAACTTGTGGACCACACTAGATGAAACCTTTCAAGACCAATACTTGAATTTAAGTTGGACAAAATATCAGAAAAAAGTATTTGATGCAAGCTACTTTAGATCACCAAAAATTAAACATTGTGATTCAAAGGAACCAAAAAACAACATACTTAAAACACATGAAATCAAAGGTTAATGTGTTTTTTAGACTAAAATAACACATCCAAAGGGGGAATTATGATTTATATGAAAAATATATTTATATCAATGATAGATTAATATGAATGATTGTAAATAAAATATAACTCATACACAACCAAAGACTAAGGAAATAAAATGATAACACTTATTATACAATTCACAAGTTGGAGAAGAATATAGATTTGCACATAAAGATTAAGATTGCATAATTTCTTCAGAATTTCTTATTAATCTCAAGATCCAAAATTCTCCTCCTTATGAAATAGGAGGATACAAGTATAAATAACTTGGGATGGGGAAGGCCTCATATCTCAAGTGAAATCTAATAATACAATTATAAAAATAACATTATATGCTAATCCCATATAAAACATGCATGTATAACATTGCTCGATCAAAATAGAATTCTTCATCTAAAAATACAATATATACATGTTAAATAAATTTGGAAGTGACATTTCTATCTCAATTAAAGCATACAAGCACATATGTATAATTAGGAGGTGATGATGTGGCACTAGTAGAAGAATTTAAACTATGACATAGCCAAAGTAAGAGCTAATGTTGATGAAATTGAAGTTACAACTGTAGCTATAACTAAAATAGGTACTATAACTAATGATGATCCCAAAGTATATGTTGAAAGTGGGACATAAGTTGGCCTAGTTTGAATACACATCAGTGTATATTTAGGAAGCTGAGTAGTCTGAGGTGGGGTTGGCATGATTCTTGTTTTCATAGCTACTTATTTAACTACCTCCATCTAAAGATAAAATTCATGACTCACTTGGAAGTTGATCTCTATGATCTCAAAATTTAGTAGAGCTATTTTAAATAATTGAGGAAGCATATCCATTAGTTTCTTATGTATATCTAATACAACTCTAACCCTAGCATGTAGTGACTCAGTCCCAATAATATTATATCTAGAAAATTAACCATTGCATTAGTTCACTAGTTCTGTAAATCGTCCCTTGATCTCTACCCTAAATCTATCTAATGCTGCTTGTAGAAGATTCTAAAAAATAGGATTGGGTACCAATTGTCCCTATGGAATGCTTATTGGAACAAATTTTAATTCTATTAGGAAATAAATAACCTCCATCTCCTAGTTATCAAATTATTGGATCAAAGCCCACATCTCTTGATGTCATTCAAGTATATTATCCCTCTTTACAGAAATGTAATTCTATGCCCAAGTAACCTTGAAAGTTTTCATTAAAATTAGGTGGGTATAAGCCTTAATTATTGTGGCCTAGCTTATGAAACAAAATTTTCCATCAATATCCTTTATTTATTGAATAATTGAATAGTGTCTCCCCATTTGGGTTAGAAGGTGGATTTTGTAGACCTTATTGAACCATTGGTGTCATAGAGCTTCCTCACTATCCCCTATAAATTATCTACTATTTATTTAGGGACCTAGATGATGGTTACCTCTAGTTTATTTTTCATATCTTGATAAAAAATTCTAAACATTTCCTTGATCACCCCCCTTGTTGCATACACAAAATTATAGGTATATTCTCTGATCCTATCAGGGTATGAAGGATTTACCTTCCTTATCTATTAGAGAGAATACATATTCTCTCTACTCTAGCTCTACTTGTTGGCCTTTAGCCATCACAATTTTCCTCTTGAATTTTATCAAAATTCTTTTCTACTTATTAGAATGGAATTTAACTAGGGATGATCAATTATCACCAAGTTTTATCTTGTATTCCTTCTTTTTATTACAATTGCCTGATCCATGAAGTAATATTTAGGATAACTTATTTTATTTGTTCTATTTTATTTGAAGGTGATATTTATTGAGCTATTTGTGCTTGAGTAATCAAAAGATATTTCCCTAAGGGTAGCATAGGCTTTGGGCAAGATGTCCATGTTATAGGAAATAGAGGAATAACTTTCCTCTAACTGGTAACCTTCTTCTAGATTGGTGTGTCTATGATGTACTTAACCTTCCCCTCTACTTTATGAACCAAAAATATAGGTGCCTCCATCTAGTTAGCTCATCCAATGGGTATTTCTATCTATGTAGATGGCTTGGGAGGGGTGGATTTTACAACAAAAATAGAGGTAGACTCTAGGTTTTCAAAATGTACCCCTTGATTTGGACTAAGGGATTGAGGGCTAGTTCCACTAAAGAAGGAATAGGTCATTGGGGTTCTAACTAATTTTTTTAAATAATTATAAGTGTAATTATATGCAACCACAACATTTATATGAGTAGTGGTTATAGTATCCATAGTATTAGGTGATGAGTCCAAAATATGACTCATTTTTACCATCAGTTTCCTTCATTTTTCCTCAATTACCTTTCCTCTAGACTGAACACTGCAAGGATCTTAGACTTATATTTAATCTTAATGTAGTAAATATATTCTCTATCTTAATTAATTTAACTAAAGTCTAAGTTACTGATTCTATCACTTTATTCTAACTCTTTGTGTATTTAGTTTCCCAATTTTATGTATATAAAAACAATACATTAGTACATAAAGAATAAAGACCTTTTTGATAATATTCAACTTCTCATGAGTAAACCCACATGAAGGATTTTGATATATCTAGTGAGATATATACTCATTTGGAAAGCTATAGACTCACCTAGTCTATTCTGGATCCAGTTACAGACTTGATCAATAGTTATAAACTCACCCAGTCTACAACTACAGACTCACCCAATAGCTATGAACTCACTTAAATGTAGCTATAGACTCATTTAAACAACCTTCCAACCTCAATTGAATAATTCCATTGTCTTTACTAGCATGGTGGCCTTGTTATGGGATCCCTTAGTGTCAAATAACCCTAAAGCATATTATTACTGACTCTACCAAAATTGCTACAAACTCTACCATAATTGTTATGAGCTCTGTCAGAATTACTAGACTCTACCATAATTACTATGGCCTCTCCTAGTCTGGATACTGAACTTGTAACATCAAAGATAGATACTTTCCTCTTTTGTCAAAATACTTGAAGAACATTTTGGTCAATCACTATTTATAGTATTATAAAAATCTTTGAATAGATTTCCTATATTTTAGTCATTGTATATATCAATAGTCTTTTATAAGATAATCGATCCAATATATCTAAGTTGGTATTCTTAGTAGATTCTTAGTGGATATTATAATAGGAGGTTATTTATTTTGTAACTATTAATCACCTTTCTTAAGATCCCCTAGAATTAGAAGATTTGTCTTGCTAGAAGAAGATTAGTTACTAAGATCTAGGGATATGTAGTAGTAGTATTATAAATAGGCAGATCTCTATGTCTTAAAAAAAGAGTTAAGTTATTGAGTTGTTCCTTTGATATTTAAATAAAATAATAAAATTTGTAGCTATGTTCATGTATTTTGGTTTGATCAATTAATGAATATATCTATAGTTTATAAGTATTGAGTTTTTTATATTCATATTCCCAAGGTGAGTAAGGGCCCATTCTCTCAGGAATCAAGAATGTGTTTTGTATGATATTTTATATTTTTAGTGTGTTTACAATTTTAATAATTATAAATGTATTTTAGTCTTAAAACTTGCAAGGAATTATCTTTAAGTTTTTAGATTAAATTCAATTATACAAAGTTGTGTGTTTTCCTTTCAGCAATGTGCTTATCTTTCAACAATGTGATTATATTTTATTAGTGTGCTTATATTTTAGCATTGTGTTTTATTTTAACAAGTTAGATTACTTTAATTTCTAGAACATAATGTTTTAATTATGTATGTGTGCTTCCTTATTACATAAGTAAGTATTTCTGGATTAGATTAGATTAGGATAAAACACTTAGAAGATTAAAACCCCCCAAACCATTCCTATAGCCTACAACCATAAACCTTACTATAGACAGCTTTGGACATTGCCCCTAGTTTAAATGACATCAATAGAAAAGTTGGTTAAATGAAGAGATAGATGACACACATCATTTTTTATGTCATTATTGGGGACAATTAGGTGTTAGTAAGATAACCCTTATTGGTATACAATAAAATAAAAAATATATTAAGAAAAGAAAAAAAATGAAAATAAATTCATTAGATTTATGAACCAACTTAGAGACACCAAAGGACAATTCATCTCTAAAGATCTTGAGTTAGGAATAGAGGAGGAGAGAATAAAATATTAAACTGAGAGATCTGAGAGTGTGATAAAAACACTTGAATCACACTTAGATAATCCTTTTGATTTGTCCCCATAATTAGGGTCATCCTCACAAATAAACCTTGTAGGAAGAATCACATTTGGGAGATATTACGATATATAAATAATTAACCCTGAGGATCCTCTGTCTAAAATAGTAGGCCTTAGACCTCAAGCACTAAAATATCAAGATGAAGCAATAAATTGGATCTATAACAAAGGTTGGGAAGAAGAAGAAACAAAATCCAAGGTTGATAATCAAGGAAATGTAGAAAATTCTAAAGAGAATAGGATGTAACAAGATAAAACATTTTCTTTTCCTATAGTCATAGATCCAACATATCAAACCTCTATGAAAAAAATTTCACCTTCAAATATGCCTACTTTTAGGGATAAATCCATAGAAGATCCATAACCCTATTTGAATTCAAGGTATTATTCCAGACCTATGATTATACAATTGATAATTAGAAACTCAAACCGAACCCTTTTACACTTAAATAAGAATCCATGAGGTGGTTCATGGGCCTTCCAATTGACTCCATTAATACATAAAGAGACATGAAAACTACATTTCTTGATAAATATCAAGATTACTATAGATTATGGGATAGGAAAGAGGATTTATTTAAGATTAAACATAATTAAAATGAAACTTTAGAAGATTATCTAGATAGGTTCACATTCTTTCATAAACATAGTGTTTATCCACTTACAAAAGTAGTTAAGGTGTTCTTCCTTAAGGGGTTAGATGATGACTTTATAAATGCTCTGAAATTGATGGGAAAAGGGTAAATTATAAAATTAACATTTCACCATATCTCAAAGTTATGCACTAACTACTCTAGGATAAAACTAAGAATTAGGAAAGGAAAACTAGGTAAGCCCAATGAAGTTAGTCAACTAATGGAGGAGTTTGCCAATTTAAAAATTGACATTTTAGTCTAGTTTAACACTACATTGGATGGCCTTCAATCCAAATCTAATTCTATCATATAACCCTTAGCCATCTACTACCCAAAATTTAAGTTAAAACATGCTCTCAGAGAATGTCCTCTAAATAAAATAGAGATATGTGGGATATGTGATGGTAAAGACCATGACACATCCCATTGCACTCATCTCCCTATTTTTAAAAGTCAATTGAAATAGAATATATAGACCATAAAAGACTTGAATTACATTCAAATATAGAATCCATTTCCGCAAAACTAGACCCAAGGTCAGTTTGGTCCAAGGAATCTAATTAATCCATGGATGACAACCTAGATTACTTAGGGACCTCAACCTATGTGGGGACAAGTACATCCATCATGGACCAATCAAGAATGGATAATGCCTCAACCTTGAATGATGTCTCAACAACCATGAATTCCATAACCACAACCAAAACCATGGGTAAATACATAGTGGAATGCTAATCCACAATTTAACCCATAAAAAAGCGTCTACCATAATAAAATTTGATGGCACCCCCTGTCGATCAACCTAAAAAATAGGTCAATAAACCACAATTACCTACTCATCTGGTGGCTAACACCAAGAATAAGCATCACCCCCTATTTATGTAAATGGACAAGGAGAAACTATGAATGCAGGAGCTATTAAGTTTGCAAACATTCAGCTTAGATTAGATATAACAATTCAAGAACCTCCTATTACCATCTTAGAACTACCTAATGAAAAACTAAAAACAAATCCACGTCAACCCATAGTTATAAAGGAGGAAGTAGATAAAATATAGAGTATATAGAGGAACATGTTACTACTCCTCTACCTATTCCTTTTCCTGATAGACTAAAATATGTTAATAATAAGCAAGAGTTTGATTTAATTTAGGAACTGAAAAAATTGAACATTGAGATACCCTTATTACAATCTATCAAAGATATTATAGAATTAAATAGAGTCATTAAAATACTATGTGTCAAGATACATAGGAGAAATAAATAACACCTAAAGGCCATACACGTAGATGGTAAACTAGTTGATATTTTAGTAACAAAATTATTTTTACCTCCATACGTAGACCCAAGTAGTCTAGTCATAATAATAACAATAGGGAGAAAGGAGATACTTAATGTTTTGGTAGATTTGGGTGTAATAATTAATGTAATGAAAATCGATACTCTACAAAAACTAACCCTTATAGAGATGCAACCCACCTCCATCATTCTCCAAATGGCTAATTAGTCATTTGCTAAACCAGAAGGCACTATAGAAGATGTTATTGTAAAAATTGAGTCATGGGAGTTTCCAGTATATTTTATGGTGCTACAACTCAAAATCAATAAATTGGGGTACCTACTCATTTTAGGAAGACCCTAATTGGCTATTGTAACAGCACTAATAAATTGTAGATCATGGGGCATGACTATTTCAAATGGTCTAAAATCAAAATGAATATCTTTATACCCCCTGCAAAACCCTCAATGGATTACACTAAATACTTATGCGTGGATGAACCAAAAATAAATAAAAATAGTCTTTAATCCATATCCATGATAATAGGACAAGGACATATAGAATAATTAATTGATGAATTAGTATAAAACTTGGAAGAAGTCACTAGCCTAATGAGCCTAGCTACAGACTTTTTCAGTCCATCAGCTATGGACTCTGGTAGTCCATCAGCTATGGACTCTGCCAGTCCATCAGCTACAAACTTAGCCACACTAGTTGATACAAACTCATTTTTTAGGCATAATTCTCATCTCACCTATTCAACATTTGACCATAGACCATTGAAATAAAGTATTTGGGATTGGGTAGGGGAAAAACCAACTAATTTTGTAACTACATTTCATTATCCATTAGATAGAATCATTCCTCTAGGAGATGGATTTGTAAAAAATGTAACTAAATTTCATATGTTATTACCCCATCCATGTATTATTAACTCCATAATGAGTGAATTCAAATAAGAATAGTCCATTTATCTTGACACTAAACAAGTTATGGTATTACTAGGAAAAATATTGAGCATAAATAGTTGGTTAACCCATGATCAAGAAGTAAAAGTTTTTTATGTTGTAGAAAAATATACCAAAACTTTTGCTTGTACTCTAGAGATATGAGATAAATTTATCCAAGTGTATGTACTCACGAAATTTACACAAATTAGGACAAACCAATTATATAGTCATAGAGATGGATAAACCCAACATTAAGGGATATAGTAAAGATTAAGATAGAAAAATTGTTGGATGTGAGATTAATTTATCCCATTTCAGATATCCAATGGATTTTTCTATTGGTAATTGCACCCAATAAAAATGTAAAATGGAGATTATGTGTAGATTACTGAGATCTAAACATAGCCACTATGAGGGATTATTTCCCTCTTCATTTTATTGATCAGGTGCTTAATAAGCTGGTAGGAAATAAATACTTTTCTTTCCTGGATGGATTTAGTGTATACAATTAGATAATAATGACAACTGAGGATCAAATTAAAACCACCTTCACCTATCTGTGGGGAATGTTTTCCTACAGAGTCTTACCATTTGGCCTTTGTAATGTTCCAACTACTTTTCAACAAGTAGTTTTAGTAATATTATTTGATCTGACCAATGATTATGTAGAAGTTTACATGGATGACTTCACTGCTCATGAAAACACCTTTGATAAATCTTTACACAATCTAGATAAAGTTTTACCCAGATGTGAAGAACATCAGTTGTCACTAAATCATGATAAGTGCTTAATGATGATGGATCAAGGCATAATACTAGGACACTACATCTCTAACAAATAAATCCAAGAGGATATTAATAAAATTGAAGTAATCTTCAACCTACTTGCCCCTCAAAGCCAAATTGATATTAAAATATTCTTAGGTTATGCTACTTTTTATTGATGTTTTAATGAAGACTTCAACTAAAATGTTGCTCATATGTTTGATTTTATAGTAAAGGACAATGAATTTGTGTGGAGTGATGATTATCATAAAACCTTTGAAACTATTAAATAAAAACTAAGTTTTGCACTATTGTTGAGAGGACTCAATTAGGAAAAACCTTTTTGCATCTACATTGATGCCTCTAACTATGTAATGGGAGCAGTTCTAGGATAACACTATGAAAATGAACACATATATGTTATTTATTACATCAATAAAAATCTCACCCCTACTAAAATAAATTATACAACCATAAAAAAATAATTCCTTATTTTTATTTATGCCATAAATAAATTCAAACACTATATTACAAATTATAAAGTCTTCATATACACAGACCATTCAGTCATAAGGTATCTCATGAATAAACCTATAATAGGAGGAAAAATCATAAGGTGGTTATTGTTGGGGAATCCAAGAACAAACACACTTGTTCTGATCCCACTTGTTAGGATCTTGCTCCTCAGAAAGAGCACAATATGGTTACCAAAATTAAGCAATTAAACATGCAGAAATAACCAGAAGCACAAGTAACTAGAATTCACCAATAGCACAGAATATGAGAGACAATACACTATCTTGTATTAATATTTGTACAGAAAAGAATACAATAAAGAGCTGCCACACTCTTCCACCTTACAGAGGCTTCCCACACCTCAAGTGTACAGTAATTCTTCTTCAAAACACTCTCCTACCAAAAACGGTCCCAACACACAACTCACACACATAATTAGTGTTCACCTCTCCAACCAGTCAGTAATAACCCTGCCAGTACACCAAGCACTCTAAAGTACTTCAAGTAGATCTCCCATGAACCTGCAACCTACAATTCAACAGACCATACTTACAATGGAAGGATCTTCCTTGCCTTCCTTTCTAGCTCATTAGTGGAACTAGGAGAAACACACACTTTGTTCTCTTCACTAGCACACTTTACAATACATGCCAATGGGTCTATAAATAGATCCCAGACTTGAAAAATAACTTAGACTCTTAGTTTGCTAATAATAGACACGTAGCTCAAGACTCAAAATAGCCTTTACATGCAAACAATCCGTTCACTAAACTAACTGTTCGTGCAACGAGCAGTTCTGGAACACACATGCAACCTACGTCAGTCCCTACTTGCCTGGTGCTGATCGACGTTGGCTGACTCCCTGCCGACGCCGGTTGCCTTCTACTTCATCTTGACCGATTTCAGTCATGCTGTCGATGCTGGTGCTTCTGGATCTTCAGCAACCTCCTGTTTCTTCGTCTACAAAGTTGAAGCTTTTAGCTCCACAACCTAACAGTTACTACTTTTGTAGGAATTTAATATAAATATTATTGATAAAATAGGTAAGTTTAATTTGGTTGCATATTTTTTTTTTCTAGGATAAACATTGCAAGTGATGAAGAACAAGTTGAAGACAATTTTCCAGATGATTAATTGTTTACTATTTCAGCAAAATCACCATGGTTTGATGATATAACCAACTATTTGGCCACAATAAAGTTTCCTTCTCATTTCACTCATAAATAAAAAAATGTTTAATTAAAAAATCTCTTATTTTAAGTGGATTAATGACATGATATTTAAATATGGACATAATCATGTCTTTTACAAGTGTGAAGTAGATAATGAAACTTATGACATCATTAGAGCTTGTCATGATGAACTAGGAGGAGATCATTATTCAACAAATAGAATCATACATAAGATCTTAGGATCAAGATATTATTATCCATTCCTTCAAATTCAAGTAAATAAGCACATCAAGTAGTGTTATCCATGTCAAAGGATGGGACAACTTACACTATCAACAAAGATGCCTCTTCATCCCGAGGTGGTGTTAGAACCATTTGAGAAGTGGGGAATAGACTTTGTTGGTCTTGTAGATACTCCATCCCAAGGTAAAGAATACCTCCTGGTATGTATATACTATGTTATTAAGTGGGTTGAGGTCCAAGCTTTGTATTTCACTAGAGAAGAAGTGGTAGTATAATTCCTATATTTTAAGATCATGCAATAGTTTGGTGCACCTAAAGAGATAGTCTTAGATTAGGACCATAATTTATGTCTAATATTATCAAGCACTTCATGAAAGTATACTAATTTAACCATAGTAAATCCTCCCCTTACCATCTATAGTACAATGATTAAGTAGAAGTTACCAACATGGAGCTGGAGAACAATCTAACCAAGATAGTCAAAAATAGTAGAAAATATTGGGAAGCCTAAGTACCATAAGTATTATGAGTCTACAACACTTCTTGGAAGACAACCAATGGATTTTCACCTTATGAATTGGTGTATGGTAAGAAACCTCTAATCTCCATTGAGTTTGAATTGTGAGCTTTGAAAACAACAATGGAGGTATGCATTGATTTAGATAAGGAACAATAAGATAGAATCCTCTAATGAAATGAGCTTGATGAGATGAGGATAAAAGATTTATAATAGACATAAATTATGTAGCACCAAATAAAATTGTGGCATGATTCCCACATTAAAGAGAGAAACATCAAGTAGGGGACTGGGTACTCTTGTTTAACTCCAAGTTTCATTAATTCAAGGGAAATTTTAGAACAAGATGGTTAGACCCATACCAAATAGAAAAAGTATTTGATAATGGATCAGTAAAACTACTACTAGTAGATATAAATTAGAAAATTTTGTTGGTAAATGGGCATAGACTCAAACTATACCAGAAGCCTATCAAGGAGAAATTTGTTCAAAACATAAAAAATGAAGTTATTTTCATGGAAGAACCTAGTTTTTTTATGATGGCGATTCTTTGATGATATAAATATAAAAAAATAATAAATAGACCACTCCTTGGTTTCTTTTTTCCAAAAAATATATATATAAAAAATTCCATAGTGAAAATCCTTTTTAGGATACTATTGACAATGTTGATTAGAAAACCAACTTGTTGGTTGATCATGTATTGAAGAAAGAGCCTTGAATTGAAAACCATAAATGTATGATCAAGGGAAAAAAAATAGAAAATAACAAAATATGATCAATTTTTTCCAAGAAATGATTTCACTGTTATGTTCACTTATATACATTTCTTAAAACTAACTCATGCATTTGTTTTGTCTATTTAGAATTAGTGACAGGAAAAGAGAAAAAGACTATGAGAATGATTAGGTAAGTTAAGTATTTTATTTATTTATATTAGGTTGATATAAGTTCTTTTAATTCATGCATATTCACCATGAGGAGGTGGTTTGAGTAATTTCAGCCCAAGGACGTCCTACAGAATGTCAAAATATAGGTCATGTTAGTAATAATTAGTTACATGGAAAATTGACAATTTAAAAAAAAATCATATTAGATTTAATCACATGCACTAAGTATATACTGACCCAGTTCATATCACTCCAAAAAATGATAAAATGGAAGTCATTGCACATGTCTAATCCATGTGGGAGAATATCAAATCTTTTATAAGTCAATTTTACTAAATTCTCTCATGTCATATCATCATTACTATGAATTATGTTAGTAGCTGCTAAGACATTATTCATAACCAGACCATTTTTTAATCTTTTCATTTTTTTATGAGTTGTGTTTCCATTCCCACTATTGTTCTCACTTACAAGACTAACCCTTGTCTCCAAATAATCGATACAAAATCCAAGAGATAGAAAAAGAGGTCTGAACCATAGTCTATGGATGGGTTAATAAAGGATGATATCTCCATGGCCATCTTTGAGGAATCTAGATGGCTCCCTTTTCTATAGAAATTTCAAGGATATGATGAAAATTAGTCAAGGATTTCATAACACATCTTAAATAATATTCCACCATGGTTCAGGGTATCAAAATCTCAGATTCCAATAGAATAATCAACACAATCTTAGGAATCATTGAAGAAAGTAAGATTTTATTAGGAAGAACCTATTTTTATGAGTTGATTGCACAATTATATGGAAATGAACAATTATTTATAGCATACATACAAGATTACCAAGGATAGGCCAAAGGTATTAGCAGGGAAAACCTATTAGAGCCCTAGAGGTCTGTTGCCTTTTGGGTCATGAAATATTTTATGTGTGAAGGATAATGTAGTTTTATGGGTTGTGAAGCCATGAGGATCATCTTTCATATAAATTATGGATGACAATAGACCCAAAAAAGAGTCAACCTATTATTATACCTGTATAAATCCATTCATGTTTTATCTACCAACAAGTCAAACCCAACTTGCCACCATGGCCTCATTCATTTGATCATATAACATCATTTTCTATAGCAAAGTCAAGAAACATGGAAGACCTTTTAGGGACCTATATCCAATCAACCTTCATCACCTCCTCCAAAAACCTCTAAAGAAACACCAAGTCCCAAAACAAAAGTAGAGGCTTCCTCTTTTAGGGTTAGGGTTTCATCCATTGAAAAGAGACAAACCATGTCATAGGCCACACCTATAAAGGAGTAGAGTTCTTGTAGATTCTATCTAAAATAAAATTAAGAACTAGGTCTTCACAGCCTCACTTGATCCCTGAGGCTACAAATATCCTTTTAGTAAGCACAACATAGGCACCTGAAGCATTTGGTGATCCATAATCAAAAGCAAAGAAGGTTACTCCTTTAGAAGAACCTAGTTATCCTATGTAGACTAAAAAGAGACAAATAAATTTAATAATAGAATATGATGAGGAATAAATAGAGGTTGTTGTAACCTTTGATAGCCTGCACCAAAAACCTCATTTTCCTCTACCAACAACAATGGGTACATCAACATTGTAAGAAGATCCAGTCACAACCGTAATTTATAAACTAGTAGAAGAAGCTCATGTTGAATAAGACATTGAGGAAGAAAACATATCAATAGAAGAGATTAAAATATAAGAAGTAAAGGCCTCTCTCTCCTCTCCATCTCATGACACCAGAGCTATACTAGACAAGGGAAAGGACCTTATGGTCTCTAAATAACAAAAACCTTCCATTTCTATAGAAGAACCAAAATTGTAGCTTACTCTTGCATTGTCTATAGCTGATGCCACCATAAGATAACAAGTTATAGATATTGCTAACCTCTTGGCCCAATTTTCATGTAAGGACCTTATTACTTCTTTCTTAACTCAAATTTTAGATAGTTTTAAGGACATGGCTCTAGACCATATAAATGAAATTAGTATGGTTAAGGGAAAAGGCACTCAGTCTGATAAGGAGATGGTAGACTCCTAGATATATATAATTGAGTTGGAAGAAGATTTTTTTTTTCTAAAACATAAAATTCATAAATCTAATCAACAAACCTTAATCCTCTAATAATAAATTTTTGAGAAAGCTTCATCTACCTCCAAATCTTCAGTTGACCAGGCTTGCCAAGCCATTGTCTCCCATTCTGATTATTTAGACAAATGGAACCAAGTTTGTTTAGAGTAAAAAAAAAAACTCAAGAAATAAAATAAAACTTTAGAAAAATAAAATTAGACATTAAAGGAAGACTTAGATAAGGAAACTTAGTAAATCTAGAAAGTTGAAGTCAATCTCCAGGCTGCCTGTCAAATAAGAGAGCATCTTCTAGCCTGTAGAGATCCTTATCCTTCCTACAGTCTATATTTACATGAACAATTATATATGTGACAATTGCTCAAAATATCATGTGATTTGACCTATAATATTGAGGAACCCATATGTTTTTGAACGTATTTCATAATTCTACCTCCGAATAACAAGCTTTATTATGTGAATTTTACTTGTGTAAAATGGTATTAGGGGATTATAATAAATTCATGATTAATTTACATGTGGGAGAAGTCTAATTTAGATCCCTTCTATCCACCTATAAGAATCAAATGACATGGAAAGCTAGGCATGATGAGTATGTAAAAAAATTGAAGATCACAAGACTATACATTAGACCTACTTTTTGTAGTGTGAGAATATTATTAGTTAACTTTAGGTATACCTATTTGATAAATCAAAACATTAAGGATCATTATCTACAATTTTTTTATAATTATATTATTTATTTTGATTTATTTATTACACAACATTTTGATTATGTATTTACATCTAAAATCAGATGTTGGGATATAATGACAATTTCAATAAAAATAAAGGTCATGTCTCCAACTAATTTAAGATGGATCCTCCAGAGAGCATAAGCAATAATGGATATGATTGTTGATGTCCTCAATTCAAGAGGAGAAGAAATGTGGATAGGTATGAGATTCAGAACACCACTCCTCCTTATTACTATTCCACCTTAGCACAAATGGGATCCTCAACTAAATGATCAGTTTTAGATTTGTAAATAGATGGTACAAACCTATAATGATTTCATCAGCATACATGATAACCATTGGGTCAATCAATTTAATGTGTATGACCTCAACCAACACCTATAAAATATAATTCATATTTATGAGGGGACAATAAAATGATTTTGCAAAAGGACTTTCAAAAGGTAAAGTGTGGGAGAAATGATGAGTCCAAAATATGACTTATTTTTACCACCATTTTCCTTCATTTTTCCTCAATTGCCTCTCCTTTGGACTGAAAATTGCAAACATATTAGACTTATATTTAATCTTAATGTAGTAAATAGATGTTTTATCTTAATACAACTAAATTCTAAGTTATTGATTCTATCACTTTAATCTAACTCTATGCATGTTTAGTTTCCCAATTTTATGTATATATAGACAATACAATAGTATATAGAGAAGAAATACATTTTTGATGATCTTCAACTTCTCATGAAGAAACCCACATGAAGTATTTTTATATATCTAGTGAGCTACAGAATCATATGAAAAGCTACAGACTAACCTAGTCTATTTTAGATCCAGCTCCAGACTTGACCAATAGCTATGGACTCAACTAGTCTACATCTATACCTTCTTAGATCTATTGGATTCTTAGTGGATATTGTAATGGGTGGTTATTTCTATTGTAATCATCAATTTCATATCTTAAGATCCACTAGAATTAGGAAATTTGTATTTTTAGAAGAAGATTAGTTATTGAGATCTAGGGATCTATAGTTGTAGCATTATATATAGGCAAATCTCTATCTTAAAAAAGAGTTAAATTATTGAGTTGTTTAGTTGATATTTAAATATAGTAATAATAGTTACAGTTATATTCATGTATTTAAATTTGATCAATTAATGAATATATTTATAGTTTTCAAGTAATAATTTTATTTACATTCATATTCCCAAGGTTAGTAAGGTCCCACTCTCCTCAAGCATCAAGAACATATTTTGTACATTATTTTATATTTTAATATGTTTATAGTTTTAACAATTATAAGTGTATTTCAGTCTTAAGACCTTTAGGGAATTATCTTTAATTTTTAATATTAAATACAATTTTGTAAAGTTATGTTTTTTCATTTTAGTAATATCTTTATCTTTTATCAATGTGTTTATCTTTCAATAGCAGTCTATTTTATTTCAACAAGTTAGATTACTTTCATTTCTAGCACAGAGTGTTTCAGTTATGTGTGTGTGCTTCCTTATTGCATAAGCAAGTCTTTTTAGGTTAGATTGGATTAGGATAAAACACTTAGAATATGAACACCCTCCAAACCATTCATGTAGCTTGAAACCATAAACATTACTATAAATAGCTTTGGATGTCGCCCTTAGTTTGAATGACATCAACAAAAAAATTGGTTAAATAAAAGGATAGATGACACCTATTAGTAGGATGGACTATGGTGGAAAAAATTGATGGTGAAATAGTAACCTGATGCTGGGTTATTCATGTAAAAAAATGTAATGAATGCAATGAATTTATAACACTAGTTGTAATTACATAAATTGAGGAATTTGTGAAAGAATGTGAACCTTGAGAACTTATAACCAAAAGAAGAATAACTAGAGTATTAACTACTATGGTTTACATTATTGTGATCTAAGGTGGATAACTTGGAGATGTGGCTAGGGGTCCCCTATATTATATATTGCATTTGTGACTTTGCCTCTTGCATTGAATCTCCTTATCTATCCAATAATAATTTACTAACTACCAATTTGTTGACCTCTTTCAATCTTTCTATCATCTCTATTCCCCCTATCTGGGTACTTTCCTTAGAAAACCATTCATCCTCTGGATCTAATTTTTTGGTCTCACTGATGGACCATGACCCTTTAGTTTATGTCCTAGAGACCCAATCTCATTCATTAGTCATTCTTTTCTCTTCCTATTCATTGTCATAGACCATGATATGGTTTATTCTTTAGGTGCCCCTTCTATCCTTCCTATATTTAGGGACTTTTGATTATTCCTCCTTCACTTACACCTTTTGAGGAGAAATAGGTGGAGTATTGGGATTCTTTATATAGGTAAGTATTGGTTTAGTGACAATAGAGGTTGGCCTAGTTGAAGGTGGAATGGGAAAAAGAGGAACTATAGTGCTAATAGTTGGTTATAGAGTGGGAATGTCAATCACCAATGGTGGAATGATAGGTGGTGATGATGATTTCCCAAGAGACTAAGTAATTTCCAATGGTGGAGATAAATGAGGAGAAGTAATAAAAACATGAGACAAAAATTAAGTAAGACTTACCTATGGTGTAATGGTTAATGGAGTTAAGGGCAACATAGAAATTATATTAGCTACTCTACTTAGAATTGTAGGTCTTTCTTCTTCAACTCTATGTTGTGGGGAGGTATTAGTAATTATGTGCATAGGATAAGTTGGAGGACTCTCCACTCTCTCTGCAACATGTTCTACCCTAGATGGGCTAGCTTTTTCTTGTGTTCCTAGTTCTGCTTGATGAGGGGGTTTGTGAATGGGTTTTGAAACCCATTATTATTTTTCAATCCTTTTGGCATATTATTTGGTGATAGTAAGATCACATTGGATCCTTTGTGTCAAAATCATAGACATATTGTCTCTAAACATCTTAATGGTCACTTCAAAGTCATCTTTAGTATTCATAAAAATATTATCATGGTCATAGTCTTGGTTCCCATAGTTGACCCTAATTTTTATTTCATATTTCTTGAGATGTGCTATAACATTCCCTCTAGGGTCCCATTATCTATAAGGTACCCATGTAAAGCCACAATGTGTCCTAATTTTCCCAACAATTTATAGGTGCTCTAATCTTGTGTATTACTTTTGCCAATATTGAGAGGGGTGGGATGGACAACTACCTACTTTGCTTTCCTTAACTTGGTGTCAACACTATTCCAATAGAGTAACAATTTCCTATTCAACAACCTTATCAAGTACATTCCTTGATAGGTATAACTAGTAATCACCCATTTTTTGAATAGAGTTATTTATTTAATCAAACAATCTAAGCATATTCTTTTTATAAATATCATGATAAACCATATGGTAAAATATTTTGGTCAACATCTTCATGTTATTATTGAACCTATGGATATGGAAAATGTTAAATTCATTACATATCCTATTCTAAGGGTACTCTATGGATAATTTCTAGGGTTCCTAAAATGATAAGTGGACCGTTGCAGTTATAACATCCACTACGTATGACATCATATAGGTGTTATCATCTACAAAACTTCAAGGACTATTGATTCTAAGAATTAGGTTGGACTTAATGATTTATCCAATTTTTATGACCTTTTTGGATGTCAGAATCATGTCCAACAAAGGGACCCATATCTCATTGACATAGGCAATAGTCAAAAAACCATATATTCTATTCAAAATGGTAATAAAAATTCTTACCCTTAGCTAGAAGACAATAAGAGGAATGACATAGGTAAGGCCCTAGACTACAAAATTACTTGGATTACTGGCCCACTCCTATAACTTACTTCTGGTGTTATTGTTGAGAAACCAAGTGTTTAATATATCCTGCTTATATGTCATGTCAAATACTAGAATTTTATAGTACTTTTCAAAGGCATTTCCACTGATATATGCAGTTGGTGTTTTACTTATCCTGAAGTACAATATTTTCCTAGAAAATTTTCCATTTGTACAAATCAAACAAGTGGTCTATACATGGTATTAACTCTAGCTTGGATATTGTGTTATGGAGGCCCATTAATTTGATGTATAGTAGGTCATTTATGTATCTCTATGTGAATATGGATATCCAGTCCCCATCTTTGTAAGGCTTAACTACCTCGACCACATCCCAAATGGTAGAATAATGATTAAATTTATGGTTCAGGGCTGTTGAATCAAAGGTTGTATTTTTAAATTCAATCAACCTTGCAATAGAGTATGTAGAGGGAAATAGAATGTAAGTTATGGATACTATTGAATATTTGGTTTGAAAATCCTTTACTCTATGGAAAGTTGAAAATTTCTTCATCATAAGAGAGCTCTAGATTTATAATGTGCACTTAGATATTTGAAAGTAATGTAATTAACTAGATTTATAAATTCAAAATATATGGCTTTAGTTGCATTTGATTTGATAATTCAATGCATCAATTCATTTCTTCATGCGAATTAATGGTTGTAATAACTTTGGATATTTTTACATGCCTAGTCTTTTCATTTGAAATCCATAAAACCAAATTTTATGGTTTTTTTAATGTGGCTTCTTTCACATGTTCTTGATTATTAATCATATTAATATGAAAAATGCCTCTTTTTTGCTCTTTCATACTTTAAAAATGGTGTCTTTAATGTTTGCTCATGTGTCTTTAAAGGACACATGTTTATATGTCATTATTCCACTAATGGATAAGGTATGGTTTGTTGTACATTATTATTAGGTCCATGGGTTAATAGTATTATAAGTAAATGACTCTCGATGGTCTACTCACCTAGAAGTATTTGTATAATGGTCCATGTTAATGTCACCTATGGGCTAGTGGGATCATGACATGTGGATGACTCTCATTGCTCTGCATTCTTGGGATCTTCCAAACAAAATGCTTTACTAACATCACAACTAAGTTGTAAGGTGAATAGGATGATGACACAAGGATGTTTCTCAATGGTCTGCTTGCCCATAAGTATCCATACAAAGGTCCATGTTGACATCACCTCCAAGCTAGTGGGATGATGGCATGTGGATGAATCTCATTGCTCTACTTGCCCAAGATATTCCATACAAAATGTTTTTCTAATGTTACCTTCAAGATACTGGGATGAATTGTACCCTTTTCATTTGGTATTCTAGATGATCAAAATGATGATGCATGGCAATAATGAACTCTAAGATTATCCAAAAAATGCCTAAGTATAATATATTTTGTTGAAAAAACACAACGTAGTTAGCAAACCCACTAAACAACATAACACATCAGCTTGATTAGTCATACAAATTATAAATTAGACCATGTACATAACCACTTAAATAAAATAGAAGGTAATTGTAAAGCATATAGTATGGCTTAAACACAACTTTGATTCCTTTTAGCTTTGAAAACACCCTAAAAATAATGAGATAAAACCTATGGATTTCATTAAGCAAACAACCAAAAACCATGATAGTTAAGAGAATTTATAAATCATTATATATTTTTTTGAATTCATGCTTTTTAATCTTATATATTATAGATTTATGCTTTAGAAGACCACAAAAGAATGTTTAATTAATATTGGGTCCCTATTTTAAAAATTTAAAATGGGGTGTTGGTGTCTGGGCACAACAATAAGGTCACTAGAACACTACATGTTGAATAAAACTAATTACATCAAAGATCCTAGATACCTAGTCAATCACTTTAGAAACTATACCCCTAGTTTTCATATTAGGGATAATGTGTGTCATAGTGTCCTATATATTATATACACAAGTGAAAATTATTGGATTAGATACATCATTAGAATAAATAACAAGCTTCAATGGGTAACTAAATGTGAGGTCACACTTATAGGAGATAAAACAAAAGTATTGTCAATTAAACTAGTAAATGTCACTGAAAAAGGAGATATAGATGGAGATCCCATTACTTAAGTAGTAATTATTTCTCTAGGTGAAGCTGATGGTGATGTCAATGGGAACATTGCAACACTTTCATCTTGAAATTTATATCCTTTGGTGGCTCATCAAAGGGAAACTAAGCATTAGGCTTCTCTTCAATTCCTTGTTAAGATTGTTTCTTTTTAACATAAAGGTTTGATAGGCCTGAAAATTTCAATTTTTCCACTACTTCCTCATCATTTTTAGGGATCAAAAATACTAATAATCAGGGTGAGAGTTGTGATTATAGACAAAATTAATCTTTTCCCTCAATACATACACATGTCTCTTAACCTTTCCCAGTGGATCCCATAACCTCAAATCATGATAATTTAGATTAAATAAAGACCTATGTGTAGACATTATCATATTAAAGGATAATTATTATAATGATTTATCCCTTTCTTAATTGGTATGTTGCACCATGGTTTTTTATTTACTTATATTGTAGTGACCTCCTATTCCTTGAATGAATAGATATGTAATATCTTGTTTTGCCAAGTTCTTTGGTACATAATATGTAAATTTGAATGGAGTCACTATAATACCCTCAATTACAATCACATTGAAATCATATTAATGTGAGGATACACCTATCTCCATGATTGGCCTCCTCATTTCTTCAAAGATTCTGGGCATTTGTGTCTCATTATTGGACACATATATGGAAGGATAAAAGAATTTACATATTTCCTTAATACATTATAAATATTTATGCCCATATATCTTTAAATATTATAAATGAATTAGAGAAAGAGAATAAGGTGACCAATGAGAGAAGGTTGTATGTGAAAAATTCACCATTTCACAACATGAATCAACTAAGTAGTACATCATATAAAAAATGCAACCTTTTCAAACTCTTATTATTTGTCATTTCAAAATATGAGAAATGATTTCTCATAGGGCATGTTTTGTATTATCATCAATCATCATTGCTAACAAAGGGACCCATAACTTGTTTATATGCATAATTTTAGATGCCCCATATAATCTATTCATAAGAAGCATCCCAAGTCTAACTCTTGGTCGGAATAATTTAATAGGGTAGGTGTATATTCTACCCTATTGACCTAGTGTTCATAATCCTCTACCTAGTCTAAGAGTACTTCTATGAGGTCATGGTTGTAAATTTGTTCTTTGGATACCATTTGATTATATACTATTGTAGGGTATAAAAACTTTTAATATTTTTCAAAGGCCATCCCAGCTATGAAATCAATTTTTCTTCCAATTATGTAAATAAATTATGTCCTCTTTACAAGTAGATATAGTGAAAAAAATATAGAAAAGGTCTATGTAGGGAAATGTTTTAGGTCCTAGTGTTGCCTTGTGTAGTGTTACATCCTAAATGGAGATATGAATTTGTGATAATTTATCAAATTGTGTGCCCCATCTTCATCATCTACTATCACTCAAGCCTTCTCTACCATGTGAAACATGAATTTATAGTGATTAAAATGCATGATCCCATGTGTGAAAAAGGTATATCTATAATCCTTAGTAGGGAAAGATGAAGAAGAGGTGACCATTATGATAGTTATGTGTTTGAACAATTATGAAAGAGAAGACAATGATAATACACCTATGAAAATTAATATGTGTTGATATCTTCACTCTTGAATGCTATTAGCTATTCTTTGAGGAATGTAATGGTAACCACTTGGGAAATGAGTTTCTATATCAATTCAAAATCCTTTTATTTTTCTTAATTTAAATCTCTTAGATAGCCATTACGTCATATAATTACATGTGGATTAATTGTGATAAGGTGGCCATTTTTTAGATTTATTAATTATCCTTGCCATTATAATTTAAATTTTTGAATTATTTACTAATTTATTTTCAAAAGTGATCTTAATCATCCATGTGTTGGATCTCATGACCTAAAAATCATGGGTCTCATAAATTCCCCTTTAGATTCTTCATGTTGGAATTATTGTCATTTATGTCAAAGGTCTAGCATTGGTGATAAAAGCATTGGTGATAAAAGCCCCATAGCAGATATTATCTAAAGGTGTCTTTAATGTTCATATTTTGGCTAAAATGTTTTGATATTTATTTAATATTAATGAATATATTTTTGGTTGGATAAAAGTCAAAAGAGGGCCCATGGAGAAGTCAAAGAGTCATGAGGTAAAGACAAAAGAGGAATGGGATTCATTTTCCCATGGAGAGTCATCTTGAGGAATTCCAAGAGTCACCAAGTGAAGACAAAAGATGGTATGGCACATTTTTACATGAAAAGTCACCTTAAGGAATTTAAAAGGTCACCAAGATAAAGATAAAAGAGGAAATGATGAATTTGATTATGAAGGGTCACCATATGACTTTTTAAATACAAGGATTCAAAGGTTCATGCAAGTTTGGCACCATTTTCTATGAGGAGTGAAGAGTCACAAAGGATGAATGCCAAAGGTCTTTTGGAAAGATATAAATAAAGGCTTGGGAAGATATTTTTAAAATGCAAGAGTGTGCATGGTTTGTAATTGTCTTATATAAGAAAAGAGGAGAGAATAGAAAGAGATATTGTAGAGTTCTATCATTTGTTGAGAAAGCAACATTGAGAGATAGTTGTGTTTTATACACAAGAGAGGTTGGTGCTCACAAATAGTTGCTATGTTGGTGATCAACAAATGGGCTCGTGCTATTGTAAGTTGGTGCTTAAAAACTTTGTAATTTTAGTTGGTGCTCATTCTTATACTTGAGATTTTTTTCCATGGTTTTTCCTACATTGGGTTTCCATGTAAAAATCTGGTGTCTCTCTCTCTTGTGTGGTGCATGTTATTTATTCATATCTTGAATGTATGGTTAAGTGGAGTTTGATTAAGTAAAAGTTTTATAAGATATATAATATACTGATTCACCCCCCTCTCATTATATTCCATTATTAACATTTGGTATCAGGCAAGTTCCTTTGGAAAGAGTTTTACAACTTGAAAGTAGATTAGGGAAAACATGATGGCTAGATCACATGAAGATTTTTCTATAAATAAGGCACCTTTGTTTGATGGGAAAAATTATGCTTTTTGGAGAATAAGGATGAGGACTTATTTGATGTCTCTTGGATTCAACATTTGGCAAGTAGTTGTGGAGGAATATGAAGAGCCATAGACACTTGTGATTCCTCTAGTAGAAAAGAAGGAATAATGATAAAGCTTTAAATGTTATTTTATGTGGTTTATGTCAATAAAAATTTGTTAAAGTTATCCAATGTAAATCTATTCATGAGACTTGGGTAAAGATTGAAAATATTTACAAAAGTGATGGAAAAAGCTAAGCTCCAGACTTATAGAAGATAGTTTGAGAGTTTGAAAATGGAAGAGGAAGAAAATATAGTGAGTTACCTTTTGTGGGTTGATCAAATAGTTAATCATATTCAAGGCCTTGGAGAAAAGTTAGAAGAATTAGCAGTGGTACAAAAGGTTTTGAGATTTATACCAATGCGATATGATGCAAAGGATTTGGCAATCGAGGAGATGAAGGATCTAGCTAAGCTAAAGATGGATGAACTACATAGTATTCTTACAGCATATGAGATGAAAACTAAACAAGAGAAACCCTCAAAAAGGGAAGTTTATTTCAAGACATCAAAGAAAGACAAGGCAAAGATTCAAGAATCAAGTAATAACTCTAGTGATGATGAAGATGAAAACATAGCTCTATTCATCCACAAGACAAAAAAGGCACAGGTAAATATCAAAGAAAATTACCTTTTAAATGTTTTAACTATGGAGAGATAAGATTTTTTTTAGCTAAGTGCCTAGATAAGAGTAATGGTGACAATGAAAAGGGAAGGTCTACATACACAAATAATTTCAAAGGCAAATTCAAGAAGGGATTCAAGAAGAAGAGTTTATACTTTCAAGATCCTATCTCAGCCGAAGACAGTGGAGTTAGTGATTCAGATGAAGAAGAGATTTTATTCATGACCATACATGAAGATTCCTCTACAAGCAAAAGTATAGAGGATCAAGAAGAAGAAAAAGATGAAGCTGAGGTGAATCAGGAAGGAGAACTCATTTGTGTCTTAGAATAATTAAAAGTTCTTGAGAAGAAGAATTGAAGATTGAAGTGCCAAATCAAGAAAAATGAAAAGGAGTCAAAAGAAATAATTGAAGATCTACAAGCACACATTGAAGAAGCCAAAAAGACTGAAGAAGATCTAATAGCTCAGTTACAAAAATTAAGTGAATAATGTGAAAGGTATGTTGTTGAAATTACCTCTTTAAAATTAGATCTTGAGAAAACAAATAAAGTAGTATATGATAGAGTAGCCAATGATTCAAAATTTGAGAATAGCACTAATATGTTGAATAAGATATTAGAAATTCAAAGATCAATGTCAGATAAGATAAGCATTGGATTTGAAAAAGAGAAAGGGGAGGCCACTACTTTCATAGACAAAGTTAACATAGAAAAAGGAAAGAGCTATGTTGAAGCTCTTACAAAAGAGGAAATGAAAAAAGAAGTTAAGACTATAGAGGACATCTCAAACAAAGAACATTGGTAAGAGCAGAGATACAAAAGGAAATCAAGTCAAAGATATAGAAATAGGTTTTATTTTTATGGTTACTATTTTTATTTTAATGAATATGGTCATAAAAAAATAGAATGTCAGAAAAGGCCTAACAATTTTAGAAACAAGGAGAAGGAAACTCATGCAGAGTCAAGCAGAAGCCATATCTCTTTTGCTCCTCTATCAGGATTTAATGAAGATACCATAATATGTTACAAGTAAAATAAATTTGGACACATATCCTGATACTATAGAAGCATGTTCAAGTTAGTCAAGAAGGAATAGATTTTCAAGGCTCCATTTATCAAGAAGAAAGTTTAGACAGTTTCATGGAAAAAGAAACAACCTAAAAAGTCTATGTTGGTGTAGACATATTTACATGAAAGAAATGAAGAAAATCCATGGTTCATTAATAATGGATATTCAAGGCACATGATAGGAGACAAGAGAAAGTTCATAACCTTGAAGAAGATCAATGGTGGCACAGTGAAATTAGGAGATAATACTACTGCCAAAATTGCCAAAAAAAAGTACACTAAGTTTGGATAATGGTAGAACTAAGAATAAAAATGTTTTGTATGTAAAATGTCTTAAGCATAATATTTTGAGTGTAAGTCAAATATGTGATCAAGAACACACACTAAATTTTTATACAGAAGGTTGTGAAAATAGGAGAAAAGATTTAGATGTGTTCATTGTGGATGCTTAGAGAACAGACAACAATTTATATATGCTATTAGATATCAAAGGTCAAAAATGTTGTTTGAGTTAAGTTGAGGAAAGTTGGCTATGACATAGGAATATGGGACACATAAATTTTGACAATCTTGTCAACATTAGCAAGAAACAAGTAGTTAGAGATCTTCCAAAGATTACAAAGCCCTCCAACATGTTTTGTGAACCATGTCAACATGGGAAGCAGGTCAGAAGATGATTCAAAACAAAAGAATACTCGACCACTTAGATGTTAGAGTTTGTTCACACTAATTTGTGTGGACCCATGAGAACTCAAATTATTGAAGGTGATAAATATTTCATGTTGCCTATTTATGATTTTACACGTATGACTTCGGTGATATTTTTAAATAAAAATTAGAAGCTTTTAGCCACTTCAAATCATTCAAGGCTTTTGTTGAGAATGAAACTAATTTGAAGATTAAGTGCTTGAGATCAGATCGAGGAGGATAATTCATGTTAGATGATTTTATTGAGTATTGTGAAGACCATGGGATAAACAAACATTCTTCAGTAGGTAGAACTCTACAGCAAAATAGAGTAGTTAAGTGGAAAAATAAAATAATTCAGGAGATGACAAAGACAATGCTAAATGAATTTAAGATACTAGATAAATATTGGAGAGAGGTAATAGGTAAAAAAATGCATATTCAGAATAGAGCATTGTTGATAGTCAATAATGAAAAGACTCCCTATGAGCTATGGAAAGGCAAACCATCTACAATTGATTATTTCAAATTTTTTGGTAGCAGATGCTTCATAAAGAGAACTGAAAAAAATTTGGGTAAGTTTGAATCTAAAATAGATGAAGGTATATTTCTTGGATATTCTAGAAAAATTAAAGCTTATAAATTTTATAACAAAAGAACCAAGAAGATTGTTAAAAGTGCAAGTGTCAGGATAGATGAATATGTAGTAGAAAGAGCCAATGATCTAGTGGATACTCCTAAAATCATTGAAGAAGAAGATTTTGAAGAATTAGATGAGGATGAGAAGGAGCAAAAGGACACCAAGAACCCATCCAAATATGTTCATAGAAATTATAACAAGATTGACATCATCAGGAATATAAATGAAGGAGTTTACACCAGAAGGATGATGGTAAGTTAATCTGAGCAAATAAATTTATCTTTGTTATCCAAAATTCACCCTAAATTTTTTTTAGAAGCTAAACATGATGATAATTAGGTTAAGGCAATGGATGAAGAATTAAGTCAAATAGAAAATAATGATGCTTAGGAATTAGTGCCTAGACCAAAAGATCAAAATGTGATAGGAAGAAAATGGGTTTACAGAAATAAGTTGAATGAAGATGGTGAAGTTACTAGAAATAAATCAAGGTTAGTATGTGAAGGATATGCTTAAATTGAGGGTATAGATTTTGAAAAGAATTTTGTACTAGTGGCAAGGCTAGAGGCTATTAGAATGTTTCATGCATATGCAGTGCTTACAATTTTCAAAGTGTTTTAGATGGATGTCAAATCTACCTTCCTGAATGGGAATATAGAAGAGGAGGTCTACATTGAGCAACTTGAGGGATTTATTCTCTCAAATTATAGTATCCATGTATGCAAATTGATGAAAGCATTGTATGGATTGAAATAAGCTCCTAGAGATTAGTATGCAAGACTTGATAAATACTTGCAAGATCAAGGTTCCAAGAGAGGTTTTGTTGATAGTAATTTCTACATCAAAATAAAAGGTAAGCATCAGTTGATTTTTGTGGTATATATTGATGACATAATATTTGGAGGAAATATTAAAAATATGACAAAATAATTTTATGATAATATGCAAGAGTTTGAGATGTCTATGATTGGAGAATTGTCATTTTTATTAGGGTTTTAAAAAAATTATTCAAATAAAGGAATTTTCATATCTCAAAGTAAATATGCCAAGGAAATGTTGAAAAAAATTAGTTTTGAGGATTATGCACCAGTTGGCACACCAATGGGTATAGGGAACAAGGTGAGTAAGGATGAAGATTCACCTATTATAGATCAATTTTTGTATAGATATATGATTGGTAGTCTTTTATATTTGATAGCATTAAGGCTAGACATCATGCATGCAGTAGGCATAGTTGTCAGATATTAGGCAGCCCTGAAGGAGAGTCATGTTTAGTTGGTGAAGAGAATATTTAGATATGTGAATCATACATTAGATTACAGATCTTGGTATCCCATAGGTATAGATTTCATTTTAGTTGCTTGTATAGATTTATATTGGGTAGGTTGTTTGGATGACAAAAAGAGTACAAGTGGAGGAATTTTCTTCTTCGATGATAGCTTAGTATCATGGCTAAGCAAAAAGAAAAATTTAATATCACTTTATACAGCTGAAGTAGAATATATTGTAACAGTATTGTGTTATACTCAAGTGCCTTCGATGAAGCAAAATTTTGAAGATATCAAGGTAAAATATGATGAACCTATTTCTATTTTTCATGACAACACAAGTGATATTAATATTTCTAAGAATCTAGTGATGCATTCAAGAGCAACACATGTTCCTATCAGATATCACTTTTTGACAGAGCAGGTTACAGATCAGTAGGTTAAGATGAAATATATCATTATTATAGAACAAATTGTAGATATTTTCACAAAGGCACTACCAAAAGACACATTCAAGTATCTGTAGGAGAAGTTGGGAGTAATTTATTTTACTTCATACTATTGAATATCATCATCAGTTGAGGGGGAGCTAAGTGTTAGCTATAGGATAGGCCCTTTGCTATTAATGTTAAAGGGAACAAAGAAAAAGAATAGGCACAAGAAATAGGTATAAGGAATAGGTGAAAAAATAAGTACAGGGAATAGATACAAGATGCTACAATAAGGGGCAGTTACTATATGTTTTTTAGATGGTAGTATGTGTAGGTTGGCATGTGTAGTACATGTTTTAGGATGTGGTAGTTTTAGTTTAATCTTTCCATCAATGACAAAGGGGGAGATTGTTGGAAATATTGTCATTGATGTCAAAGGTCTAGCGTTGGTGATAAGGCCCCATGGCATTTATTGTCTAAAGGTGTTTTTATCGTTCATATTTTGGCTAAAATGTGTTGATATTTATTTAATATTAATGAATATATTTTTAGTTGCATAAAATTCAAAAGAGAGCCCATGGAGAAGTCAAAGAGTCACAAGGTAAAGATAAAAGAGGAATGGGACACATTTTCCAATGAAGAGTCATTTTGAAGAATTCCAAGAGTCACCAAGTGAAGATAAAAGAGGGTATGGCACATTTTTCCATGAAGAGTCACCTTAAGGAATTTGAAAGGTCACCAAGATAAATACAAAAGAGGAAAGGATGCATTTGCTTATGAAGGGTCACCATATGACTTTTAAAATACAAGGATTTGAAGGATCATGTAAGTTTGGCACTATTTTCCATGAGGAGTGAAGAGTCACAAAGGGTGAATGCCAAAGGTCTTTTGGAAAGCTATAAATAAATGCTTGGGAATCTATTTGTAAAATGCAAGAGTGTCCATGGTTTGTAATTGTTTTATATAAGAAAAGAAGGGAGAATAGAAAGAGATATTATAGAGTTCTATCATTTACTGATTAAGAAAAATTGAGAGATATTTGTGTTTTATACACAAGAGGGGTTGTGATCCTGTGGGTTGGTGCTCACAAATAGTTGTGTTGGTGCTCGGAAAAGGGGTTGGTGCTCCTACAAGTTGGTGCTTGTAAATTTTGTAATTTGAATTGGTGCTCATTATTATACTTGAGATTTTTCTCTGTGGTTTTTTCCACATTGGGTTTTCACGTAAAAATTTGGTATCTCTCTCTCTCTTGTGTGGTGCATGTTATTTATTGCATATCTTGAATTTATGGTTAAGTAGAGTTTGATTAAGTAAAATAATTATAAGATATATAATATACTGATTCACCCCCCCTCTCAAAAAATTATGTGATTAACACTTCATTCATTGTGTGTTGTGTGAAAGTTTGTGAACTTTCCTACTACTCAAATTGAAATCTTATCTTGTGTGATCTTAAAATATTTATACCACTTGGCATAATTTGGTGATGTGCCCTTAGTAGGTCTTGACCCTTTTCTCATTTTTACTCTTTTACAACCTATAGGTTATCCACATGGGGCCTCAAATTGGTTAAATCTCTCAAAGTGTATATAATTTCATGGAGTTCATTAATCCTTGTTGTGAATTTTGTGACTACATGACTGCATGAAGTTACTTGGATTTTTTGAATATGCACAAAGTCCCAGAATGTATCCTAGATCAATCAAATTTTTTTAGGCTATATAAGTTAGTGAAACTTGTTTAAATTAGATATATATACTGATTGTGTTCATTTCACATGTAAATTATACTTAGGTAGACTCATGAAAACATTGTTAGATAAATCAAGGACATAAATTATAAGTTGAGACCATAAAAATAGAAGAAAATGCATGGTTTTCTATGATCATGAAGTTCCTAAAATTTAAAGTGTGAAGATTGAAAAGTGAAAATGACTCCATGAGTGTGTGAAAATCAGGGGATCCATGAAGCTACCATTCACTAAGATTTTAAATATAATGAAACACATGAACCTTATATAAATAAGTAAACATGAAAGTAATCATTAAACATTTAAAAGAGACACATATAGCCACCCAAAAAACATGAAATAATCTTAGATTTGGAAATAGATCTAGATCTTCAAAGTAAGTTAAAAACCTCATAAAGGCAAATATAAGGATAAATTCAATTTGTTTCTCTAATTGGCTTAAAACATTATATCTAAGTTTCAGATAAGTGGGTTCTCCATTTATTAAAAATAAATGGAGGAATTTTGGTCACAAAAAATGGTAACATTGAGTGAAAACATTATGAGATGTTTATAACCTAGAAATCTTGGTTCTTTTTATGGATAAAATCAACTGGTCATAACTAAAGTAATATGTTTTTGATAAAACTATGGATATGACATACTAGGTTTTAACATGTTTGAAGAACTATAGTATGTGTGTGAAGTGATTTATTTTACTTACCTTAATGACTTGAGATATGTCTCAAGAGTAATCACTTGAACAAAAAAATTTAAGGGTAGATATATTCCTCTTTTATTGTTATTTTTTATTTGAATATGGCTATGGATGGGAATGCTTGGGAATTGCTTTGTAGCCTTCAAGCCAAGAAGTTATGGCCATGACATACATATCATTGGCTCCACTCTAGGACATTATCCATTACTAATCAGGCATCCATATCCCTGATGGAAATTATCTAAATCATAATTTCAAGATAAATATATGGTTTTCTTTTAAAGATTTCATATTCTCCTCTTTTCCCTTTAATTTTTTCATTTTGTTTCTCAAAGGATTGGGAATCAATATAGCTAAGGTATAAAGATGGTCAAGAGTTTGATACAATGAATCTTCCTCTACCACTTTTTAGGTTCCTTAAGACATCATCATTGAATTATATCTTTGAATTTTTTTTAATACAATTTTTTTCTTAATTCATTCTAAAATATATCTCTAGATATTTAATGAAAATACATCTCAATCAAACAAAATAGTAAATATTTAGTTATACTCTAAGAAAACTATATGAAATAAATTAAGATAGATCTACAACTTATATAACTTAGTAAATCTAAGATAGGATAAGGTAATCAAATAACATCTATTGTAAGACTATTTATATCAAGAGAATGACCAAATTGGATCTGTTAAACTTAGACAAGGTATATCTTACCACACAATACCAAAGGAGAGGGTTCCAAATCCTCTAGGCAAAGGATACTATTCAATAACCTTAGATAGGTCTAATTAAATAAAATAAAACTAATATAGTGTTCACCAAATCTTGTGGCACAAATTCAAATGGTTAAACAAATAAAACAAATCAAGGGATCGTGGTAGGCAAATGGGGGCCTATATCACCTAAGGTGGAAGATGGAAAGAAAATACAACCCTATATATATATATATATATATATATATATATATATATATATATATTAAGTTTAAGTATAGAGTTAATATAATCAAGGATTTATACATTCAACACATATTAATTTATATATATATATATATATATATATATATATATATATATATATATATATCAAATGAAATAGTAAGAGTTAGGAATACTTACCTTTGGGTGAACCTATCAAGTCTCAATCTCTCCCTTGGCCAATGGTGATTTGTAAGAGGTTATTATGGATTTATAAGGATCACACTATAAAAATTATATATAAGATAAAATACTCCTAATTTTCATCCAATACTTCCCACAAGCTAAGTTATCAAGATGTTTGAGAGTGGTTTCAGACCTCTAGGAGCTATAATGCAAATTCTAGGTTTTAGTGGGTCCCTATTGGATTTCAGACCTATCCATATTTCAAGGTTTTAATATTTAATACTTAACCATATTTTAATGTTTCATGATTTTATGGAGACATCATAGGAGGTAAATGTATGGACACTTAATGAAACTGGATAGATAATAGGAATGATATGGTTAAATAACAAGCTTGCAAACCACCAATGGTCTGCCTACCCCTTTCCTAGTACACCCTTTAAGGCATGCACTTAAAGAGATTAAAAATTGATAGGTTCCTACAAAAGATAAAGTGTTAGTAAATGATAAAGTTTAAAAATATTAAGTGTATACATATGTCCCACCCAAAGCTTATCATGTGTCATAATAATGTAACATGGGATGTTGCTTTGAGAAAGAACATAAAAATACAAAAACTAAGATATTTAAAATTTAGTATGGAAATAAATATTTAAATTAAATAAAATTAACTAAAATTTCCATATACATAGCTTGACTTTTCTTTCTTTTGAATGACTGCATGAAATTATTATATTCTCAATCATGGAGGGCATAGTACCTACAAACCCTAGGTATACTATAATAAGAATAGAAAAATGTGTGCATACATAGGATGGTCAAAGTATAAATTAATAAATATCAAAATTTATCAAATTAATTATAAAATTGATAAGTCAATATCGTTAAGGCTAGGTTAGAACCAAAATACCAAGCATGTAATGATAAAATGATGAGAAATGAATGTTGAACACATGAAATCATGTAAAACATTGTAAGTAAATGAAATATAAATGTGATAAATATATCTAAGTAAATGAATGATAAGGAAGTAAATGAATGTAAGCCCATGTAAGATAATAATATTAAATCAAGACACTAAGAAAACATAAATGACTAAAAATGAGAATGTAAATCAAAATGTAAGACAAGCATGTCAAATGAAAAATTAATAAGGCATTAATGACTAAAAATTAAATGTAAATCAAAATGTAATACAATAATTTCAATTCAAACATAAATAAAAACATGTAAGTATGTCAATTATCTTATAGAATATAAGTGAAGTCCACAAAAATAAAACAAGAACATGATGGATAAATGAAAATAAAAACCTCTAAAGGATGAAAAATCAAACTTAGTGATTTTTATAAAATGTTATGTAATAAAACACAACCACCTAATGAAATGACAAGTATGATAATAATATGGCATGGAGAGAAAATTTGAAGGGATGTTTGTGAGGAAAACCTGGACCTATATGAGGTATTAAAATACAACTCACACACTATAAACCAAAAGGTTTAATTAGGTATATGTGATCAACTAAAATAAATATCCAACAAGGGGATAATAAGAATAATGTGATGTAGATAATGAGTGTGAGGTGCCACATGGGTGATGTGAACATCCTTAGCAAGAATGAGATACACTGGGAAAGTGAGCAAGGCTAAGAACTATCAACATTAAGGAATTAGGACACTCTAACTAATGAACACAAATATTGGGATAACAAGTGAAGTGCATATATCATCCCATTAAGGCTATGTGTATGACAAATAAAATAGATCCCACCTTCCCATAATGTGTTTTCCATTCCTTAGGACCCCTTATAGAGTCATCAATCTACTAAAACTATTTGGTACTTATGTGATAAAGTAAGTGGAACTATAAGTATATGTTATAATGACACATCCTACCCAAGTCTATTATCCCACCACACCCCAATGGAACTCAACTCTATTGTGAGGCCAACTATGCATTTTGAGCTTCCACTAAGATAAATATGTGCCGAATATCACCTCTTTTGGTGTGATCTAACATTTAATATTATTTTTACTTTTTGATAATTGCCTTTTATTTCAATAATGTTTTCAATTTTAACTCTTTTATATTTTTATATTCCTCCTTCATATGTATTTTAAGAACCAATCATAAGTGAAATAGGTTACAAACACAAGATAGCTTACACTTGGTCACTAGAAGAAAAGACCTAAAGACCATGGTGTCTAAATATTCCTAGTCTTGCCCACAAACAAGTATGTGATCTCAAAACTAACCTATGTGTGCCTCAAATTAAACTAAATAAGGAAAATGGTGGGTATAAGTATGTGATTTAGGTTTGATTTTTGTTAGTTTTTTAGTATTTCCTAGGCCTATTTTAAATGGTTAATGCTATAATATTTTGTTAGTGTGTAGTATTACTTGAGTGTGTAATATGTAGGAGAAAATATATTTATTATAGTGTGTAAATGAGTTGTTATGAAAAAATATCATAATCAATATGGTTAGGCTTGTGAGATTGCTTTTAATGAGTGGGTTGTTGTAATTGACAAGGTTTGACTCTTTCATATAGGAGATATCAAACCTATATATATATATATATATATATATATATATATATATATATATATATATATATATATATATATATAAGCTTTGATTATTGCCTTATTTGAATCGGTTATTTGTCACATTTGGTATCAGAGTAGTTATGGATTCATGAGATATTATATGGATCAAAACCATTATTGTTCATGTTTTCCCTAGTTTATGAGAGGAAATAATTTTGATAATATATCCTAAGGTGGTATGTTTATTATTGTAATAATGTTAGCACATATTAAGGTAACTTATACCACTATTGTTTTGTGTGTACTAATTTTTACATCATTGTCAACTTTGATCAATATATAATTCCTCAATAAACCTATGATCTAAGCATGCTATTCACTATAGTATTTAGGTGTGTACAATAAATTAAGATAGATCTAAACTTATCTTACTTAGTAAATCCAAGATCACATAAATTAATAAACATCCATTATAACACATTTTGTATCATAAGAATGATCAAATTGGATCTGTTAAACCTAACTAAGAGAGAAATTATCACACAACACTAAAGGAGAGGGTTCCAAAGCCTCTTAGTATCTAATACTATGAAATAACCCTAGCTAAGTTTGAGTACAATAAATCAAACTAATATAGTGTTATCAAAGCATATAACACAAAGGTGGATGTTTAAATAAACAAAAAAATCAAGAGATCATGGTAGGAAAATGGGGGATTCGATCACCTAAGGTGGAAGATGAAAAGAAAATAAAACCATATAAATATACGAAGTTTAAGTATAGATGTAGTATAATCAAGGATTTATATGTTCAAAACTATTACCTTGTGCAATATCTACATATCAAATGAAATAATAAAAGTTAGAGATACTTACCTTCAAGCAAACTTGTCGAGTCTCAATCACCTACATGGCCAATGTTGTTTTGCAAGACATTATTATGTATTTATAAGGATCACATAATAAAATTAATATCTAGGATAAAATCATATTACTTGCATCCAAGACTTACCACAAGATAAGATATCTTCCCTCAAAGGTAAACCCTAAGCAATGGATCATTCAAATGTAGATGTAGAAGAATTATGAGCTATAACAATATAAAAATGAATGTTCCTCTCTATTGGATTCAAATTAAGGTTGTATTTATAGTAATGGTTAGGTCCTAAACCTTATGACCAACAAGGTCATCAAACATGACCTTTTTTATAAAAATTTATTGTTAGGTCTCGAACTAGGTCAACTTGGCTGACTTAGTTCTATAATGTGTGTCGTAACTTTTATAACAACGTTGACCAGGATGACTTAATATGAAAAATGGGTGATATGGTTAACCAGGATAAATTTTTAATAAAATTAGATACCTAGTTAGGGGCTATTGATAAGGGAGATTGCTTAGGGGATCAAGGCATGAAAGGTGTTGAAATAAGCAATATATATGTATGTATGTATGTATACATACATACATATAAGTATAATAATATCAATTTTCATGTCTAAATGTAAACTTATACTTTAATGTATATTATATACATATACTTTTAGAATGTTTGAGAGTGGTTTTAGACTTTTAGGAGCTATAATGCAAATTTTAGGTTTTGGAGGGACCTATTGGATTTCAGACTTAGCCATATTTTAATATTTTAGACTTAGACATGTTTTAGGGTTTTTGGATTTTAGGGAGACATCATAGGAGGTAAATTTATAGACAATATAAGGAATCTAGGCTAAGATTAATAATGATACCAATGATCTTCCCACCCCATTCTTGATACACCCTTTAAGGCATGCAATCATAAGGATCAAAACTTGATAAGTTACTACAAAAGAGAAAGCGTTAGTAAATGATAAAGTTTTATAAATATTGTGTGTATATATTCCCCACCCAAAGCTTATGATGTGTCATAATAGTATATATAACATGGGATGGTACTTTAGGAAAGAACATAGCCAAAAAATAAAGAGCTAACTTAAATGAGGTACTAAAATAAATGTTGAAAGTAAATGAAAAAAAGTGAAAGTACCATATAGATAGCTTGGCTTACCTTTTTGTTGAATCATTACATGAAAATACCATAGTCTAAACTGTGGAGGGTGTAAATACCATAGTCTCAATTGTGGGGGGTGCAATACCTACATTTGAGAGATCTTAAGGATAAAAGACTAGAAATAGAAGCAAAGAATATGTACATAAGATGGTCAAATTAGAAATGGAAAAATATTAAAATTTATAAAATCACTTGGAAAATTGGCAAGCCAAGATCATAAAGGCTATGTTAGAACAAAAACACTAAGCCTGTAAATGAAATAATGATGAAAAATGAATGTAGAACACACTAAACAATGTGAAAAAAATGTAAAACATTGTAAGTGAAACATCAATGTGATAAAAGAAACATATGTAATTAAATGATGTAACCTCATGTAATATAATCATATCAAATAAAGCACAAAGAAAACATAAATGACTGAATAATGAAAATGTAAGACAATCATGTCAAACAAAGTATGAAAAAAAGCATAAATGATTGAAAATGAAATGTAATTCAAGATGTAAGATAAGCATGTCAAGTCAAACATAAATAAAAACAAGTAATTATTTAAAATTTCCTATGTAAGATAAGTGAATCCCATAAAAATGAAAATCTCTAAAGGATGATGACTCATACTTAGTGCTTATTCTAAAAATTGATGTAAGAAAATAGACCCACATAATGACATGACTAATGTGATAATAATATGGTGTGGTGAGCAAATGTGAAGGGATGTTTGTGATAAAAACTTGGTTCTATCTAAGGTATAAAAATGTAACCTACAGACTATAAACCAAGAGGCTTAAGTAGGTATATGTGATCAAGGATATGATCAACTAAAATTAATATCTAAAATAGGGAAAGATGGAGTAATTTTATGTAAAAAAGGTAATGTGAGGCACCACATGGGTGATGTGAACATCCTTGGCATAAATGAGACACACTAGGCAAGTGGGCAAGGATAGAAACTATTGGCATCAAAGGCTTAGAGCACTTTAACTAGTAAACACAAAGCTTGGGTTAATAAGTGAAGTACATAGATCATCCCATGAAGGCTATATTGATGAAAATTAAAATAGATCACACCTTCCCAAAACATGATCCCCTATCCTTAGGACCCGTTATAGAGTCATTGATCTCATGTGAAGATTGGGTACTTTGTGATAAAGTAGGTGGAACTATAAGTATATGATATAATAAAACCTCCTACCCTAGTCTATTGTCTTATTGCACCCAAATGGACCTCAACTCTATCATGAGGCTAGCTATAGAGTTTGAGGTTTAATTAAGATAGATATCTGTTAAAGATTATGTCTTTTGGTGTTATCTGACTTATCAGATTATTTTTACCTTTTTATCATTGATTTTTTTATTTTATGATTTGTATTTGAACTCTTTTGTGTTTTTATATTCCTCCTCCATATGGATTTGGAGAACCAATCATGAGTGAAATAGGTGAAAAACATAAGAGAGATTACACTTGGTCACTAGAAAAAAGGACCTAAAGGCCATGGTGTCTAAAAACTCTTAGGCTTTCCCAAAAGTAAGTGTGCAATCTCAAAATAAACCTATGTGTGCCTCAAATAAAAGGAAGATAAGGAAAATATGGGGATTGTGAGAGATATATCTAGGTAATAACTGATACAATGATGCATATGCTTGTAGCTGATCATAAGGAGGTAAAATAGTATTATGAAAAGGACATGATATGTTATGATATTCATGTAACTAGGAATTTGTACTAACATACAAGGGATCTAACACAAACACCAATGAAAGTAGTAGTCATCCCAAAAGAGGGGGAAATAAAATGGTCATCCCAAAATAGTGGAAAGAAAATAAGGACCAAATAATCCTAAAGAGACTAAGGGAAATAATGATAAAATGTGATAAAATTAAAATCTCAAAGGTGCTACCTAAGAACCACAAAGGAAATAAATGCCAAATGTAGTGTGATATAAAACCAAAGAACTAAAAAGGTGATAATGGTGTTAGTAAGGTTAAATAAAACCAAAGAACACAAAAGAAATAATGGTTTAATTAAAATGAAACTAAACAAAATACAACACATAAAAATAGAGAAACATGAGACAAAAATAACAATTAAAATATATGTAACATCTATATCAAAGATGAGATTGTGAAATACAAGCCTATGTATCTTGGAAGGTTTATTGAATTTGAATTTGTTTATTATTATGCAATATATTGTAGGATGCCCCAAAGGATAATGTGATAGAGGGATGGGAATCATAAGATGCCCCAAAGTCTTAAGTGATATGTGGATGGGCATTGCAAGATGCCCCAACATTTAGTGGAGTGAGGTGAATTTGAACAATTATAATAAACTACATTGGTCTTATAGGTGTAGTTGGAAACAAGAAAATGTGTTGGTATATTATATTTTGAGGATGTTTAAATTGACATATGAATTTTAAGAGAGATATGAAGAGGTATTTAAGGGAAAGGAGGACCATTTATGACATGCTTTAGAGTAATAATTTAAACTAGGTTCTCCTTGGGTTCGTGTGACCTAAGAGGTTGAGGTTTTATGAATGCAATCACTCGTTTAAGGTTTTTCATGTTAACTATCATTTCCTTATTATTTTAGGAAGAAAGATCAACTATGGTTCAAAAAAAATTAGTGGATGAGGTGGAGGTATGGGGTAATTGTTGATTATTAGTTAGGTGATATTGATGTGATTATGAGTCTTTCAAATGGGCTTAGAAGTATTGAAGATAGTCTCTATAACATTGTTTTGTAAGAGTATCATGATTTAAATGTGGACCAAACAATAAGGTAATAAGGAATTGGTGAATATCATGACAAGTCTCATGAGAATGACCTATCATATCATGCCACAAAAAAAACTTATCAAGATTGTATAATTTTGGAGGAGGTTTGGAAGGATCAAAGCTCATGGGTTTGAAGGGTGGTGATTTATTATTCAATTATTATAGACTTAATGGAGGATGCATTGGGTTAATATTTTTTGAATTGGATGCTCCCTTTTGAGGTTAGGAAGGCTTAGATGAATCAATGTTATGAGAGAATTATTGGAGATATTCCTTAGTAGTTACTTGAGTTGATTTAAATTAACTCATAATAAAGTCTTTCCTTTTTACTTGGTCTAAGGATTCATCTAAAGTTTTATGTGAAAACATTTAAACTTTGTATTAAAGAGAAGTTTTAAGAGTGGTAATAAATAATTTAAAAATATTATCACCATAAGTGTTATGGTCTTTTTTGTGAGCTAGAGACTTTCATCATTTGATTAAAGTGAGAGGGAATTTATTAGGAAGTTGTTTGGCTTGATGAAATGACTAAGGTAATTTTTAAGGTCATTATGTTGGAATTAATTCACTAAAGAATTGACTAAATCCTATAGTTATGTAAAGGAATGTATAGGAATTTGATTATACCATTCAAGTGCATCACCAGCAAAAATTTTGGCTAGGAGCTTGGTGGTAGCAAAGGTGTTAGTTTGGACCCATTCTTTATAGAGATTGCCAAAACTTTTGAGAAAGATATCATGATATTTAGTCCCATCATATGTTATAGTTGGGTATATATGTCCAATGTCTATAGATATAAGAAGTGGAGCTAATGGTTCATTTTGAAGATGTTGAACCATTATGTTATGCATGAGAAGTTAAGAGATGATATGTCCATTAACATATCTAAGAGGAGGATGGATTTTTTTAATTTGATTAAGTCATGATGATTGGAGATGGTTGACTATAAATTTTTAATATATGAGATTGTATTTGCTTCATTTGATTGATATGAGTCATTTTTATATTGGTAATTTGTTTAATTATTTAATCAAAGAATTGAATGGTATCAATGGGAAGAGTAGGATTTTTGGGTAAAGTATTCCCAACATTAGAATTAGGATGAGAAATAGGGTTAGTAACTTTAACTTTATTACATTGTGGTTGCCTTGATGATGCAAAATTTAGGTTGCATGATGTAGTAATTAATTTGGGATTAAGAAAATAGGAAGGAAGGAATTGAATAGTTTCATCTAAATCCTATATTATGTAGTGTTCTTGAATTGGAAGATGAAAAGAAGACATAATTATGAAATAAAACTAGATCGACCACCTAATGAACTAGGGAAAAATAGGCTAGAAAAAACTAGGTTGGCCACCTAATGAACTAAGTTGGCTACCTACTGAATTGGGTAAAAAATAATCCAAAACAAACTAGGTCAACCACCTAATAAACAAAGTTATCCACCTACTAAACTAGGGAAAAAATAGGCTAAAACAAATTAGGTCAGCCACCTACTAGGTTGGTATTCTTAAAATCTACTAAGTTAGATTGGACCTATAGGGTTGAATAGGTAAATCTAGTTGGTTTATAGAAGGAAAAGTAGTGGTCTAAAATTATACTAGGTTAGCTAGGAGCTACAAAGTTGACCAGGTCAATCTAATTAAATTATGGAAGTAAAAATAGTAAATATAAGTCATACTAGGTTGGCTAGGACCTACAAGGTTAGACATATCAACTTAGTTTATTTTCGAAAGGAAAAGTAGTGGTCTAAAATTATATTAGATCAGTTAGGACCTATAAGGTTGTCCATATTTACTTAATTTATTTGTAGGGAAAACAAAAACAAAACTAAGTCAACCATGTCGACTTAGTTTGTTGGCAGGGCAAATAGACATAAAATTTTAACAAGTTGACTATGTGATACATTTTTACAGAACAAAAAAATTGGAAAAGATAAATTAAAAATTTGAAATAATGAGTAATTTTATTTAAAAATAGAAATGACAAACTAAGATAATTGATATAATTGAAGTACTAAACTAGTTAGAAGGAACCTAAAAAATATAACTATTTCAACTAGGTTGAAGTAGTTGATTAACTGAGGGTGTTGAAGATCTAAATATTGACTAGGTCATTCAGTCTTGATTGAGCCCTATAGAACATAAAGGTTAAACAAGGTTGAATAGGTCAACATAGTCTATAAAAAAATAGAAACTAAAAATAGTAAAATAAGACTACGTCAGCTAGCATGACCTAGTTGGCTTAAAAACTTAATTTTTTTTATATAAATGAACCAGGTTGACTAGCCTAACCTAGTTGGATATAAATGAAAATTTAGAAAATAATAAAATTAACTAGGTCGACCAATATGACCTATTTTACTAGAGATGCAACCCTATAAGTAAATGACAAAACTAGGTTGACCAGCATGACCTAGTTTATTTATAAATCCTTGATCTAAAAATAGATAAAATGATTGGTTAGACTAAAATGACCTAGTTTAATACAAAATAAAACCTACAAATAGAGGATAAAATTAGGTTAAATAATGTGATCTAGTTAATTATGGATCCTGAATATACAAACAAAGAAAATGATTAGGTCGACCAACATGACCTAATTGACATTAGAAGGAAAATTTTAAGTAGAGGAAAAAATTGGGTCAACCCATGTGGCCTAGTTGACTATGGATCTTGTATCTATAGATAAAGGTTAAAACTAGATCAAAAAGTACAATCTAGTTGACTATAAATGAAAATTAAAAATGTAAGGGTTAGATTCACATTAGGTTCACTAGAATGTATGCAAAAAATAAAGATAGATAGATAACTTATTTGACTTAGTAAATCTAAGACTAGATAAGGTAATTAGCTAACATCTATTGCAATATTATTTATATAAGGAGCATGACCAAATTGGATCCACTAAACCTAACCATGGGATATCTTATCACACAACACCAATGAAGAGGGTTCTGAATCCTCTAGGAAAATGATACTATGCAATAACCCTAAATAAGTCTAAGTACATAAAATAAAACTAATCTAGTGCTCACCAAATCTTTATATACAAATGGGGATGGTTAAATAAATAAAACATATCAAAGGATCATGGTAGGTAAATGGGGGCATAGATCACCTAGGGTTTAAGATGGAAAGCAAATAAAATCCTATATTTATGTTAAGTTTAAGTATAGAGGTAATATAAATAAGGAGTTATACATTCAAAACATATTAATTTATACAATATCTATCTTTTAAATGAATTAAAAAGAGTTAAGAATACTTAACTTTGGACGAACCTGTCAACTTTCAATTTCTCCCTTGGCCAATGGTTCTTTGCAAGAGGTTGTTGTGGCTTTGTAAGGATCACACTATATAAATAATATCTAGGTTAAAATACTCATAATTTTTATCAAAGACTTACTACAAGAAAAATTATGTTTCCTCCAAGGAAAACCCTAAACAATAGCTCCTTCAAATTTAGATTTAGGAAAATCATGAACTGTAATGATGTGAAAATTAATGTTCCTCTTTATTGAAATTATATGAAGGTGGTATTTATATCAATGGATAAGTCCTAACCCTTTAAATTTTTTATCTAATAAGGTCAACTATCATGACCTTGATTTCAAATTTATTGGCTGGCATTAAACTAGGTCAACCTGGCTGACCTAGCTGCATAATATGCCATAACTTTTTCAACTTGGTTGGCCATGGTTGACCTAGTAGGAAAAATATTCAACTAGGCTAGCCATGACTGACCTAGTACAAAAATGGTTGGAAATAAAAATTTAGCCAACCCTATACTATATGGATGACTTAGTATAATATTATTTTAGCTAACCTTGTATAGGGTGGCCAACTTAGTATGAAATAATGGGTGATAGGGTCGACCAAGCTGACTTTATAGGAAAAGTGGCTGACCTAGTTAGGGGATATTATAAATGGATATTACTTATGGGATTAAGTCATGAAAGGTACTAAAATAGGTAGTATATATAAAAAATAAACATTCAGACATGGACATATAGCTTTTTATACTTTAATTTATATATAAATACACACACACAAACACTCTTTCAAGATGTATGAGAGTGGTTTTTGACATCTAGGAGTTATAATTAAAATTATAGGTTTTAGTGTGTCCTATTGGATTTTATAACTAGCCCATATTTTATAATTTCATTATTTCAAACTTAGCCATATATCAGGGTTTCAAGATTTCAAAGAGACATCATAGGAGGTAAATGGATGGACACTCTAATAAATCTATATAGATAGTAAGAATGATATGGTTAAACAATAATCTTTTGAATCATCAATGGTCTATCCACCCCTTTCCTAGTGCACCCTTTAAGGTGTGCACTTAGATATATTGAAACTTGATAGGTTCTTTTAAGAGATAAAGTGTCAATAAATGATCAAGTTTAAAAATATTATGTGTATACACAAACTAGATCTAATAAAATAAAGAAAGTAATGTCTAACTACAAAAGTAAAATATTCTAAAAGTAAAATGAGATAAAATGAAGCTAATTCAATTATACTCTAATCATACACTACTCATAAACTAAAACTCAAATTCGGTCCAAAAGAAACAAGGATGGAAAAACCATAAAGTAATGCTTTAAGTATTGTTCATTCACCGAGATTAGACCAAACCACAATGGGTCCTCTAACTTTTCTTCTCATGTGATTTATCCCAAATTAGGACAAAATATGTAATTATAAAATCTTATATCTTTTCTCTCTTATCAAACCAATACTTGGATATATCTTATTTTTTGGACATTTTACAATGATTAGTCTTGTGCATATTTCATCCAAAAAATGTTTAACAATATTGATTGTATTCAGTCATCATATCTCATATATTATTGAATGAATTGGTAGGTATCTAACTTTATTTTAATATGAAATATAGGTTCTTTTCAATATACAAGTAAGAATGGAGAAGACTTTGACACTTGTTTATATCTATTTGATCATCCCATAATGCACACTAACTTATTGTTCTCTTTTTAGTTGATTTATTAATTTCATGAATGAGGTTTTTTCTCATAGATTTGTGACTCCATTCTCTTTTAAATAGTAGTTAGAAGAGAAATTCAAAGGGTATTTATTACCATATGTCCACTTGGTAAATTTTACATAATGAATTGTAGGTTCTTTGTTGTAAACTAGAGAAAAAGGAGTGTCAAACCTAGTAATGATGTTCTCCTCAATAAGTTTGATGATATATTTGGATATGATATTATTTTTGGTTACTAATTTAGTCTACCATGCATATTATTCTATGGTTGTTAACACAAATTCATGACAATTTGTATAGTTAGGATTGATGACACCAAAAATAATCAACCCTTATTAAGCAAATGGTTTTCTTTCTATTACTGATTGTAATGGCATGGCTACATGTTTTCTCTTTTAGTGAACGTATAGAATTCATGTAAAGTCCTTACATTATTATGGACATATATGAAAATTATAGGCCATTAGTATACTTTTATTAATATCTTATGCATTATGGGATTTCCATAAGGGTGACCACTTCCTAAATTTTCATGGAAATTACTCATGATTTCATTATCTTATGTCTTGTTCATGCACCTAAGGTATATTTCATTATAATTTTTATAGTATATGACTTATTTTTTAATCATGTAATGAATTTATTTTAATCTTAGATCCCTCCTCTGTTCTTTATTCAATTTTAGAAGACATCTTCCATATATTAGGTGATAAATGATATTGGCATAACATTCATCATATGTAATCTAGGTTTAATATATTTTCATTATTGTGGTGCTTGGATAGACCTTTGTTATCAACTACATGGTACCATAACCTCTCATCATTTGGATATTTTAATTTTAATTCCATACCCTTGTAAATTATCCATCCATTTTCCTTTATGTTCTCCAAGTTCATTCAGTCTAAACATGAGTTTAATATTAGGTGTGAGTAAAATAGCATAGAATTTATTTCAAATTATTTAATGTATTTATGGCCTTGACTAAGGCATATGATTTCTTGTCTAATACATAATATTTTAGTTTTATGTATATCATATTTGTGCTCATGAATGTGGTAGGGTGTTCCTCTTCATCAATCTTCATTATCAATGCAACATCTATGTTGTGATCTGAGGTGAATAAATACAAATAAAAATCCTTTTTAAAGTCTAAGATTATCAAAAATAGGGCTTGCATAATCACATATTTGATGTATTTGAAGGTTGATTTGGATTAAGGTGTCCATTCCATTCTTGTATCTTGTTTCAACAAAGAATTAAGAGGTCTAACAATCTCAACAAAACCATACACAAATTTACATTAAAAAATATTTTTTCCATATAAATATTTTAATTCCTTCTTAATTTAGGAAAGAATATTTTTGAAATATCACTATCTCTTTTAGGGTTAAAAAATACCTTATGTGGTGATGATATTGACCAGTTACTTACTCTCAATAATACTAAAGACACTCTTTTGGATTCAAGTATGTTCCATACTAACTTCATCTTTCAAATAATTTTTGTAGATGATAAAAACACTATAAAATGTGATCATAAAATACATTTACATAATCCATGTAGATAATAATACATTACCAAATTAAACCTTGGTATGAAAAATACATTCCATGTTGAAATGTGGCACCTACATTAATCAATTCAAATGACATTATTTTCTATGCAACATTCCCCATTATTTTGTAAACTATATTTTGATTTTATCTTCTTTGTCAACCAATACTTGGTTATAGCCTAAGAAGCCATCCATGAAAGACCATATCAAAACCTTTAACCATTTCGATGACTTCACTAAGAGATGGTAGAATATATTTATCTTTTTTTTGAAGTTCTATTAAGTTTTCTAAGTTCAACACAAAGTATGTTTATCCATTTTGACTATGGACAAGCACCAGGTTAGCCACCCATGTGGAATGATGGAATAAGTGATTTTAGATAAGAGTAGTTTTTGAATTTCCTTATAAATAAGGCACTCAAGGATGGGGTTAACTGGATTTTATCTCTGCATGAAAGGTGTTTGGGTTTCCTTAAGTGAAATGGAATGTGTTATTAAATGTGGATTAAATATTTTAAGGTATTTTTATGTCTAAATGATCCTATCCTTTTATTATGTTAGAATGTTAGGTCTTCAAAGTAAGATAGAAACCTCACAAAGGAAAATGAAAAAATAAATTCAAGTCATTTCTATAATTGGTTTCATAAATTTGTATATGATTTTAAAATAAGTGGGATCTCCATTTATTAAAATTAAATGGGTGTGTGTTGATCACAATAGTAATCATATGATAAGATATGGGATGCGCAAGTAGGGGGAATTTTAGTAAGATGAAAGTTAACAAGAGGGCCCATATATTTACCCAATTTAGACCAAATTAGATAAATGTATACAAGTGTGCTAAATTAATATAAATTAACACTAAATAGATTATGCAAAGCTATTTTTAGGTGTCTAAATTTCCCCCACTTTGAGGTGCATATGTAAACATTCATTCTAAAGTAGAAATAATATGTAAAAAGGATACAAGTTCACATCTATACCTGTTTTGACACCCAAATTTTATAAACTCAAGGCCACCACTCATTAAAGGTTTAAATATTAATGGAATTAATGATAGGGTTTCTCTCAATGTGTTTTAAAGATATTTTAATTTAAGTGATCCCATTTTTATCGGTAATCCTTATGGATTTTACTTTATCACTTGTTCATTATTATAATTCCAAATGGGTTTGTGCTTTAGATATCTTATCTTATGTTTCTATTCTTTAATTTTTATTATTCATTTAAATCCCATGTGTCATATATCTAGGAATGATTTGGTGCTTTCCTCCCTTGAATATAATATCCATGTACCAAATAAATTATAAAAGAGTTAGTAAAATGGAAGAGGAAAATATTCACAAAGTTATGACGACCATCACATGATTATAAGAGATTTACATGCTTAACATGATCATTAAAAGAAAAAATAGAAAGGAAGATTCACATAATTATGAAGGTTATAAAAAAAACATTCTAAGTTAGAGTGTTTTGTATGATTATGACATCATCATAAAATTACATAGAGTATCATAAAGATAAATGCTTTGCAAGTGAGTTAGAGCACTATAATGCCATAACACCTTCAAAACATTGGAAAAATTATAGATGAAAGAAAGTCAAAGGAAATAAGTAATAAAAAAATGTAACCAATATTTCATTTATTACTGCTTAAGGTATGTTTTTTTGGGAATCCAAAAGAAAATTCACTTCATAAATACATTAAAGATTTACTTATATCACACTATTGATTGAAAACTATTCCTAATTTAGTGACCTCAGGATTTTAAAATATTTTTCTTGATATAAAAAATGACACTTCGAGTGGTTAAAAACTAATTTATATTAAAAATATGATCTAAAACCTTTCCCTTATGTTTATTAAAATACCCCTCAAAGCCTCTTATTAGAGATGGATAAGGAAACAATCGACCTTAGAATTATATTTATGAGTGCTATGATGATCTTATAAATTGTAATGAAAATTATAAAAATGGAAAGAAAGGTTCACAAGAAAGTAAGATCATGCATATAAATTGTTACCTCATTTAGAGAAATAAGTATGGAAATTATTTTAATCATACATATTGGGATTAATTTTATAAGGATAAATTCTCAATGAACTTATCCTTCTGAATTTATCCATGCTTATGAAAAGGGTTGTGTGAGTTGGGACGTTCTACCTAAATTTTCACTATATCCCCAAAATGTAGGTAATGACAATGTGTCAATTTTACTTAAAGGTATGTAAAACTAGGTGTAAAAATATTGATGCAAAAGATGGTAGATATTAGATTCAATCCTTGTGATGTGAAGGATGAAACACGTTGAATGTGCTTCAAGATTAGTAGTGTGTGGTGGAGGTCGAAACAAAATCATTTCCATATTATTCATGGGGTGTATAAGCTAATTTATCCACTAACATTTATATCTCAACAACCTTCAATGGCCATGCATGTTTCTCTTTGAGGCTCCAAAAATTATGGATAATTTAAGTAGTCTTTTGCAACCAAATGTTTCATACTCTCTTTAGAGGGAAAGTACCAAAGCTTTGTAGAGTTATAAAATTAATTTTTTGTTACATCCTAATTTCTAAATAAGCAAATTTACTTGAATACCCATGGATTTTTATGGTTGGTAATTTGATTTTATTATTATTAACTAAGTTGTATGTCATAGCTTGTTATGGGATAGTTGAATGTTGCTTTGATTACATGATTTCATTTCTATGAGCTAGTTATATTGTATATTCTTTACATTGTGACCATTTTAATTTGTTATTGCAACAATATTTCATGATATATGTCACGATGTTATGGACTAACTACATTCTTGTTGTAAGTTTGATGTAGGAAAGATTTATCCCACAAGGCATGACTAAGGGAGAGACTCATCATAGAGGGTGGCATAGATGGAGGTGTTGGGGGACGACAAAGGAATGGCTAGAACCCATGCACACACCACATTAAATAGTACACATTTTATGCATAGTTCGGATTGTTAGCATTAGGACATTTTGATGTTGTCTACATTTAGATAATTGTTTATGCATATTATTTGTGTTGGCTCAGTTTAATACTTATGTGGAATTAATCTTGTGTGATTGCACTGTGGTTGTTATAAGTAGATTCGGATGTATAATGTTACTATGTGCTCATGCCATGCTTATTAATGTTTTTTTAGAACATAAATTTGTGTGAATAGTATCTAATTACTATTGTATATAGACTAAAAATAATGTCTTTTTAATGTTTAGAACATTAGCTAGTTATCTATATGATATTTAGGAGTATCATTATGTGGCTTAACACCTTAATATCATTATGGGCTATGTGGGTCAAAGTTGTAGACCTATAGAGAAAGAAAATAATCAAATCCACTCTCCTCACCATGGTTATCCAAACAACACGAAGTAAGTATGATTTGTCAAATGAAATGAATTAGATTCAATCCCATTTTGAAAGAAATATTATTCTAGGCACTTGACAAAATTCAAATATCTTGTAGAGAATATGAGAGTTTACGTTCTTAATTTTTTAAATTTTTGCTAGGTAAAGCATTATGTAAAGTGATAACTGCCAAAAATTTCTATGTATATTTGTATAGACTACAAACTCTAATTTTTCCTAATTTATTGATACAAATATCAATTGATTAAATAGAAATCTATGATAGAGTTTGGTTAATAAATAGAACTCTGTGTGAACGTGATGCAGGAGCATCAACCAAAAGTTGTCAAATTTCAAGTTTTGGTCATTAGTGGACTAAATTTAGTCAATATTAGGTGATAATGTGTGTCAAGGGACCTATTCAAGGTTTATTAAAGTGTATAAAGTCTCTAGGAGTCTTAGGTTGAGTTCTGAATATGTTTGGAGTTTTCCCTCCAAAACCAATGTTTTGAAAATTCAAATATTCAAATGAGTTTAGAAGGGTCATTAGAATGTTTGTAATGTATAGATGATTCAAGAAAGGTTTAAAAATTCATTTAAGGGGTCATTTTAAGTCATATATTTTAATGTATAATGTGGAAGTCATGTTTTAAAAATGACCATCCTTACCCATGCATTGGGTTGGCAAGTCGAGAAGTAGTTTTGTAATACCTTATTAACCAACATTGAGGTTGGTGTAAAAAAAATATGGTACATGAGTTATTTGAGAGATAGTAATGTAGAGAATAGGAAGATATCTCTAGAGAGGAGGAGGGTCAAAAGAATGAAAAAAATGCAGAAAAACCCTCATCAGAAAGAGGCCTAGTCCAAATAACGGACTACTTTGTAATAGATAATAAGGTTTTGAATTAAGAAAAAGAATTATCCATCTTATAAACATGATTTTATTAATTTATTATTTCCATTTAAGGTCCTTGAAACTTTGAATAGGCTATTATATGTGTAAAATTGTAGGAGAAATAAATGTTACAGATTGTAATCAAAGAATGACTATATGTCTCAGTCAAGGAAGAGAGATTGAAGTAAATGTACTTGTTTGGTAAGTTATGAGTTTTTGTATTAATGGATTTGAGTGAATTGAATATACAAAAGTCTTATTAGTTATGGTTTATAATTTCAAACATCAAGAGCTCAGTAATAGGGTTGCCTATCCATATACCATGTGTGGACTAAGACAGTCTAGTCTGAAATAGATTCTTGACTCTTGTAAGGTAAGTACGAACTTAGTGTAAAGAAAAATAAATATAGTTAAGGATTGGATACAAATGGAAGAGGTGGAGTTTTATTTTATTATCACTGTAGGTTAAATCTCTCTTGAAATGTCTACTCAAAGACACTTACACACAGTCATGGCTAGTCATGTATTGCTTTTGCAGTCAGTCAAAAATGGAATGTAATTGGTGCATGGAAGGAGAAAGGAATTAATGATAGAGATTTATATAAGGGAATAAGGTTGTGTAGACATTTCACCATTGGGATAATCTTTAAAATTAAGGTATAGATACTACTATTACCCTAAACTTGGAGGTTATCATCTTAGTGGCATAGTCAAAATGAGAAGGAAGGATAGTTTTTGTCTAAGCATATGTTCTAGTGATGCTAAGGAATTTTAGGAGTTGAGATATATGTAATAAATTTTTAGAAGTTTCAAATTACCTTTTGGAAAGAGTCTTAGAACATATAATCACACCAAACCCCTATTTTAGAGTCAATAAATCCTATGCTTTGATTAAGCGTCAAGAATCCAAGTGGGAGAGACAAAGAGGTGAATATGGAAAAAATAATTTAAATGTTTTGAAACAAAGAAGAATATTTTGTAAGGAATAAGATGAAGGAAGATATTGAGAAAGTAGACAACACATAACTAAAACTTATAGTAATTATCCCCTATTCTAAATGATATGGTCCAATAAGGAAGTGTCGAAGCACAAAGAAAAAGTTATTAGAAATAACTGCCATGCTAATGTATATGAGTCAAGGGTAATATGACCTTATTATCATAAAGATAAATCTCTAACTTTTACTAATGATTATACCCCTTCACAGTCAAAGAAATATATGCATAATCCTACAATTTTTATTGATTAAAGTAAGAAATAGAAGAGATGAGCACTCCAAGTTATTGGATTTAAGTAGAGGAAATTGAAATATAACTTTTGATGGTATTTTAACCTATTTAAACCTTTCCAAACTTAGGTTTTTGAAATTTTTAGGCTCTCAGCCTATGTAGAGAGCAAGAAAGCCCTAAATTAGGGTTTTTCCAATTTTGAGAGTTTCCACCCTTAAAAAAATGTGAAAATTTGTAGTTTGACTATATTCAACATGTTTAACATGATTCAAGTGTTTTTAGAGTGAAAATTATGGTATATATAGACTTCTAAGACTAATGCAAGAGAAAAGGACTAAAGAAGCATAAAAGAGTTAGTTTACAAAGAAAGTGGTAGAAAGGAAAGGAGTCTAAAGTTGAATATTTAACCATACCTTAGGGGGATTAAATAAAGCTTGAAAATGTGAATAGACCTTTAAAATAGAGCCTATATTGATCAAACAAAGAGAAGTTGCCTATAAAAGGGCTACAAGCCCACTAAAGTTGTAGAAAGCTAGATAATTAGAAAGGAGTATAAGATTGGGGTGGATGTTTGAAAGGTATTATAAAAAATTTTATATGACAATAAGATACCATTAAAGCATTTTAATTTAATCCTTAAAATTTATAACAATAATTGGCTCTTGAAACTAAGAGTTTGGTTGCCAATGTTAGCTCATGGTAAGAATAAAAATTAGTTTGCCAAGAAGAAAATGATTTAAATGAGGTATGGAATAAAGTGTAGAGTTAAATTATAGTTAAATAGTAACAATATTACCTCAAATAGACAAATAAATATGGAAAAATCAAGGAGACCATCTAGCACAGTGGAAAAGTAGAGAAAGTTATAGCTAAGCAAGGATAATCAATAACTAGCCTAACTCATGAATGGATACCAATTGTATTGGAAAATAGATTGTAAGGCATGAATGATTCTCCCCATAGCTCTACATCATTTAGTATCAGAGCTAGTAGGTATGCTTGGGTAAGAATTATCTTTTGATTACTTTATACCTTATTTATTTGAGAAGCATGCATGGTGTTATGAGTTGTCTATGAGAAGTAACTTATAGGGTGTTGAGGGAGAAGAAGATGTTGTAGGTATAATACATTGAGATCAATAAGGAGGAATATCATATTTAACATTTATAGAGGAAATTGATAAATCCCTAAATTCCTTTGAGAAAGATAAGAAGCTAGTCAAGAGAAGGCTATAAGAGATAGAGGGAAAAGAGAGCATTGAAGCTCCAAGAGAGAAGAGGAATGAAGGAGACTCAAAAAGAGACTCAATAAGGTTAAGAAGAGGTCCTAAGTGAGGAATAAAAGAAGAGAAAAGGCCCACAAGAGTTATAAGAGGCAAGGTTGAAAGACTTGCTAAGAGAAAGGTCTAAATAGTCCAAGAAAATAAGTAAAAATATCTAGGGACTATAGATAAAGAAGTAAAAAAGATAAGAAAAGAGTTGGGGTAGAGATTTGAGAGGATATGTATCATGGTGAATCTCATGGAGAATCAATAAATATAATGAATAGGTTGGCATATGAGAAGAAAGGTAAAGTGGCCAATAGAGTCACTTGTGATAAGGCACAAGAAAGGTGTCTTGAAAGATGAGAAGAAGAGAGAGAAGGTAGCCAAAAGATGCATGAGAATGAAGATGTTACCAAGTGAGCAACAAGAAATAAAATTTGTGAAGAGAGTTCTCATTAAAGATAACAAGAAGAGAAGAGAAGTTCCAAGAAGAGCACATGAAGATGAAGAAAATAAGATAAGGTGGACAATGCCTATGACAAATTAATTCAAAGAGACTATATGGTTTCTCTATTTTTATGATAACATTAATTTTGATTTTGTGTTTGTAGGTATGAAGACAAGATTGATGAAGGCCAAGCATGAGGCCTCAAAGTTGATGAATAATGGGTCAAGAACACTACCCATCAAATGGAAAGAATATGAAAAATAAAAATAAATTCATGAAAAAGATAAAGCATTAAAGATTAAAAGCATTCCACAAGATGAAAATGAAGAGAAAGAGGAGTTCTATGATGCATTACCATGCATAGTAGCTGAAACTGAGAAGATAGTGAAACAAGAGAACATGGCAATCACCTAAGAATATAAGGAGGGAATTCAAGAAGACATAAAGGAAGAGACAAGTTTACAATAGTTTCCATTGGAGGTAAATTAGTGTTTAAATGTTGAATTTGATTACATATATGAAGAAGGCAAGGCTGATATATAGGTTGAAATAAAAAATGACAAAGTACAACCCTTAAGAAAAGAACATGGGCATGGGTATGTATGGCCTAAGTGGCTTAAAAAAGTAGGTATGGATAAGGAAGAGAATAACCTCAATAAAGAGGTCAAACAAAGAAAAAGCATGAATGTAAAGCAAGCACAAGTGTGGAAAAAAAAGGCAAATGATAAAGCACATCAATTTGGCAAGATAGATGACCAAGGCATGAGGCATGAGAGTGATGAAAATAAAGGAAAGTGGCATCCCAATAAAGTACAAGTAAACAAGTGGTTTGTAAAAATTAAGGTAATGGCACAAGAAGATCAAGTTGTAAGTGTGCTCCAAGAAATTATGAAGGTTGACAAGCCTACAAAGCAAGTAAAGGATATAATGCATGAAAACCAAGAAATTTAAATGATGGTACAACCATTGAAACAAGTAAAATAATGCATAAGAGAATATAAGTATTTGTAAGATGTGTTTTCAAGTGTGAAATATGATGGTATGTTTGACTTTGACTCCAATAGTGAAGATTTCTTGTACATAGAAACGATGGCATTGATGGATGAAAGTATAGGTTGGAAAGATGAGGGAGAATCACCTCAAATATTTCTTGAGAATCATGATGAATAGTATGTGGAATTTCATATGACTCCCACCAATGAGGGAGTCCAAGGAGAAGATAAAGAACGAGCTGCCCAAATAAGTGAAGAACAATGTGAGCCAAGGTATGATGAATATTTTGAAGAGACAGATGCATACAAGTTGCAATAATATTTGGAGTTGATAGAGGACATGTTAAGTCCATCCAAGAGGCTTAAAATAGATTACTTATAGTAGGAAAAGGTCAAGGAAAAGGATAGATAAGGAGCAGCAAAGAGAAGTACCCAAAGTTGTGAACACAAAAATGCAAGCAAGCAAGCAAATAAGGCATGAATAAGCAAACAAGGTGAGTTACATAATGGGTCAAGATAATGTTGATTTTGTATTTGATAAACATGCTTATGGGAGGCCAAAGATTGGTCACATAATAATGTATTATGATGAGGATGAGAGTAATTAAAGTTGCTCTTGCATAATGAGCAAGATGATGAAAAAAACATCTAAAAGTGAGATTTTTTGATGAAAACGTAGTAAAGGAGAGAATAGGTGAACAAATGATAAAGTATGAGATGTATGAGAGGCCATTAGATCCTCATAAAGAATAAAATAACATGAACAAGGAAGCACTACTAGATAAGCAAGAAACAAAAGAAAACAAAGAGGAAAGAAGCATAATAAAGATGAATGGATATCATTTGAGATCAGATGAGTATGATGGAGAGAAAAATGACTTAGATCAAGTGGAAGATGCAACATACAAGGAGTTATAGTAGTTGGAATTCTTCATGGAATTGGAAGATGAATGGACAAGAAGGCTAGACAAAGCCACAAGGAAGAAGAACAAGAGTTTGTCAAAGAAAAAGGAACCAAAATAATGTACTTGTAGCATGTTAAGCATGAATTACCCTCAAAAGATCAATTGGAAAGTAAGAAAAAAAGATGCAAGTTTAAATTTTCTCCCTCTTAGGGAGTATGATGCAAGATCATCAACCAAAGTTTGTCAAATTTCAAGTTTTGGTCATTAGTGGACTAAATTTGGTCAATATTAGGTGATAATGTGTGTCAATGGACCTATTATAGGTTCATTCAGGTGTATGAAGTCTCTAAGAGTCTTAGGTTGAGTTTTGAAGATGTTTGGAGTTTTCCCTCTATAACCAATGTTTTAAAAATTCAAATATTCAAATGAGTTTAGAAGGGTCATTGTCATGTTTGTAATGTCTAGATGAGTTAAGAGAGGTTTAAAGATTCATGTAAGGGCTCATTGTAAGTCATATATGTTAATGTATAATGTGGAAGTCATGTTTTAGAAATGACCATCCTTATCCATCCATTGGGTTGGTAAATCAAGAAGTAGTTTGTAAGTACCTTATTAACCAACGTTGAGGTTGGTGAAAAAAATAGATGGTACATGAGTTATTTGAGAGATAGTAATGTATATAAGAGGAAGAGATATCCAGAGAGGAGAAGGAGGGTCAAAAGAATGAAAAAAATGTAGAAAAACCCTCATTAGAAAGAGGCCAAGTCCAAATAATGGACTATTTTATAATAAATAATAAGTTTTTGAATTAATCAAAAGAATTATCCATCTTGTAAACGTGATTGTATTGATTTCTTGTTTCCCTTGAAGGTCCTTTAAACTTTGAATAGGCTATCAGCTATGTAAAATTATAGGAGAAAGAAATATTATAGATTGTAATCAAAGAATGACTATAGGTCTCAATCAAGAGATAGAGATTGAAGTAAATGTATTTGTTTGGTAAGTTATGAGTTTTGTATTCATGTATTTGAGTGTATTAAATCTACATAGGTATATTCAGTTATGGTTTAGACTTTCAAACATCAAGAGCTCAGTAATAGGGTTGTCTGTCTATATACCCTATGTGGATTAAGACAGTCTAGTCTAAAATAGATTTTTGACTCTCGTAAGGTAAGTATGAAGTTGGTGTAAATAAAAATACATATAGTTAAATATTGGATATAAATGGAAGAGGTGGAGTTTTAGTGTATTGTCACTGTAGGGTGAGGCTCTCTTAAAATGTATACTTAGAGACACACACAATCATGGCTAATCATGTCTTGCTTTTACATTCAGTCAACAATGGAATGTAATTGGTGCATGGAAAGAGAGAGGAAGTAATGATAGATATTTTTATTAGGTAATAAGGTTGTGTATCCATTGTACTATTGGGATAATCTTTAAAATTAAGGTACAGATATTGTTGTTACCCTAAACCTATAGGTTATCATCTTGGTGGCAAAGTCAAAATGAGAAGGAAGGATAGATGTTGTCTAAGCATATGTTCTAGTGAATCTAAGGACTTTTAGGAGTTGAGATAGATGTAATAAATTTTTATAAGTTACAAATTACCTTTTGGAAAGAGTCTTAGAATGCATAAACACACCAAACCCCTATTTTAGAGTCAAGAAATCATATGCTTTGATTAAGCATCAAGAAGCCAAGTGGGAGAGACAAAGAGGTGAATATGTATAAAATCATTTAAATGTTTGAAACAAGGAAGAATATTTGGTAAGGATAGAGATGAAGTAAGAGATTGAGAAAGTAGATAATAGATAGCTAGCACCTACAATAAGTATCCCCTACTCTGAATGATACAGTCTAATAAGGAAGTGTTGAGGCACAAAGAACAAGTGTTTAGAAATAATTTCCATGTTAATTTATATGATTCAAGCAAAATATGACCTTATCATCAAGAAAACTCTCTTAGACTTAAACAAATGATTATACCCCTTGTAGTCAAAGAAATATATGCATAGTCCTGCAAGTTTTATTGATTAAAGTATGGAATAGAGAAGATGAGAACTCCAAGTAGTTGGATTTAATTAGAGAGAATTAAGACAAAAAAATTATGGTATTTTGACCTATTGTAACCGTTCTAAACTCAGGTTATTGAAATTTGTAGGCTCTCAGTCTATGTAGAGAGCAAGAAAACCCTAGATTAGGGTTTCTCCATTTTTTAGAGTTTCAACCCTTAAAAAAATGTGAAAATTTATAGTTTGACTCTATTAAACATGATTAAAATGATTCAAGTGTTTTTTGAGTGAAAATTATGGTATGTATGTACTTCTAGGACTGATGCAAGAGAAAAAGGCTAAAGAAGCCTTAAAGAGTATTAGTTTACAAAGAAAGTGGTAGAAAGGAAAGGAGTCTAAAGTTGAATCTTTAACCATACCTCAAGGGGAGTAAATAAAGCTTGAAAATGTGAATATACCTTGAAAAGAGAGCCTATATTGATCATAAAAATAAAATTTACCTAAAAAAGGGCTACAAGCCCACTAAAGTTGTAGAAAGCTAGATAATTAGAAAGGAGTAGTAGATTGGGGTGGATGGTTTGAAAGGTATTAGAAAATGTTTGAATATGAAACTAAGATACCATTAAAGCATTGAAATTGAATCCTTAACATATACAAAAAGAATTGGCTCTTTGAAACAAGAGTTTAGTTATCAATGCTAGCTCGTGATAGGAACAAGAACTAGTTTACCAAGAAGAAAATGATTGAAATGAGGTATGGACTAAAGTGGAGAGTTAAATTATAGGTAAATATTAATAAAATTACCTTATATAAACAAATAAATATGGATAAATCAAGGAGACCATCTAGCATAGTGGAAAATTAGAGAAAATTATAGCGAAGCAAGGACAATCAAGAACTAGCCTAACTCATGAATGGATACCAATTGTATTAGAAACTAGATGGTAAGGCATGAAGGCTTCTCCCCATAAATCTACATCAAAACTATTTGTTAACAAATAAAATTCTATGAAATCGACTTGGATAGTTAAACCTCCCAATGTGAAGTTTGAACTTGTCACTCAAACCATAAGGATTGTATATGTTCAAACTATGTATATATTCATCATATAAAAATAACAATATATATATATATATATATAGTGATATATATATAAACATCTAAAAATAGTGATGTGTATATTATGTGCTTTTGGCATCTCAAAGTAATGATATAAATATATGTATGAACTAATGTTAATTGTTATTCAATACATGGAAATATATGACTGTGTAAATATAGCAATCTGTGTATTATATTATTCATGATAGTGAACTGTGTAAATACAGTGATCTGTGTATTAGGTTAGTCAAAATAGTGAACAAAATAAAAACTGAACTATGTGTAACTTGATGTCCCAACTATGAACTTATGTAAAGTTAGCTATGTCTAATTGACAATCATATCAAGTATATATATAGGTTTAATTTTACTTATTACGAAGCTATGATCTTAATTACTAAGTCTGAGTGCAAATTTGTATAAAACTTAGTTTGACAAACTAAGTCTAAATCAATTAATTATTAACTAGAGATATTCAATAGCATATACCATTAGCGATTCTTGGTATCAACTTGGTAGCTATATTACTAGAATATTTTATTCATATTGTTATGATCATGAGACTTGTGTGGAAACCAATAATGTATATATGTTTTAATATATATTTAGTAAATCAACAAGGTTGAACTTGGTTTGACACTTTTGATATGTATTGAACTTAACATAGGAAGTTTAAATACTTGTACAAACTTGTGAGTGTTTGTATGTTAAATTAGATGTTGATTTGATTTAAGAAGAGTAGAATATGGATATAAATAGTCTATTGACTATAACAATCTATTTATTAATATTCTAGGAATATTAATATCTTATAATAGATCATCAATGTATTTTGTGAAAAGGAAGGTTATAATGACTGTTGAAATCATATGAAGCCTTTGATTAGAATTATAAATACCTGATGACCTTTATAGACATTATTTATATATTATCAGAGTAATTATATGAAAAACATATAATTATATAGTTATATGTGGATGAGTATATATATATATATATATATATATATATATATATATATATATATATGGACTTAAGTATTCATATAAAATATAACATATATAGGTGTATTGGTTCATATGCCTATATCTATAGTATATGGATTGTTAAAAATAAGTCATAGGATTCTGAGGGAAAGGAAACTATAACTATATGAATAAAGTCTCCTATAAGTGTAAAAAGTTTTTTTTAATGAAAGAATATACTCTCATGAGATTTATGGCTTTCTTTATCATGACTGGTTGTTTGTAATGGAGTAGTTGCACATATGAACAATGGACTATGATATTATTGTACATCACAGAGTGTGTTATATTTGAATCTACTTACAGAAGCTATAAAATTGTAGTATACATATATATCATATTTGTTTGGTATAAAATATACTTGATATGTTTATTATTTATGTGATAAATAATATGGTGGAGATTCATTCATACATTTGATAGACTAAATGTATGAATTTTGATTATTCCTATTTATAGCATAGTTTTATGCCTTCTAGTAGGTAATAATCTATATGAATCTATTGGTTATATTCATGTTAACCAAATCTCATATTTTTGGTACTAAATAAGTAGTGAGATGGATTTCACTAGCTTACTATCATCACCAATGCTAGATGAAGGTAATCTGATCAAGTGTCGTGTATGAATTTGACTAATCCTAGAGATCAATAACTATTGAAAACTGTGGCCAAAATAATATTTAGTTATACATTATCATTTCATATGTATGATTTACATGTTTATGTGATATCATGTTATAATTTACTTTCTTTATGGTACACATCATGTATTAGAAATCTTACACCACATGGTTACTAGCTTGTCTCTCTAGATTCCTATATCATCACTATCTACTCATCTGTGAAATTAGGGCCATTATTTGATGTGGGATATTGAGGAGGATTGATGGTTTGTGGTTGGTGTGGAAAATCATTCAAATGGTTCTCTCTCTCCCCAAAATAATACTTCTTTGGACATTACACTTGAGATTTCCATGGATACTAGAATTCGGGAAACTCTTGTTCCTTGTATCTTGTATTGTATTTATTACTATCTAAATATTATCCCTAATGAATTTTAATGATTTACTCATTTATACATTGACAATAGTGGTTGTATTATTGTACCAGTTGTGTCTAGAAAATATATAATTAATTTCTATATTCAGTTATGTTTTGTTTCATTTGATGATCGTGATTAGTGATAGATAGATGTTACATGTTTATTTTATAGTTGGCATACTTTGAGTGTTATATTTGGTTCGCTAATTAGATTCTTGTTGTGAAATCTAATGAAAGAATACATTGATTAAATAAAAAAATCATGTTATTCTAAGTCAATCCCAGTGGGGATGTTACAATTTTAGATTTGTAATAAAAGGGTTCATAAACATTTGTATAAATTATTTGTAAAGATGAATCAAGACAATAAAAATACAAGAATTTGATCTCTACAATGGTTTTGGGCATGCATGTGGTGTAGATTTGATTTAAGTCTTTATTTTATATATATATATATATATATATATATATATATTTCTTTTCTCTTTGTTAAATTTAAAGGGTTTAAGAATTATTAATGTATTTAAGGTGATGTTTTTTACATGAATGGTTCTAAATCTTCGATGGTATTAGTTTTAATTTTATTTGAGCATGGATTATTGAATCATTTTAATTATTATATTGTTTATTATAAATTTGGATTAAGGTCACTTTTATCTTAAGTATTTCACTTATGCATAAATGTCTATACTCCTTTGAGTTAAAATATTTATCATCTGTGACCTTACCTCCATATAATATCTATAAAAGGAATAAAATTTACTTATTAGATTTCCTTTTTTTTTAAACATTAACAACATAGTTTATGTTTCCTTTATGTCTATAAATATTTTTGAGCCTTATATAGGAGTAGGTAACCCATATAATGTTAAAATTATTTAAGTAGGATAAAATTATAAGATGTCCATACCAAATAACTAAACAACATGACCCCTAGGAGTGATGTGTCCTAAAATCATCATGTCTTAGAAACTGCAATACTAAATGTATTTTCTACATAAACATTGATAAGTGCAAGATAATAATGAATGTTAAAATCTCAAATAATAAAATAAGAATCTCATTTTATTTTAAAGAGATACAAATATGGGATATAATTAGGCATCATATTAGACAGGAACCTCCAAATCTAAGTCACTCAAAATTAGAACTAGACACATTATTAAACACATGTCTCTGGATTTGAGTAAAAATAAAAATCACTAGAAATTTGAGTTAGGCACCCTATTAGAAATGGGACTCCAAATTTGAATAAAATAATAAATCACTATAAATTAGAGTTATACACCTTATTAGACAAGGAGCTCCAAATATGAATATAAACACATTATTAGACATGAAACTCCAAATCTAGAAAAAAAAACTAAATCATTAAAAGTTGTAGTTAGACACTCTATTGAAAATGAACCTCCAAATATAAATTAAAACTTGAATAATTATAAATTATAATTAGAAACCATATAATACATGAGCCCCAAAATACATCATCTTGGATATGGTAATGCACATTCCCTAGAAGCATGGGTATGAATATATTGAGTGATATATATACCCCCTTTTTTAGAGCTGAGATAAATATATAAATGTCACATTTTAAAATAAATATATTAGATGTAATATTGTGTTACATATTATATGAGATCATTGATTTATATAATGTGAAATTATATATATTTGAAAGAATGCAAACAATTTATAGTTTTCCTTATGTGCGATTAATTAATAATCACTTATAAAATCATTATAAGATGATAATCATAATGAGATATAACATTGAGTTCATAATAATTTTTAATCGCATCACATTTAAAGATATAACAACATGAATAATGTGAAAATTAAATTCCCCCTAGACCCCCCCTTACCCCCTCCCCCCCTAACAGATGCATGATAGAGATCATGGTAACACAAGCGATTTAATAAATCATTTGTATGATAAGGACCATCAAAACATAATTACATGGGAAATTAAAAATCATATTAGTTAGTTGTTAGTCCTCAAGATATATCACTAATAATCATAAGTGAACTAGTGGGGGTTTCCCCTGATATATGTAATCACAATTAAATGATGCATAATAGTCATTAGAAGAATCATATTGAAATGTAGGGTGTTGAGGCACCCAAGATTCAAGCCATGACAAGTCATATTTTGAAGAAGTGTCTTCATCAAGTTTATCCTTTAGAGGGATTGATTTATTAATATCATCTTGTGTGGGTGTATTAATTCATACCCCTTTAATTTATTATTGGTTATAGGTTGCACATGTATTTTGTTTTAGATATAATTATGCACTTTCACTTTATGCATTCTTTCCTTATACATAATCCTTAGTTTCTAAATTACACTTTTTGTAAGACTTATTATTATTATTATTGTGTTGTTAAATATTCATAGTATTAATTACAACTAATTTCCTTTCATGTCCAAATTTTATACATGAATATAAAATGGAATAGAATTTGGTTACTTGATATATCCAAGGTTTACTAAGTATCCTGCTATATGACTTATTGTTAGGCACTATAAGAAAAAATATATGAACCTTCTTTCATTTGACATGAATAGGAAATATTATATATTATCTACCTATAAATATGATATAATTATTCATATTTGATGGAGATAATGATGTGTGACATTCATCCCCCTTAGTTTTATATGTTAAAATATATTGGGTTAAATAGGTAATTATGGAATCATTTATATTAGGAAATGAGTTGACCTAAAATGGGATATGAAATAAGTGGAGATTATATAAACCTTCTTTCATCTAACCTGAATAGGAAAGATTATATATTGTTTACCTATAAATATGATATCATTATGCATATTTGATGGAGATAATGATGTGTGGCATGCATCCCCCTTAGTTTTATCGGTTAAAATATATTGGGTTAAAGGGGTAACTTATGGAATCATTTATATTGGGAAATGATTTGACCTAAAGTTTACACCTTTGTTACTATTAATTAGAATTATATATAAAGAAGATGAATATCATTTTGATGGGTATGAAATAAGTGGATATTATTATATTTATAATAAGAATATTATAGGTTTTCCCCCTCAAAGTGGAATTCCCATATTGGGATATTTTGTAAAGTTATTCCTTCTTTAAAGTATTGTATAGTGTTTCCCTACATTAAGGGTAATTATTCTATTTCTAAATATATTTCAAGGATATATTTGTTGACAGACATATATTGTGTTTCATGATCACTTATATATACTACTTGTTGTTATTATTCAACATATTTATATTATTTTATTTTTGGTACCAATTAATAAGATCCATACATATAATAATAAAAAATATGAAAAGTAATAACCATAATATGTAGAATATATTAGAGATCACACAACACAATATGTTTATAGCTTAATATTACCTAATATGTGATATACTTAGAAATATAATAATTACCCTTAAGGTAAGGTTACACCATATTATACTCCTTAAGGAAGAAATAACTCCACAAGATCTCCCAATATGGGAATGAAACTTCAAGGGGGACAACCTCAAATATTCTTATACAAAATACAATACTCTCCACTTAATTACTATCCATCATAATGATTTTAATCTTTATTAAGTATAATTCCCCTTAATAATAATATAGCAGTAAACCAATAATCCCATCATATGCTAAATTATTTAGAAACATAGGTAAATCTAAAAGTTACCTATTTGATCAAATGTATTTGACCCACTATAACTAACTATTGGGGATGTGCACCACATGTGGCATTCCCATAAACCCATATGTGTAATAATATAATATCATTAGGTACATAAAATTATACATCATAATAGTTTTTGTGGCATGTCATCATATCCTTTAATAATTATTTCTATATATATCTAGATCTTCTCTGCAAAATCCAAGATTATGAAGGAAATTATTAGTGCGTGAATTAAATATTTAATCATTATATAACACTATTTCATTCATTTTGTTGACATATATAAACTATCTAATAAATAGGGAGATATTTTATAAACTATCATGTATGATGTTACTCTCATCAAATATAATTTTAATGGACAATTTTTTTCTTTTGGTTGAGTCAATAACACCAATAAAACCATAAAGTGGGTGAGTTCCATAGTCATTTGGAATTTTGTTGTGATCTTCCTTGTCAAACATAAGGAAATTTTACTTTTCATCTTGTTTTTTGTTGTCGTTTAGATGATAAATTATAAATATATTAAAAAGTTCATTTGGAGAGGCCACTAATTCATTCATGTTGTCATTGAATCTTAATTCAATTTGATTATTCTCAATAATATTTTAGATATTATAATTCAAAGCTATGATCATATTATTTTTACGCCTTTGGATTCTATGATAGTTAAAAAATAGATTTGGGTCATAAATTTTAAGCAAATGTCTTGAAGGATCAAGCTCCCTTATTACACTCAATAATTTTCTTTAGTAATTGGTGTGAGTTCTCATTAGCTGGTACATATGGTAATGAGAATGGTAATTGAAAGGATAGCTTAATCCCCAATGTTTTTTCACTACTCTTAGTCTCTCAAGGACATAATACTCATACTAGAAGTAAATAATGCCTCTATTATTATTTAATTATGTTATAAATATTACACACACACACACACACACACACACCTCATAGTATCCCTTCCCTTAGACTATGAATAATACTCCCTTATTCTAATGACTGGGTTATAATTAACATACATGACTCAACAAGATCATAGATCCACTCTTACACTATATGATCTTATCACACTCTTTCTCAATGATTCTATACTTAGGATTTGGACTCCTCTCTCCCAAATTTCATGATATGTCCTTACTCTACCTTGAGTGACTAATATGACTCTCCAATGCACTTCTAAAATTGACTTTGAGTCTTGGTGGATTGACATTGAGATCCTATTGCACCCTTTAATTTCAATTTATCTTTAAAAATTATTCACATGTCATGTTTACTTAATATAGGTGGTTACCTTGCATATGTTTTCAATTCAAATGAAATTTTGATTACTATAGGTCGATGACTATGTGAAATCCCCTACATAAAATGATATTTTGAACCACCAATTACATAAAGGGTAAATTTCATCATGTTCTAATAAAGAAATATTTTTGACCAATGAAACATGAATAAAACCATATTTCCTACATTTCCTTTCCATATGAGACTCTTAATGGTGTTATTCAATTTGACATTGATCTTCCTCCCCACACACAATTTTGTTGTAAGAGATGATATTTTATACAACACAAAACAAATGTGAAAAACTATACACAAGAATCTAAAGCTATGTTTTTTTAATTATGCAAGATATCTTGTGAACCTAGATGTTCCTACATCAAATACCTAGGATGGAATAAATTATCCATGAGATCTTACTCATGAACCCTCTAAAAGTTCCTCAATGTTTGATCTGTGTTCATAAACTTTAGATGCACTCCTTTAGGTTGTTCCCTCAACTAATCTATCTTTCCATGCCACTAAGTATTCAAAGTAATATTTTCCTCTTTTCATTATGATAATACGTTTATCTAATATGGTCTTAATCTAATTTTATTACTTCTCTAAAAACTATGACTTCTAACTATACTTGAAGAATATAAATGCAATCATTCTCCACTACCTTGTCCCTAAAAGTAATGGTAAAATTTTTATAAGTTGAATAGAAGTGAAATGCCCCTCTGTATGGTAGTTCAATCTCATAAGTGTGTGTTGATAACCTTATCAAAATTCTATAGAATCTAATTTTATTCCACTTCAAATAGTTATATTATCCTTTGGGAAACTTCTCCTTACACAAATGTGCCAAAACTAAGTCCCCAACTTTTTAAAAAAAAACATTTTCCCCTAATCAACATGTTTCTTGCAATTCATATTATTCTCCTCCAATATTCTCTTCAATTCTATATGCACATCATATATAGCTATTATGTATTATTTTCCTTCAACACTCCTCATATTTTATATGCTTCTCAATTCACACACTTCTCTAGGGATACAATCATAGAAAATATCGAATGAACTCATATCTATACTTCTATTAATTAAATTATCATATTCAAAATTATCTTAAATTGATGTTGAATCTTACTATTTGGGATTTTTTCCAACCAAATATGTTATAAATTTACTAAGATTGTGATTCACTACATTTATTTGAACATATATTTGATAATGACATGTTGAGCTAAAATAAAATATTTTGCCTAGTTTCCTCCATAGTGTCACCAAAAAATGTCTAAAAATTTAGTATCCCTATATTATACAATGTTCTTTGGCATTCCATGAAATCTCACAATTTATTTGAAAATAAAATTCACTATAATTTTGGCATCACTTATCTTTTTACATGTTATAATTTGTGCCATTTTATAAAATCTCTCCACTACAACAAAAATAGAGTTGTTACCTATTCAGGTTCTTGGTAAATCTATGTTTAAATCTTTTCATGGTCTCTATAAAATTATTAATGGATGATACAAGCCAAAATTCTAAAAATTATTTTTACATGTTGACAAATCCTATATATTTGCATGAAAATTTTGACATCCATGTTGATCTTTAGCCAATAGTAACACTCACTCAGTTGCACTAAAGTTTTGTCAATACCAAAGTAACCAATTAAGCCTATATTATGATTTTCCTTTAATACGTTCATCCTCATAAAAATTTTAAGTATGCATAACCTATTTCCCTTGAATAAAAATCCATTTTGTATCATGTACTCTAAACATGGTATTTTTTACATAATTTTGGGATTCATGCATGCTACGCAAGCATCTTATAAATCTAATTCCTCCTCATATAACTCTTTCATGGAGTCAACTCGATGACTTCTTCTCTTAGTTCATTCACTACAAGAATTATTATATTCAATGCTTCCACACCTTATTTGATCACCCACTCATATGCCTATATATATATATATATATATATATATATATATATATATATATATATATGAATAAATTCAACCCATTTCATATGTTTTTGGTTCAAATTACCTTGATTTTTTATGAATTATAAAACCTAATGATCCATGTATTAAAAAAAATTACTTGGGAAATAAATAATTCCTCCACCTCTTAAGAGCTTGTAGCATATCATTAAATTCTTGGTTATAAACTGGATACTTTTTGCCTCCAATAAAATTCTCACTAAAGTAAGTAATGGACTTATCTTCTGAGCTCAATACAACTCTTATTAGTATCCCACATGCATCACAATTAACCTAGAACATTTTTCTAAAATTGGGTAATGAAAGCAATGGTTATTTCATTACCTTATTCTTCAAAAAACTAAAATTTATCCCTATTACAATAGTGCATTTGAACTTTTTTTATCACATTTAATACCTTCCATAATTTATCTCATTATAGCCTTTCCTTTATACTATGACCTCACAAAATTTATCCATATATTTTCATGCAATAAAGCCTTTTCATTATACTATGACCTCACCATATTTATCAATACAAATTTATAAAACATTATGGAAGTAGTTAAATCTTGGGATAGGATGGTGAAAATTTTACCGTAGGGGTTATAACTTTCAAGAGATAAAATAAAATAAGGAGAATATAAAATCTTGGGATATTATGGTGACAAAGTTGAAGGCCAAATTCTTTCCATCTAATTATAAAATGAGCTTGTTCATAAAATTACATAATTTGAGACAAAAAGAGATTACCTTCAAAGAGTACACCATGGAGTTTTATAGACTCACTATAAGAGCTGGACAAATAGAAGATGACCATGAGAAGGTAGTAAGATATGTGAATGGGTTACACTTTCAAATTCAATATAAAATTTTATTGTTGAACCTAAGAATGTTGAAATAATCCTATCAAAGTGTGTTGAAGGTAGAAGAAAAGTTGTTAAGAAAATAACAAGTGAACTCTATAGGTGGAATAAGGTCTTTGAGAAGATGAGGACAAAGTAGTAGTGGAATTGGATAAAAACCCATGATGGAGAGGAAAGTATCTCACAAAATAATAATTAAATCATGAGAAGAGGTTACTGTTCTAGAGTAAGAGGATCCTTTGGAAGAGGTAGAAGTGGAGGTTTTCACAGTAAGTGTTTTAATTATAATAAGTATGTTGTACATAGAGCTTAGGAGTACCTATAATATCATCAAAATAATATGAGGATTAAATCAATCAACCATTTTACTCATGTAGATTGAGATACCATTGGATCCCCAACATGCATACAAGATATAAAATAAAGAGAGGCTCTATTAATGAATAGAGTGTCATTGAAGCCAGCCAAGGAGGTGAATTAACCAACACAATGAAAGAGTTTATTATGGATTGTTTGTAAATTTGGAGGTAAGTATAGTAAAGTTGTGACTAATAGCAAAATAATGAATAATCTAATTTATTGAGAGATGATAGAAAATATTGGGATGAAATGGTTGGTATATCCTAAAACACACAAGGTTTTGTGGTTTCTTAAATACAAACAAGTGTATGTGAATGACCAATGTATTATGAGTTTTCAAATTGGTTCATATAAGGATGATGTCTTGTGTGATTTAATTCCCATGGATGTGTGTCATATGTTGTTGGTAAGGCCACAAAAAATTTATTGGAGATAGATACATAATGGAAGAGGAAACACTCACACCATAATGAAAGATGGAAATATATTCTCATTGAATCCATTAAGAGATAGGGGAGATGAGGTGGACAATAGTTACAAAGTGAAACTGGTTTTCAATAGAGTTCTTAAAAGTGGCCAAGAAGGATAAAACATGATTTTATCTAGTTTTAAAGCCTATGAAAGGTGTGAAAAACACTAAGGTAAGTGATATTCCTATGGAAATTTAGAATATGTTAGAAGATTATGTTGATATTATGTAAAATTAACTATCAGAGGGATTACCACCTATGAGAAGCATTAGCCATCCCATGGATCTAGTTCTAGGAGAAATTTTAATAAACAAGGCATCTAATAGATTTACTCCAATGGTTAATGAAGAGATAAAAAGACAAGTGTAAGAGTTACTATTAAGGGGATTATTATGAGAAATTTTAAGCCCATGTACAGTCTCAATTGTATTAACACCTAAGAAAGGTGGAGAGAGGAGAATGTTTATAGATTCACATGCAATCAATAAGATCACCATTGAGTACATATTTTCATTTCAAAAAATGGATGACTTAATGGACTATTTGAGTGGAGCTAATTACTTTACCAAGATAAATTTGAAGAGTGGGTATCACCAAATCCATATAAGAGAAGGTGATGAGTGGAAAGCCACATTTAATATGAGTGATATATTGTATGAGTGGTTATTCAAGCATTTGGATTATCAAATTCCATAAGTACATCCATGAGACTCGTGAATGAGGTGTTGAATCCTTTCATATTAAGTTTGTGATAGTTTATTTGGATGACATTATGAGTTATACTCATTTTAAAGAGGATCATTTGAAGAATTTGAAGTTGGTTATGTCTAAGTTAAAAGAATACAACATTATAGAAAACTTGAAGTAGTTTATCTTCATGCAACATTAGATGATATATTTATGACTTTTAATCTCAAAGATTGGGTTTAAAATGGAACCCCAAAAGGTGAGGGAAATTATGGATTGGCCTTCGTCAAAGATTATGTTTGATGAAAGAAGTTTCCATATGTTGGAAGGTTTCCACAAAAAGTTCATAAAAATCTTCAACTATGTATATGCACCCATTACAAAGACTATGAAGGGAGACAATAAAAGGTTTCAATGGACTATTTTAGTAGAGGATAACTTTTAGGTATTGAAAATAAGAGTGATAGGACAAATAGTGTTATCCTTTATATAATTTGGAAAAATGTTTCAAGTTGATTGGGATGCAAATAGGATAGCCATAGGATTGGTGTTAAGCAATGATGGTAAACCCATTTATTAATTTAGTGAGAATTTAAATGACACAAATAAGAAGTATTTGTTATATTATCAAGAGTTATATGTAATGGTATAATCTCTCAATAAGTGGCAGCTCTATTTGTTTCCAAAGGAGTTCATTTTGTACATGGACAATATTACATTACAATTCATAAACATCCAACGTGCCTCAATCAAAGACACATGAATCAAGTGTAATTTATTTGAAGTTATTCTTTTTTTTTAGCATAGAATTGGGAAGTCCAATATATTTTTGGATGCCTTAAGTAGATGAGCTTTTGTTATGAATGGGATCAAGGAGGATGTCATTAGATTTGATGCAATGAAGGAGTTGTATGAAGAACACTTAGATTTATAAGATGCATGGATAATTTTAAACAATCAAATAAAGATGGAATAAATTCTATGGTCAGAGTAATTCAAGATGAATTATTTTTCAAGGGGAGGAATTTATGTATACCTCAAGTTTCTATGAGATAAAACCTATTGAAATAAAAACATAGCAAAGGTATAGCAAATAATTTTGGGTATGATAAGAATTTGGTAAATTTGAGTGACTAGTGTTATTGGCCTTGGATGAGTATAGATGTGAATAATTTTGTGTAGAGGTGTATATTTTTCAAACATGCTAAAGTCAAAAGGTAGAGTGCCAGTTTGTATCATCCATTGTGTATTATTGATAATCTGTGGTATGTGATGAGAATGGATTTTGTTCTTAAATTAAGAACATAAGGAGTAATTATTCCATATTTTTTATTGTTAATACATTTTATAATATGGCTCAATTTTTATCATGTAAAAATACTAGTGATTCCACACATATTACAATTTTTTTATTTCAACAATTTGTAAGATTACATGGGTTACTAAAGAGTATTATATCAGATAGACATACAAATTTTATTGGGAACTTTTGGAGGATTATATGGAAGAAGTTGGGCACAAGGTTAGAATTTATTTCAACATATCACCTTCAAACAAATGGGAAAATGGAAGTTGTGAATCAAAGACTTGTTCATGTTTTTAGATGTTTAGATGGTGACAATCCCAAACTATGGGAATTGATGTTGGAAAAATATGATTTTTCTTATAATGATTCAATCAAACAAATTATAGGTTTGAGTGATTTTCAAATAATGTATGGGAGAAACCTTAGATGTGTATATGAGTTGAGGAGTAAAGATGAGATGGGTAGGATAAGTGTGGAAGGTGAATACTATGCTTAAGCTATGCATGACATGCATAAAAATTCAAGATAACACTTGAAGAGAGTGATGTAAAATATAAGAAACATGCTAATAAGAGAAAAATATAATTGAATTTTGAATTTTGGTACTTGGTTTTGGAACATTTTCTAAGGTGAGGTTTATAAAATGTGCATACAATAAACCTTAATTGGACAAAGATTGGGCCTTGTAATATTTTGAGGAATCCTCAACTAATTCTTATGAATTAGAATTTATGGATGGAGTAGGAATCTCACATATCTAAAATGTATCAAATTTTTACCCATATGTTGAGGAAAAAATGATTGATGGCATGGATTTTTTATTCATGGACTAGAGAGAATTTTTTCCTAACAACTAAAGAGGAAATGGAAGCCATTTTATACATTTAGATTACTAAGAAAACAAGAGGAAATGAGTAATACAAGTACTTGGTCAAGTGGAAGGATGGAATAGTCAAATATGTGACTTTTATGAATGCATCAAAAGTTGAAAAACATGGTGAGACTATAGAGGAGATCAAATTAGGTTCATGAGCAAGATCTCATGGACATTTATATTACCTTGGGTGTCTGATGAATGAACATTAAAGGTAAAAATAAATATTTCATCAACCAAAAATATTATAGGTTATATTTTTTTTAATGGACTTGTTTTCATAAGCTTTTGAGAATGATTTTTTAAAAGTATTCCTTTTCCATGGGAAAAGTGAGGAGATCATTTGTTTGCTTTTATCAATTTGCATGGACTGTTAAGTCACAAAAATTTGGTAAGATTTTTATTTAACCTTGTATAAAATTTCATGGTTAAATTTGGTGATGTCATATTACCTAACACATAAAACTTATGCACCAAATTTTAGATCATTTAGAGTTAGATTGGTAATGTATTATTTGATTTTGTTAGTATGCATCATTCATTTAATTTATGACACTTGACAAGATGGTTCTTTACTAATGTAGTGAATTGGATGAATTTTTTTTGTTATTTATTATTAACTAACGAGTACAAAATATGTTTAAAATTTTATATCATTATAATTTACTACAAAAAAAATTGATCGACCTGTTTTAATCACTTGAATATTAGGAATTTAACAATTGAGTTCTTCATCGTAGTAAAACTTGGATAGATAAGATTTTTAGAGGTAATTGGTTATTTATTTTAAAACCTAAACATAAATTATTTCCTTTTGAAATGTTACTACGTTAAATTTTTATAATTCCATGTGATTGTGTTTGTTTTGTGATGTGTTGAAAAAGCCATTATGGATAGTTTGGCATTATTATTAAAAATTGAAGCCTACCTAATTATTATACATTTCTTGGATACAAGGGAAGCTAAAGAGATACCCCATGAATCTAGGATGTTGGAGGAATATTATGGTTTCTCAAATAAGTTATTTTCAATAAGTAAACAAGTTGTTGTAGAGGTAGTAGAGTAGACTAGAATAGAACATAATAGAAATAGTTTTGTTTTTCATGTTTTGTCTTCAAAAATAAGCCTATATGGTAGTGTGGCATATTATAGATGATCCAATAATTTTAATTATTAAATTAATTTAAAATATAAATTTTTTAAGTAGTGTTGTCTATGTTTTATGGATTAGAGAACAAATATGGATAATTAATTTGACTATGAGTCGATGGAGGAAGGCAAAAAGGTGAATTTTTCTTGCATGAAGTTAAAGATACATGCCGCTTTATGGTGGGATCATTTATTGACTGAGAGATATAATAAATGTATAGAGAAGATAAAATATTGGGATATGATGGTGAAAAATTGAAGACCAAATTATTTCCTTATAATTATCAAATGATATTATTGGAAAAAAAAAATTGAGACAAAATAGATTACCATCAAAATGTACACCAAGAGTTTTATATACTCACTATAAGAGCTTGACATATGAAGGATGATCAGGAGAAGGTAATAATATATGTGAGTGGGTTGCATTTTTATATTCAAGATGAAATTAGGTTTTTGAACCTAATAATGGTAGAAGAATCCTACCAAAGTGTGTTGAATGTGGAATAAAAAATTTTAATAAAAAAACAAGTAAACTATAGAGGTAGAAGAAGGTCTTTGAGAGCATGAGGATAAAACAATAGTGGAAGAGGAAATCAAAACCTTGATGGAGATGTAAAAAACCCAAAAATTTATAATTCAAAACCAAGAGGAAATGCTATTTTGGAGGGATAATATAATTGTGAAGAGGTAGAAGTGGGGGATTTCATGGTAAGTGTTTTAAATGCAATAAGTATTTTGGACATAAATCTTGGGAGTGTCCAGAAGATTCTCAAAATAATGAAAGGAGGACTAAAGTGAGAAACCATGTTACTCATGATGATGAAGAGAGCATTAACCAAGGAGGTGAATGAGCTGGAATAAACAAAGAGTTTATTCTAGACTATTTAAATGTTTTGAGTTAAGTGTTATAAAGTTGTGATTGGTAGTGGAATCATGAATAATTTGGTTTATCAAGAGATGGTAGAAAGTATTTGGCTGAAATATTTGGTACATCCTACATCATTCAAAGTTTTGTGGTTGCTTAAAAGCCACCAAGTGTTGGTGAATGAGAAATGTATGGTGAGTTTTTAAATTCGTTCTTATAAATATGATGGCTTGTGTGATATAATTCCCATGGATGTGTGTCATGTGATTTTTGGAAATCCATGGAAATTTTATAGGAGAGTCATGCATGATGGAAGAACAAACACCTACACCATAATGAAGGATGGCAAGAGATTCACATTGAGTCCATTGAGAGATAAGGGAGATGAGGTAAAAAATAGTTTCAAAGTGATGTTGGTTTTTAGTAAAGAGTTATTGAAAGTGGCCAAGGAAGGAATAAACATTATTTTTATAGTTTCAAATTCTATGGAAATTATGATATCCACTAAGATAGGTGATATTCTTATGTAAATTCAAAATATGTTGGAAGACTATGTTGATATTGTGTCAAATGAATTGTTAGAGGGATTACTACCTATGATAATAATTAGTCATCACATGGATCTAGTTCCTGGATCAAGTTTTCCAAATAATGCATCCTATAGATTGAATCCAATGAGAAATGAAGAGATAAATATACAAGTATAAGATTTGTTATAAATGGGATTGATTTGAAAAAATATAAGCTCATGTGCAGTCCTAGTTATTTTAACACTTAATAAAGGTAGAGAGAGGATAATGTGTATATATTCATGTGCAATCAATAAGATCACTATTAAGTATAGATTTCCATTACTAATAATGGATCACTTAATGGTATATTTGAGTGGAGCTAGGTAATTCACCAAAATAGATTTAAAGAGTAGGTATCACCAAATTTACATAAGAGAAGGTGATGAGTGGAATACCACATTCAAGACAAATAACAAATTCTATGAGTGGCTTCTCATGCCATTTGGTTTTTGAAATTCCCCAAGTAAAATCATGAGACTCATGAATGATGTGTTGAATCCCTTCACATGTAAGTTTGTGATAGTTAATTTGGATGAGATTTGATTTTTAGTCATTATAATGAGCATTTGAAGTTGGTTTTGGATAAGTTGAATGAAGAGAAATTTCTAGTAAACTTTAAGAAGTGTAGCTTCATGAAATAAGAGCTGATATATTTTGGATTGTAAATCTTAAAGTATGGGTTCAAATTAGACCTTGATAAGGTGATGGTAATTTTGGAGTGACCTTTACTAAAGAGTATGTTTGAATTAATAATTTTCCATAGGTTGGCAAGTTTTTACATGAAGTTCATCATAAAATTAAGTGGTATATGTGCACCCATTATGGAGACTATGAAGGGATACAAGTTAAGGTTTTAATGTGCATCTTTAGTAGAGGATAGATTTTATATTTTTAAAATAAAAGTGATGAACAAGGGAAAAGTGTTTCAAGTTAATTACAATGCAAATAGGATAGCCATAGGAATGTTGTTAAGCTAAGAAGGTAAGCCTATTGTATTTTAGTGAGAAGTGAAATTACACTAAGAATAAGTATTCCATATATGACCAAGAGTTTTATTCAATGGTAAAATATCTCAAAAAGTGTTGGCACTAATTATTTCCAAAGGAGTTCATTTTATACATGGATAATCATGCACTATAATTTATAAATAGGCAAGGTAATCTCAATCAAAGGCACATGAAATGGGTGGAATTTCCTCAAATTTATTTTTTTATTTTGAAACATATAAGTGTGAATTCCAATATATTTATGTATGCCTTAATTAGGCAAGCTCTTTTTGTGAAAGATCTCAAGGTGGAGGTCATTGAATTTGACTCAATGAAGGAGTTATATGAAGAAGACTTGGATTTTTGATATGCATGGACAACATGCAAGAATCCAAAAAATATGAATATATATATATATATATATATATATATATATATATATATATATATATATATATATATATATATATATATATATATATATATATATATATATATATATATATATGATTCAATATGGATTTTTATACATGATGAAGAAGTTGTGTATGCCTCTAGGTTCCATGAGAGAGAACATGTTGAAATAAAAACACAACTAAGGTCTAGTTATTCATTTTGGGTATGATAAGACTTTGGTTTAGTTGAGTGACTAGTAATATTGGCCTTTGACAAGTATAGTTATGAATAAGTTTATGCATAAGTATAGATTCTTCCAACATACTAAAGGCTAGACTCAAAATGCTGATTTTTATTAGCCATTGCCTATTCTTGATAAATTGTGGGATGCATTGAGTATGGACTTTGTTCTTGGAATTCCAAGAACAAAATGAGGTAATAATTCAATATTTGTTTTTGTTGATATAATTTATAATATGGATCACTTTTTATCATGTTAGAAGACTATTAATTCCATAGATATTAAAAAAATGGTCTTTTAAGAAGTTTTAGTATTACATGGGTTGTGAATGAGTATCATATTAGATAGATATACAAAGTTTCTTGGGCACTTTTGGAGTACACTATGGAATAAGTTGGGCACAAAGTTAGACTTTAGTTCAGCCTATCACCTCAAATAAATGGGAGAATGGAGGTTTTGAGTCAAAGTATTGGTAATTTATTGAGATTTTTTGTTTGTGGCAAGCCCAAACAATGGGATTTGATGTTTACACAAGCTTAGTTTTCTAAAATGATTCAGTCAACCGAAGTACAAGTTTGAGTCCTTTTAAAATAGTGTAAGAGAGAATATATAGAGTGTTATGTGATTTAAGGAGTACAAATAATATGGGTAAGATAAGTGTGTAAATTGAAGACAATGATCAATATATGCATGATGTGCATAAGGAAGTCAAGAGAAGATTTGAAGAGAGTGATATAAAATACAATAAATATGTTGATATGTAAAAGAGAGGATTGAATTTTGAAGTTGGGGACTTGGTTTTGGCACATTTGTGTAAGGAGAGGTTTCAAAAAGATGATTAAAAAAAACTTAAGTGGAAGAGTATTGGGCCTTGAAATATTTTTAGAAAGTTCTCAACTAATGCTTATGAATTTAAACTGCTAGATGGATTAGGTATCTCACCTATATTCAATGTAGCAAATTTGTATCCATGTTTTGAAGGATAAATGATTGATAACATTTATTTTTTAGTCATGGATTAGATATATCAATTGGCACCACCATCCAAATATAAAATGGAATCCATTTTAGACATTTAGATTGGAAATGAGACAAGAATCAATGAGTACTTGGTCAAGTGGAAGGATGGAGAAGCCAAATATGTGATTTAGATAAATGCATCCAAAGTTTAAAACAATGGTAAGACTATAGAAAAGATCATAGTAGGTTCATGAACATGAGCTCATGGATATTTTTATTACCCTATGTGTTTGATGTAGGAGCATCCAAGGTGATAAAATAACTCCTTTATTGTAGGAAAAATGTGGAGATCTTTTGTTTGCTTCTATTAGCCTGCATGGACTGTTAAGTCAAAAAAAATTGAAAGAGGTTTATTTAATTATGTAATAAATTGGATGACTAAATTTAGTTTAGGTCATAGTATCTAATGCGTACAACCTATGTACCATATTTATGATCATTTAGAGTTACATTGGTAATGTTCTGTATGATTTTATCAATATATTTCATTTATTTAGTCTATGACACTTGGCAAGATGTTTCTTTAATGATGTAGAGAATCACATGGAAAAATTTGGTTAGGTATTATTAATTAACACATAGATTTATGTTTAAAATTTCATATCATTTAGAGTTACTATGTTAATGTTTTGATAGTTTTGGCATATTTTGTTTAACCTATTTTTGTCACTTGAGCATCAAGAATTTATAAGTTGAGTTATTCACTGTACTAACACTTGGATAACTAAGATTGTTGGAGTGATTGGTGATTTATTATTCAACCTTCACATTAAGTAGATCTTGGTGAAATAGTACAATGTTATTTTTTCTGAGTTACGTGTAACTATATTTGTTGTGTGATGAGTGGAAGGAGTCATTATAGATAGTTTGGTGTTGATCCCAAAAGTTTAAGACTGCCTAACTCCTATACATTTTTTGGATATCATGGAAGTTTAAAGAGACACCACATGAATCAAGGTATGTTAGAGGAATATTTTGATTGGTTAGATAAGTTAGTTTAAAGAAGTAAACAAACTATTTTAAAGTCAATAGAATAGAGTAAATTAGAGCATAATAGAATTAGTTTTATTTTTCATGTTTTATCTTAGAAAATAATCTTATATGACAGTGTGGCATGCTATAGATAATCCAAAGGTTTGAAGTGTTATTGTCTACATTTTAGGTTTGAATTTATGTCTTTATCTAAGTGAATATCTAAGCATCACATATTAGAGGTTGTCCTTAGGTAGATACTCTATTTGTTACTTACATCATCCATATGTGCAATAGAAATCTATACTTTATTTTTTCCTTGTTTATTGCTCTAACATTTGTACACATTATTAAATCTCCACCTTTCTTAGTTTTCAATACTAATGTAACTACACATGGGCTTAAAATTTCTTGAATTAAACCCTTATCCAAAAACTCACTCACTTACCTCTTCACTTATACATTATCCATATGATTTAATATATAAGATGATTTGTTTGGAAAACTTGATCCAGGCACTATATCCTTGACATGACTAGTGATTCTCATAGATGATAGTCCATATAGAAAATACTCAAATACTATATAATGAAAATCTGCGAAAAAAATCTAAACTTCAAAAATAAAATCACTCACTTTTTTTTCAATCACAACTTTCATGCATTTTGGTATGACAGTAAAATTTGATAGCATTTCCTTTGAAACCAAATTATCCATGATATAACTATCAATAAGATCTTTGAAACAATTACCTCATAATTTTAAAATAGTTTGGATTAATTTATTTCTTTGCATTGGTTTACCTTCTTCCTTGGTTGGTTTCAAAAACACCCTCTTCATCATAAGAGTTACACCACATTTTGGTTCTTATGTATGTGTTATAGATCCAACACTCTCTTAATATACATGCACAATATGATTGATTGATTCATTTTTATTATTAGTGTTATGAAATGAGTTGGGATTTCAAATTATCTATGCCCAACCTATTCACATTCATATCACTTACCCATGAATGCTCTACCTTTTTCTCTTCCAAAGTATCATCTTCCTCTACAAGAATAACCTTTTTCTCTTTGGGACTGACTCTTATTTTTCAAAGTGCTTACCTCACCTTCATGAGTATTATACCCTCTTATACCATTTTTTCCCTCTTCCTCTTTCAAACCTTCCTTTACTTATAATGTTCATTTTTTTCCTTCTATACCTGATATGATTCCTCAATTGACTTCATCTTAAACATTCCAATCTCATCTTGAATAGAAATAAGAATTATATTTACATACCTCAACTTTTTCTTAATCATATTCCATATTACCACCTATAATGGAAAGTTTTTAAAAATATTTTTTATATTATTTTACACACAAATCCTTTTTCCTTAATTATGAAACTTATTGAATAAACAAGTTTATAATTTGAAGACAAAAACTTATCTTTTAGCTTTGTCATCACCCTCTCCCAAAGTTTGATTCTATATTTTCCTCTTATATCTATTTCCAACTGAACATGATCCCACCATAATAATGCATGATTTTTTAGCTTGGTTCACCTTCTTTAGATCTTCCATTAACTCTTGATCAAATGACTTCTCCATATCAGTGATCTAGTTTATAAGCTCCTTAGGGCTCAAACTTCCATAATAATAAGGGGTGTCTAATTTTGATTTAATAATCATATTTTCAATAGATTAAATAAATATACTCTAAAGTGCATCCACTATATCTTCTGATTCATTATCTCAAGCTTATGTTCTTTCATCAACACTCAAATATATAGCATGTGTTCATCTTCTTTGTATTATCTCCATTACATAAAATATTGTTGTGATTACTCTAGATTATCTTAATCTTACTACACTTCCAACATGATTACCTCTCTATGCCATATCTTCTCCAAAGCAAAATATTCTCTTTCACAACTTTATAATGACCAAATAGTAGTATTCGCACACTACCCATTAAATAAAACTTTGCTCTGATACTAATTGGTGCATACATGAATGAGGGGTCCAAGTGAATGGTTACCTTACTCCCTAATAATGTTTCACAACTTTCACTCTCTCAAGGACACAAGAATCAAAATGGAAATAAATACTCTCTCAATTGATGCCTAGCTATGTTACAAAGATTACACACACACACACCTCACACTGTCCCTTCCCATAGACTATGAAAAAAACTCCCTCAATTAAATGCACACCACACAAAAAAAGTGCACAAGTGTGCACAAGAATCAAAACCCATGTTTTTTTATGATGAAAGATAGCTTGTGAACCAAAATTTTCTTACATCATTATGCTTAGTGAATTATACCATACTTATTGAGTTAAAATGAGCTTTTAAGATGGTTTTTTTGTGACACTAACTTAATTTATAGAATCGTTCTTGGTTGGAAATCTACTATCATTGCTTATATTCTTAAATTTTGATTTGTTTGTAATTTATAAGTGCTAGAGGAAGATACATTAGGAGAATACTTAAGAATAGTATCATTTAAGAGCTTGATTTCAAATTCTCTCATAGTATAACAAAGCCCATCAAAATAAGTAAAATAATTGATAACAAGTTTTTATTTAATAATTATTATCAAGGTATCAAGAAAGAGGCTTTGGATTTCACTATGAAAGGGATCATTAGTCATCATGGTTACCATAATCTTAAACCTAAGCACACAATTTCACTAATGTGTTCATTGGATCTTTATCTAGATTTAAATAATTCTAAAAATGTAACCTTCCCTCCAATATTAATTTGATAACAATCCAATAATTTATCCACAAGTGTGGTGAAGTAATGGATTGATCTATATGGGAGGGCATGAAACCAATCAAGATCATAAGATTTTAGTATTCAAGGGAAAATATTTGCTAACAACATATCAAATGTAATGATAAAAATCTAAGTAAGATGTATGAAATGATTGAACATGATGTGATGGGTCTATTTTTCCATTAAAAATTTCAAAATTTGAAACAACAAAACCTATTGGAAGAGGATGGGAAATAATTTCATAAGCAAACAAATTTAAGAATATATAATTAGAATTAGGGTAAATTTTAAGACCCTGTATATGAAACCTCCTTAGATTCATTTAGGTCAATCTGATTCACAGCCTAAGTGAATTGGCAGGTCAAGAATTTTCGCCCATTCACCCAACCATATTTTTATCTAATGCACATTCTTTCCTAATGTTTTTTTCTCAATTAAGGTTTAAAAAGGACCCCATGCATTTTTATTGAATGTACATTCATTCCTTCACATTTAATATCACTTACCTCTACTTGTAGTAACACCATCTAACTCCATTGATGGGTGAGTTGCTTGGTTCTATTGATGACATAGTTGTTTGACTCTGCTAATGGCATAGCCATTCAACTCTATCGATGGTACAACCATTTAAATCTAGCCACAGTAGTGTCATTCAATTCAGATGATGGGAGAGATATTTGGCTTTATGCATGGTAGATTAAAAAGTCTCAACTCATAGTAGAGATACCTAGCTATGCTGATAGTATAATCATTTGGCTACACTGAACAACAGAGCCAAGGATCTATCAAATAGAGGAACCAAATGATTCTAGTGAATGGTAGACCCAAATGGCTTCATCAAATGTTAGAGATAAATGATTACAATAAATGGTAGATCAGAATGGCTAAGTTGAATGGCAAATTTAAATGGCTCAACCAAATGGTATAGCTGAATAGTTTTGTTGTCAAGCAAAATATGGAGCCCTTATGGCTGGGTGACACCATTGGTTGTATCATCTACCAAAACCCTTCTGATTGGGTGGTATGTTTTTTGTGTCATCCAAAAAAACCCTCAACCCTTATTTGAAACATATTATTCCATCACCATGTCCCCCCTCAGCCCCACCTATAACTATTAGAAGAATATCTTGTAGATTTGCCTGGCTATATCCTACAAAAATAAAGAGTTCACATTGTTCAAGGAGAGCTTTCTAAATATGAAGATATATAAAATTTACAAGGGGTTCATAAGAAAAATTTAGATTCCATGTGTAAGGATTTATCAAAAATGATGGTGCACATTGTAAGTATTGCCATTATTTTAGATTAGCTAATACGAAAAAAATTGAATAAGGAACTAGTCAATCTACCTCTAGTAACCAATGTCATGTATCCATTGGATACCTCAAAAATCCATCAAGAATCATATGGGCTGACTAAAAAAATGGATGAGAATGTCTATTATGAAGATGTGGGCAATGATTTAGATGATAGGGATAATGAATAAGAGATGGTACTTAAATAATGATCTATCAATAAAAAAGATGAAACCCTTGGTGACATAAAGATTGAATTATTACATGGAATTCTACATTAGACTAATCCTAAACTTGAATTACATACAATAGTTCAATATTTATGTCACCAAGGGTTTTAGATTTGATCATTGTTCAACTACCATCTCTTATTGTTCATTATCTATGTCATCTAAAGTATGCCCCACATCTTCACAATAGACATTATTGTCCATTTTTTTAGCTAGCTCATATGATTCTAGATGTATTTTGGAGCTATCCAATGGATCCATGACATGGTTACCAAAGTTAAATTCACTAGTTCCTGATTTAATCTTTTTTGTATCAGTTATTTTTGAAACAAAGGCAATACTTGCAAAACATGAACTGTCATTTTTTGTTTACTACTGACACATAGAATCTGAATTCCCCTTATAAACCCCTTATAAATTTTATTTCTATTCATATTTAGAAAGATCTTTAAAAAAATGTGAACTTCCTATTTCTATAGGATAGTTAGGCAAATGTAAAGGTGCACATGCAGCGTTTTGTTTGTACATTCCATTGAAAGTTGTTTCGGTATCCTCCAATAGGTGAGGTACATTTAATGGTTATCTTTCAAGGTTTCAAATTTTTGTTTTCCTTTCTTCTTTCCATACCCTTAATATTTAACCCTAGTGAAGGTTTTCATTTTTTCTATCAGCATGATTTTCTAGTCTACCACTCCACATTATCTTTCGATCTACCATTTTACACTATCATTTGACACTATCATTTGGCATTGTCAAGGTTTGGAGGTGTTATCTTATTTGATATCAAAATCGAGGGGTATATTATGTGTGTGTGTCTGTGTGGAAAACTAATTTTTTTCAAAGGTGATTTTTTAAAGGGTTGGTGAGCTAACCCCCAAAATAATTTATATCCCTTAAATTTTAGCAATTCGATCCCATCTGTCGACCCTAAAAATTTGCCAAAACCAAAATATGAAAAATGGAATATTCATTACTAAAATTTACCCTGATTGGAATTAACCATCATATTTTGGTTGGTGTGATCCTTAGTAAATATTTATTTGATTTTACATGCCTTGAAGAGTGTGTGTGATGTAGAGCATTATAAGGTAGCATGAAAATTTAGTGTCTTTAAGTGTCTCATGTGACCATTTTTAGTTTAGTTTGGGTGTTAGAGGTATTATATGGAACCTTAGGTTATGTTAGAGTCATTATAAGTATTTGATTTTGTGTGTTTCTAGACTTTTTAGATTTCCCCCCCCAAAAAAAAATCAATATTTAAAAATTTAAATTTGAGAACTTGGCCTATAGTGGTATTTTGAGATTTGGGTGAAAGGTAAAGGTTGATAAATGTTTGTAAAAGGTAATATAAGGTCATTAGAGAGTGTGTAAGGGAGTATTAACATTAAACTCATGTAAAATAACAATATAATCAAGAATCTTGATTTGTAACTACCACATATGTGGAGATGGCCTTGTAAGGGAGTTACTTTGCACGTTTTGTGTTATGAAAAGGTGAGAAATGTAGGTATAAGGGGAGAGAGTGGTAGTATGATAGAGGAGGATTGCATATATTTGAATGAGATAGATATGGAGTATAAATAACCTAGAGAGAGTTAGGAAAATATAATGAACAGAGCCTCAAAGCTCTATTCTATTGTAAGTGAAGGTTTTATATAATGTTTTGTATTGAAATGAATGAAAATTATACCTTGTCAATTTTTTAAAGAACATTTTGTAGTGATTTATTTATTAACATGATTTATTTTCTCTATTTTTTACCTTTTTAATTGATTTCCATGGTATAAATTAATGCACAATATAGTACATTTCAGTCATGCAAGAATTATGTATACACAGTTAAGAAGGTCAAGTAAGTAAGGTATGTTGGATGGTTATCTATATGGTTATTGAATTATTTGAGTCACAAAAATATTAAATAATGTATTATAGGTGATAATAATAAATTTGGAGGCCCAAAAACTCATTTATATATGTAATATATAATTGAAACCTTAACACAGTTATATACAAACATTCAAAATTCTATATTAGTGCATGAAGGAGCTTTTTGGAGGTTTTTAAAAGAAAAATAAATGTTGTATAAGGTGATTTAATGTGGGGAAGAATCTAAACAGCCCTTATATCCATTTTAAAACAATAAAAACTCAAAATGACCCATTTTTATAGCTCTCATCCACCTATAGGCCTGTCAACACTAGACTTAGGGTCTGGGATTGGCAACTTGAATCATTTTTGTTCCCACAAAACAAAATTGATAAAAATTTAGAATATTATGTATTTTAAGCTGATTTATAATATTTAAGAGGTTATAATTTTTTATAGGTATGTGCAGTACGAGCACCAGGACTGTGGCAGTGAACTAAGCCTAAAGAGACCTAATTGGTGAAGAGGTGAGTTGAGTTAGTTGGTCTAACTTGAGAATTGAGTCCTCAAATTTTAGGTGACATTGAAGGGGAATAATGGGTATCCAAAACAGGTCTTATATTATCTATAATATTGGTAGGGTGTTTAAACCATCAATATTTGTACTAAAACATGCTACAAAGAATATGCCTTAAAAAAAGGAAAGAATTGATTGGTTGAGAGTTAAGTCATGGAGATTGAGTTATTTGATTATATTATTGAGGGGAGATAAAATACATCATATGGATGGCCTCATTATCCCTAGTGTGGAGATATAACATTGGATCCATGAATTTGGTCTATGAGCCTATGGAAGAATGACAAGCTTAAGCTATGCAAAGAAAGTAAAGAGATCAAATATTTGTATGAAATGATGATGGTGATGTACTATGAAGGATGAGAGTGCATAGGTGTTTAAGATGAAGGAGGATTATATGATGCAAGGAGGCCTGTGAGCCTAGAAAAACTAAGAAGGAGCAAGGATTCCAAATGACAAGCATAATACCTATAAGAAACAAGCAAATCAAAGATGATTGAAGGCATTCAAGGAGAAATTAGAGCCAAGATTAGGTATATGAAGAGTGTGGGAATAAAATCTACATCAGTGCATCATAGTATTCATATCAAATTTTTTAGTAGATGTAGATAAAGAAGTGGCTTAAGTCAAAATGGAAGAATTTTAAAAAATTGGAGTAGGGACATTTTGAGGTGATAGAGGAATGTTTCAAGATAGAATATTTTCAGAAAATGAAAGAATTATAGCATCAATAAATGGTTTTGAGAAATAAAAATAATGTTCTATAAATAAAAGCATGTTGAGAATTTGTAAAATTATGAGAGGAAAGATGATGGTAATGAATAGAAGGAATATTAGAAATAATAACATGTTGAGAGACATAAATTATAATCAATAACATGTTTAAAAATAAAAATAACATTAGAATCAATATCATTTTGGGAAGTAATGGGATTAGAAGAAACATGTGAAATGACATTAGAATCAATATCATTTTGGGAAGTAATGGGATTAGAAGAAACATGTGAAATGACAACAGTGGAAGGTAAACATTGACATGCAACCTATTTTATGACATTTATCAATCTAAATCTATAAAGGGTAATATATGATAATGTTAGAGCTAATATTAATGTTGACCAAATGCTTTTCAATATAATACCAATACAATATATTTATGAAATCACCTTGAGACCCATTGAAATTCACAACATTGTCATGATTAACATTCAAAAAATAAAAATTGGCTTAGACAAGATGACATGAATCTAAATCAACATTAGATTTCATAATTTATATTAAGGGATTATCAATAGGAAATGTATCCATGTATGGTTTCTCATGCTCTATGAAGTAATTAATTGAGGAGAAAAAATATTTTTTGCACATCTAAATCTAAATCCATATTTTTATAACTTTATTTATGTGATATCGATACTATTTTCCATTATAAATTTTGAAACAATGATCACCTTTCATTGGTTTCTTATCTTTATCTATTACTTTTTTTTTTATAATAGCAAAGTTTTGTATTCCATAATGATCAGGGATTAAATAAAGGGAGCCAATACCAAATAAATTTTGAATACCATTAGTCTATTCTCTTATATGTAATGGATTAAAACTTATTATTCATAATTTTAAGTCAATATCACCAATTTCATCTAACTATAATAGTCATCATAATCTCTATGTTCTACATTATTTTTGAAAGACATGTCATTCATAGAATATGTTGTGACATCATGAAAAATCATATCTAAAGTGTGAACCATTTATTTTTGCGAATACACATTACTCATATTTACACTTGTTGAAAAATTAGAAAATAATGACTTTAAAATGCAAAAAAAATTACTATATTTAGATAAAAATTAAAAATAATAAAAATAAATAAATAAATAATAGATAATATGGCCCTTTAGGGTGGCCCAACTAATTGGGAGGTGGTCTTTAAAATCACCTTATCCTGTAGTCATGGGTTAAAGTCCCAAATTTTAATTACCAACTTCTATGAGATCCAAAAAAATACCCAACAATTTTTTTAAAGGGCTGTAGTAAATGTATATTTGTTATTTAATGCTATTTTTAAAAAATTAAATTACAGTCTTAATCTTTAATAAGTGATGGAAAATTGTTATTCAATGGAAGAGGATTTTATTTTTTAAGGATTGGAAATATTTCACGTGTGGAATTCTTAAAAATTACAATAAATATATATTTTTTCACCTTTGATGTTTTTTTTTTTTAAATATTAATTATCTAGGCAAGAGGGATAGAGATATCACCTATGATGTGTATCAACAAATAATCAAAATGTATTGAGATTTGATATACATTATATTTGATCTGTAATGTTATGATAATGAAATAGATAAATCAAAAGCTATAAATCCAAATCTATGAGCATGCAAAAATAAAATCCTTTGAATATCTAACAATTTTAATGGAATATGAAATAATATCCATGATGGATCCAATCTTAGGAGATGTAAGACAATGCATGTTCACAAATATGTATAAATTTATTAAATCTTTCCTCTAATTTAACATTATAAACTTGTAAACTTATCACATTGAATTCTTAATTAATTGTATAATTAATCATAGATAAAATAGATATATGGGTAATAAAAAGTTATTATCTCAATATTCTGACATTGTGATAGATTTGATTTGACATCCTTTTTTAAATCTACATCACCACAATGCTTTTAGTGATAAATGAAATATTAACTAGTCATCTTTGTATCAAGATCCTAAAGGTGGGAATAAAGCTCATGAATAACAATAAATTATATGAAGGAAATTGCATAAATGGAAATAACATAAAATGAATTTGATTATTGGTAATATTAGAATAAATTTGAGAAGTGACTACATGAGAAGGCATAGGTTGAAGTTCTTAGATTAGATCAATCAAGAAATGAAGTTGATAAAGATGATCTAAAATATATTTTGTAAATTTAAGAGCATGATTGACATTATGTGCACTCATATATCAATTATTTACCCTATAAGGCACATCCTAAACTCTAGCCCTATCCTGGTCTTCTAAGTAAGCTTCATCATCATATTTTTCTTAACATTCATGCACATTATTAATTTTATACCTATTCATAACATTATCATGGGTAAGTGCAAAAAGTTGGAAGACAAAAAGGGGCCTATTCGTGGACACGATTTTTCTAAAATTTCAAAAATCTAAACTTATATAGATAATTTGAGATGGGTACACTCAAAATTTGGAGATGGTATAAGAACATGAATTGTAAAATTTAGAGTCTAGTTTCCAAAACACTATTTTTAAAAAATTGTTAAAGTATAACTAGGTCAAACATCTAAATTTTGAAGAGGAACTCCTATTTTTTAAATAAAATAGAGTAGATAGACTGTTGTGTGGCCCACCATTTTTTGAGCATCATTTAATATTGTTTGAAACCCTTTGGTGAATATTTAGATAAGATATTATATTTTGTGACCTATATTTTTTTATTAATTTTGTAATTAAATAGATCTTAAAAAACTAAAAAAAAATGGATAGCCACTGTGTGGCCCCCTAAGTACCTCTGAAAAAAACAAAAAATGATTTTTTTGAATGTGTGTAGAATTAGGCCTAGTTTATGACCATATAATTTGTTTTGCACTTGTATCAACGAAAGACTAATTACATAAACATGAATAGGCATGTATATTTATGGCATGTAATGACCTAAAAAAGGTATAGTTATAAATCAACATATTTGAACCCTTAAAATAGTCCACAAATTATAAAAATCATATATTTGGAAAGAGGAGAGTGTGCCCATCTTCATGGTAATAATTTTTTGAATTTATTTATTGAAATACATAGTGTTTTTGGTGATAAAAGTTTAAATTTTTTATTTTCTATCACAAAATTTGGATTTAGTTATAGATTAACAGGTTTAAGCCTTTGGCTCAAGAATCCAAGCCATTTTCAAGCAAAAAGGCTTGATTTTTTTAATTTAAATTTCAATAACACATATGCATTACTATGAATGCATATGTGTTATATCACATACACATTACTATAAACATGTATGAGTTACTACGAATGTGAACACATTACTAGGAATGTGTAAGTGTTATGAGGAATGTGTACGTGTTTTTGTTATTTTCCATTAAAAATCACTATAAAATGTACATGAAGCTAATATTTAATGGAATTTGATATTTAATAAAATAAATTTTATTATATTTATATTTTTACATTTATATTCCTTATACTTTAAATTTATTTTAGTAAATATAATAAATTAGGGTCACTCTACATATGATAGAATTGGTCTCACAGCTACACACCTTGTGATGTAGAAAATATTTTTTCAAACTCTAATTTGGTCAATACTTAAGTATTTTAGGGTCTCAGTATTGAACATAGGGATTTTAGGGCATACATTTTTGAAATCAATGTCCATTTTTGGTAAACATACAGTCATTTTTTAGGTTTTTGTGCCTTTTGGATTAACTCCTAGAATTTATAGGAGTCCTAGGTTTGTCAAAATTAAAGTTTTCAAACAAATCACTTTGAGATTGATCTAAAGTGGTGTGATTAGGGTAATATATGTTAGACTGATGACATGCACATATTAAACAACCACTTTGTGATAATTTCACTTTTTCATCATCCCTCCCGCATCCCTCATCACCTTATTATCTCTCTCATCATTTATCATTATCCCTAATCACTCCTTAATGACCCTTACCTTCCCTAATAATCTCTAATCATTCCATTATCATCCATAATCACTCCTCTATTTACCCTCACTATCCCTAATTATCCCCAATCACTCCCTCATCATCCCTCTTCATCCCTAATCACTTCCTCCTCATTCATCATCATAGTTAATCACTCCATCCTCATCCCTAATCACTCCATTATTGACCTTAATTATCCCTCATCATCTCTAATCACTCTTTTATCATCCCTAATCACTCCATTTACTATCATCATCCCTAATCAATCCCTCCTCATCCCTAATAATCACTAATTACTCTTTCCTCATCCATAATCATCCCTACTCACTCCCTCATTGACCTTCACTATCCCTCATCACTCTATCATTAACCCTCACCATCCCTCATCATCCGATGTAATTATATACTCTAAAGTTCTATTTGATTCTAGTCATATGTTTTTTAATCCATTAAAATATAAATTAAATTTTTTCTAAGACTTGTGTTGTTAATACCCATTTGTGATAATCAATTTTCTTACTGAATTAATTGGATTATCTTCCAAGTTTATAGTCAAGTAACATAAGTACTAGCACAAAATAGAGTCTAAATTTTAGTTCATTGAATTATCTTTGTTGTGAAAATGACTAGATGAAACTTTACTTGGTTTCACCTTTGGTAATTTGGTTCAAAGGATAAAAATAAACACAAATATCTTGTATAATTTTCTAATTATGAGAATATTTGAATCTATGTAAATTTATTTGGTGTTTCCCATTCCTGTATGACTTGAATCTTGATCAAGTTCACACATGCACTCCTTGTGTGTGTAATATATCTGAAATATTTTATCTCTTGCATGGAAAATGAACATTTATTCATGTTATCATAAAAACATGTTTCTAAAAAAGTGAAAGAGTAGTTCAACATGGTGTAGATGTTCATCCCATGTTTTTTAAATATTAGGATGTCATCAAGGTAGATTTTAAAAATGACATAGTTAAAGGGCATGAGGATGTCATTCATCCTCTTAATGAATGAATTCACTGCATGTGTTAACCTAAAAGGCATAACTAACTACTCAAGTAATCCTTCCTTTAATTTTAATATTATATTCTAAATGTCTAAAGGTTCAACATGAAAATCATGATACCCAAACTTAAGATCAATTTTGGAAAAGACTTATACACCATGGATATGGTAGATAAATGATTTAATATTTAGATGAGGATAATAGTTATTCACTTTAATCTTGCTAAGATTTTTTTAATTGATTCACAACCTCATGTCCCATCCTTCTTTGGTGTAAGCACAATTAGAATTCTATAAGGCAATTATTTGGGCATGATGTGTCCATTATCCATGATTTCAAGGATCTACCACTTGATCTATTCATTCTCTAGAAATTATAAGTTGCATAAAGAGATTTAAGGTAGAGGTAGTTAAGGTATCAAATAAATAGTATTTTTTAGTGTAAATTTTGTAATAAATTATTTAGGTGACTGAATGATATCCTTATATTCATCTAGTTTATGATTCAATTATTTTATCTTTATTATTGTTGGACAAACCACCTATGAAATTATGCCATAATGATGTTCTTACATTTAATTCTTACCATCAAGAGTATAATTTTTACTAGAACTAACAATATTATTGTACTTCTTAGCACTAATGATTGAAGGCGTATAAACTAACTATGATATATGGTATTTCAGATCATGACAATATATCATAAAATTGAAAGGATTTACTTTATATATTACATATCAATGGTAAATATATGGTTGAACACATGTAAAACATCACATAACTCTAATGGTGAGATGTCACAAAAGATTTCATCTTTATAAGGTTTGATTTTATACACCAAGTGACACTACTAGGCGATCCATTTCTCAACGCCTACACTAGACCATACACTAACATATGGTTATGGATGATGCATCAAATTCCAAATCAATTTTTAAAGATATACTTTATCATAAATTAAATTCTTTTGATTTCCATTGGAAATGATGAAGTGTATCAGTTAACCATTGATCTACATTTATTAATGAAATAATATTTTTAATTCATATAATTTATTTTTGGGGGAAGTAGAGATATTTTTAGTACCAACCATATCATTGAGTTCATACTATATTATCTACTTACCTTTTTACAATGATAGATAACTTGTACCCACTTCCTTGAGCTATGCAAGTAGATAACTCATAGTGTGACACTATTCAGTGGATTTAATATTGAAGTTATAAACTGAGCACCACTTTTTAATCTTAGACTACTTGTTCTAATCATTTGAAATTTATTTTCCACTCTTTAGTATGATGACTAAATCAATAGACATATAAATAGAAGTCATGTAATGTAATTATTCAAATCATAAAATATCCTCATATGGAAAGCAATTGATTATTTCAGTAAATCACATAGCATAGTGATAATCATATTTACTACCATTTTTGGTGATGTGGTGGTTTTACTTCTCTTTTTTTGGCAGATCTTCAATGATGAATTACATCATTTATACTAGGCCCATGTTTTTTAATAGGTGTTGAATATTTATGTTTCAAATTTGCCTCCACATCATTTTGAACACTATATCTTATATTTTATGCTAGCACTCAACTCTCCACTTGTAGCCCCTAGTATTGTTAAACCCCAAAAAAATACCATTATCCATTTTGACCACTAATTTAATGGAAAATATACTAAATTCCTAAAAATTAGACTCATTTTAGCTTATGATATACATAACCTAGAAGATCATGTTAGTTTATACAAACAATCCATTTTTTATTCAGATTTATAGGATTTTCCCAATTCAATCCGTATACCCTATAACCTAGTGTTGTCCATTGCTTTCATAATGCTTTATTTGAATCCAATTGTAATGATATCCATAGGATAAAAAATTATATTATGATAAATTACCCATAAAAATATAAACAAATGTAAATAATAAATAGGTGATCCTTAGAATTATAAAAAGTACCTATCTAAAAAATAAGTGTGTAGCCATTATCCATCAACTTAAATTCACCCCCAAGATTTTTTGTAGGGTCTTTATACCTAAGAAGTAAAATTTTGTTATATCTCATATTTTTAAATTTTTTAATAGGTATTTATCCTTTATAGTGTGCCTAACCAACCTTGCATAAATGTTAGACTACTTGCTATGATCATTTGATAAAAATAATTAAAGGAGTTAAATATGATAATTTTATAAACATCATTAAATGAGTTAAATATGATCATTTAACAGACATCATTAAAGGAGTATAATACTATGGTTTATCCAACAATAACAAATATAAAATAATTGAACCAAGCCTCAATCATTGCCTTATTTGATTGTTTCATGCCACATATTTACTTCCTTATACTAACATGAGTTTATTGTACTCTAAATTGTATTAGTCACTCAATAAACATGGTTTATTATTTTGAAGTACACGTGTCTATTATATATATTTTATATATATATATATATATATATATATATATATATATATATATATATATATATATATATATATATATATATATATATATATATATATATATATATATATATATATATTTCACAACCTCTACAACTTCACTTCATTCCATTACCATGCCACTAACAATCTAGGCAATTCACACCCAAAAAACTCATAAATATCACCATATATGTGGGTGATAATAATTTCTTATGCATGAAATTCTATTCTAATAATTTTTTCCTCTATGAAATTGTGTATCCTATCTTCCAACCATATTTCAAGGTCTCTTTGACCTAACAACCCTCTTAACACCTTGCACATCCTTGTAATTGAACCATTATTAGAAGTGGTTCCTATAAATTCTCATCAGGATATGTTATTATTTTAGTCTATAAATTAATATGAGACTCGTAAGATAGTAAATGATCCATACATGATAATTTGATGGTTTAAATTATTGTAACTTGTATTTATTCCAATTATCTACATAAAATAGAGTAATTAAAATTTAGAATTTGTAAATACAATAATAACTTCAAAGAGAACCATGTATAACTCATAAAAAAAATTATTCATACAATTAATTATAGCAAAGTGCTAAGGCTAAGAATAATTATTTTTGTAAGAGACATTGATTCCCAAAATTTAGTACATCAAAATAACCAAAATAATAACTAACTTATCTTCTTATGAGTGCTAGGTGCTTATACATTTAACATGAAGCTTTCTCTTCTCATATCTTTGTTTCTCTTCCTAATTCATCATAGGAAATTGCTCAACCTTATATTTTTATTTTTTACTTACATGAACATTTACAAAATATAAAATATATATGTCTCACATATATAACATATAAAAAACCTTCTGAAATAGAATTTGTAATACCTTATTCACACTGAGTCTTTCTATTAGGAAGAGTGATACCTTTAATAATACCTTGTTCAATTTTATCAACTAGAAAATACCCAAAGGCCTCATTAGCAAAAACATATTGATAAAAAGTAATTAAGCTTTTGTACCCTCCATAAAGTTATTTGATGGACTGATTAAGGATGAGGAGGGATTAGGTAGAGAAGATGAGGGAATGATTAGGGATGGTGAGGGTTAATGATGAATTGATTAGGTAGGATGAGGAAGTGATTATTGATGGTTAGGGTTAATGAGGAAGTGATTTGGGGTAATGAGGGATAAGGAATGGGTGATTAGAGATGATGAGGGATGATGAAGAAGTGATTAGTGATGATTACAGATGGTGAGGGTCAATGAAGGAGTGATTAGTGATGATGAGGGAGTGATTATAAATGATAATTAATGGTGAGGGTTAATAAGGAATGATTATGTATGATGATGGATAATTAAATGGTGATTAGGGATGATAAAGGAGTGATTAGGTATCATAAGTGATGCTGAGAGCTAATGAGGGTGTGATTAGGGATGATGAAGGAGTGATTAAAGATGATGAGGGATAGTGAGGTTTAATGAGGGAGTGATTAGTGACTATGAGAAATGAATATGGAGTGATTAAAGATGATGAGGGATAGTGATGATCAATGAGGGAATAATTATGGATGATGAGGGAGTGATTAGAGATGATGAGGGATAGTGAGGGTCAATGACAGAGTGATTAGGGATAACGAGGAATGAGGAATGAATGATTAGGGGTGATGAGGTATGAGTAAGAAATGATTATGTATGAGTGAGGGATGATGAGTAAGTGAAATTAACATAAAGTGGTTGTTTGATGCATATAGGTCATCAATGTGACATATGTTTTCCCAATCACACCATTTTAAATCAAGTTTGAAGTGGGTGGTTTGGAAACTTCAATTTTGACAAACCTAAGACTCCTAGAATTTCCATGAAGCAATTTGAAAGGCACAAAAACATATAAAATGACTATATGTTTACCAAAAATGGACGTCAATTATAAATTTTATGCCATGAAATCCCTTGGTTCAATACTGAGACCTTGAAAATGCATAATTCTAACTATATTGGATTTTGAAAAACTATTTTCCACATCGTAAGGTGTGCAGCTATGAGACCAACTCTATTAGATTTAAAGTGACCCTAATTTCTTATATTTACTAAAATAAATTTAAAGTATATTTATAATTAACATTTATTTAAGTAAATATCAGATTCAAGTAAATATTGGCTTTATGTACATAAATTGGTTCTTTTCCATGCAAAATAATAGGAATGCATAATTTTCATCATAACATGTATGCATTCCTTATAATGTGTATGAATTCTTAATAATGCGTACACATTATTAATGATGTGTATGTGTTCCTAGGATCAATGGTCTTGAGCCTAAATTTAAATAACATGTATGCATTATGACCATAACACATACATATTATTGTCAAAATGTGTATGCATTAGCATACGTGTCCATGAAATTGTCTCCCAACTCCGTGCACATACCCTCATTCAAAAAAGAAATATTATCCTTTTTAAAAAACACATCATTTCCATCATTGTAACATAATATATAATTTTGGGTGCAAAATTGGATAAAGTTTTAGATTCCATTTTAATGTCAAATCTTGATCTTCAATTAACTAAATGAATTTCATATATAAATGCTCTCAATTAAGACACACTTTTCTTGGTTGGATTCATAGATATAATAATTTTTGGTGAAACAAATTAAAACCCACTATGGAGCATATAAACCATACGTGTACTCTAAGGTTTGAAAATGTGTCATGAAAAATAAAAATATCCTAGGGCTTTTGATCAAGTCAATCAAGAAAAATTAAGCTAAGGATATTGGATATAAAAGTATGTAGATAAATTATCCATAATAAAATAGGACAAATTTATATTTATCATAATCTTAACCAACATATAACCCTAAAAATGGTATGAAAAATCACATGATCACCAAAATGTAATATGGGTAAATGGATTACAACCAAATTGTGATAAACATACCAAATTTATATTAACTAGGCTAAATAATATGTGTATAATAATAATAAAAAACTAATTAACTATTTCAATTTCAAAGATCAAACACATAGGGTTTAGATTTGTATCTTGAGAAAAATGAAATTGAGTGATAGTAATCAAGTTAAAAACACAAAAATGTGCACCCAACAATGATAAGTGACCTCACCCAAAATATTTTGTGGTGATCATAAATGAATGTAAAGAGTGTGAGTGGCATTATTAACATGTATAGAGCCTAAGTAATGATTTTAGAAGATGAAAATAAGTCCAAGAATGGTTTGATGAGTGTAGGTTTAATGAATACACTCATCTATTATAAATATTCATATCATTCACTTCATTTTTTATGTTGCAACACATGTAACTTACAAAATAGATTTCTTCTCCTTCCCCTAGATTGGAAATAATATCCAAAACTTAAGGAAAATAATTAATTTTTTGGGGAATGTTTTGAAAGATATCTAATTTTTTAGTGACTTTTAATTATTAGGCCCATAAAAAATATAAAAACTAATATATTTCAAAATTAAAAACAATTTTAATGACATAAAAAATTAGGTCATGTAGAAATATCTCCATGAGAACTACTAGCTTTAGAAATTTCTAAATGATATTATCTTTGATTTTGATAGGAATGGTAAAAAAATCCAATAATCCAAGATATAAAGATTTAATCAATAAGAAACATCACAGGAATCTGAAATAAATGAGATGCAAAACAAGGCAAATCAAATGATATTCAGAAAAAGAGATGTTAGTATAATAAGAAGCCCTTGCCTAAATAGGCAAGGCAAAACTAAAAACTAGCCTAACTAAGCAATGTGGGATAAATTCTCACATAATACAAACTATTAAAAAAATGAAATACCTATCTATAGCCTATAAAACATGAGAAATACATACTCTAACACCCCCCTCAAGTGAATCTAGAGGCTAATGATAGCCAAAAAAAGATATAGTGGCATATCCATTATATGAGTCCCAAAAATTAGGCCTCATACGATACTCATGTACAATATATATCCATGAAATGAAGAAGGAAGATGTACTCACGAGCACCCACCAAGGATATATTCTAAAACCCAAAGTATGTCATGAAACTCAATGAAATGAGATGATGCAAAAGGCTTTGTGAAGATGTTGGCAACCTACTACTGAGTTGGAATATACTCTAAGTAGATAACTCCATCATGATTGTGTTGATGAATGAAGTGCATATGTACCTCAATGTTCTTGGTTTGATGGTTCTCAACTGGGTTGTGAGATATGATAATTATACTCTGGTTATCACACTAAAGTATAGTTGGTGAATCCTATATGAAGCCAACCTCTGTAATAACTAACAAAGCCAAATGACCTACTATCTCATTATAACTATTGCCCTATCCTTAGCCTCTATAGATGAAATTTCAATAGTTATTACTTCTTGCATGCTAAATAAATAGGTGAATAACTAAGACAAAATATGTATCCATAAGTGGAATGCATCTCATCAAGAGAACCTACCCAATGTGAATCAGTGTACCCAACCAACTAAGTATAATCCCTAGTGTGGTGTGATCCAAAATGGGTAGTGCCTCGTAGATATCATAAAAACCTCTTGGTAGCCTAAAATTTAATTTCAAGAGGATCATGTGCAAACCTAGATACAATCCCACCTACAAATAAAATGTCAAGGTGAGTATGGATCAAATACATAAGACTCCCAACCATCTACTTGTATAATGTAAGATCACAAAGTGGAATAGTGTAGGTATAAGTGAGTGTGACTCTAGGCTAAAAAGGAAAAGGACTTGACTTGCAATCATCCATGCCAAAACACTGAAGAAGATCAAGGGTGTAATTTTAATAACTCAGATTAATCCCTAAATGTAATTATGAAATCTACAAACTAATGAAAAATTGCAAAAGACCAAGATCTATCATATCAAACTATACTAAAAGCACTTACTAAATAACCTAAATTTGAGAAGAAGAGTTGTTTGTGATAAGTAGATCATTAACATACAAGACCAATATAATAATTTCCTCCCTAATATGTTAGAAATATGCTATGGGATTAGAGTGATAGTGAACAAATCTATTAGAGAAAAGAAAAGAATCCATCTTCTTATACCAAGATTGAGGGGCTTATTTGAGACCATAAAGAGACCTCTAAATTCAATAAATAAGAGAAGAATCATGAACAAATATAGTAGGTTTCTCCATATATATTTCCTCCTACAAATATCCATGTAATAAGGTAATCTTAACATCTATTTGATACACTATCCAACCCTTTAATGCAGTAAGAGAAAGTGCAAGGCAAATGAAATCCATCTTGGAAATAGGCACAAAATTCTTAGATTAATGAATACATTTGACTTTTAATAATCCCTTTACAATAAGACATGCCTTATACTTATCAATGGATCCATCAACTACATACTTGGTGTAATAAGCCCACTTACACCTAACCAACTTTATCCCCTTAGGAAGAGATATCAAATACCCAGTATGATTCTTCATCAAAGAAGAATACTCATCTATCATTACATCATCCCACTCCTATATCCCATGAGCCTATGAAAAAAAATTTGGATCCCTAAAGAATGCCTAACACAAAATTCCAGTACCTATAGAATGTGTATGATGATGTCGAGTGCATGGAATATCATGTATAAAAAGTGATACCTTAGAAACTGTAATACAAGCCCATAATGGCATGGTGGTAACATTAGTGGGAATAGGATCCTCAACATCTATAACCTCCTTAGGAGCCTCCTAAACTAGCTCCTCAAAGAATGAATCCTCAAGAGGAGGATAGGAATCAACAAAAGAAGAAGAAGGCATGGAAGAAGATGAGGAATCATGAGATGTGAAGTTCTCATCAAAATGCACATGTGTTCAAAAATGAATATCATGAGTATCAAGATCTAAAAGATGATAATCTCTCATGTCTTGACAATACACTACAAAAATCAAAGGTTTGCTCTTCTTATCTAATGCTTTCCTTTTCTTCTTTGGTATAAACACCCAATCATGGCTCCTAAAGACTCAAAAAAATGAGACATTAGGCTTAGTTCCAAACCAAGCCTCCTCTGGATTCAAATGCTCAAGTGATATGTGTGGTATCCAATTTATGAATTTAATTATCATGATTAATTGCTTCTACCCAATATATAAGAGGTAATTCTCATGAATGCATCATATAATTAACCATCTCATTCAAAGTTTGGTTCTTCCATTTTGCTAAGCCATTCTATTATGGAGTATGTCAGACTGAATGCTGGTGAAAAATATCATGAGCTCCAAAAAGTTAGAGAACTCTTGACTGAAGTACCTCCCCCCATTATTTGTATGAAGCTTCTTGATGCAACTAGAAGATTGTTTATCAAACAAAGCCTTAAATACTTTTAAGTGAGCAAAAATATCACTCTTGTACTTGATAAAATAAACCCAAGTATGCCTCAATAAATTATCAATAAAGGTATGTGCATACTTAGTTCTAGTGAAAGAAGGAATAGGAAATACCATCAAATCACTATGTACAAGCTCAACTGGTGAAGAAGCTCTCATGGGCATACCCTTAGGAAATGGATCTTAGTGTTGCTTCCCTAATATAACCCTAGGTTAAACTCCATCAAGACATGAAACTATAGGAAGACAATTTATCATACCATGAGTGCTAAACTCCTCAAATATCTATAATTGAGATGTCTAAATGTCTCATGCTAAAGCCTACTCTTAGAATCTACATGAGAAATGAAACACATCTCTAGAGGAGGAATATCATCAAAACCCTCAAAGTAATGGAGTTGAAAACTATGATCAACAACACCTTGTGTAATAAGTGTGTGAATCTCTAATAGAGTTTGAACTTCAGTACCTTATGGTGTGAAAGTCACCATTTTCCATTAATCAAAATGGTAAATGTGATAAATTGAAAGCAGATTGGTGGTGATGTCTAGAAAATATAGTGCATCATTGATATGAACACATCTAGATTTATGTCACCCTTTCCCTAAACATATATAAAGGAAGAATCTCCAACCTCAATGTTGGAAGTATAACTCAAACCAAGAGATATAAAGGACTCCTTAGAAGACGTAATATGGTGAGAAGCACCATAATATAGAACCCAACTATCTAAAATAGGTGACTGTGATCTGCCAACAACATTAAGTGTTTTTCCATGCTCATGAGATGGAGTGGAGATATAAATTTTGTGTTTCCTAATGATATACTATAGGGATTGGATTCTCTTAAAACACTTAGACTCTTAATGATTTATCCCCACACAATAGGAGTAATAAAAGCTAGAGTTATTCTTAGATTTGGAAGATGATTTGGTTTTAGATATGTTGGTGTTAGGTTTAGGTACATTATGATATGGAGGAGTGTTCTTATTTTTAATCTTTGTTTTTCCCTTGCTCTTAGGATGTGATGCTACTAATTATTTTTAAGAGGTGGAAGACTCAAGGTGAGACAATTTGGATTCCTCCCTAGTAAGTCTCTCACAAAATAACTCTAAATTAGGAATTTTAAATGTGGCACCTAAGGCATCCATGTTAAAGAAAAAGGTACAAGCAAAGATTTGGAATTGACCACTCAACTTGGATATAATCAAGTACACACACTCTTTATATTTATTATCTCATCCAGTCCTATTCAACTATTTCAACAAATGCTTAAACTTAGTGAGGTGGTATATAATAAAGGGAAACTCATTAGGATTGAGTGAAGTAAGTTCCACTTCAAGTTGCATTTCTCTCATGTGATCTACTTTCCCAAATAAACCCTTTAGTTTAGCCCACATTTTTAATGGAGTATCCCACTATCTAAATGAAATAATAAACTATCACTCACATAAGTCCCTATCAAACCCATACATTCATCGAACTTACATTGGTGCTTAAACTTTTCATATTCTCTTATGAACTATAGTTGATTTTCAAGCACCAGGGACCATAATCCTTTTTATTTAATGATTGTTTTCATTCTAGGTATCCATATATGGTAATTTTGTGTAGTCAAAGGTTCACAATGATTTATAATATAAGTATAAGCCATGCTAGTGAATCACCAAAGAATATAAAGAATGCAAAAGGGTACAAAATCAACACTGAGACAACCCCCCCAAAAGATTGTATTAAGGAACCACCTCCCCCCCCCCCCCAAAATTTTGGCATTTTATAAAACTAGTATGTTTTTACAAAGTGATGACACTAATGGATAGATAATTGAGAACCATACACTTTTGAAAAAAATAGAACTCAAATTCTAGTTATGGTTCAAAAGATATAGGCTTTAAAAATTCCCATAAATAGGTCAAAAACATTAAAAATTACACTAGAAACTAATTTTAGTGACCAAAATGGATAGGCTTCCAACCACTCATTGTAACTAAAATCAAACCAAAAACATAGAAAATCTAACAAAATTGTAAAAACATCATCCAGGTGACCCTTATGCAAAAATACAACTTAATAAATAAAATAATGAAATATTCAACTATTTTTTAGAATAAATTAGTGTTGTCTATGTCATTTGGATACCAAGGAGTTTGGTTTGATTAGAGAGATGGGATGCCACTATTATAGAGCTCAATGGAAGGTACAATTTAGACTTACCCTTTAATGTAAACACATCAAAGTCCAATGCCTTACACAGTCCAAATAAAAAAATATTCAATGCAACAGTCTTCTCCAAATTCTAACGTAATCTAGAAAAACACAAAAATACAGTCCTCCCTTGCCCATCTCCTTTAACGCTTGACCCTCCATGCAATAGATCTAAAACACGGGATTTTAGAAACTCAACACTCCACTAGATCAAAGATTTCATGAAAATTTCTAATGCCAAAGATAAGAAAAAAATGCATTGGTTTAAAAATACATAGATCTAGAAAAAAATTCTAGCTCCATGCAATGTGTAAATCCCACATTCCACCAAATCAAAGGCCTATGATATTCAAATGTTAGTCTTCAAAAAAGGACATAGTCCATATCTTCAATTCCTGACAATGTTCAAATAAGAAAGCAAATAAAAAAGGTGTCACCAACTACAAACAAGAAGGATCTTCTAATGTAATTCCTGAAAAAGGTGAAATACAAACCAAACCAAAATGCCAACACTACAAGGAGAGATGCTTAGATATAAAATCAAAGACAAAAACAATCCAATGCCTCTTTATGTCAATCAAAGAAAAATATAATGCCTCCTTCCTCTTCCAATGCAACATCTAATTCCTAGGAGTACAGTAGAGAAAAAAATGTGGTTGTTGGAATGCACTAGGTTTAGATAGAAAAATGCCAAAGGAGAATGGTGATACAACTGATGTCACAAAGGAAAAGAAACTTTGATCTTGGCCTAAAATGCAATCCTACATCTTGCCAACTCTCCAATATAGACCCTGATAATGGTGCAATAATAAATGAAAAGTGCAACTAGTAGAATTAAATAAAATTATCTAAAAAATTATTGGTTACAACTCTCTAATACTCTAGTACCATTATAGGAATGATAAAAACATTATAATAATCTAATATTTGAATATTTAATCAATAAGAAACATCACATGAAGCTGCAACCAAATGAGATGCAAAATAAAGAAAATCAAATGATATTCAGAAAAAGAGATGCTATTATAATAGGAAGACATTGCATAAATACAAGGCAAAACTAGAAACTAGTCTAACTAAGCAATGTGGGCTAAATCCTCACATAATACAAACTAGGAAAAAGATGAAATACCTAGATATAGCCTAGAAAACATGAGAACTACATACTCTAATAGCTTTATCTCTCTATAATTCATGATTTCTCAATAAATTCATCTAAATGACATATAAATGTTGTATGTATAGATAAAACATAATGCCTATGTATTTATAGATACATAAAATTTAAAATAGGATCCTATTGGTGCCCAAAATAACATCAAACACTTGAAAAATGAAAAATATGTCATAAGAGGGATGCATGCACAATATCCAAAAGGGCCCACACAACTAGATTGGGAATGTGAGTATCACTCATGCTCTTAGAAAAAATCTCAAAATGAGGGAAATTAAGGAAGAGAGAGCAAGGGACAATTGGAGGGGATAAAATTTGAGACACGTACCATCAAAATTAAAAACATTTGCCAATAATGGTTGATTTGAACTAATAATTGATAAGTACCAAAGCATCTTAAAATTATAAAATTTTACTACTAATAAACTCCATAAGGCCCTTTTTAGGTGTCTATATTTTTACCATTTTCGTGTGTGTGTGTGTGTGTGTGTGTGTGTGTGTGTGTGTGTGTGTGTGTGTGTGTGTGTGTGTGTGTGTGTGTGTGTGTGTGTGTGTGTGTGTGTGTGTGTGTGTGTGTGTGTGTGTGTGTGTGTGTGTGTGTGTGTGTGTGTGTGTGTGTGTGTGTGTGTGTGTGTGTGTGTGTGTGTGTGTGCGTGCGCGCATATGTAAAAGGAATACATGTTATGTATAAAAAATCTTGTATATAAAAATAAATAGGGCATATATACTGTTGCAAAAATAAATGTGTGAGAAATTTTGATGTACAAATTATGGAAGCATTCTCATAGGCTTGAAAGTGTGGGGAAAAGTGCACAAAAATATGTTCATGACCTAGGAACATGCAAGGATAATATGTATGAAGAGGATGAGAACATCACTAGTTGAGATTATGATGCACATAAGCAAATGAATTTGGTAGGTGAAGGCATTAAATACACAACTAAAAATAAGAGAGAAAAGGTGCACTAAAATAGTCATTTTCAATTCAATATTTAAGAGAGCAAAAAAGACAGAATAAGAGTCAACTTATTAAAATCATGATTGATAACAAAGCTAGGGCATCCAAAATTTGTAGAGTAGATTAAAAAGAGCTTGGGCATGTGGTCATATGAATATCATCATTGGTTGTGAGAAACACATCCAGAAAGGGGTTGTGAAATAGATAGTATATAAATCTATGGGACTTAAGTTGTACAAATGGTGAATTTTTTTCAAATATCATAAAATCTAAATATTTTTAATGGATTCAAAGGGGAAGGCACAATGACTTATAAGGTAAATAAGAAGGATAACTAATAAATACATCAATGTGGGAGAAGGGATATTTGCATTCATTAGACTGGAAGAGCTATTAGATGAGATTACATTTGAAATTAATGAAGAGCTAAGTCAAATATAAGTAGATACACTTGTGGATGGGCCACCACCAACAAAGAGTAAAAATATAGATAAACCACCATTTGTCACAACAATAATTTCATTCATAAATGGATAATTGGTAAGGGAGACCCTAGTTACATGCCTAGGTTATATGGTTGAGGATTTCAACCATTATAAGAAAGAGTAATAAGTAATTTTGAATGTGTATTTAGAGGAAAGGAAACACATAAACATTAGAATTTGGTATTCATCACTTGGGTATTTACCACTTATATGAACTTTAGATATTAATTACTTAACATATTTTAGGAAATTAAAATAACTAGTAAAATATTTTTTTACGTGCATCCATGAAGAAAAGCTTAACATTGTAAGGTGAATATTGAAAATTTTTGCCCCACAAATTCATATGGAAATAATCCTAAAGAAATAATGTATGGATATGCATAGGGAAATGAAAATACTTTCATAACTAAGAAGGCCTCAAGCATACTAGGTATCAATAAAGGGGGCATAATGATGGTCATGGATAATTTTATGTCAAAGTCAATGAAAGTTATGTCTTGGCTTATTATCTATTGAATATTTTGCATTCAGTGATGTAACACAATGACAAAATAGGTTTCATACATGGCATGTGTAATTAATCTAGATATAGTTATACAAAATTATGCAAACTACATTTCCAAAGAAGTGGTGATAGCATATGAAGAAGCACATAAAAAAGGAGATGAGTTCAACAGGGGTATAATATGATTTTGATATTTCTATAATAAATTGGAGTTCTAGATAAAAAAAACTTCATTTCATGCAAATTAGGGACTTGGATCCTATGCAATGAAATACAAAGTGTTTACATTTGTAAATTAGATGACAAAACCATACAAAAAGAGAATGAGAAGATGATATGAGTGTGTAAAGGATATGTTCAAAGATGATTATATAATCCCACTAAAAATTACAAAATTTATCATGGATTTGCAATATTTTGTGTGATAACACATTACACATTGGTTAATTTTATGGGCGTAAATGGAAAATATAAGAGATGGGAAAAGTTGTCATATATAGAGAATGCGTAGTATTTAGAACACCTATTCAATAGAGTGGATGACTCATCAATATTAGAGGTAGACAATAGGGTAATTGATGTACCAAGTAATATTTTGATAAAAAGAATTATAAGCCTCCATGAAGGAATGTCATATTAGAAAATAGAGATTTGGATAATGAAAGTGTGGAAATAAAACCTATGACATTTGTGAAGGAATCTTGGTATAATTTTAATATTGGGTGAGTGTTGAGACTATCAATAAGGTAATGTATAATACCTATGAAAACACCAACACAATCTAGGATATTGTAGATACTTATAGTGATTAATGAAGTTGTACATAAAAGATAATAATAAAAGAGAAGAAATATTCAATGGGATCAAGTTACGTTCAAAAATGAGAAGAGTGAGGTTACAAAATTAGGTAAGAGTTCATCAAATTCAGACAACAAACCTAAAAATAATAAACTCCATGTTTATGCATGAGTAAGGATTATAAGGATTTTTTTTGGAACATCATGATAGGTGATGTATAAAATCTAAGTCTTGTTCAATGATAAGCTCAAGTGGATATCCCTATTAGAAAGGGAAACTAAAACTAGATTATAATTCAAGCAACAAGAGGAGGAACTTATACTACACATACTTAACAAGGAAGTGTTTTCCTACCAATATAATAGGAATGTGTTGCTTCTAACATGATACCATCAGATCCTAATGTAATAATTCTAATTGTCCAATAAATTCCATGACCAAAAAAGCTAGATTGTTTACAATCCTTAAGGACCAATAAAATTTTACACAAGGAGATAATGAGGCAGTTGCATATAAATATGTATATATTGAATATATGTGACATGTAAGGTCATATGCTCAAAAACCAATTGAATAAGCTAGCATCAAGCCAATTAAGGATGCTTAATATGAAATTATAGAGGGTAAATCAAACAAATATGTATTTGGGATCATAGGAGATAAGAGATAAATTGAGTAAGATAATTCATGTAAAAAACAACATGAAGAGGAGGAAAGAGTATGAAAATAAGAAAAAGAAATAAAAAATGAACAATAATAAGATAATATGTTGGAAAAATAAGGAACAAATTTAACAATGGAGGAAGTCCTATAATGGAGATATCATCTTTAGGTATATACCTAAGAATTACTAGACATGGGAATGTGATGGAGAATACATGAGGATAGTTGAAGACTATCTTTGATTGTTACATATAGGAACTAGATCTTGAAAGTCAAATAAATATAATAGTTTCAATTTTATACCCTTAAACTATAGCATCCATAGTTATATATGCGGGCCGACCTATGGTACACTCCTCATTTGTAATTGCATTCATTATTTATTTATTGCTTTAGGCTAACTTACTTAAGACCTAGGGGTGGGATGAATGGGTGTGACTTTACCTATTATTTCTATATACAGGGAAATAATGTGGCTCACTCAAATAATCATATTTGTGAATTACATTATTATTGTAAGGTTGTGGAGGTTTCTCCTTGAAGTGGATTATCATATATTATACTATATTTCAATTACATTTTGATCTATTTTTTAATTGTGAATTAATTTCATTTCATTTAATGAAGAAACAAGAGATAAATTTTAGTGAAGAAGAGGAAGGTGGAATCAAAATAATATATCCAAGGAGAATACAAGGAGAAGTATGTTGACCGATAGGGACATATAAGATACTATAAAATAGCTCTATAGGTAAAGAAGATAATTAAATACGTATTTGTATGAAGTTCATAGGTTGATATAATTAGTGGATAAAGAGAGGTCACATGTACATGAAGGTGTATATGTGAGTGATAAGATGCTATAAAAAAATTTGGGCATGGTGATTGATACCTTTTACATGCAGTTCATATTGAATAAGAATATACTAAAGAGGATCTACAAGTTAAGAAATTTAAGGAAATAGAAGTGGAGTTTAAGGATTACACAGAAGAATCGATAGAGAAAATAAAAAATCTTTGCATGAAGATAAGATAGGAAAAGAAAATATTTTAAGGAATTTAGAATGAACATAAATACATGGATACTCCCATGAATTTAATATGAGGCCACATAAAAAACTTAATGGCATGCATGTATGATAAGTAGAAATCAGAATGAGAAAGGGAATTTAAGGGAAACTTTTGTGTTCCAGACATAAATAAATTAAAAGTACACTAATATTTATGCATTATTTGAATAAATTCAAATGAAGATAATGAGAAAATAAGTGGTAGTGTGTATTTATTATATATATCAAAAGCAATTGGTACATATCATATTTAATACTTACGAATATAATCCACATATTGGAGAGGTGATTATAAATTCTATAGAGGATGCATACTAATTGATACCACAATTATAGTTATTAATAGGTCATTCAAATCTAATGGAAAAATAATTAAAAGATAAAGTAATAGAAGTTATGACTATGTGAAGAGAAACAAATATAATTAAATCAACAAAAAACTTATCATAGGAAAAATAATAAATGTAGTGTGGGATAATGTTGATCTCAGATATGTGCATTAGTTAAACATTCCAAGTAAGTCCAAGTCTGATGATGCATAAGTAAGAGATGTATAGTCACTTTATAAAATTTTAATGCACATTAGAAATAACAAGCATGGGTTAATGATATCACACATGTAAAATGAAACATTAATATATGGGTTGAAATCAAAAAAATTAAAATGAAACATATTAGTGGAAGAAACACAAAAAAAACACATTTGATGAAAATTTGATGGATGTAATGCATCCAATAAAAGAGAATGTGGATTTCACAGGATCAATTTAGGTTGATGAGAGTATGTTGATAGATAAATATAAGATGTTGGTGAGGATGGAAAACAAAATTTCTAGTTGGAAAACAAGGGATATGTGATGTTGACAAAGCAACAAGTAAAATGAGTCAAAGGGGTTCATAAATACTATAAATAATGGTGTCAACCCCTCATTTTAGAGATCATAGATTGGTTACATGTATACATCTAAGAATTCAAATTTTTGAATAAGGATTTGAGCTACATTTTGAGTGGTTGATGATAAATATGGCAATGATGGTAATGATTGTAATATGAGACGAGTGTATGCTTTGTAACATTGATGTATGATAAAGAAGATGAACTATTATATGAATAAGTGTAAAAGTTTTATGATTTTTATTTTGTTCACTTATTGATAATATACATGTTAAGTGTTATTAATATGATGTGCATGTGTATGTATTTATGTCGTGTTTTCATAATGGGGTTCTTAAAAATCTTTTTTTGTAACTCAAGTGAGTGCCTAAGTCTTTGGCTTAGGTAATAATTTAGTCTCATGGGTATTTGTATTTATTATGTGAGGTATAAATATGTAGTATAAATTAAATTATTAATGAAAAACAAAAAAATTGGATCCAATCAAAGAAGGTTTCTAGGTCCATACACTTCCTTCCACATAGGTGTTTGGAGCATAACTTTCTTATTAAAAAATGTTTGAAACATAAATTTGAGTTTAGGGTTTTGTTTGCCTAGTTGTAATTTTCAATTCCCTCCTCTCATTTTTATTATTGTGACTCATGTGTACTATCAATAGCTAAATATCTAATAGTATAGTAATAAATAAATAAGAATTATGGGTCTGTATTATGGTTTAGTTGGCTAGTGTCCACTAACTATCCCTTTAACTGTTAGAACATATGAAGTAGAATAAATAATTCATTGGTAACCTTGGAATCACATAATATTCCTTTCATTTAATAACAATATTCTCAATTTTATATGTCTTATTAATATTTCATGTGCATGAAATGATCTACAATAGTGCATGTGTCTGAAATTCCCAATTGATAAATGGAATACTAATATAATACAAATCCTAGATATAGATAAAGTAGCTCTTTGTGTACAACATTTTAAAATACATTTTGAAATAATATATACTTTAAAAATGTGTAAAGTCAATCAATATTACTATTGCCTCTAAATTTGGATCTGGTCGAAGAAATTTTCTAGTACCATACAATTCTCTAAATACACATGCTTGGAACATAACTTTTCAATTCAAAAAAAATGTCTAAAACAAAAATCTAACTTATGGGTTTTATTTTTTTTATTCTACTCTTCACTTCCCTCCCTCAATTTGCATGGTATGTCTCTTATCTACTTATATTAATTCAATATCTGGTCTAATAGTAAGGAAAACAAAAATAAGGGGTTTGCATTATGGTTTGAGTGGTTAGTTTTGGGTCAAATAATAATATTGTGTCCCACTAAGCAAGAAAAAAAATTAAAAATAATTTAAAAATAAATCCTAGAAAATTCTTTAAATTTATAATTTATTTGGAAAAATGTATATGCACTACATATTTATATATTTACGCCAATTAGGTGGGTACAAGAATTGAATCCTAAAAACGAGGCTTGATGAGGTACCCAAACACAATAAAACTCCCATAAAGCAAATAAAAAGAGAAAACTTGTAGGAACAAAACTCCTCCCAAAAAGAGAGCAAAGAAGAAGATAGGGCTAAAAATCCTCATTAATGTCTACAACTTTCTATAGCTACCCATTTCCTATAAAGGCGTGTCCTACAATAAAAATGATAAGATGAATTAAATGATAATTTTTTGGATAACTATATTATCAAATACAATCATTCCAAAACAACAAGGAATTGGCATAATAGTCCATAAATTTAGAGATTTTAAGTTGAAGTCAACACAAGTTGAAGAACAAGGATAGATGGTCTCTTCTAAACAACATGTAGTTTATTCTAACAAACCTTCTGCTTCATTTCTCCCTCTTTGAATTCTCTCTCTTATTTTTCTATTTTTCATTGTAATTTTTCATATAGTGACTATAATTTAAAATCTATAATATATTTTCAATTTATGAAATAATTTTCAGAAAAGCAAAATGAGAAAATAAAAGTCTCTCTAAAAAGGAGGTAGTTAGAGGAAGTTATGAGGTGGTTATTCACCCTAAAATTTATATATTCATGGATCTTAATTGTAATCAGGACTTTTCAACAATACTGAATTTTTTTGGGTGAAGAAAGAAAGAAAGGAAAATTTCTAGTATTTTACAGAGATCAATATAAGAAGCTTCCACACAAATTTGTGTTTTTATCTTCTTTGTGAATGGTTTTTTTTCTTAAGTTTAAATTTTTGTATTTACTTCATACAAAATATTCAATGTTGAAATGTTTAGGATATTTCTTACTTCTAGTATACATAAGTGATTAAAATTTATGTTTATTTAATCATGTATACTTTCTATCTCTATTCGCATTTTCTCCACTTTCTCTTTCTTCTCCCATTCATTTTCCTCTCTATTATATGTTCCTTATTGTTTATAAAATACACTCCCCTAAAATAATTTTGAATGTGTATAACTATAAATTTAGTTTTATGCATTTTCCTATTTTTAATAGAGGGAGACTCCCCTGAAAATAGAGGGCGGACTTCTCATCCCTTATAATGTTGATTGAAAATCTATATTTTATTTCTTCTACAAAATATTTCATCAACACTACCAATTCCCATTCCTCATTAAAAACCCCAATAACCAACTTATCATGAAGGCTAATCCATCTAAAATACACTTTCTTTGGTTCAACACATGAGGACCACAAAACATAAAACCTATCTTTCCAAATTCTAAGAGGATCACAATCTTTCCACTTGTTGTTGAGACTAAAAATCCCACTCAGGGAAAAATACCAACATCTCATAAGTCTTTATAGCAATGAACTCAAATAAGGGATGGCCTCTTCATCACCTAACATTATCCCAAAATTCTCCTTCATCATCCATTATAATATCAATAGAGGATATTTTAAGGGCATTTTAAATCATAGTATAAGTCTTAGCCTAAGATTGTGGGAGACTATAAATTACTTTGATCTCCTCCCTCTCCAACTATTTTCCCCCTTTTTAGAATATTGAAAGATCATTATCTCTTTTTTCCACCACCTGAGAGAAGAATAACCCATAATTAGAGCAAGTGGATAATCATTTTGCTTTAGGTTCCATCACAAAGAATAAAAACAATGGAATCTAGTTTTAAACCAAAAAAATAAAGGGTGACTCACAACTAAAAGTTTAACTTGCTCCCAAGCCTTCTAAATTGACTTAAAATGTTTGTTCCATGAGTAAAAAAGTGAAAGACCTAGAAATCAAGTCAATTTTATGAAACTCTCTCCATTCCCTTATAACTTCAGGAAATCCATTTAAATTTTTATTTTTGTACCAAATTTCCAAGGCTCATTTCCATTAAGTGATCACATAATCCACTTTCCTACTAAGGCAACTCCATGAACTCTAAGATTCTTGATCTCAATCCTACCCAAGGATTTAGGGGTATAACATAGGTCCCACTTAATAACATGTTTATTTCTACTACTTCTTCCATAAAACCATATAAAGTCTCCAAAAATTCTATGGAGCCTTTCAATATGAAATATTGGGAATAATAACCAACAAGAGGAATAGTAACTAGAGAAAGAAGATAGAACTTTTTGACAAATGTGTAACTACCCTAGTAAAGAAATGAGGTTCCTTTGCCATTTTGAGAATATATGTGAAACTCTATCAAACACCCACTGACACATTGCATTAAAGGAAGGGGATAAATCAAAAGGAATGCCCAAACATCTAGCCATTTTATTATGCCTCCTAGGACCATCCCAAGGATAAGATCCACTCCAAAGGTTTCTTAGTCCAACCAAGTAAAAAGGATTTAGAGGTAAAAATATTTAATCTTAAAGAAAAGTAATAAAAATCAATTATATGAACTACATGTTCCATATTACTCTAACCCAACTACATAAAATAGATGTATCATCAAGAAATTGAATGTCAATCAATTCTTCTCTATTAGGAAAAACAATTCCTATAAATTTGGGAACCTAAGGCAACATCTTTAACAAGGTAGTGTAGAGCTTCAGCTACAATAATAAATAATGAAGGGGCTAAAGCATTTTCTTGTTGACCTCTAGAGAATAAGAGAGTTCATGAGATCCCAATTAATTTAGATCTGAGCTAACACATCTTGAAAAAGTATAGAGACCATTCTACAAAAAAAATCACCAAAACCCAAGGTCTTCAACATTAAGATAGTGAATTTCCATTCAGTTGTGTCATACACTTTCTCAAATTCAAGAAGAGCCATATGGACTTGTTGTCTTGAATATTTATCCCATTTCATCATTTTCTACTAGGTATAATATTATTGAATATATATCTACCTCCAACAAAACTTGTTTGCATATCATATATAACAAGAAGAAGCACCCCAAATATTCTATTAGCCAAAACCTTAGCTAGAATTTTATAGGAAACATTAAGTATGGTAGTTGATCTCTATTTTTTAAAAAGTGATATGTCTCCATATTTGTGAATTAATTTTATAATTCCTTTATTAATTTACCCCCTGAAATGCCAATTCTTAATGCTTCTTGATATATGGATAAAAAAACCTCTAAGATCTACTACTTGTTTTCTTTGTAGAACTCACCCAGAAGCCCATCAAATCCAAGAGCCTTTTCCAATTTAATATTCTCGATTGTCATAATAACCCCATCACAAGATAATTCCTCATCCCTTTTTATAGTAGCTTTCGTTACGAATTTATTTAGTACAACTTTGGCACAAATATTGCTATGGTTATCAACATGTTCAAAGACACCTTCAGACATAAAAAGGATCTGATAGAAGAGAAAAATGTTCTCCTAACCTCAATAACTCAATGCTTATAAGATATTTTTATTCCAATATCAATATCCCCAACCTTATCCTTAGTATGTTTATCCTTGATAATCCTAAAAAAAAATTAGAACCTGTCACCAAACTTTAGCCAAGTGAGCAACATAGGTTTTTAAAACCTTGCGTTAATGCTTAACATAAATCAAAATTTTCACTAAATATTCATTATTAGGATCATCTTGTACTCTATATTCATTCAAGTAAATATACTCTTGGATCTTTCTTTCCATTTTATTTATAATTGTGGCATTAGATTTTCCAAATCCTCTCATAAAGTTATAGTTAGGGGTTACACACTGATTCCAAGTGCTAGTATTAGATAACAAGGCAAAAGAGTGGTTGATAAGAAACTAAGACATTTTAAAACCTTACATAAATTCATAATCCCTTAAGTGTTATACATTCAACTAAAATAAACCTTTCCAGTCCTTATCAACATGGATATGAGAAGAGGTAACTTGAAAAGTCATGACAATTGGAGGATGATAAAAAAGAATATAAGCATAAACACTAACAAAGAACCCTTTATTAACTGGAGGAAGGAGAAAGCATTCCTTTTTTAAAAAAAATCTGTCATATCTAGAATAAACTATATTTCTATCATTTTTATTGTTACATCAAGATTACTAAATTCATTTACTATCATTATTACCTTTGTAAAGAGGGTCTACCAATCTTAGCAATCTTTTCATTTTTTTATAATAAAAGTGTTAATTTCATTTCCATTCAAAAGGAAGCCTCCCAACTTATCCTTTTTTTCTCAAACCATATTTTATTCTCCCCTAATAATACATGGAATATCCTTCAAATTAGCAGACAACAAAATACACAAATTAGATCTTTCCCTATAATCATTTGAGCCATATATAGAACATATCAAACTCATTATCATTTATCTTAAGGGTCACCCATACCACCCTATTAGATGGTGAAGTACTTATGCTAGTAAAAACATGTGTCCATGATTTATTAATAATTAAATCAACTCCCTCATTCCCTTTCTCATGATTTTTAAAAATCAAGATGACTTCAACCAAATAAAGGATAGAGCAAACTTTAGATCAAACCCAAATAATTTAACCATCTGAAGCAAAAAGAAATTTAAGCTTTAATTAGATCTACAAAATATTCTAATAATGACTCTCCTATCTTAGCTTATAAATAATTACGATTCCAACTGAGCACTTTCATAACTTGGGAGGGGTGTTAGGAGCCTTCTTTTCTCCAATATTTGTATACATCCTTTCAAAACAAGATGACAACTTTTATTCTCCAACCTTATTTCTACCACTTTCACACTATCCAATCTCATGTCATTTTTTCCCCCTCACATCTTCCCCACTCAAAAAATCATCTGAGGGGTTAAACACTCCTTTTTATGTCTCTTAATACCTTATTTGGGTTTAAGATTCTTCGAAAGGGATTTACCATCCAAAAAGTCATTTGCCTTAGCATCTTCAATTAATAAGGAAGGAAGGGAGTCATAGTCAATGTTCTTAGGTAGTATATCCATTTTTTCCTTGGAACAAAGATCCAAACTATTTCCTTCTTTCATACACTCAGAAACTAGGTCAACAGCCCCAGTCGCCACCTCAAATGAATCCTTTGAGGGAGTTCTAATCTTTTCCACTAGTTTTTTTTTAAAAATCATTTTATTTGTATACCATTACCTATTTTTATAGGGAGACCTCCACGGCCACTCTCTCTGGATCTTCTAATTTCTCCATATGAAACTTGGGAAGAATATCAAAGATATGTTTAGTATCCCCTAAAAATAGAACATCATAAAACTCTTCATGGATACTTGAGAAATTTGGTAAAGTCACATCAACCCTTGAACAAATAGGACTTATTTGAGTAATGTTTCCACTTTTAGGGGTGTCCAATTTTATATCAACATTCTAGTTTGAAGACAAATCTAATTTTGGATAACACATCTTCTCCTCAATAAACAGGGGATTCTTTTTTAAAATAAGAGGGGTTTATTTTTTTTTAAATAAAATATTTCTTATTTTTATATTAAAAAAATTAATTTAATCCACCAACCCATAAGTAAGGTAAAAAAATCTTTATTTTTTAATATAATAGCTAGGGTATCTTGAAAGGTTTTAACCTATTTTAGGGAGATTAGAAGGCATGTGTTCATATGGCATAATGTAACCCTAGTTTTTTCCACTTGAAAGACATCCCCAATAGATCTAAAAATATAAAGGAGAAGGTGATAAACTCGAATAGGCACATTATTAATCTTAACCCATTTGGGGGTTGTCTGTAAGACCAACTTGTCCCAATCAATTTTTGGCACCCAAGGAAGGACTTTGCACACAAACTAGCATATATTCTAAAATGGCCTAGAAATAACTCTACTTTACATATTAGAGTTCCTAAATAGGAACATACATACTCTAGGTTGAATAAAATGTAAAAAGGAAACATACACCCCTAGATTTTCTCCCAAATTGTAGTCACCCAGTCATCAAAGAGTTTTCTTGAGGGTGATTCATGTTTTTTCAAACAAACTAAAAAACACAAACATTTTTCAACCTAGCTTATTCTTTTCTAAATACTTTAGACATTTACTCATTAATAACAAGGGTAAGAGTATTATCATTAGTAGGTGGATTACATTTTCCTCCTAAAACACCCTCTCCAACCACTTCCTATCGTTGTTGATATCCTTCTCTGTAAAAAATAAAGATAGCTTCGATGGGGATATCAGAAGCAATATCCACTCTCATAACATCCTTGAAGGATTTATTCTTTGTTTGCACACCCTTATCACATTAAACACCAATAATCAAATTAATTTGGTTTCAATCCTTGTGTAAGTGCATAAAGTTTTGGGATAGAAAGGGTCCTACCCATGGATACGTTTTTCCTAAAAATTAAAAAATTTGAACTTCTGTAGATAATTTGAGATGGTTGCACTTGAAATTAGTGGATGGTGTAAGAACATGAATTGTATGATTTTGAGTCTAGTTTCTAAAACACTATTTTTTTAAAAAAATTATTAAGTATAAATATGTCAAACATCTAAAATTTAAATAGGAACTCCTATTTTTTTAGGAAAATGGAGTAGATAGTTAGCCGTGCAGCCCATCATTTTTTAGCATCATTTAATATTGTTTAAAACTGTTTGGGGAAACCTTATATAAAATCATCTAGTTTTTAACCTATATTTTTTTTTATTTTTTTATGAATAATTTTTTATTATTTTTATAGGTAAATAGATCCTAAAAATTAACAAAACACTAGATAGTCAGCCATGTGGCCTCCCTAACTACCTCAAAAAAATGAAAATTAGTTTTTTTTAATGTGTAGAATTAGGCCTAGTTTGTAACCATATAATTTGTTTTGAATTTGTATAAATAAAAATATATATATGAAAACATATATAGGCATGTATATTTGAAGTATGTAGTGGCCTAAAAAATTTATAATTAGAAATAAATATGGATTGAGACCTTAAAATAGTCCAAAAATTATAAAAATCATATATTTGGAAAGAGGAGATTGTGTTCATCATCATGGTAATAATTTTATGAATTGGCTCATTGAAATTCATAGTGTATTTGGTGACGTAAGTTAAATTTTGTTATTTTTTATCAAAACTCTCAGATTCAGTTATGTGTTGATAGGTTCAAACCTTTGGCTTATGAATCCAAGCCATTTCTAAGCCAAAAGGTTGAGATTTGAATTAAAAATTATTATAACACATACCATAACATAACATGTACACATTATGTAACACATGCATTTTTTTCACTAAAAATCAAAAAATATGTATTGGAAGTGGGGTTTGCTATTTGTTCATGCAATGTTCTAGGAATGTTTACATGTTCTTTTCACATTACACAAATGAAGAAAGAGGAGGTATATGAAGAGGTAGTGCTTTTAGTTGACTAAAATAAATGTTAAGTATAAGGAATATAAAGTAACAATAACAATTTAAATTTATTTTAGTAAATATAATAAATTAGGTTCTCTCTACATCTGATAGAGTTAGTCTCATAGTTGTACACCTTACGATGTGGAAGATAATTTTTAAAAGTCTAGTCTATTCAACACTTAGGCATTTTCAGGCTCTCAATATTGAACCTAGGAATTTTGGGGTTTAACTTTTGCAATTAATTCCCATTTTTGGTAAACATATAGTCATTATTAGGTTTTTGTGCCTTCTAAATTATTTGTTGTCAATTATAAGATTCCCAAGTTTGTAAAAATTGAGGTTTACAAACCCTTCACTTTAAATTCAATCCAAAGTGGTGTGATTTGGATAATATCGATCACATTTATGACTTATGCACATCAAACAAATTTGTGTTAATTTCACTTATTCATCATCCCTCCCTCATCAATAATTACTTTATCCTCATCCCTAATCACTTCCTCCTTATCCCTCATCATCTGTAATCACTCCCTCATTAACCCTCACCATCCCTCATTATCTCTAATAATTACCTCATCATCCCTAATCACTCCCTCATTAACCATAACCAACTCTAATCATCCTTAATAATTATCTCATCATCTCTAATCATCCCTAGTCACTCCATCCTTGTCCCTAATAATCCATGATCACTCCCTCCTCATCCCTCGTCATCTTTAATCACTCATCCATTAAACCTCACCATCCCTCATCATTCCTAATCACTACCTCATCATCCCTAATCACTCCCTCATTGACCCTCACCATCCCTCACCATCCTTCATCATCTTCAATCACTCTTTAATCATCCCTTTTCATCCCTAATCACTTCCTCCTCATCCTTAGTGACCCTCACCATCCCTCACAGATAAAAACATAACCATATACTCACTTTTTAGGTTTTTATGCCTTTCAAATTGCTTGTTGATATTTCTAAGAGTCCAAGGTTTGTCAAAATCAAAGTTTATAAGCCACTCACTTTAAATTCAAGACAAAGTGGTGTGATTGGGGTAACATAGGTCATATTGGTGACCTACGCACATCAAACTACCACTTTGTGTTAATTACACTTACTCATTGTCTCTCCCTCATCCCTAATCACTTCCTCTTCATCCCTCACCACCCCTAATAACTCTCTCATTTTTTTTCATTATCCCTAATGACTCCCTCATTGACCCTCACTATTCCTCATCATCTATAACTCCCTCATCATCCCTAATCACTCCCTCATTGACCCTCATATTTGAATTCACATTTTCTCTATATGTCATTGAAAGTATGTTCATAGTAGATTGGGTTTCCAAATAGATAGATAGGTGGTCACCAATTTGATAGAGTGTGTTCCAATCTAGTATTTAGTGGAATGTGTTTCCCAACTTGATCTATAACCAACTTGATCTATAAAGGGAATGAAGGGCATATGCCTTAATCTAATGTATCAATGAGGGATAATTAGAGCTTGGACATGGCTCGGTGGGCCCTAAAGGCCAAAATAGGGACTTATCATACTCTATGTATGCCCCAATTGTATGAAGCTACTTCAAATAGGGTGAGTCATAATCTATTTCAACCTATAGGGTGAGTTATAATCTTGTATCAATAACCATGTCTTCTAATATTTTTATAACTTGTGATTTTGGGTCACTCCTATTTTTATTGACATTTATCTAAGCCATTTTTACAAGTCTTTATTCATTATCTATCTATACATGATGGGGGATATAATATTGTCTCTCACAATAAATATGCCTTACATTGATGTTTTATTTGCACATTCTTATAAGAAATTATTTTCATTACCAATATGTTATGTTAATCAAATTTTCCATTTCCCATATTCATAACCAACTTTGATACCAAATGATGTAAACATGAATGAGGGGGTCAAGATAATGGTCACCTTGTTCCCCAACATAGACTCAACATTATTTCATGAACACGCTCTTAGTCACAATACATTCAAAATTGAATTCAAATATCTAGCTTGATTGAATTAAAATGACAATGTTAAAAATATGAAACACACACACACACACACACACACACTTCAATCATTCCTCTTGCATTAAAACATAAAGAATAAAATTATAATGGCAATCCTTTAATGGAATATACTAAGCCTCTATCTCCTCTCAACTCTCTATAAAAAACACTCTACTTATTTTTTTATATTGTTATTACATGAAGAGGAACACACATAAAAATCCCATAATGGAATTGACATAATGCTCTCCACTCTCAGTTCATGAGAATAGTCAGTATCTTATTTTCAAATGGACTCTTTCCCAACCACACTCCCTCCTTTATGCTTTCTCTTCTTGAAAAACTAAATCCTCTAAGTTTATCTATATTATTCCTTGAATATATTCCAAATTAGTTAACTCAAATATTTTTTAACTTCATCTAACTCTTGGAGTGCTTCTTCAAACTCCCAAGAATCTTGAAAATGCTCAGCATCAATAATAAGTCATTTTAGGCTGTTAATCTATTTTTGAATTCACCAAAGGTAGAACTAATTTTAATACATAATGGTAGTTGTAAAAACCACCTTAGTATTTGGAAAAAAAACCTTAGTGCATATTACTGATCTAAAAAACCACTGTGACAGTTTTAAAATCACCACTTAAGCTTACAAAACTGCCCTAATAATTTTGTCACTATGTGAACCTAAAATTTTTGAAGGCCATATCTTTTGCATATGAACTCAAAATGAGATGAATTTTTTTAAAAATATATAGAGTTTTGAGGAGAATCCAAATGTTCAATAAAATTATGATTTTTTTCATTTTTATGTTATATGATGTTTTTTATCTTACAACAAAACCTATCACTTGTAAGTCTTTAAAGGGTGCAAATACTTCTTGAATATCCTTGAAAATCAAATAACTAAACAAACTAAATGGGAAATTTGTCTCTTATTGAAAATTATCCCCCTTAATGTTATTTACTCTCTTAAAATTATAGAGTACAACATTTTTTATGTGTTTCATTGTAAGTTTTTCATGGATAAAGTACAACATTCATCCTACCTAAAAAAATTAAAGTATGTGGTAAATTTTTTATAGAGTGTGTGCTTTAGCAGAAAGCTCTTCAGATTATAGAACAACATGGATAAGAAAATGTTTTTGTGGCATCATTGCTTATGTATATTGTCCCTGTACCACTTCAAGATGTATAGGAAATTATACTTCTGATATTATGTTTAAATATTTATAGTATATATTTTACATCCCATATGAACCATTTATATCAATCAAAAGCCTTGAATACCTTTAATCTTCACTTGACCTTGAAAGGGCTTCTTATGAATGTAATTTCACATGTTTAAGATAGTAATATAGTATGTTTATTCTTCGGTGATCTATATGTTTAGTGTTTTTGTCCTACCTATGCTAAAAATCTTCTAAATTGAATTCACATTGCAAAAAACATGAGTTTTGTATTTACCAATATACAATTATTGTCAAAATATTTCCCTTAGTTTTGTTGAGTCAAATTTGATAATGTTCACAATTTTCAATCAATTAGATCTCTACCAACCTCTTTGACCTAAGTTCAATCTCTATCAAATTTATTATGATAATAACGATATAATAATTATTATGATGTTGCCTATGTACTAAATAGTGCCTATGTTGCCTATGGATCTTAATTGTTTTTTCTTTAATTTAGAAAAATGAAGAAAGTAAAAATCCTATTTGTTTTCTCAATAGAATTTGCATGAATGATATACTTTCTGAGTAAAACATCATTGTCTATAGAACCCCTTTCTTTAGACCATAGATGGGGGAAGTATAAACAATAAAGTATAAATGATATATTTATCAAAATGATTTGGTGTTTATATTGATAATGATTGTCATATTTTTTTCATCCTACCATCCCTCATCATATTTAATCACTCACTCATCATCCTTAATCACTTCATTGACCCTCACCATCCGTAATCATCCCTAATCACTTCATAGTCCCTCATCATCCTAATAACTCCCTCCTCATCCCTAATAATCCTTAATCACTCCCTCCTCATCCCTCATTATCCCTAATCACTCCCTCATTGACCCTCACCATCCCTCATTTTCCCTAATCACACCCTCATCATCCTTAATCACTCTTTCATCAACCCTCATCATCCTTAATCACTCCCTACCATCCCTCATAATCTTTGATCACTCCCTCCTTATCTTCATTGAGATTTACCATCCTTCATCATCCCTAATCACTCCCTCATCATCCCTAATCAATCCCTTATTGACCCTTACTTTCTCTCATCATCCCTAATGACTCCCTCATTTTACCTAATCATCCCTCCTCATCCCTAATCACTCCCTTTAATACCTTGATGGTGGGTATAGTGGCTTCCCTTTTGTGTCTGATTGGATTATGTTCTAATTCTAAATTTTCCTCACTCAAATAAGACCCAAAGAAACTCTTCTTTCATTCATCTTATTTCACTCAAAATAGAAACTTAAATATAACATCTGATTATCTAGAGTATAATTGATTTTTGCTTGTGCTAAACTAGGTTGGGTAAAGATCAATTCGGGTTGTGAAACACACTCTACCATATTGGTGACCACCTATCTATCTATCTATCTATCAATCTGGTCTACTATGAACATACTCTTAATGATATATAAATAAAATGAAATGAAAAATATGGGGTTGGAATTGAAATTCTCAACTAGACTCCAGTTGCCCCTATATATATAGATATAAATTTGGATTCTCAACTATACGATTGGGATTATTAGATGCCCAAATCCTAATCTATATATGTAAGTAGTATAATTTCATCCTACCCTTTACTCAATTTCCTAGCTATCTATTTTAGCATGGGACTTTAGATACACACTCTCTCCATAGTCTAGGTGTGGATCGCCATATATAACTTTGAATCCCACCAAATAATTAAACAATACTTTTGAGTACCTTATTTTTGTGAAAGATGATGTGTTAGAGACTTAGGTTGCACCCTAGCTAAAAGGAGTGTTCAGGTCCTACTTCCAAACCTAGACTAACATGGGAATGGTCTAAGGTTGTGGATTGCCCATATCTAGACCAGACCCCTAGGATTTTTAATGAGGCTAGCTCCTTTGATGCATCATTTTGCACCTTTGCTTCTAAAACCTAAAATTGGTTGGGGTGAAAAGGGAGGAGTTGTAAAAGTAAAACCTATTCTAACTTGTAGTGATGTACCATGAATATTGTCCATCCACTCATACTTGAGCCTTTAAAACACTAGTGAGACAAAAATAATAATGGGATCTATGACTCTAAATGCCTATCATGCATCAAAATTTCATGTAGAGGTTCATCAAGTGAGCAAAACCTAAGGGAGATGATGGAGAGGTCTAGTTCAAGGCACTAATCTAGTCAACATGTCCACTTTTGGCTTCAGTCAAATGACATCAAACACTAAACATAACCTGTATAACCATAAAATCTACTAGCTAGGTGAGATCAAGACTTGGCAAGGGAGAAGGCTCTACCACTTATGTAAATCAAAACTGACATGAACATAGTAGTCTAATATCATAAAATCTGAAAACAATCATCTTATTTATCTCAAGATGTTACAAGGCTGAATCTTGGTAGAGTCTAGTCATGTCACAAGAGAGGGATGTAAAATAATAGCTCAAAGGCTATACTTATCATAAAAGATAGCCAAAGAGAGGGATTTTTTGGTGCTCAAAAGGGATTCAAGCAATTTGAATCTATTTGAAAAGTAGTTATAACTACCTCTACAAAAATGCTCATTTAGACCATTTTATTGATCTAGGTCACCCCAATCTATTACATCATTGTAATATCTTCTCAGTGATGTTCCATGGTGGTTTTAATGGAGGGATCAAGTTGTTTCTAACTAGGTCTTGGTAACAGTGCAATTACGACACTCAGATCCATCATTTAGAATCATGTCTTATTACCAACTGCTCTTAACTAGTTATCATGGCATGCACAATGGAGAGAAAGGTCACTTTCAATAAGTTGGTCCATTAGATTAGCTATTGGGGTCCACTTATTTGCCTTCATAGCACCCTTTAAAAATATAACTCCTTCCATCCAAAAATAGTGAACACAGTCAAATAAAGATCCCTTTATGATGCAAACCCATAAGTCAAAGGGCCATATTTAGCCACTAACTTTTTGACCTTTGTTTTATATTAGATTTGAAAGATGTATTTTTTCCTTTAAGGATATTTTCCAACAATTCCTATTCCCTTTTACACATTCTAGTCCAACTTTGATCATATTTGAGTTCGGTTATATGTATTTTTGCTAACTCGAGTCATACTATTTGCTTTACCCAAGTTGAGATACTCCATCGACCCTAGTTAAAAATTTCCCTAGCTCATTCCTTTCCCATTAGTTATCAAAATTTGACTTATCTCTGGCACATTGACTCCACTCAATCTATCAATTTTCCTATGCCCACTGACTCTGTCCTTGCCCGTGTGTCGTTAGATCTAGACTTAAGCTCCCATGATCTTGCCACTTGGTAGCACCACTTTAATACTTGGGTCATTTTGATTTAAATGGTTACTTCTTGAGGATTAAACTTTATTTTCATGCACCTATCTAGATCACCATTTTAAGGGCTATTTATTTTAAACCCTTTTGTTAGACAATTCTTTTGAGTTTATGTCTTGACCACTTCCTCCAAAGGAAATTATTTGCTTTTTCTTTGCCTTGAACAACTCTTGCAAATAAAATGTTTGAAAGAATCCATGTCTTAGTATTTTACCTCTAAAAATTACCCTTCATAACTTTGACTTGGTCCACCTCATTTTAGAAGGTCCCTTAGAGAAAATGTGGAGGACATTTTCCTGAGAAACTGACCCTTCAAACTTTTGAAAAGTGCCCTTTCTAAAATAAAAGTACCCTTTAGAAACACTGAAGTGGACCATTTCCCCAAGAGACATATCCTTTAGAATTTTTGTACTGGACCATTTACCTGAGAAAGTACTCTTCAAATAAATTATTTGGGACACTTTGTTTGGAAAAATGCCCTTTGAGATTTCTATTTTGGGTCAACTCCTATGAAAGATATCCTTTGAACATTTTGTAAAGGACCCTTTTCAGAGAATGACCTTTAGGGGAAATTATTTCAGACAAAATGTCCAAAACAATTCCTAATACTTGAATAAAAGGTCTAAAATATAACTTCCAAAGGAATTCTGATGCTTAGCAAAATAAAGTGGGACAAAACTCTCAAAATAATTAAGCCTTGTATATTTTTTACAAGATTTGTGTGGAACACTTCCTTTGAAGGAATTATAAATGCTATGCTTATCCAAAAGTTGAAAAAGTATAAACTTAAGCCTTTTTTGAACCTGTACACGTAACTTCTCGATACCATGTACCCCCTTCCTCAAATATGATAGAACCATAGAAAGCTTTAAGGACATACCTTTCTTCCCAGATTTCTCCATATTGCCTAATGCCTCCCACAATGATATATGACATAGGGATGGTATATTTGTGTTCACCCTCTATTGTTCATGTTTGGTCAAACCCCTCCATCCACCAGGCACCTTCTTCGACTTCCAATGATCTTCTTTGCATTAACTAGACCCATTCTTTATCTTCTAATAACCTTCTATTTATCGACCCATCTGTACATGCATCAGGTTACATTGACCCATCTACACATGCATCAAGTATGCCACCTATATCCATTCTCCACCATCCTTTTTCATTTTGGTCCATATCTTTAATCATAGAAATATTTTTAAATTTGATTTGTTTCCTTCCATTTTTGACCTAATTTTTCATCTCTCTTCTCCCCTCCTTGTCAATCCATCAACCCTCCTTTCCCATCCCTTGAAATCTCTTTCACATTTATTATTTTAGGACACATCTATGCCACCCACCAATAATTTTAAATTTCCATCTTCCCCTTACAATGTGGTGACCTCTTCTAAGCCATATCCCCCCTTCCCACCCACTCATCTATCACCTAGTCTTGATTGTGTCATTTATTTAATATCTCTGATTGATAATAATAATAATAATAATAATAATAATAATAATAATAATAATAATAATAATAACTAGCTGGGCACGTACCTCTTAGGGAATGAACTCACCCCTAGTCTAATGTTAGCCTCCCCCTCTCCCAAACCTATATTAGTTTCTCCTACATTGGTAGGCCATGTTAATGATTATGGAACAAGTCTTTTTATCCCCATTCCTTGTCTCACTCGTATTGATGTTGACTTTAACTCTTTCACCATCTCTAGTTATCCTTTGGATAGGTTGAACCCACTCCCACACCATGTTATAGTCAATTAGGAAGACAAAATTATTTTAAACTTGTCCATCCTTCCACTTGATAATCCTTATTTCAATTTTGTAAAAAAGGGTTTAAACTTTGTGATTACCCTGAAACACATTCCTAGAGAAGACTTTTTGGTTGAGATTGAAAATGTGTTAAAATTCTTGCCTCATGAGTTAGTTGAGACTACTAGACAAAATTATGTTGTAGCATTAAGAAAAGCTAAATCTCCTAAGCCAAATATCTCCTGAGAGGAATGGAACGCTCTAAAAATCCTTGATAGTGATGATAATATTGTTATCACAAAATTTGATAGGGGGAATGCGATAGTTATTTTGGACAAAAATGATCACAACTATAAGATGCTTGACCACTTACATAATAACAGGATCTATAGATTTTTATACTCCAACATGATCTCCAAAATCACCATATCTGTTACCAAATCAATCAATCTTTCATCCCTTGATAACACCACTAAAAAGTGGTTTTTTCCTAAGAAAACCATCACCCCTAGAATTTATGGTGCCCCCAAGATACATAAGGAGGGGATTCTCATTAGACCTATTATTGATACCACTGACTCTCCTACTTATGCCTTAGCTTCATTCTTAGTTAATAATCTAAATCTATTAATAGGGGAAACATCCTCATTTATAAAAGACTCCTCTGATTTTGTAGAGTTTGTCAAATACAAGCATGTCTCTAACGAGGACATTTTAGTTAGCTTCGATGTGGTGTCACTCTTCACTAAAATTTCTATAGTTGACACCATTAAAATATTAAGTAATCATGTGGATGAATAAACTACATCTATGGTGACTCTCTGTCTAACTTCTACTTTCTTCTCATTCTTAGGAGTTATTTATGACCAAATAGATGGAATTGCAATGGGATCAACCCTCTCCCTAGTGGTAGCCAAACTTTTCATGGAATACTTCAAAGACCTTTCTCTTAATTCTTTAGCTTTAAAACCAGCATTGTGAAAGAGATATGTGGATGACACCCATGTAAATTGGACACATGGGTTAAATAAGTTGGAGGAATTCCACAATCATTTGAATAATGTGGTTGACTCCATCAAGATCACTAAGGAATTAGAATCTGAAGGTAGCCTTCCCTTCTTAGGTGTCCTCCTCTCCATAAATTTGGATGGCTCTTTCTCTCATAAGGTCTATCATAAATATACCCATACGGACCTTTATCTCCATGCAGATTCTAACCACCATCTCTCTTAAAAATTGGGGGTCTTAAAAACCCTTGCCATGAGAGCATTAAGAATTTGTGATGAAGAGCACTTAGAGGATGAGATCCTACACTTAACTAAAGTGTTTAAGTTGAATGGTTACAAAGTAAAATATATCTACATGGCTTTCAAATCTACCAAAGCTTCCCTTACTAAACCTAAGATCATGAAGAACAATCCAAAGCAACCTACAACTTTCCTTCCTTACATCGAAGGGATATCCTACAAAATTGCCAAGATTTTAAAAAGTAGCAACATCTAGACCACTTATATCCCCCTTAAGAATCTTAGATGTTTGATAAAATCAACAAAAGATAAAATAGAACCTAATCTGAAAAGCGGAGTTTAAAAAATTGATTACTCTTGTGGGGTGTCATACATTGGTAAAATAGGTCATTCCATCAAGACCAGGATCAATGAACATGTGGTAGATATTAATAAAGAAAGGATGGTCAAGTTTACATTGATATAACGCTCCCTTAAAACTTGACATCATATTTGCATAGAAGAAGCTTCAGTTCTTGCTACTAAAAACAATTAATTCAAATGTCATCTCAGGGAAGTTATTGAAATTTGCAAGCATTTTAACAATCTCAACAAAGATAGTGGTCTCGATTTAAACCAGACCTGGAGACCTATCATCAACTTGCTCAAACCTCATTATTTTTTCCCATGAACCTTTTTAGTGTGGCTCTAACCCTCCATCCCTAGGGTGGGTCCTCCATTGTATGTTCCTCTAATGGATTTTATAAAAAATATTCCCTTCATTCCAACCCCCCTTTCCCTATCTAACCCTCCCATGCTCCTTGTCCTTTTCCCCTTATTTTATCTATTGATTTCCCTACTCCTTGTTCCTCTTGGTTATTTTACTTCCTATTTTCTTGCTAGGCAATTTTATTCATATCTTTATTAATTCTTTTTATTATTTGTGTTTATAGTTGTAATATCCCTTCGAATATCAAAACAAAAGCTCCAAATTGCTTATCTAAATTTCTGCAAAATATCTTCAAATAGATGAATAAATCACAGTATAATTTCTTATTTATTTGCTCATAAGCTTACAATAGAGATCCTCTATTAGGTATACAAAGAATATCGAAAGTTCGGCCTTATAGCCTGAATATTCCGCGAACTGGGCTGAATCTGGAACGTCTCGACCTGCTGTGTAAAAAACACAGTCGCCGACGTCGGTTATACTGCCATCGTCGGTCGACCTGTAGTGATCCCCTTGCCGACGTCAGTGATGAGTCGACCGATGTCGGTCTCTGTAAGTCTCTGTTCGCCGATGTCGGTACCTGAACTTTCTGTAGATGCGTACGGATTTTCACAGATCTGTACGGAAGTCGTACGGCCACTGATATTGCTCAACCTATATGCTTGATCCTGACCTGTAGAATTATGGGCTAATATAAAGATCTATATCTGGATAATTCTGGAATCAAAACCCAAATAATGAAAATACCTGAAACCCTCGTGATAGCTTCTGTGTGAAGTTATCTCTCAAACTTGTAAGTACATGTGATAACTTCTGGATGAAGTTATCTCCCAATTCGGCAATAGATCGGTTGATCTTTCACAACCTCTGAATCGCTCACACTGAAGAGTTGACGTTCTTCAATGCAGTTTGGCAATAGATCAGCTGATCTTTCACAGCCTCTGAATCGCACACAATGAAGAGTTGACGTTCTCCACTGCAGATGGAATACTAGAACCCTTGGCTCAGTCTTCACAGAAGAATTTCTTAACAAGAATCAATATCAAAATAATCAATTCATACATAAACTCTCTCTCCCATGAGAAACTCTTATACCCTTCCAAAGGTGTGCTTGCTAAAATTAGATTTCCTCAAATTAGAACTTGGGCTTCTAAAATTAGAATTCCTCAAATTAGAACTTGGGCTTCTTAAATTAGAATTTGGGTCTTAAAATTAGACCAAATAATTAATAATTAATAATTAATTAATATCTAATTTAAAATTAGACCAATTAATTAATTAATTAATATCTAATTTAAAATTAGACCAAATAATTAATATTTGATTAAATCAATCAAATATTAATATCTCCCTCAATACATGTCAGATCCTCGAACCGTCTGAAGCTGGTGAACCAGGGAGTGATTCTGCACATGACCATATCAAAACAAGGGTGCTCCGTTGTATGTCAAATATCCCTAAATAATAGGAGCTCAGGCCCAATGTGTCTGAAATAACCTGAATGAGAGCCAACTATAGGAATTCTGTAAATCAAAGCCAAGCCAATCTCCATCATGACCCTCTATCCATCCAATCAGCCTACGAAGGTCGCATAATAGGCTAATTATCAAGCCTGTCAATGTCCACGAAAAAAGGGACATGACAATCCGCCCCTCCAAAAATTGCTTGTCCCCAAGCAATCTCGGAACAATGAACCACTCGATCCACCTGGATCCCAAATGTAGTTATGCTCTGCACTGCTATAAATCAATGCAAGTACCTGGAACATCAGCAGAAGTAGAACAAAGAGGAACCCATAATCAAATTGGTGAATGCAACTCAAGCAACCTCTAAGATCACAAATATCATATACACCTTCCACCATGCCATGCAGAAGGCACACTCCAACTCTGCAACAACTCCCAAATGGAACTATGCCAAGTATGGAGAATCCACCCACTGTACCTCTACTGTGGTCAGCATATCTGATCAACTCCTGCTCTAAGTCATGCACCGACAAACTGTCAATCCCATCTACAAAAGATGGTGCCAATCCATCCCATAACTGATCCCTCTGTAAAGGCGGCACAACCAACTGTACCACACTGTCATCTGTATGAGAAGAATCAAACCGGAGACTCGACTCCACTGGTATCTCAAACTCATCAGAATCAGGTACTCCCAAATCATGAACATGTGTGTCAGTACCAACAACATGTTCCTCAACTACAATTGTAGGAATATACTCATAATCAACACTCAATGTACTAACCTCTGAATATACCTCCACACTCTGAATGCTAGCATCAGACCCATGCTCATCTAACTCTGAAGAAGCTACTGCTGAAACTATCTCATCATCACAATCTCTAGCTCCCTCGTCCTCTGCAACTAACTGAGAGTCCAAATCCTCATGACTAAGCTCAACCATATGTCTGTCAGAATCCTGGGGAGCCACCTTCATTGCCTCTATCTTGGCCTCTGAAGCCTCTGCCTCTGACTCCTTAGGATTATCATGTTGTTCAAAATCTTCTGATTTTGAATCCTCATAATACTCCCATATTATACGATATGCCTTGCCCTTAGGCCTCAATTGACAATTGTGATCGGCATCATATGGATCTTTGCAGTATAAGCAAAGCTTTCTCCTGCGTAGACCGTTAAGAGCCTCTCAATCCAAAGGTGATGTTGCTGGGTTGGCCTTTGAATCATTCTTAACAAATGTAGGCCATGTAGGCCTATCGACTGTCCTAGAATGGGCCAGCTGTGGTCTCTGATTAACAGTAGCACCCCTTTTATCTCTTTGCTCCCCATTCTGTTGAATAGGTGTGTTCATCCTCTTTACCATAGTCATAAGTGCCTGTAGTGTCTGATTCATCTGTTGCTGGCTTGTAACCATAGCTCAGTAGAATTCTTTGGTGTCTTGATCACCATTATGTCTGTCACTCATGGTGACTTCACTGATTCAATCTTCCCACTCTACCCAACAGGATGGCAGGACATTAGCTCTGATGTGCCCAACAGGATGGCAGGAATTTGGCTCTGATACCACTGTGATATCCCTTCGAATATCAAAACAAAAGCTCCAAATTGCTTATCTGAATTTCTACAAAATATCTAGATGAATAAATCACAGTATAATTTCTTATTTATTTGCTCATAAGCTTACAATAGAGATCCTCTGTTAGGTATACAAAGAATATTGAAAGTTCAGCCTTATAGCCTGAATATTCCGCGAACTGGGCTGAATCTGGAATGTCTCGGCCTGCTGTGTAAAAAACACAGTCACCAACGTCGGTTATACTGCCGTCATCGGTCGACCTGTAGTGATCCCCTTGCCGACATCGGTGATGAGTCGACCGATGTCGGTCTCTGTAAGTCTCTGTTTGCCGATGTCGGTACCTGAACTTTCTGTAGATGCGTACGGATTTTCACAGATCTGTACGGAAGTAGTATGGCCACTGATATTGCTCAACCTATATGCTTGATCCTGACCTGTAGAATTATGGGCTAATACAAAGATCTATATCTGGATAATTTTGGAATCAAAACCCAAATAATGAAAATACCTGAAACCCTCGTGATAGCTTCTGTGTGAAGTTATCTCTCAAACTTGTAAGTACATGTGATAACTTCTGGATGAAGTTATCTCCCAATTCAGCAATAGATCGGTTGATCTTTCACAACCTCTGAATCACTCACACTGAAGAGTTGACGTTCTTCAATGCAGTTTGGCAATAGATCAGCTGATCTTTCACAGCCTCTGAATCGCACACAATGAAGAGTTGACGTTCTCCACTGCAGATGGAATACTGGAACCCTTGGCTCAGTCTTCACAGAAGAATTTCTTGACAAGAATCAATATCAAAATAATCAATTCATACATAAACTCTCTCTCCCATGAGAAACTCTTATACCCTTCCAAAGGTGTGCTTGCTAAAATTAGATTTCCTCAAATTAGAACTTGGGCTTCTAAAATTAGAATTCCTCAAATTAGAACTTGGGCTTCTTAAATTAGAATTTGGGTCTTAAAATTAGACCAAATAATTAATAATTAATAATTAATTAATATCTAATTTAAAATTAGACCAATTAATTAATATCTAATTTAAAATTAGACCAAATAATTAATATTTGATTAAATCAATCAAATATTAATATCTCCCTCAATACATGTCAGATCCTCGAACCGTCTGAAGCTGGTGAACCAGGGAGTGATTCTGCACATGACCATATCAAAACAAGGGTGCTCCGCTGTATGTCAAATATCCCTAAATAATAGGAGCTCAGGCCCAATGTGTCTGAAATAACCTGAATGAGAGCCAACTATAGGAATTCTGTAAATCAAAGCCAAGCCAATCTCCATCATGACCCTCTATCCATCCAATCAGCCTACGAAGGTCGCATAATAGGCTAATCATCAAGCCTGTCAATGTCCATGAAAAAAGGGACATGACAATAGTCTTACTTTCTTGGGTTTTTCTACCTGGTCATTTCCTATATTTACTTCTTTTTTCTCCCCATTTTCACTTTTTTACTTACACATTTTTGTATAATTTTCTACCCATACGGACCTTTATCTCCATGCAGATTCCAACCACCATCTCTCTTAGAAATTGGGGGTCTTAAAAACCCTTGCCATGAGAGCATTAAGAATTTGTGATGAAGATCACTTAGAGGATGAGATACTACACTTAACTAAAGTGTTTAAGTTGAATGGGTACAAAGGAAAATATATTTACATGGCCTTCAAATCTGCCAAAGCTTCCATTACTAAACCTAAGATCATGAAGAACAATCCAAACCAACCTATGACTTTCCTTCCTTATATCGAAGGGATATCCTACAAAATTTCCAAGATTTTAAATATTAGCAACATCTAGACCACTTATATCCCCCTTAAGAATCTTAGATGTTTAATCAAATCAACAAAAGACAAAATGGAACCTACTTTGAGAATCACAGTTTAAAAAATTGATTGCTTTTGTGGGGTGTCGTATATTGGTGAGACAGGTCATTCCATCAAGACCAGGATCAATGAACATGTGGTAGATATTAATAAAGGATGGTCAAGTCTACATTGGCAAGGTTTTTCTACCTAGTCATTTCCTATCTTTACTTCTTTTTTCTCCCCATTTTCAATTTTTGACTTACACGTTTTTGTATAATTTTCTCTTTTTATAACCTTTAATGAATAATTTTAATTGATAACTCTTAATTTTGTTAAAAACAATTAATCAACAATTTATAGTCTCATTTTGGCTTTCAAAAAAAAATTAAAACTAATAATCTTTTTAATAAGTTATTTTTACAATTTTTCATTTATGTTTGATTATTCAATTTATCTTATCCTCCTTTATTTTTCTTACAATTTACAATTTTTAACTTACTAATTTTTGGATTATTTTCTCTTTTTATAGCCTTTATTGAATTATTTTAACTGATAACTCTTAATTTTGTTATAAAACTCTAATTAATAAGTTAGAATCTCTATTGGATTTCTTTTATCAAATGTTAATAAAGATTAAAACTTATAATTCTATTAGTAAGTTGTTTTTACTTTTTTCAATTATGTTTGATCTTTTAATTTTCACTTTTCTTGAGTTTATTTGTATTCTTAATCTTAACGTAATTTTAATTTAATTAATTTCAATTTAATTTAATTTTTAATAATAGGTTTTCAATAAAATTAAATAATATAAAAATTGCATCACAATGACATAAATGGGCCTCCTTGTTATATCTATAAAGGAATTGATAAGTCTGCAAAACTATCTATTCTTTCTCATATCCTGATGATAGTTCATGTAGTATAAACCAAAACTTCGGTCAAAAAAGGATTACATGGTTTTTTCTAGAAAATCTCTAATTAATTCAATGGACTATGGAAATACTCTTGACTTAACCATGAAAACCTTTTTGGATCCCTCCACTTTGCAATGTTGGGCTTTCTTCAAAGCCTTTGGTCTACCGCACCTACATAAACTTTGCTTAGCTTCTCAAAGCTTGGTATGTGGACCAAAAATGGATAACATCGTTAGTGACTCACAAGTGTTACATGCCTGCCTATGAAAAATAACCCAGACTATGTGCCTAGTCCATTCATTGGGCATGGAGTCTCTACTTGGATCCAATATATCGACTGTCAATCTTGCTCTAACCTTTCTTGAAATAAAACAAGGACCAAAAGGAATAAAAATAACATAGTACCCAAGGAACTTATTGAAAAGGAAACTAACCTAAAATAGTGACAATGAACAAATGTGCTAAAGTAACACTTAGAGGAAAGCATGAAAATTAATCTAACATGTACATGGTTGCAATCTACAAGTATTTTCCACTCAAGTCAAATGGGAAACTATTTTGTACACCTTAGATCTTTGAAGTATACTTACTTTTTCTTGGCATCTCTCTTCTATATCTATGAGAAATTGGATGCTCGTGTCTTCTTATGGAAGTAACGGGTTCCTCTACTACCAAATTTAGGTGCATGAATTAAAGACATGAGTCCAAGACCTAGTCATAATCTTTCCAAATTTTTAGACTTTACAAGAACAACTTTAGGTCTTCCTCATTCTCAAATTGTTGATCATGAACATATAGACCAACTTTATATGTCTCCTTTCACATATCTATGAGGTTGACCTCTAAGGGAGATTAACCTAATCTTATGACTTATTGAGGCCATTTTAGCTCCTTCTCAGCTTCCAATAGTAGATAGATGTTTGAAGATGGAGAGAAAAGTTGATAACCATGTTTAAAAAGTTCAAACACGTCATCTCTTGAGAGAAAAACTTCCTCTTGCTTGATGATATTACTCTTCTTATCCTACTATGGACCTCATTCAAGTAAACAAAAACCTAAATGTAAGATATCAAACAAATCATAAAATTTGTTCTCATGAAGTTGCAGTTCAATTGGAGCCTTTCCAAACTAAAATTCAAAAACAAGCATATCAGTTTCTTGACCAAAAACATAAGGGTACAAGCCTTCTTTTTACATCTCAAATTGGTCAAATAATACTACTTCATTTTCAATATCAAGTTGATGATTGAGCATGCTCTCAATTTCAATTTGTTCTTCACCTGCAAGCTCTTGTCTTTCATGATAAATGGTAGTTTTTGTGTCATCAAGGAGCTCATAGAGAACATCATCAACTTGTCTAACTAATATATCTTTCTCCTGCACATTATTAAATTCTTCCTCATGCACCTATTTAGCCTTTACCTTAGCTTTTTTTTGCACTTATTCCATCTTTACATCATCATAGAAAATTGAAGCATGCTTGTCTTTACCAAGAGGTGTCCTAATAATAATTTCTTCTTCCTGGTCACCCAAGTCATCTTCATTTCTTACTTCTTTAGCTGCATCTTCCTGATTTGCCTCACATAGGGGAGGCTCTTTCTCAAAAAGTGACATAACAGATCCTTGAAAATACTCAACAAGGTGACAAAGGTCCAAAGAAATTACCATAGGTACCTAATTTTTCTCCTAAATTTGCTCTTATTGGATCACCTTCACCTCCTCTTCCTATTTCTTTGCCTCTTAAATGGCTCTCCATGAAGGAAAAGCTCTAGGCTTTAGAGGAGAAAGGAGTGGAGGCTGTAATGTCTCTTATCTAGCTTTAGTAAACACCACTTCCTCCTTTTACCCACTGCTTTGAATGGATTTCCAAGATGGAAATGACCTAGGTTCTTGAGGAGGGAGGGATGGGGATTGAAGAGGTTTATATCCTTCTTTATCTTGGGCTCTTAATTACATATCTACCTTAATTTTCCCACCCCATGACTTCACCACTTGATTATATCTTGGAATCTTGAAATACTTCATAAGGGGTTCTTGAGGAAGGATGGAGTCTTGGACCCAAATAGAAGGTTGTTCCACAACAAGATCTTCATTTATTTGATAGCTCCCTTAGATAGATTCCCAAGAAGGAAAGGTCTGAGGAACATATGAATAACCTATAACATTCAAAGGATCACTTAGAATGGTCTCTTGAGGAGGAATGGATGGCATATAAGAAGACTGAGGTGGTGTATATGTAGGCATAAAAGGTTGGCAAGGTTGGACCTGCTATTCCTCAAGGCCTTTTCGCTTGTCCTCAATGTTTTGAATGTAACCCCCTACATTCATCATGTCATCTATGAGATTTTTCTAATTTTCTCTCTCAATAGGTATCCATTCTTCTTTTATTCATTGCAATAACTCTCTCACATGATAAATTAGGTGAGTAGGGATATCTTGGCCATAACATCTCTATGAGCTCAACTCTAGTGCATGCTTGTCAAGGCTTATCAAAATCTATTTAAGTGATGGTATGGATGGCTCATGATAGGGTTGATGAGGATAAATATTATGATGGGCTTGTTTTCCATAGGAAGGATCAGGGCAATATCCTTGGTGATAATTATCATGAGAAACCTAAAAAGGCTCCTCATAGCTTTGATAAGGTTCATGGTAGGGTTGATAGGACTCATATGGATCATATTGTGGTTATTGATAAGGAGGCAAATAATAATAATATTCACCATATCTATTCATATTAACCTCATACATCAAATGAGATGCAAAAAATTGACTAGAAACTTCATTGAGACATACCTAGTCTGCTCATAACCAAAATCTTTGATTTGGAGTCACCATTGGTGCTAATGTGCTTGCTTCCAAAATAAGATAGAGTAAAAATACACTAACAATCTTCCTCTTATTATAGACCTAGTCCCACTGGGTGTGCCAAAACTATTAGAGACTCAAGTTGCACCCTGGCTGAAAGGAGTGTTCAGGTCCTGCTTCCAAACCTACTAACATGGGAATGGTCTAAGGTTATGGATTTATCATATCTAGACCAAACCTCTAGGAATTTTAATGAGGCTAGCTCCTTTGATGCATCATTTTGGACCTTTAATTTTGAAACCTAAAACTAGTTGGGGTGAAAAGGGAAAAGGAGTCATAAAAGTAAAACCTATTCTAACTTGTGGTGATGCACCATGAAGATTGTCCATCCACTCATACTTGAGCCTCTAAAACACTAGTGAGACAAAAAAATAATAATGGGATCTATGACTTCATTTTCCTATCATGCATCAACATTTCATGTAGAGCTTCATGAACTGAGTGAAACTTAAGGGAGATGATGGAGAGGCCTAGTTCAAGGTACTAATCCAGTGAACATGTCCATTATTGGCTTTAGTCAAATGATATCAAACACTAAACATAACTTACATAACCAAACAATCTACCAACTAGGTGAGATCAAGACTTAGCAAAGGAGAAGGCTTTACCACTTATGAAAATTAGAATTGAAATGAACACACTATTCTAATATCATGAAATCTAAAAATAGTCATCTTATTTATCTTAAGAGGTTATAAGGCTCAATCTCGGCAGAGTCTAGTCATGCTACAAAAGAGGGATGCAAAATAATAGCTCGAAGGCTATACTTATCAAAAAGGAGAGTCAGAGAGAGGGATTTTTTGGTGTTCAAAATGGAATCAAGTAGTTTGAATCCATTTAAAAATTGGTTACAACTACCTTTGCAAAAATGCTCATTCAAACCATTTTATTGATCTAGGTCACCCCAATCTATTACATCATTATGATATCTTCCCAGTGATGATATCTAGGTGGCTATAACATTGGGATCAAGTTGTTTCCAACTACATCTTGGTAACAGTATGTTACAACACTTAGATCCATCATTTAGAATCATTTCTTGTTGTCAACTACTCATGAATAGTTATCATGGAATGCACAATGGAGAGAAAGGTCATTTTCAAGTAGTTGGTCCATTAGATGAAATATTGGGGTCCACTTATTTTCCTTCATGACACCCTTTAAAAATATTGTTCCTTCCATCCAAAAATGGCAAACATAGTCAAAGAAGGATCCCTTTATGATGCAAACCCACAAGCTAGAGGTCCATATTTAGCCACCAATTTATCGAGATTTGCTTTATATCAGGTCTGAAAGACCTATTTTTTCCTTTAAGGATATTTGATGGAAAAACTTGGTCCTTTTTACACATTCTAGTCCAACTCGGATCGTATTTGAGCTCGATTCTATGTATTTCTACCAACTTGGGTCATATTATTTACTTTGCCTAAGTCAAGCTACTCCATCAACCCTAGTTAAAAATGCCCCAGCTAATTCCTTTCCCATTGGCTATCAAAATCTAACTTGGCTTACTGACACCTTGACTCCACTCACTCCATCAATTTGCATGTGCCCATTGACTCTGTCCTTGCCCATGCGCCATTAGATCTAGAATTAAGCTCCTATGATCTTACCATTTGGCAGTACTATGTTAATATTTGGGTCATTTAAATTTAAATGATTACTTCTCATGGCTTAAACTTGACATTCATGTACCTATATAGATCACCATTCTATGGGATATTTCTTTTGGACCCTTTTGTTAGATAATTATTTTGATCTTTGTGTCTCGACTACTTCCTCTGAAGGAAATTGCTTGTTTTATCTTTGCCTTGAACAACTCTTGTGGATAAAATGTTTGAAAGAATCCATGTCTTGGTTCATTTACCTCTGAAAATTACCCTTCATAACTTTGACCTGGTCCATCTCGCTATAGAAAGCTCTCTTAGAGAAAATGTAGAGGACACTTACCCAACAAATTGACCTTTTGGAATTTTGAAAAGTGACCTTTTCAAAATAAAAGTACCCTTTAGAAATCTTAAAGTGGACCATTTCCCCAATAGACATATCCTTTGAAATTTTTGCACTGGACCATTTCCTCAAGAAAGTACCCTTCAGGGAAATTATTTGGGACACTTTGTTTGGAAAAGTGCCCTTCAAGATTTATGTTTTGGGTCAACTCTTCCAAAAGATATCCTTTAGAAATTTTTTAAAGGACCCTTTTCAGAGAATGACCTTTTGAGGAAATTGTTTTGGATAAAATATCCAAAACAATTCCCAATACTTGAATAAAAGGTTCGAAACATAACTCTCAAAAGAATTCCAACACTTAGCCAAATAAAGTGGGATAAAACTCTTGAAAGAATTAGGCCTTATACATTTATTATGGGTTTTGTGTGGAACGCTTCCTCCAAAGAAATTCTAAATGCTATGTTTAGCCAAAATTTGGAAAATTATAAACTTAGGCCTTTTCTTAACATGTATATGCAACTTCTCAACACCATGGAAACCTATTTGGATCCCTCCACTTTTCAATGCTAGGCCTACTTCAAATCCTTTGGTCCACTACACCTACATGAACTCTGTTCAGCTTCTCAAAGCTTGGTATGTGGGCCAAAAATTAACATGTTTTTTGGCCATTTTTGGCCCACACACCAAGATTTGAGAAGTTGAGCAAAGTTCATATAGGTGCACTGGACCAAAGGCTTTGAAGCAAGCCCAACATTCCAAAGTGAAGGGATCCAAACAGGTTTCCATGGTGTCGAGTAATTACATGTATAGGTTCAGATAAAAGGCCTAAGTTTATACTTTTCCAACTTTTAGCTAAGCATAGCATTCAAAATTCCTTCAGAGGAAGTGTTCCACACAAAGCCTGCAAAAAATGTACAAGGCCTAATTATTTTAGGAGTTTTGTCCACTTTATTTGGCTAAGTGTCAGAATTCCTTTGGGAGTTATGTTTCAAATCTTTTATTCCAGTATCAAGAATTATTTCAGACATTTTGTTTGAAACAATTTCCTTGAAAGCTCATTCTCTAAAAAGGGTCCTTTACAAAAGTTCTGAAGGATATCTTTCAAAGGAGTTGACACAAAATAGAAATATCGAAGGGAAATTTTCCAAACAAAGTGTCCCAAATAATTTCCTCAAAGGATACTTTCTCAAGTAAATGGTCTAGTGCAAAAATTTTGATGGATATGTCTCTCAGGGAAATGGTCCACTTCAAGGTTTTTGAAGGGTACTTTTCTTTCAAAAAGGGCACTTTTCAGAAGTCTGAAGGGTAAGTTTCTTAAGCAAGTATCCTCAACATTTTATTTGAGGGACCTTTCTACAATTAGGTGGACCAAGTTAAAGTTCTGAAGGGCACTTTTCATAGGGAAAAGGACCAAGACATGGATTCTTTCAAACATTTTTTATACAAGAGTTGTTCAAGGCAAAGACAAAACAAACAATTTCCTTTGAAGAAAGTGGATGAGACACAAAACCTGAAATAATTATCCAACAAAAGGGTCCAAAAGAAATAGCCCACAAAATGGAGATCTAGACAGGTGCACAAACATCAAGTTTAAGCCTTGTGAAGTAACCATTTAAATTAAAATGACCCAAGGATTAACATGGTGCTATCAAGTGGCAAGATCATGGGAGATTAAGTCTAGATCTAACGGTGCATGGGCAAGGTTAGAGTCAGTGGGCACAAGAAAAATGATGGAATGAGTGGAGTTAATGTGTTAATGAGCCAAGTTAGATTTTGACATCTAATGGGAAAGGATGGAGTCATGGCATTTTTTGACTAGGGTCGATGGAGCAGCTCGACTCGGGCAAAGCAAACAATATGCCCTGAGTTGACAGAAATACATAGAACCAAGCTCAAATATGATCCAAGTTGGACCAAAATGTGTAAAAAGGACCAAGCATTATCAGCATATATCCTTAAAGGAAAAAATAGGTCTTTTAGACTTGATATAAATCAAATATTGACAAGTTGGTGGCTAAATATGGAACTACAGCTTGTGGGTTTATGTCATAAAAGGATCCTTCTCTGACTGTGTTCACCATTTCTAGATGGAAGGAACTAGATTTTCAAAGGGTGCCATGAAGGCAAACAAGTTGACCCCATAGTTCATCTAATGGACCAACTACTTGAAAATGACCTTTCTCTCCATTGTACATGCCATGATGACCAATTAGGAGTAGTTGGTAACAAGACATGATTCTAAATGATAGATCAGAGTGTTTTAACTACACTATTACCAAGACCCAACTAGAAACAACTTGATCCCACCATTATAGCTGCCATGGAGCATCACTAAGAAGATATCATAATGATGCAATAGACTAGGGTGAGTTGTATCAATAAAATGGTCTAAATGAGCATTTTTACAAAGGCAATTATAACCAATTTTCAAATGGATTCAAACTGCTTGACTCCCTTTTGAGCACCAAAAACTCCCTCTCTCTAGATCTCCTTTTTGATAAGTATAGCCTTTGAGCTATTATTTTGCATCCCTCTCTTGGGGCATGACTAGACTCTACCAAGATTGAGAATTGTAACCTTTTGAGATAAATAAGATGATTGTTTTCAAATTTTATGATATTAGACTAGTGTGTTCATGTCAGTTCTAATTTGCATAAGTGGTAGAGCCTTCTCCCTTGCCAAGTCATGATCTCACCTAGCTGGTAGATTTTCTAGTTATGCAAGTTATGTTTAGTGTTCAATGTCATTTGACTGAAGCCAATAATGGACATGTTGACTACATTAGTGCCTTGAACTAAGCCTATCCATCATCTCCCTTAGGTTTTGCTCACTTGATGAACCTATACATGAAATGTTGATGCATGACAAACATTTTGAGTCATAGATCTCATTATTTTTTATGTGTCACTAGTGTTTTAGAGGCTCAAGTATGAGTAGATGGACTATCTTCATGGTGTATCACCACAAGTTAGAATAGGTTTTACTTTTATGACTCTTTCTCCCTTTTCACCGCAATCAATTTTAGGTTTTAGAAGCAAAGGTCCAAATTGATGCATCAGAGGAACTAGCCTCATTAAAATTCCTAGAGGTCTAGTCTAGATATGGGCAACCCATAACCTTAAACCATTCCCATGTTAGTCCAAGTTTGGAAGCAAGACCTAAACGCTCCTCTTTTCAGCTAGGGTGTGACCTAAGTCTCTAATAAGTTGAGTGAAAGAAGAGTTTCTGTGGGCCTTATTTGAGTGAGTAAAATTTGGAATTAGAACGTAATTCAAGCAGGCACATACAAGAAGCTATTGCACCCACCATCAAGGTATTGGAGGGAATGATTAAGGATGAGGAGGTGATGTAGGAGAATCCATGGTCTTGAACAATCTTGCATCACAAAAAATAGAGTGCAATCTTATTTTTGTTTTTTACTTCTTTGTCTCAATTTTGGTGTGCTTCATTGGGGGAGGTTGTTCATCAATTTACATGTTGGCCATTCTCCTTGTGGCTTGTTCATGTTGGTGCTTACATCTTTGGATTTTAACATTCATTTATGCATAGTTGTGTTTGCCTTGGAGTTTCAGTTTCAAAAATAAACCTTTTATGTTGGTTAGTTTACTCTTTGGTGATACATTGTGACATGTGCCTTTTTTATTCATATTGCATTGACTAATTTAGTCTTGCTGAAACATTTTATTCACTTCCTATGCTTTTCAAGTCCTGCTTCCCAGATTATAACTTTGACTTTTCTTTGTGGACTTGTGTCTTTTACATAATCCACAATGTTATTCAACAAAGGAAAACTTTCATGGATCTGTAGATGCCTTTTATGTTACTTGATAGTGGTAATCAAAGTGGTGAATCCTATATAAGTCTTAGAAGATCTTTTTTTTATCTCCTTTGGTGATTAGATTTGTTCATTTGATGGAGTCTCTTATTGACTCAAGTAACAAGTGATTGTGCTATTTGGGACTAAATACCTACATAAGTCTATGTTCGAAGACACGTCTTCAAGTAGTGAGTGATTGAATCTTAATTCCATACTACACCTTGAACATGCCAAGCTATTTCACATAGTGGTATGCAATAAGGCAAGCCACAATTGGGTCATGAGGAATCAACATGGTATTTGGATATGTTGTTTTTAGAAGTTTAGAAGCCCACAAACATCTTATCTGATGGAGTCATGAGCAAGGTAAATGTCTTGATGTAATGGTATGCATTATATATAATCAACTGGGTCTCATGCTTATTCAAATTAGCCCATAATGCCTAGATGAAACTCAATAGGTCTGCATTGTGTATAAAACTTAAAATCCTAATTTTGTCTTGTAACGAAAAATGTGTTCATTGTCTTTTATTATGCTTTATGTCAAACTGGATTTGAACCACCTGTAGGTGAGTGATGGGTTTGGCCTTTCTTATGTGTCATGTGGTTTTGGAAAAGGCATGTGATGATCTTAAAGCATTGGGAGAAGATAAAGGGATGGGAGCATTACTTAATTAGATGCCCATTCTCATCTTTATAAGCAAATAAACATTTCATTAGATGGGTCAATTGGAAAAATAGAGGAGAAGACTAGAATTGCCCAATATTTTGATTGTCTTTATTTAGGAGGTCTATTAGACTGCCATTATTGAGGTAGAAGTCAATGTATGCATTGTAGATGTTTGTCTATTTTTTATTCCATGTTGTGTATGTAATAATCCCAATAATGGCATTGATTAAATCTAAATTATGCTATATTAATCCAGGTATTTTGATCTCTATTATATGAACCTCAATTGTTTGTCAAAATGCATGTGCATTTGTTTATGATATTAAACCCGTATAGCATGGGAGTTAATGTCGTGCCTTAAATGGTCTCCCCTTCCATGTGTGTGCACCAAGAGGTATGAGTAAGGAGTGAGTAAGGATGATGAGGGAGACATTAGGGATGATAAGGGACAGTGAGGGTCAATGAGTGAGTGATTAGGGATGATGAGGGATGGTGAGGGTCAATAAAGGAGTGATTAGGGATGAGGAGGGATGAGGAGGGAGTGATCAAGGATCATGATGGATGATAAAATAGTGATTAAGGATGTTGAGGAATGGTGAGGGTCAATGAGGGTGTGATTAGGGATGATAAGGGAGTGATTAGAGATGATGAAGGATGATGAGGTTCAATGAAGGAGTGATTAGGGATGAGGAGAAATGAGGAGAGAGTGATTAGGGATGATGAGTGATGATGAAATAGTGATTAGGGATGATGAGGGATGATGAGAGTCAATAAGGGAGTGATTAGGGATAATGAGGGAGTAATTAGAGATGATGAGGAATGGTGAGCATCAATGAAGGAGTGGTTAGGGATAATGAGGAATGAGAAGAGAGTGATGAAGGGTGATGAGGGATGAGGAGGAAGTGATTAAGGATGAGGGAGGGATGATGAGCAAGTGAAATTAACACAAAGTGATCATTTGATGTGCGCAGGTTATCAATGTGATATATGCTTCCCCGATCACACCATTTTGGTTTGAATTCAAAGTGAGTGGTTTATAAACTTCAATTTTGATAAACCTAGGACTCATATAAATATTCTAGCAAGCAATCCAAAAGGTACAAAAAACTAAAAATGACTATGTTTACCAAAAATGGACAATAATTGTAAAAGTTATGCCATGAAATTCCTAGGTTCAATAATGAGAGCTTGGAAATGCCTAAGTACTGACCAAATTGGATTTTGAAAAACTATCTCCCACATCGTAAGGTGTGTAGCTATGATACCAACTCTTTTAGATGTAAAGTGAACCTAATTTCTTATATTTACTAAAATAAATTTAAATTATAAAGAATATAAATGTAAAATTATAATTTACATTTATTTTAGTAAACCAAAACACCTACCTCTTCTTATACATCATTTTTGCTTCATTTGTGCAATGTGAAAGGAACGTGTACACATTCCTATCACATAACACAAAATATCCACATGCCCCTTTTAGTTTTTTTTTGCTGTCAACATAACACGTATGTTTTATGTACTCATAATGTGCACGCATTATGTACTCAAAACATTTACATATGTGTTATGTATTCATAACATGTACATATGTATATACATTATGGCTAAAAAATCTGAGCCTAAATTTAAATAAAGCATATGCATTGTGGCTAGAATGCGTATGCATTAAGGTAAATGTCCATAGAATTATCCCCCAACTCCGTGCACTTATCCCCTTAAAGTCTAAAGCAATAATTTTTTTTGGAGCTACAATATCTCTTCCCATGTGAGTGAAGCACACAAATTATATCCTAAGGTTAGGCTACACCTCAATTTTTTCCCCCAAAATGAGCCCTTGGTACCCAAACAAGCAAGGGGAAGCACACCACAAACACATAACAAAAGAAAAGACTCCTAAAAAGAAACCTAAACACAAAATGATGCAAAACAAAGGGGACAAAAAAAGATTAAGAACAATAAATCAAGTATTCACATTCTCCTCAAAAGGAAAATTGAAGATTCTTTCATGGAGAATGACTATTCATCTTCCCAAGACCATAGCTCCAAGCCCTCCCTTCATTTGCATTCAAAAACTATTATAATCATATTAAAACATGAAGGTTACTTTCAAGCTCAGATTCTTTTTCAGTTATGGAAAAAATAAAAAGATGTTATTTTTTCGCATATCACTCTTGAAGACTATTTATTTATTGCTAACAGAGTTAATGTGCTTTCTAATGCCATGCTTGAGATTTAAATGCAAGTAGATAAAGTGTGTCTTGAGGTGGATCACCTCCAGACTCTTTTAGACCATTTGAGGAATGTCTTCTGTGTTGTTAGTCAGGTTCTTCCTGGTTCTCTTCGTCAATAGTCACCCCCATGGGTCTGGCTACAAGCAAGTGGTAGAACTCACTCTCAGAGTAGACGTTGTTATGGCTCCCCTTAGTGGCATTTTTCCACTTCGTCAATTAGTCCAATTATGTGTGATGGGAAAAGGTGGTATGCACCTCCCCAAGGGATGATACTCAGGTTGCACTTGTTATTTCACCCTCCATGCAAGAGGTTGAGGAAGTTAAAAAAATATTAAGGATAAAGATGGTCAGGTGCCAATCCATGATACAGTTGGCTAACCTACTTGAAGCGATTGGGGGGTTTGGGACAAAAACCTTGATGACTCACCACCTTCTCCTTTGTTGCTTGTGGTTGCTTTGATTGCTTAGTTGTTCTTTTGCTTTGGTGTAGCCCTATTTAGCTTATTTTCTTTGTTTTCACCTTTTTTTGTTGAAATTTAAAAAAAATGAACTTATATTAAGCCTCTTGATGTTGATCAATGTGAAGTAGGAGTATAATCTTTCTGCGCATTTTTTATATGAGTAACTTTGTAACATAGTGTTATATTAATACATGGAAAAAAAAAAATTACAAAAGATTGAAAATATTTTTAGAATGCAAGTCCCTTAAAATATATTTATAAAATATTTATTATATTAAAATATTTATCAATTCAAAAACATAAATTTAAATTAAATTGGGGGTATTTATTTTTTAAATGTTTTATTAAGGGGATAGAGATTATTGATATGGAGAGATGGGGCTATCAAATATTTATGATATTTGTGTGTTAAGTAGGTTTTCTTATCTTATAATTATTATCAAAAATTTATAATTAAAATAATAATTATTAATAAAAATAATTTAAAGAAACAAATAAAATTATATTTAAAAAATTAAATAATATAATTATTATCAACACAAATATCGTGTAAAATTATTTTGCATTGTAAAGAAAAATAATTGAATATTTTGTAAATGTAAACTCAAAGATAACTCTTTTGAAAAGTCATGTTATGAATTCTGATGCTCAACGTTTCAGAGCTTCATCTGAGATAAGGTTGTCTGGTACGTGTGGACTCCATCGATAACCCCCAAAAGATTAGTCTCACCTCCATTCGCCCCAATGAAGGTCGTTGGACGGAGTCGCAGTGTCCCAATTAGAATTGGGGATACCTCTAGGTTTTTTAAAAAAATACAAATATCGTGTAAAATTATTTTGCATCGTAAAGAAAAATTATCAAATATCTTGTAAATGTAAACCCAAAGATAAGTTTTTGAAAAATTGTGTTATGAATTTTAATGCTCAACGTTTGGAATCCTCGTCTAAAATCTTTCATCAAAAGATATGAAAAAAAGATCCAAGATATTAAACATCAAAATTCATAATACAATTTTTCAAAAAAAAATATCTATTAATATATAAATTATAAAAACATCGAATCTTTAAAATGTAAGTCCACACCAACCCAAGGAGTTAGAAGGCACTTACAAACCCTGGTAGGAAAGCAATAGTGAGTCAAGATGGACAAATTAACTTTGAACTATTTAGGACACAAAAGCAAATAAATAACCTTACTTAGCATTCCCCTTTTTTAGTTTGGCCAACGACGAGAATGGTTACCGTTGGATGGGCATGACCCGGCTCCCCTTATTTTTGAAAATTTGGGGTCAATGCCCAGCGGAAAAATGTTACCGTTACAAAATAACCGTTACAATTCGAAGCCCCAACAAAAGACCCCAGGAGGGGCTCCTGTTGCCACTTTTCATTCATTTGGCGTGCATTTCTCGTCGAACTCCTTCTGATCTTTAGCCATATCTGAACACCCATTTGTTCAATATCATTAGATCCCATATTATCCAAAATGATGAGTCCGTGTCCGGCTCCAAATCAAGAAGAAATCGTCCTTGCAGAGCCAAAAACTTCAGCAAATCAGGGGAATCCGACCCACCCACTTCAGCAAATAGCAGAGAGTTCCAACCACAGGCTTTTGTTGAAGCAATGGCTCAAAGAGGAGGAGTCCATAGACAGAAGGGTGGCCCTGAAAGAATCCAGGCTTGACATGACAAGAAAAGAAGTCACACAGCTCTGCTGTTTCTATTTCCTCTTCCATGGCACTGTCTTGACTCTGTTATTCAATTCTGCAGCCAGGAACCCCAAAGATTCCTGCAGAAGGGCCTGGATTCCTTCCATTCTGTCCCTGGTCGCCTCTATGGTGATCATATGGGCTGTGAGGTATAAAATGGATGTGGAGAACCACATTGAGAGGCTGCTCAAAAGGGAAAAGGATGATGCTAAATTGATGGCTAAGTGCATTCAGGAATTGAAGAGGAAGGGGACTAGTTTTGATCTGCTCAAGGAGGTGGATACCTTGAGGAGGGCTAAGAGTCTCAGGTTGGAGCCCAAGGCTGTGATGAAGTGGTCTGGAAGGGACCTGGTTACCATTTTCTTCATTGCCATGTCTTGCTTGGTCTTGGCCTTTACCAAGGTGGTGCTCTGTAACTGACCACTTGGGGATTTGCAGGTATGTTTTATTTGACTGCTAATTGAAATCCCAATCCCATGCAAGAATATTAAGTTCTTGATCTGAGGTGGAGTATACTCTCTGTTTTTCTTTGTGGGTAATGTTTATCTGGAGTACCCAAAAAAGAATGCAGAGGCCAAAAGCCCCCTCTATAGTTTGGTTGCATTTTTCCCTGAATCTTCAAAAAGTTGAAGATATATAATTGTTTGAACATATAGCAGGCGCTATGTCTGTTTTTGTTCATCTGATCTGCATCCAGGGAGAAGTTCAAGTCTTCTTTTGAACTTGAAGCATTATGAGGAAACTAGTCTGTAAATTTATATGTGTAGCAGTTACTGGCATTCTCAAGGCATCATCTATTTTTAGGTTAGGCTTCAGACATGAAGGAAAGAATAATTATTGATTATGGATCAAATGTATAAGTTGGTTTTTCCATAAATGGATCACTCATTCTTTAATTTTGAACTTTCTTATTTAAATAGGTACTCCTGGTAATTTTGAACTTTCTTTTGCACATCATTGGTAATTTGCTTTTCTCTGCACTCCTGGTAATGTTAATGTGTGGCGGGTTCTCAAAGAATGGGTACTCAATGTGGAAGTTTCTCAAAAAATGGCCGAGCTGTTTCAATATGGAATATGTCCAGTAACTTCTTTCTTATTTGGAAACCTAGTTAGCATTCATGTATGAAGAGTTTTGATTTCTCTGGTAATAATTCTTCTTTAGTCGCTGTATGTTTTCATTTGTTATGGCTAAGCTATTCCTCTCAACACAGTATCGTATTACAAATCAATCAAGTATGACTGGTGGAGATGAATGCTAAATGTATAGCTACTGATTATCATCTATTCCAGATATTAACACACTGAATTTACCAGATGGTGTACAATCTGGAATCATAATTTCAGTGAGACTATAATATAAAGTTAGTGCTTTCTAGCACTGCTGTGAACTGACATTTTCAAAGAACTATAAGAGCAGTTTGCATTAAATATCTTGTATTTAGGTAACCCCGTGTCTCAGTGTGAACCATGGCTTATCCATTTATGTATTTGGAGTGCCAGTTTTTTCAAGTCTTCCCTCCCTAGCTGTTTATGCAAAATGTAAATCTGCCTCTATTTTTTGGGCAAGTCAGATTCAGAGTTTTGCATTTTTGAAGTTCATAACCTCTCACAGATTCACTTGGAGCTTGTGGGAAAGAGGTGGTTTGTGAGGTTTTAACCTTACTAAAAGATTTAGTAAATTGGGAAGGGTGTTACCTTTCCCTCCTTTGCAGGCAATTTTGGCGTGCTTAACTTGTGGTTGTTATTTATTTCTTAATTTATAATTTATTTAATATATTAATTTACTTGAAATTGTGATTCAAAAAAAAGTTTCTAAGGGAATACGGTGTGGCCCCTCTTAGAGTTATGGGTTCAGATGTAAGAAGAGTAGGATAAAGGTAAAGGATGTGTTTGTTGTACATCGTGGAAGTAATAGAGATGGAGAAACACTTCATTCTAGAATGTCTAGTCTACATGGAAATATTGAAAATAGATACCACATTGGAATTATTTGAAGAACAAAAGAATTATGAGAACTGCCAAATAAAAAACTTGTCCCTTAAATTATATATCATTTGATAATTTAGAGAGTACAAAATATGGTCCCATTTTTTATTATTTTAAAATGAACATAATTTTTGAATGTATATTAAAATTGTCTCTACAATTCTAAAATCTTTATTTATTTATTTTAAAAATAATCTATATATAATTTATTTTAAAAACAATTTATAATATAAAAATATATATACCATCCTTGCCCTGTTTTACTTAATCAAAGCCCTTTATATGCCACGATGGGTTTCTATGTGACCTAAGAAGCCCCCTATTATTCATTGCATATTGATGTGGGTACATGAAGATCTTAGTGTACTGAGTGTAAAACCAAAAGATTTCTATATTAGGATAGAACCAAACACTTATTTCAAGGGAATTTTAATTTATTGAAATCACTAGCTACCACATACATGCATTTATGTCCTTTTTAGGTGTTTTGTTTCCACCAGATGTATGTATGAGCAACCATGAAACAAAGATTTGTAAGTGGAAAAAAAGAATAAAATATAAAAGTTAAGTAGTAATTTTATTTTTTTTTAACAATTTTTGATTGTAAGGTTTATTTACTGAAGAAAGAAATTCGAGTCAAATTATAAAACAACGAATTGTGTAGATGAGTAGATGAGTTGGGTTTTTTTTAAATAAATGAAGTTAGATATTTTGTATTCTCATAATAAACAAGATTTTATAAAGAGCTTTTATTTTTTATGTTGTCATAGATGTTATAATTTTTTTTAAATTTTAAAATTATGAAGGTAAACAAGTAAACATATTAATCTTAATAATTATTTAAATATTTTTTCAATTTTATGTAAGGGATTTTGAATGAGGAAACCTTAGGTTGTTAGCTCTGTTTTGATGAATTTTTAAGTCTATTGTTGTGGATCTATGCACGGTATTGTTTTGTTTGTATTAATTGTTGATTTTGATTGACGATTTGCCCTCTTAGCAGTCGGGGTACCCTTTATTTAATGACCACCGCCTCCATTTTTGCATCCACATATGTAAAGAAAGCTAGAGCAAGCGAGCACAACCATGTCCCCAAAGCAGGTGAGGAAATTCGACTTGAAGGTCTTCCACAAGGTAATGTTGATGATTCTAACTCTCCATTACCTAATGTTATTTTAGATGCACTCGAATTTGATAAACCCTATAATTTCTTTGAGAATTTTACTTTGATTGCTTATTTTGTTGGCCGAATCCCTTCTGAAATAATGAGTTCACAACCACTGGCAAGGCAATGATGTGAAACTTGAAAGAGTCCAAAATCTCACAAAAGGCTTTTTTTTGTTTTGTTTTTCTAACCCATAACACTGCAAAGCTATTGTCAATCATGGGCCTTGGTTCATTCGCAACATTTTAGTTATGTTTTCTCACTGGACTCAAGCCTTTCAAGTCTTAGAGCAAGCTAAACTGAAAGTCCCCGTATGGGTTGAATTTCCTGGCTTGACTCTCCCCCTATGGGGTTTTATAGAACAACTTATAAAGCCCATAGGGCATTTCATTTTCCATGAACAAACTAAATTCTTTATGGCTCATCCTCAGAAGAGGGTTTGTGTGGAAGTGGATATGTCCCATGATTTAAAAGATTCTATTGATATACAAATTAGCTCTAACCATTTTTTTCAACATGTCTTGTATATCAATCTCTCGAATACTTAATTTCGGTGTGAGTCCTCAGACCACATGATCTAAGAGTGTCCTCTGATGGTTCGCACACCCCCTACTCCTTAGGAAAAAGGTGAATCTGAAGCCAAATCTTAGAATGGCAATAATGATGGTTGGATTATCATCACCAACAAGAAAAATAATAACACTTTCAAAGGTGGTGATAGGCCACAACATTCATCATTCTTCCCTATTAGTAATAATTCAACTTCGACTTCTCCTATTGTGTATACGCTGCATGTAATGGCCTCATTGGTGGAGACACCATATTTAGTGCCACGATCACAACCCTCTCCTAGGATGAGTACCTCCAAGGAAGAAAGGAACCTAGTCACTTTAGACCGTAAATCAATATTTCAATGCTCTTGCAACCCCTCTCCATCTCTTGAAGAGGAAGAATATATGGCACACAAGCGACAACCGTGTAGAATGACTAATTACATGCCCAACAAACTCATGACTAACAAGTTTGCTACATTAGGTCTTACCAAGGATAATTATATGCACCTTGACCCGGTCCAATGATTGTGTACTCTTGAAATGTTTGAGGTCTTACTGATCCACCATGTAAGGATGAGGTCAAGAACAGTTGGCTATATTTTTGCAACATGAAAATTCTTTGTTTGCAAGAGGTTAAAATTTTTGGCTTCTTACTGCAGAATGCAACATGAATCATCTGGTATGGGGCCATTTGTCAGGCCACTGGGCATGACGTTGGGAGTGGTGGGGCCATCACTTTTTTGGCTTTAGAGCTTGCTCAAAACATTATTTCATGGGGTTCAGGCCCCACCCACCGAGTGGTGTGGACCCTTTTTTAGTTTAATAATCACATTATTGGGTTGGTCAATTTATACACCTCCAATGATGCTATAGAATGGGCCACCTTGTGGATGTGGTCCGCCGACTCTCTCCTTGATGCCCATTGGATCCTCTGTGGTGACTTCAACATAATAGAGTCCGCAGAGAACAAAGGACCTTTCAATATGATGGTGTGTTGGTGAGCATGAAGCATGGTTTTATATGCACAATAAACTCAGGGTGTTTGATCCCAATCATCATCGGAGGAAGGATTTAGACTCCCCCTAGTTCACCTAGCTAATTTTTGATAGAGAGAAGATAGGGTGCTTCAATGCCTCGATAGAGTTCTGTTGGCTGAGCAAGATCTTTTTTATGTTGCTCCAGTCCAGGATAGACTAGTATTAGTCATTCCTAATACCCTTCTGTCAAATCATCACCTTATTTGCTTTAACTTTGAATGGACTACTCAAGTTAAGTCTACCTCCATGTAATTCTATCTCAATACTGCCCACCTCAAGCATGAAAGAATGGTGGAACATATTGTCAAAATTTAGAACTTGGTCCCTCGGCCAAAGAGAGACATTGGTTGGATCCAGTGGTGGTCTGATGATCTTGCTCGTACTTCCACTTTTCTTCGGATCTATGACAAACAAGCAGTCATTTTCAAATGGCATCTACATAATACTATAAATCGTGAGTATATTCGAGCCTCACAAAAACTGGCACATACACCATTTAATGTCCACCTTCAAACTCAATTGGCACAAAAGAGACACAAGCTCCAAGTTGAGGAAACACACAAAGCCAAAGGAGCTCAACTGAGAGCTCGTATGCACTGGTTAAAAATTGGTGACAAGGTTTCTAAGAATTTGTTTGCCTTCCTCCACTCTAGAAGATTTGTTGATAGAATCAAAGATGTCAAGGAAGGAAACATAAGACTTACCAAACTTCTTGACATTCTACAAGCCTTTGTTCATCATTATCATGGTGTTTTCTCAGCGTAAGCCTCTTCTTCATAATGGGAGGCGACTCTCCTTCAATGCCTCCAGGTTGTTCCCTAAAAAGTCTCTAATTCTCAAAGAGTTGCTTGTGACAAACCATTATCTCTCAGTGACCTCCACGAGGTTGTTAAGCAGATGGCCATGGATAAAGCTCTAGGAATTGATGGTTTTCCATGAAATTTTTATCAAGCTTTGTGGGACACTATTAGTCTTGATATTCATTGGATGTACTCTGAAGTTGTTCTAACCAATTCCTTGAGAACCCTTATTAATCAGGGTAATATCAAGTTTATCCCTAAGGCTGGTGATCTTGAAAATATCACAAACTAGAGGCCTATTACTTTGTTCATTGTTTCCTATAAGATTATCACTAAAGCTTTGGCTCTCAGGGTGAAGCACATTCTCCCTTTAATTGTTAGGAGTGAGCAAATAGGCTTCATACAAAATAGATTTATTTTAGATAATGTCATTGTTGTTTGGGAAGTTATGGAATGGCTAGGTTTTCTAATAAAAAGACTATTTTTGTTAAGATAGATTTTGAGAAAGCCTATGATCGCATTGAGTAGCCATTCATTATGTCCATGTTGCAGGCACTTGGTTTTGGCCCCAAATTTATTCAGACTGTCCTTATGATTTTTTAGGATGTGGGGGCTTGTATCACTATCAATGGCACCCAGTCTTCTCAGTTTAAACTTCATCATTCTATTCAGCAAGGATGTCCCTTAGCCCCTTCATTATATGTGCTTGCAATTGAAGGATTTATCTAACTATTAGCTAACTATGTTGCCAGGGGTCTTGTGAAAGGTATCTCCCTCCCTCAGTCTAATAGACAACTTTTAAATGGTCATTTTGCGGCTGACTCTTTTCTCACTCTCCAAGAGGAAGTTGAATTCGTTAGAAATGCCACATAATTTCTACACATTTTTTGTCTTCAGGGTCTTTTGTTCAATGGAGGAAGACCCAATGCTACAAGCAGTCCCTGGGCTCCAAACCTCCTTGGCTTGAGGAATTTCAATGGTAGTGGATTCTACCAGGAGTGCAGTTTAAGTTTCTTGGCATTCCTTTTGTCTTTCAGGCCTCTCCATCTAATTTATGGTCCTATGTGGTGTAGAGAGTTGAAAAAAAGATCTATTTTTGGATCACTAAGCCTCTTTCTCTTGTTGATCAATTTGAAATATGCTCTAAAGTTTCGGCAACTACACATGTTTACTATTCCTCTTGTTGGGCCCCTTTTAATGTTGCTTACAACAAATTAGAAAAGCTTTGACGAGATTGTCTCTAGGCTAATTCTGAGGGACATAAGGGCTTCCACGTAGTTTCTTGAAACATTTGCTATCGTCCCAAGGAAGTTGGGGGATTGGGTCTCCTCGATATTAAAATCCAAGGACTTGCTTTTGGATCCAAATGGATTATCAGATGACTTTTTAGGGATGAAGCCTGGAAGATTCTTCTCTGCCATTGTATCTCTCAGGTACTTTCTTGTGGGAGAAAGGCTTGGCAAGGCCTAAGAGTCCATTCCCTACTCATCACCCCAGTGCCTGTCAAAATTAAGGGCTCCTTTGTAATTCAAAGTCTATGGAAGGCTTGGGAAAATCTTAAGCTTCACCTCGGCTGGGTTGGTGAAGGGTTCAAGAATGGTCTCTCTATTAACTCCCAATCCCTTTGGTGGTCGCCTTGCCTAAATTTTCACAATGTTCCCTTTACTTTAGTCCCCTGGGTTAAAGGGTTGCACCTTTTTAGAAAATGTGTGAAGTTTATCGGTGATCTTATTTGCAAAGATAACAAGGTCTGGCTCACTTGGCAACAAATTCAAAACAAATATCATTTAATAAACTCAGATGCAAAGGCTATTGCAAAAATTCAAGGCTCCATACCTGATGAATACTTGCATAAAATTAGAGTTAATTTTCTTGTTCCTTGGTGGAAGGATTGGCATTGGCCTACGACCACCCCCTTCCCCTAATATTCTCCTCAGTTGGGATATCATTTACTTGCTCTGTAACACATTTCAGTTGATATGCTCAATATCAGATGGAATCTTCATTCCAGAGATGGGATCTGGGCTCATCGATTTAGCACGGTGTGGTCTGCTTCTATGAGCCCAAAGATCTTATTTTTATGGTGCCTTCTGTGGAAGACTAGCTCAAGCATCTAGGTGTGCCTTACCCCATTTCCCCATCTTGTCGGCAACTAGAGACTATTAAGCACCTTTTTTGGTTTTGCCTGCACGTGCAGTCTACATGACACTGAATTCACTCCCTTTTCCAACCCTTTCATCTTTAATTCTTCACGTGGAAGATGGATCTTTTGGGGGACTCGACTCTGTTGCCTGCAAAATATAATCGCTTTTGGTAGATCTTTCGAGCTGACATTTTGTTTCAAATCTAGAAAGCTAAAAATTATGCTTGCTTTAATCGTGAAGAGTTGGAATGTAATTTTTCTATTTTTAACAAAATTATTGTTTTATTTAATGTTACTCTTCAGATACAAAGCCAAACAGAAAAGGTATGTCTAGAGCTTAACCACCCCCAGCATTTGCTCCTTGTGCAATTATCCAAGAACCTCCTAAACCCCGATGATATCCTTTACCCCCCAGGGATGAGGACGTGGGCCACATCGGCAATGATCCAGATTCAGACACAAGAGTCACTCTCTGCGATGGTCACCACCTCACTGGCCTTCTCCTCGCCGTGGTGGCCCGAGTGGATCATCCAGATCTGGAGGTGATGGTAGGGGTTGGGAATCTCCTCCCCCATCCTAGAATGGTGATATCATAGGCTTGGGTCTACCTCCCCAGGGCAAATTCTCACACCTAGCTCTGGATATTTCCCTTGAAAAAAATCAAAGTGAGACTTTGGAAGTGTAACAAAACACTGGTTGGGAACCCTTACCCGCTGATGAGGATCCCCCTGCCATGGGAGGATGGGATGATAAACCTCCGGGTCCACCGTCTCCTTTGCCTCCCCCGACATCCATGTTTGTTGTTGTTACTTAAATGTTCTCATTATTTTTATTTGTACGTCACTTTCTCTACTTTGCTGGTATTTTCTAATGTGATGTTATTTTTTGTGAGTGTGATCATTTTTTGACTTGTACTGAGAGGTTGTTTTTACTCTCGATATGATTTTAGCCATGAGATGTGGTAAGATAAAATGCTCCAACGATATTAAAAAATGATAAGAATATATCTACAATTAACCCTAAAGAAATTTCATATACTTTTGAATTTGAAATATTATAAGAATAATTATGATATGAAAATTTTAGTACTAAATACAATTTTAAAACAAATATATCTTATTTTAAATAATAAGACATTTTCACAAATTTATTTTAAAGAAATTTTTAAAGATTTTTGAAACCATAAAAACAAACAAACAAACATATTAATCCGGACAACTATTCAAATATTCTTTCAAACTCAATTAAATTAACTAGCAATCATAAAATAAGAATGTTAGCTATATAAATATTTTTAAGTTCGTTTTTCTATATATATTAATTGCGTATTTTAATAATGAATTTTCTCAGGTATCCCTGTTTCTTTGTTAATTTTTTTTCTGTGCAGTAGTAGTAGTACTATTGTAGATTTTCTGCGAATGTAGCTTGTAACCAACACCCCCGCCCTGCCCCGCTCCGCCCCGCCCCTTTTTTTCTCTATGTGTGCTTGTCTAGTCTCTATCATTTCATTTTGTATGGCTATAAACTATTGGGCTCAAATAAAGTTTGGCCCACATTTGAGTAGATTTTAACTCACATTAATATTTATTTAATTTATAATATAATAATTTAATTAAATTTGAATAAATGAAGATTTTTTTGATGAAATATATTTATATATTAATAAAATATATAATATATAAATAATTCACAAAAAATAAATAATATAAAAATATGTCTCAAATTAAATTAAGTTAGAAATAAATAGTTATAAAAACAAAAATAAAAATTACGAAATAATTTTAAAATATATATTTAAAAAAAGATATATTTAATTTAAGATAATAAAACATATATTTAAATGATTTTTTTTCTCGATTATAAAAAACCAAACAAATAAATATACTCATTCCTCAGCCAATCTAACTATTATATCAATAAAAGGGTTAATCCCAATCTCACAACATCCCTATTAAAAACGGATAACATTTTTAAAAAAAATTATATTACATATGATCAAACCTACCAACCAATGTGCAGTGGGTCCCTCCCTCTACCTATCAAACTTTGAAATATAAAAATCATTCCGTTCTTTGACTATAGATGAGCTTATTTTAAGTTAAATGAGGGTATTTTAAGACCAAATATTTGTGTCCTTTCCATCAATAAGATGCTCAACCTCTCTCAACGAATTTGCTTACCAACATAGTTTCCAAAGTGACACCTGGTTCATTATTTCCTACTTTCAAACCTGCACTAAACTAGATAGAAAGATACACATAATATATCATATAATGTATCATATAAGTTTAAAATGTAAGTTCTAAACACCATACATCCAAATTTACAATGATTCGATTTTCTCATGTTTTTTATAAAATTTGTGAAACCTCAAATGTTGGTAAGATTCATCGTCTTTGGCGTTGGTGGTCTTCTTAAATATTATTTTTATTTTTTTAAGGAGGGATGCTTCTTTGCTAATGGTTTAGGTTAAGTTCCCAATTTATTTATCGTGGAAAATATATTTATATTTTTAAAATTGAATGTTTAAATATATAACAGATTATAATGTTGAGTAAGTATATATTAATGGGTTTTTTGGCTAAGTAATTATATTTAAGGGACATCCATGTCATCAAATTTATCTAGGGCATGATCATGACTTTAACTGCTTGACTCTCTATATCGAGTAACTATAATGATTTATACCTTAATGAATGGATATAAACAACCATCATCCTCACTAATTAGACTACAACCCTTTCGAACACACATACACACACAATCAATAAAAAATAAAAGTCAATCATTAAATATATATATAAGTAAAGGGATGCATATAATCACATAAGCATCATACTATTATATATATATATATATATATAAATTATGATCTTTTCATAAAAGGGTGTACATAAACATCACAATTAATTTAAAAAAAAAAAAATGGATTATGATTTTTCCATGTAATTAATTTCATTTTAGACATTTAAATTATATGGAAAGTATTTATTTAAAGTATTTAAATCGTATGGTTTTAAATACACAGAAAAATAGATAATGATTTTTATATGTAATTAATTTCATTTTAGACATTTAAATTATATAGAAGGTATCTTTTTAAAGCATTGAAATCACGTGGTATATTAATGGGTTTCTTGTCTAAGTAATTAAAATTAAGGGACATCTACGTCGTCAAAATTATCTAAGGTATGATCGTGACTTTAATTGCTTGACTCTTTATCGAGTAGCTATAACGATTTGCACCTTAGTGGATGGATATAAACAACCATCATCCTCACTAATTGGATTACAACCCTTTCAAACACACACACAATCAATAAGGAAAAAAAGTCAATCATTAAATATATATAAATAAAGGGATGCATATAATCACATAAGCATCATACAATTATTAAAAAAAAATTAAATAGATTATGATCTCTTCATGAAGGGGGGTACATAAACATCACACAATTAATTTTAAAAAAATTAAATAGATTATGATTTTTCCATGTAATTAATTTCATTTTAGACATTTAAATTATATGAAAAGTATTTAAATCATATGGTTTTAAATACACAGAAAAATAGATAATGATTTTTATATGTAATTAATTTCATTTTAGGCATTTAAATTATATAGAAGGTATCTTTTTAAAGTATTGAAATCACGTGGTATATTAATGGGTTTCTTGGCTAAGTAATTACAATTAAGGGACATCCACGTCGTCAAAATTATCTAAGGCATGATCGTGACTTTAACTACTTGACTCTCTATATCAAGTAGCTATAATGATTTGTACCTTAGTGGATGGATATAAACAACCATCATCCTCACTAATTGGATTACAACCCTTTCAAACACACACACAATCAATAAGGAAAAAAAGTCAATCATTAAATATATATAATAAAGGGATGCATATAATCACATAAGCATCATACAATTATTAAAAAAAATTAAATAGATTATGATCTCTTCGTGAAGGGGTGTACATAAACATCACAAAATTAATTTAAAAAAAAAAAAATAGATTATGATTTTTCCATGTAATTAATTTCATTTTAGACATTTAAATTATATGGAAAGTATTTATTTAAAGTATTTAAACCATATGGTTTTAAATACACAGAAAAATAGATAATGATTTTTATATGTAATTAATTTCATTTTAGACATTTAAATTATATAGAAGGTATCTTTTTTAAGTATTAAAATCACGTGGTTTTAAATAGAAAAAAAATTAAGGTGGTCTATTGAGGATTAAGTCATGTTTATAGTGTTCACTCATGTACCATCATTTAATTGATAAGTTGTTTGATTTGATTTGATTTGCTCTATGACTACTTTTTATTCAAATTTTAGCTTTGAAAGTGACATCCACTCATTTTTATTTAAACAAATAATAGTAAGTACCTTTTCAACTATTGATCCATGTAAAGTGATTATATCCTCTCCCTTACAACTTTTATTTTGTACTTGGGGATGGAGAGACATAAGTAATTATCTTATGTTGACAAGTCCAATGCATTCGATCAGAGTTATTTTAGTGTAAAATTTTGTTAAATTGTATGATTAATTGAGGCACAATATTATTTGAGACATTTAAATTATGTTTGAAGATGTTTTTTTTCGCATTTACAAAAGAAAGTTTTAAATACAAAATAAATAAAGTTGATCTATAACTTATACATTAATTCATATGTTTTATGCATTGCATGTCATGATATGCTTTGCTATTTTTCATATAACATATTGTGATGGCTACTTTTTACTCAAAAAAACAATATTTTTTAAAGTCAACTCTAATCACTCTATTCAAATACAAAGTAGTTCTTAAATTTACAACTATTTTAAGACTAAATATATTTACTTTGAATTACAACACCAATGCCCATAAACATTTAACTAGGCTAAATCACATGCACACAATAGTAATTAACTTAAGTAACTAATTCTAAAATAAGAGAAAATGGGTAACATGCAAGGTTTAGAGTTGTATCTTCAATATATTGATATTTAGTGACAATCAAAAGGATCTGACAGTAAAACATATGCATTTATAAGTAAAATAGAGTTGACTCAAAAACTTTGTCAAACATTAAACCTTATTTGGACCTGAGCATATCTCTACATTATTTGGATCATATTGACACATTAGATAAAATTGCAAACAAATCTGAAACTTTATTATGTCAATATTTCATTGGTTCTAGTCTTCAAAAAACTCACTCAAAATACAGTGTCTTCACTTCGATTATCCACAAAACATAAATTCTTCACCTTGGCCTAATTAGGATGTAATACCTAAAAAGCATAAGGAAAACAAAATGTGTTTTGGGGCATGCATTATACCAAAGAATAATAGAACTATCTTGATATTTGTTGGGGCCCTCAACTGTAACAATTTTTTTAATTGAAACCCTACTTTTACATAGATTAAGAGTACAAAATGCTTCTTCAGCTTAGGTGCCAAGGACTGAGGGGTATCCATTTTGCCAAATTTATTTGGGGCATGATCTTGGCCTCATCCCTTTTTTATATCGCTTAGGATTTGTACCTTGGTGGATGGCTAGACATCACCTTTTACACCATCATTCTCACCATTAGACTACAACCCACTTGATACCATAACAATATTGAAACCAATAAACCTCAATAAATTGCAATAATTCAAACATACAAACTAGTGTCATATAAATATATACTTGAGTGATTTAATTAATGTTTTGTGTTCTTTATAATTCTTGTAATTGTTCAATGAATGACTACAAAGAATGAAATATCTTGATCTTTCTTAGATGCCTAAATGAACTATAATGCATGTGTATTTATAGACAAGTTATAATCAAATTGGGATCTTGGTTTCACCTAAATTGACCTCCAACGGTAAAAAAAAAAAAAAAGAATAAAGTATGAATTCACTTAAGCCAAAAGTTACCACTTGTAAGACTGTTTAGAGCATACTAATACTCTAGACAAACGGGTTAAACTATAAGAAAATATAGATAGACAGGAGATAACAGATGTAGAGGGGCATGAAAAGGGTCAAAGATCATCATAAATTGACAAAACATGACAATAATGCCTAATGTGGACCAATAATAGATAAGTACCACAAATATGATATCATATAATGTAATGACTAAGAAATGCCTAAGGGTCATTTTTAGGTGTTGTTTTACAAAAAAGTGCACAAATGTTCAAACACTACATTACTTACATAAACGAATGGCAAAAGAAAAATCTAACTAAATATGGGAAATAAATTAAATCAGACCTACCTATGTGCTGATAAGAAATGGTGATATTGAACTAGGCACATTGAAATGATAAATAAATGAGTGTAGATATGTGTATCTCAAATATGACTCGCATGTGTTTAGATAGAAAATGATACATGAAAGAAATAATTTATGGATTAATGTAAAATATCTTCGAGAAATATGAGAATGAACAAATTAGATGACTGATTTTAGAGCTGCTAAAAAGGGTATTGACTAATTTTGACCACTAAATGTGACAAGTTCTACCAAATATAGTTAGGTAGGGTTGAAAATGGATGTGAAAGTATTTAGAACTTAAATTTTTCAAAAGTTCAAAATTCTATTTATGATGAACATAATCAATTTGTGAAGATGTCTAAAACTCTTCTCCTTTGAGGTAACCCTAACAGAATCCAACCAACACATCCAAGAAAAAATGTGCAAAGTAGATTGGTTCGAGCCCCCTTGAGGGCTATAACTACATATCATTATATAAGAACCAAATCTTAATGTAGTTATAATGTGTGTGAGTTTCCCATCCCAATGTAATAGAAGCCTCTACCTTCTCTCTTATGATAATCAATGAATACTAAAATTTTCTTAAAGCATCCTTCTTTTGGTACAAGTATTCAACCATAAGATTTTAGAAAATGTGATACAATCATAATATGATCAATAAATCAACATATTTATAAGTGTGAATGTTTTGAATTATTAGATGGAGTGAAAATAATTTTTTTCTCTCTAAAATTGAAGCCATGTATTAGTAAAAATGTCTCGAAATTACTAGTTATCAAACTAGTTGTGTTGTAAGTGAAATTATTGACCAAAAATTGTAATGAATAACTTCAAACTTGAAAAGAGATTCTCATTGGTATAATTTAATATATACCTATAATAATATCAGAGATAAAACATACAAAAATATTTTCCAAGTTGAATAATGCGCCATAATTTTATTGTGTGCAACTTTATTAAATAAAGAAAGCTAATTTGAATAAGGAAACTTACAATGCAAGTAAAGTATACAAGTAAAAATATAAATATAACCTCCTAGACCACTAATTTAATTAAAAATATACTAAGTAAACTTAAATTATAATAAATAATCTAAGTTTAACCATTATAAATATTTGGACATCATGCAAGAACACTCTTCACAAGTAAAGTTAAACATGCAACCAAAAGAGAATCTTAGTCAACATAGGCACCCTAACTGAGCTAAATATAGTAAATAAAGCCAAAAATTTTATTATAAGTTATCATAAATTCGTAAATTTGCCCCAAATATTTAAGGATGAATGGATAATTATTTATATTTAGTTAAGTACACTTTTAATGAATTACAATTAATTGACAGTTCCAACTATTTTTTAGGAAATCACTAGAAAGTGTCAAAAATGATCAAACATCTAATTTATGACATATATAAATTTAATAAACTTCCTAAACACATAAAAAACCAAAAATAATCTAAGTCTAAAACTATAACTCAATTTTCTATTTTGACATCATACTCAACATTCTCCCTTTTGATGTAAAGAGGTGAAATGCTTATTATCTCCTTAAGCCTTTTATGAATTTACTTGTGCAATCATTTGGTGAGAATATCATAAAATTGAGCTTAAATTCTCATATACTCAATGAAAAATATTTTATCATTGACCAAGTCTCTTAAAAAATAATATTTGATTTCAATGTGTTTGGTTCTAGTATGAAAAATTAAATTTTTAGACAACTGTATTTTCCCATTGTTATAAAAAAAAATATGTGTTGGCTCAAATTGAACCTCTCTAAAATTAGAAAACAATATTATTATCCATATGCCTTGGGTTCAATATGATTTAAGGTTTGTATATTCAATTTTAGTAGTGGATAATATAAGTTTAGAATATTTCTTCAAAGACCAATAAACCAACTCACTTCCCAATGTGAAACACTAACTTGAATTTAACTTTATGTCATCAAGAGATCCTCTCCAGTCTAAATTTGTGTATATAATTATACATAATTAACTTTATGGTATTAAATTAATACTAAAATTATAATTACAACTTATATATCTGAAGTTTTTTTCATTACTTGCAAATGTTTAAGTGACAATTTCCCTATAAATATAGAAACTAGTGAAACCCTATAACTGATATCAAGTATTTTCATAGTGAGATACATCAAACCTCAGCCATGATTCTAAAATTATTTTTATCACATTAAGTACATACATCATCCCTCATTATATTCTCTCTACTTTTAATTGAAATGTTTGCGGGCTTCGAATCTTGAAGATTATAGTTATTTAGCATGTCCTTGGCATACTTGGCTTAAGAAATGAACACTTTTTTATTTTGATTGGATTATCATGATAATAAATTACTTAAAAGTATAATATCATTCATCTCAAATTTTTATTTTATACCTTCCTTGAATCTATTCAACATCTCCATAGAGCTACCTGTAAAGATCAAGTCATCTACATATAGACAAACATATAAAACATTAGAACTAGATGCTTGTATGTAAAGAGTAGGTTCATTTTAATTTCTTACAATTCCTTGATCCAATAATCAGATATAAATTTTTGATTACCAATAGTTTTTAGCTTTATTCATCTCATAAAGAGTCTTCTTCAACTTATATACCCAAAATTATTTACCTTTTACCTAAAAACCTTGTGTCTGCCCCACATATACCTCTTCTTCAATCACTCCATTTAGGAATACAATTTTAACATCCATTTAATAGATTATTTATAATTTATTATAATATAAAATAATCATTAGTCTTATATTATCTTTATATTTCACATGTGCATAGGTTTACTCATAGTCAACCCCGTATGTTTGTGTAAATCCTTTTGCAACTACTCTATCTTTTAACTTGTCAACTATGTCATCACTTTTAACCTTGATATTGTAGACACACTTTATACCAATGAAATATTTATTCAAAAAAAATTTAAATAAATTCCATGTATCATTCATTTCAATTGATTCCATCTCTAATTTCATATCATCAATCCATTCTTTCTTTCGACTAGATTTGCATAACTTCTAGGTTCACTAGTCACAAATGATAATGCAAACATAGTATTTTTATCATAAGTATCATTAAATGAGATAAATTCATAATTTATTATCTTTGTGATCCTATCTCATATTTTTTTTATCTAAAATATTATTGGTTGGATGAGGATTCAACAAATACTTGTTCTTGGTTGTTGTTGATGTAAATGGATGACTAGTCTCTTGTAAAGAGCTAGTATTGTTTCATGTTGAACTAGAAACCTATGTAGAAATTTGTAATCCATCAAAATAAAATTGAATAGGTTACCTCCCTTCACTTATATATATATATATATATATATATATATATATATATGATCATAATCAACATACACCCCATTTAAAAAAAAAATTACAATCCCTAGAAATAGTTGTGGATTTACTAGTAGGATTATAAGACTTGTATGCATTACTTTTATCACTATAACCTATGAAAATATGAGGAAAACTCTTGGGATATAATTTTTGACTATTTTAGTACATAAAATGTAAAAAATATAAAAAATTAAATACGTTTAGATAATAATCAATTACTTTTTTCCCAAACCAAGCTTCATAGGGGGTCTTATCTTTCACTGCCATTATATGACTTCTGTTAATGATGTAGACTTATGTTTTTACTATTTCAAATCAAAAACACCTTTACAAGTACTTATTATTCAACATATTCCGTAATAAATCCATGATATATCTATTCTTTCTTTCAGCAACATTATTTTTTTGTAGTGTGTAAAGAGTTGTTAACTACCTTTTGATTCTATGCGAAACACAACCTTATTAAATTTATTAGAACATAATTTACCTTTTCTATCTATTCTTAGGGACTTGATGGATTGCCAAAATTAATTTTCATCCAAATATTTTAAATATTTTAAATATGAATCAACTCCACTATTTTCTTTCAATAAATAAAACCACATAAACTTTGTAGCATCATCTATGAATGAAATGAAATACTAATTCTTACCAATACTTCTATAAGACATTGTCCCACATAAATATGAATGAATTAGATCCAAAGGTTTTATTTCTCTCTATTTTATGATATGTAATGACTCCTTAAGATGTTTTCCAATAATACATGACTTGCATGTATCATCTTTCTTGACTTCTAGTTTGGGAAGACCTCTTACCACACCCTTTATGTCAAGAATATGTAAGCTCTTAAAATTGATATGACGCTATTATGAATACCACAACATGTTAACATCCTAAATGGTAGATAAATAAATAATTTATTTCAGTATATTAATATTTAATACAAACATCCTATTGTTTTCTATATAAGATTTTCCAAGCAATCTATTTCCAAATCTCTTATCAATAATAGAACAAACACCATCTTTAACAAATAGTTTCAAACCATTTTCAACTAATTGACCAACACTATGATATTGTGACTCAGATTTATGTAAAACTAAACATGTTTAATTTCACCCTTTCCTAGACTTGTGATGATGTGCATGTTTTCATTTCCTTAAACTTGGATGGACTTTCCATCTCCTAATTTCATTCGGATTTTGAAAGAGCCATTTAACTTACTAAAACTATATTTTTTATTTTTCATGTGATTGAGCACCCTAAATCAAGAAACCACCAATTATTTGATTCCTCTTTTCCCACATTGAATGTGAGATAATAATTTGATCCTTATTGAACATAAGTTTTCATATCTTGAAAATCTTTCTTTTCACTCTATTTAGTAGCTTGATTCTTAGTTGCTATTATCCTTCAATCTTTAATCATGTGTCCTATTTTTTTTATAGTAATGACAAGTAAAGTATTTATTACCTTTATCTATGAAGTGATTTTATAATTTTATCTTTGAATTTGAGTTTTTATAACTCCCTTGATTCTAATATTTATTTTTCTCTTTAGCCTTTGAAACCTTTGCCCTGGTTTCGAGTGCTTATTCTTGATCTCCTATGTATAGTTTATTCTTGTCTTCATGAAATAAAAGAGAGCCCACTAACTCATTAACACTTATAGTGTTCATGTATCTACACTCCAATACTGATCACAATATGCATCCATCTTTGACTTAAATATCTAAAAAAATATTAAAAAACTATTTTGCATAATTTCTCCGTAAATTCTTATTCTATAAACTAAATCATTTACCCTTATGGAATAATCTCTTACTCCTTTAGAATATGACATTCTCAATTTCTCAAAATTCATTTTAAGGGTTTGGATTTTTGTTTCTCTTACATTAATAGATATTTGATATGAATTCTCCAAGGTGTTCCATTTATCATGAGCATTCCTACATCTTGATATTCTTGGATAAATGCTTGGGTCTATGACACTATGAATATAGAAGAAAGCTTGTGCATCTCCCTTTTATTCATCTTTTTTTTTAAAAAAAAATACTATGTCAAGGTGTTATACTCTTGAGGTGATGTGTACCCATGGAGAACATTTTTCCAAAATAGTTTCTAAGAATAATTATTTTCAATTGATCTCTTCAATACTCAAAAATTTTACCTTTAAAAATTATAATATTTATGGAAGCATAATTCATTGAAGCCATTATTTCTTCTGATAACAACTTGAAAAAACCTTTTAAACCTTGCTTGAACTTGGATCTAATATAAAATGAATATTTTTAATAATTAAATGGAGTAAAAATATGATTTGTTTTTCTCTAAAATTGAAGGTATGTATCAATAAAATTATCTCAGAATTAGTAGTTGTCAAAGTAGATGTGTTGTAAGTGAAATTATTGACCAACAACTATATTAAATAGATTCAAACTTGAAAAGATGCACTTGTTGGTCTAAATTATTGTATACTTAAAATAATATCATAGATAAAACATGAAAAAATATTCTTCAAGTGGAATAATGTGCCACACTTTTATTGTGTGCAACTTTATTAAATTAAGAAATCTAATATGAACTTATTACAAAGAAACTTGCAATGCAAGTAAAGTCTAAAAGTAAAAATATGAATATAAAACTCCTAGACCATTAAATGAATTAAAATTAGATTAAGTGAAATAAAATTAGACTAAATCAACTAATTTTAACTCACTATAAATGTTTAGACATCATGCAAGAAGCCTCTTAAAAAATAAAGTCAAACATGCAACCAAAAATGCATCCTAGTAAAAAAAGCATCCTAGTCAACTAAGATAAATATATCAAATATGACAAAAATAACTTTATTATCATTTATCCTAACTTATAAAGTGTGCCCCACCTATTTTGATATGAGTGGATAATGATTAAGACTCATCTAAGTATACTTTTAGTGAACTACAATTAACTTACTTAGCTATTTTTTAAGAAATCACTAGAAAGTGTCCAAAATGACTAAAAAACTAATTTATAATATAAATAAATTAAATAACCTTCATAAACACTTTACAAAAATAAAATAAAATAATCTAAAAATAGAACTCAAGGGCTCATATTGGCATCATACTCAACAAAGTGTGTAAATGATAATTGGGAGCTTGGAATTAATCAGAAGTTGAATTATTTTCCATGATATAGCTTATGGGACATGTGCATATATATTAATATTTTGAATTCAATTTGGCATATATTAATATTTTGAATTAAATTTGGTATATATTCATACATAAGTTGACCATTGTAATGTGTAAAAACTGACACTCAAGGCATAAGAAATCATATCGTCAATATGTTGAAGACTTGATCATGTGTTCCTTCAATTAAATGCTAATACAAGGATGGACCAAATTTTTTTTGAGGCATGTTATGTATATAACCTTCCAAAATATAGATATGGATCTATTATATATATGAATTAGGAAATGAAATAAATATAAATAAACATCGATTCTAGAATCATACTCTAATAGACTATGGATATCTCCTCCTTATGTATAAAATGGAGCCCTTATTTGTTACATCTAGATAAAATTCTCATGCCCTCCTCAATCCATCAGTAAAAAAAATTGAAATGAAATACAAAAGAAATGTTACTTTAGAATTAAGTAGCCAAAAGTTACATCCTTCTTCCTCCTTTCCATTGGCTTGTCTCTCTACTATTTTATTCTCCTATGTTCGTCTCGCCTACAATACAATGATGTATTATCTTATATAGATAGGATACATAAAAAATTACATGATAATCCCTATAAAAATAGGATATCCTAGATCTAACTAATATGGTTGGTAACATCTCCAACCAAATTAGTTGGTAACAATTATAATTATGGAATCACACTAAACTAGTTGGAAAACAACTTCAACTAATTTGGATTCATCCTAAACCAAAGTAGATTAAAATACTATCAATATATTTGGAGTTATTTAACTATTTGATGATTACTTCAAATAAGATAGAAAAAAAAATCAAATTCTCATGACTTGCTATCACCAACTTATTTATAAAGTATACTATAAAACTTAGCCAAACTATTTGTAAGTAGGTTGGATTCATTATAAGTGATAAAAAAAACTTATTTTGATTTCTACATATTAGTATATAGTTGCTACAAAATACATTTTATTTTCTATAGACTATACTATATTGGTTACAAACTAAATTGTACTAGCTTTAAATTGTTATAGTTTTGGCTAAGGGAACCTGTAGTGGTTATGAAACCATTGTAAAATACTTTTATAACTATAAAACCTTTTAATTTATCCCATGTTTTAGTTTATTCCCATATGATATATAATATTTTCTATTTTTTACATCCATAAATTGGATAATAAAGTCACATAATGTCATTAGTAACATCAAAAAAATATCCCTTCTATGCTTAAGATGATGCCAAGAAATATAAAATTATTGGAATCATTAGACCCACACTCGACTTGACAAGTGTGAAAATTTTAAATTTGGAGATTAGAAGTATTCAGAGGTCGTAGCTTCCTATAATACAGTTTAGGGTAAATTTGTATATATATGTATCTTTTAAATTAAAATGGTACATAATCATGCATAAGCTAACCATGGAAAGATTTAAAATTTAATAATCAAGGCATTGGTAATCATGGCATGGTGGGAGAGGACCCACAGACAACATGACCATTTTTAGTGAAGCTAAAATCAATCAAGGTGGAAAAAAGCTTAAAAATAGAGATCAAAATAAATTACATAGTAACTAGGTGAATTTTGATGGAAAAAAATTAGATCTAAAGGTGTTCATTAGAAAATGTCCATTTTCAAATTCACTAAAAATGGTCAAGGTGAAAAAACCCAAAATAAAGATCAAAATGAACTGTAAACTAATTGGGAAGATCATGAGGCAATCACTATTATATTTAAATGTGTTCATGAGAAAAGGTAGAAGATGCAAGATTGTGAAGGGTCAAATGTTAAGGGAAAATGTACCAATAATATCCAAATGTGAGAAAATGAACTAAATGTACAAAAACATGACAAAATATTTGCAACTATAAGCTTTGTACCAACATTATGTGTCTACATAATGACCCACTTTTATGTGGATGTGTGCATGTGTATGAAAGCAAAAACATATCAAGCCACACCTAAGAAGATGTTAAGGAAAATATATGCTCTTGGAATGTTTCACCCACGATCTACTGCTAACATCTCGAATGCACCTACAAGCAAACAAAAATGCCAATAAGTAGATTAATGTCTTGATAGTTTACAATCAAATACAACCAAATGAAATATGTGATAAAATGAATGAATACACTTGGCAGTATGTGAACTATGATGTCTCCAACATTTTGAAACTAGGGATGAACCTCAATTATCCTAATCCAATAGCAAAGAAGTTAAAAACTGATATTTAAAATTGAACCCAACACTAAGAAGCAAATTTTAATTGAAAATGAAAAATTAGACCCAATAGTAAGGAGAAAAATCTACTTCTTAGAAAAATAAATAGTTATATGGTACCATCTATAAAACATGATTACAAGAGAGATTAGTTTCTTTGTTAGCTATTCAAAATCAAATAAATTCACAAAAAACATTTTCTTGATCATGATTCCTAGAAATGGGCAAGATTTAAAGTAACAAATTTAGCAATGAAAGCATAAATAAGACATTTCACCTTTCATTTGGATGTTTCTTTCAAATCTGACACACATACATGTTTATGTCTAGATGTAGAGCTCAAAGTCTTCTTCAATGTCGTGGTATGAAATCCATCAACATCTCTCCAAGCACTATCTAAAATGATTTAACAACCAATTAAAATAAAAGGGATGAATCTTTATTTGGATTTTTGCAAATTTTCTTTACATAAAAAAGCTTAATGAAGGTTTATAGTGACCCTTCTATTTATAGATTTTCCAGAATGATTATGGCCATTGGATTCAAATCAAGATGTGTGGTTTAAAATTAAGTTAATTTTGAATGTTCAATGCCATAAATATTTTTAAAATATTTTGGATTAAAGAGGCAAGGCTTGCCTTAATCTTGATATTTTTTTGACTTCATTTTTAGTGCTTGAAAAAGAGATGAAATAGAAATAATGGGATAAATTAACCCATAAATAAAATTAACCCAATTGATCTAATCTTTGCATGCTTTGATTTCTCATGTTTGAGAATAATAGAATTAAATTGGCCCCAAGGTTGGGGGAAGTAGGAAGGATGCATCCCAAAAAAAGTGGCACAATTTCACTTGATCCAAATAGGGTGAAATTTAAAATCTTAGAATTAAAATTAACGCTGAATGATGGGATTGCCCCAAAAAGGGAGATTGATTGATTAATGATTCACCTTAGTAGGGTGAATTTGACTATGGATTGGTCGAAATGGTTAGATGGTTATGACTAGTTGCATATGTTTATGTTAGAGATGCACATCCTAATTAGCATATAAATAACCATGTTACAGATTTGTTTATTACCTATGACATATGAATAAGGGAATGATATCTCAATTAAGTTTGTGATCGATAGGTAGTGCAAGGAGAGATGTTCACGGTATAAAATGAGTATAAGACTTGAGCACTTGGTTTTTAATTTTGAAAATGATATTATGTATCATAATTATAAATAAATCATGATAAAAATGTGTGTTAGTTTCATAGGGACTAGTTTAGGTACAATGGCTAACTACTCAAGGACATGATAGGGTAAGTTAAGACCCAAGAAGAAAACATAATGCATTAAACAATAGATAAACCCAAAAAAGAAGTACCGGTAATAAAAATGAAAATAACTTAAGGTCTCGATATGAAGGATTTAGACTTAAGTTTAATCATAATGAATCAAATATAAATAAATAATTAATTTAATAATAATCAATACACAATCAAACATGCAATCCAATCATTCACAAACACATTTATAGAATGTAATAAGTAAGCAATGAATCACCATCATGTGTTTGATAATAAGGTATAGGGCTTGGATATGTTGCCCTTAAGGTAAGGGGAAAATATATGTAACAATATGAGCCCCTAGAAAAATGGGGAGAATAGAAGAATAAGGAAGGGGTGGTTGAGTTGTCTCCAAATACCCCGTGTAATTGGATGTTGCCTACATAGTCCGTGATGGATTTCAAGCCAAATTTAATTCTCCTAAGAATTGGGAGATAATTAAAATGATGGTAAGTAGATAAAATGGATTGTAGAGGAAAAATGGACTATCTTATGGTGGGAGTGTAAGATAAGGTTACTCAAAAAATAAAGAGAGTGTAAGATAATGGTTACTTGTAAAATGATAAGAGCGTAAGATAATGCTACAAAAGGAGGATCACGATAATAAAGACAAATAAGAATAAAGGATGAGTGTTCACTCATGTGATACTCCTAAATTCCTCAGTCTTTAATATTATGAAATATTAATGATAAGAATGATAATGGCATTGAGCTACCCTGAGATATCCCATGTATCCAAGTGTTGCCTACATAGTTTATGTGGACCCCAAGTCGATGTTGTTCTCCTAGGAAATGGGAGTATAATAAATAAAATATGACTAGGAAGGGATATTATGGTAGGGTTAACCACACCATAACACAAATATCATCACTCTAAATAGGACCAAGGGGGAAACCCCATTGGTGGATGGGGTGATGAATTGGACAAAGATTTTATGACCAAATATCTTTTATGGTGGTACATGACCTCTTTTTTTTTTTAAATGATTTTTAGGATTTTTATCCTTTTCTAATGATTTTGGTTTTATTAGAATAAGGAATGCAAGGGGATATTCATAAATATACAAGGAACCATCTAATGAAGGAAAAATAACCATAGGTAGGGGCCCAAATAATAGCTAAATTGATTTCAATGGTAACACCATGAACCAACATCAAAACCTGAGGCAAAGGGAATACCACAACAAAAAATAGGAAGAGGAAGGTACATAATGGGAGAAATAAATTTTAAGAATTGAAATGAATTTTTTTTAAGGAATTACCAAATAGGAAAATTGTATTGAAGTACATTGATACACTTGTCTAAAAATATGCATTGATGTTGATCAACTAGAAGTGCATTCCTGCATGTTTTATGAATCTATGTGTAGCACCTATTCATCATATCCAAGATCATGATGATAATAGGAAATGGGAAAAAAGACAAAAAATGAGTAGGGTACAAAAGATGAAGGGAAGGAAAAATATGAATGGATGTGAAATAGATGCCGCCAAACAAGGGTTCCCATAGACAATGTTTGACCAAATCAAGTGTATAAGTTTTTTAGATGCATAATATTCATGGGATATTCTAACTCTTTCTTATTTGGTGCAACCAACCAGTATGTCCTGAAACAATAATTTTCTATTATAATATATGAGCCCAACCAATTGGCCTCAAACTTGCCCTTCTTTTTATGTTATGCATTGGTGTTTTTCTAATTTTATTTTAGCACTAAATCACCAACTTAAAAATCTATGGGAAGAATACACTGGTTGTAAATATGGTGTAACCTATTCTTATAGGCTTTAAATGTTTTAATACAACTAGTTATTTCTCATCTAAGAGTTCTAGTTCTTGTAGTATGGTGAATCTATAGTCCTTTTCATTGAGTATATTCTAAGATGAGATTCATAGGGAAGGCAACTAAATCTCTATAGGGATGATTGCCTTAGAGACAAAGACTAAGGAATATTGTGTGGCACCTATAGGTGTGTGAGTATTAGTACATTAAGCCCACAAGGCTTGGAATAATTTCAAGTTCCAATTATGGCCAACATCATTGATAATCTTCTTAAGAATATTAACAATGGTTTTATTAGTTGCCTTAACTTCGCTATTACCTTGAGGAAAATAAGATGTGTACATTTTGTACTTAATATGATAATGGGAAAAGAGGGGTTTTACATCCTTATTTGTGAATGATCCACCTTTATAAGATATAATGGTGGAAGGAATGCCATAGTGGCAAATGAAATGATTTAGAATGAACATAGAAATCTACTTTCTAGTCATGTAAGTAAGAGGGATTACCTCTACCCATTTAGTAAAATATTCAGTAGTAGTTAGAACATGCTTGTGTCCATTAGAATAAGTTGGGATTATTATCCCTATAATATCAAGTCCCAAGTTGAAAAAATCTAAGGAGTTGTGATTCGTTGAAGTTCTTGTGAAGGAGCATGAATCAAATCACCGTGTTTTTGATAAGCAAGGCATTTTTTGACATACTTTCAGGTGTCAAATTCCATTTTTGGCTAATATTTCCCTACTCACATGAGTTTCTTATCAAGTACCATATCACTGGTGTGGGCCCCATAAATCCCTTCATGTACATCTTTAAGCACTAACTCAAATTCTACCAAAGTTAAAAATTGAAGCAGTGTTCCATCATAGCCTCTATAATAGAGTGTCCTACCAAATAAGGTGTAACAATAGGCATTATGAATGAAGGTTTTGTGTTAGCTCCATGATAGGTTAATAGGGAGAATTTGGTATTAGAGATAGGCATATAGGTCTTGATACCAAGGGGAATTGGGACCAGAAATATCACATGCCATATTGGAACCTGACAGTATATGAGTTGGTTGAAGAAGGTTCTCAATAATAAATTGGTACTCTGACATTTTTGGCCACTGCTATCATGGAACCAATTGTTTCCATCACATGTGTTGATCTATTATTAACTCTAGGTATCTTCTCAAAATGAAGAGATTCAAAATGTTGCTTGAGGTTATCCACCATGCCTTTATAGAGCAATATTTTCTCATCTCTAATTTGATATTGATTTCAAACATAATTAATGATCAATTGGGAATCCCCATATAACATCAACTGCTTAATGTTACACTACATAGCAAGATGAAGTCCTTCAATGAGTGCCTCATATTCTACCATATTATTGGTATAATTAAAACCAAAGTGAAAGACCATGGGAATGAAATCTCTTTGTGAATTAAAAATAATAATGCCATCCCCAAACCCATGGGAGGTGAAAGGACCATAAAAATAAAACTTCTACTACTTGGAATTAATAGGCACTTCCTCTAAAGCTAAGATCAATTCATTTGGGAACTCAAAATTGAGTGGTTTGGTGTCTAATAGAAGGGATTCAACAAGTTGGTCCACAAGCACCTACCCCTTAATAGCTTTCTAGTTCTGATACTCAACATCAAAAACACTTAGAAACATTACCCCCTTAGCCATGTGACCAATTAAAGTGGATTTTGATACTAAATTCTTGAGGGAATTAATCTTTGAAATCACAATGATTTTTTTATTTATCATATAGTGTACCAAATTTTGAAATATAAAACCCATTACTATGAAATATTTTTATATTGATGTATAGTTATTTTCATATGCAATAAGTGTTATACTCAAATATTAAACTATAATCTCCTTACCCTAGTCATCATGGTGAGCCAAAAGTTCCCCCAGTGCATGTTCAGTTGTTGATATGTAAAGAAGTAATGACTCCCCTGACATAGGTGGGGTCAACACTAGTGGGTTAACCAAATAGGTTTTCAATTCTTGAAAAGGTTTTTCAAAAACTATATTCCACTAAAATGTGACACCTTTTTTTAAGAGGTGAGTTAAAGGATGGCATTAATCTGCAAATTGTGAGATAAAGCAATGAATGGGTTGGATCTTGCCTTGCAAGCTACCAAGTTACTTTAGGGTATAAGGTGAAGGAATTTACATAATAGCCTTTATCTTTGTAGGATTGAATTCAATGCCCCTATGATATACAATGAATCCTAGTAATTTTTTAAAAGTGACACCAAATACACACTTCTTAGGATTGAGGTGTACCTTAAATTCATGAAGTCTCTTAAAGATTACTTGTATAAATTTAAGATGTCTTGAACGTGTCTTTGAATTTTTTATAATGCCATCCACATAATCTTCAACAATATCATGTATCATGTCATGGAATATGATAGTCATTTCACGTTGGTAGGTCACACCATCATTCTTCAATCTAAATGGCATGACTTGATAACAAATTGTCCCTTATAGAGTGGTGAATGTTGATTTGTGTTGGTCTTTAGGTGTAATTTTTATTTGGTATATCCTGAGAAGTTTTCCATGAGGGACAAAATATCGTACCCAACATTTAAATTGACTATCATGTCAATTTTTAGTAAGGGAAAAACATCATGAGGTGAAACTTTTTTTATTTCTTTCTTACTGGAACAATGTTTGAGATCTGCAATGAGTAATCAAGTGACCTGATAAAACTTGATCCCAATAATTTTTCTAACTCTTTCTTGACTAATATATAAATGTGTGGATGTATTTTTCACAAATTATGTTTAATTAGCTTAACATCTAGGTGAATAACAAGATGGTGTACTAACAGAGATGGATCCAATCCTAACATAACTACATAATTCCATGCAAAAATGTCAGTAAAATCCTTCAAAATAACAATAATAAAATCATACTCCTTGGCAGTGGGGGATGCACCCAATTTAATTATTTTTGATGATCATAATTACTAATGTTTACCTTGGTGGTGTTCTCCACAAGAAGTGTGGAACCATTTTTTTAAATAGTTGGAAATGAATGAAACTAATATTCTACAGTGGATTATGATCCATAAGGCTCAGTCATGTAATAATAATCAGAATTGACCATGTCTGGTAGTGGCCAATTAATAAATTTAAGTTGGCCATCTAAGGGTGCTTGAAATAGGTTTTCACCAATGGAGTTGTTTTTTTATTTACTTTTCCCCTGATCTAAAGATGTCTCAAAGAGATTTTCACCAATGAATCTTGATGTTTTATGTTCTTTATGACTAATGAAGTTTTCTTATTCTCCAAAGTATGTGGTAAGGTCCAATGTGAATTTGAATCCTTGTTTATGATCACTGATAGGTGAACCATGTTTGAGGCCCGTGAAATTGAAAAATGTCTCTTTGTTCTGGAATTTTTTCAATGATATAATAGAATCTTGTTGGTCCCAATTGATTAGTTCAATATAATGGAGGGAAAGAGGTATGTGATCTGGGATAGTAATAATGGCATTAGTATCAAATAGGTTGGTGTTTCCAAACTCATTGTATATTCTATAAGAGGATGTTTTGTCACTACCATGAGTATCATTATTAGATGTCAAAGTGGTGTCACTCTCAAAATATAGGGGTTCATATTCATATGGTTTGTATCAAATACCTTGATTTCCTTTATGTTTGGCCACAAGGAGAAGTTCAAGGATGCCTTATTATTTTGTCCCCATACCTTTGCCTTTATAATCTTGATTATCCATGATTTAATTATGAATGGGGTACTTGGTATTTTGAAAGCACATAGCAAAACCATCACCATATAACCAAGACCCTTCATAACTAGTGGGTCGTATTGATTTTGTGAGGTATATTTGAGAAACACATGTGGTTTTTTATAATGAGAATTAGTCCTCTTTTTCCATACCATGTTAGGCATACTAGGAGTTTTTTAGCATTGGGTCTACCATGGGATTTGGAAGATTTTAGTTATTTGGTAATATAGAATGCTTATTTTATTTTATAGGTACTAATACCCTGATCTTTATTAGTAAAATGGGATGATATTTGTTGAGGTGGATTGGAGGAGTAGATGCATGGACACTTGGTTCAATGTAATAATATTTAGGAGACTAAAAAATGACCTATTTTTTTACTATAAACACAATGTTAAGACAATAATTGTAGTTCCCATACTTGGCTTTTAGGTTCTTACAATATTGGTATGGCTAGAAATCACCTAGAATAGTGACCTCTAGTCTGGAATGAAGTAATTTAATACATTGGTGTATCATGGAAGGGCCTGAACATACTTCATGGATCTAAGGGTGGCCAAGAAATAAATCACAAGGTACTTCAATATCAATTGCATGGCAAAGGGTATCTGATGCAGAGAGTTCCTCATTCTCTACACTTTATCTACCTCTACCTTTGATACATTATTCTATCCTTCCCTATAACTGTGTTTCCCTAATACCAAATGATGTAGATATCCCTCATTCTCTACCCTTTCTATCTCCCTACTACAATCACTAATTCATGCAACTAAACTTCTTAATCTCTTAAATTTTCTCTTAAAATTCAAAACCACTCACTAGGATTCATATCAATCTTATGCATGATCATTCTCAATAAAATTATTTGTATTTATTATATCTATATTTAAACCTACCATACACCTCCAAATTCATTCATACATCTCATTCCATCCATTTGTATCTCTTACAATCTCTCTTAAATGTCTCCTCTTTGAGATCCACTCTCTCTCTTAGTTCTTGACGATCCAAACTATCAATTCCCCTTTTCTAATTCTTGGACACATGTTTATGCCTTCTATAGGATTATTTGATCACAACTTACTTTTCTTACTTTTATCCCAATCCTTATTCTTTCACTAATATTTCCTATGCAATGCTGCTCAATTTTACACTTCCCTTGTAGCCTTTTTTAGGCCTTTTCCTCTTGTAAAGATAATTATTGTCTAGTTTTGAGAAAATAAAAATATTTTTTGACACCCTCTATCCTCTACTATATCAAAAAAAAATTACATTAATCATCTCACCTCCTAGATGTTCTTTCTAGACCCTGCTTAGACCTAATTAGTCTCCTTGCTCCTCTTTTCTACACAGTCACCTAAATTTTGTACATATAGGTCTATACTAGTCAAGAACCTTCATAATCCTTTGATCCATGCCAAAACACATTTAAAAATCAACTTTCATCAATTTTCACTAGTCAAATATCCTAAAAAGTGGTTTTGTAGTTTTTCACCCTAACCTAGGGTTTCCCTGTTCTTAATATACCTGAGAGGGTTCAAATTTAGTTTAATTAGTTAATTCTTGATTTCAAACCTCAAAAAGATTAGAATAAGGTCTGCCTAACCTAATTCCATATTTTCTAGGCTTTAACTTATTTTTCACAACATCTAATCACATTCTAATTATGGATTCTATAGGACATTGTTAACATAGTCTGCCTATGTGTAAACTAAAATAGGGTTTAGTAGTCATTTGAATTTTTATAAGGTTTTTAAACATTATTACAAGCTTATTTTTCACCATATTGTCTTCCTATACTATATTCACACCACCCCAACATCCATCATGCTTATAATCCATTTTGGAGATTATACATAGAATTTTTGATTGTATCTTGCAAATAGAGTACACACAAACTAGCTATCTTGAACTCTTATTCTTATTGGAAAAAATTATAATATCAAATGCATGAAATGAAAATTACATGATTGGTTTCAATCAAAATAACTTTGACTCACGTAATACTTGATTTAGATAGATTCCTTCTTCATGATCTTCTTGGATTCAATGACTACACATAGGGTTCTTATCATAGTTCTACAAAACACTAATCCTTGAAACTTTCATTACAAACAAATATTCCCAAAAGATTTTAGGATTTTAAAACATCAAATTTCATCCATAAAATAATAATAATATAGAGATACATAGGCATCACTTCAATAGTTTCAACTTTTATTGATTCTCTTCATGTACATTAGCAACTATGTCATATGGACAAAATAAAGAGGTTTTCAATTTATTCTCATTCTCCATCCTACTCTATATTCCATACTCATACCTCATCCTACATTATAACTTACTCTCATACGTGTCTAACACCTTCCTACCTTCTAAAACTCATTGCTTTCTTCCTATATACATGAGAAACTACTTTTTTTGTAATTACCTCTTATGACAACTACCTTGACATGGTGAGTACATTCAAAAGTCTTAGTCTTTATAATTTTACTCATGTCATGTACGTAAGACACCTTATTACACCCACATAAACTCATTTGTGACCTTATACTAAAATTTACTAATATGACACTTCTTGAAGTTACACCAAAATACTCCTAAGCACACTAACACATTTCAAATATTTAAAATGTCCATTTTGGTAGGAAAATGCCAAAGGTCTACCTATAGACTCTTATAAAGACTCAAATGCCTTCTAAGGGATGGTATGAGATAAAATACACTTACACATGACCAAATTTAGATAGTTTTCTTTATGCTCCTTCATTAGTATCATATATGACATGATAAAAAATTATAGGTAGACAAATAGTACCTAATATCTCTTTCTATGCATTGCCATAAGATTTGATAGTGATAGTGTTTGGTTGCATATCTCTTGTTGTATATCCCAAGTTTTATATAAATTTTAATGAAGTAATATTCAGTACTAAACCATTATTAATGGTAACCTACTTGATTTTATGGTGAAAAATGATGGATTCAATGTATAGGGGTTATTGTGCATAGGACCAAAGGATGACATATCAATTTGATCAAATGTCAACTATCGACCTAGGGATAAATGACCCACAAGTACTTGGAATTGGGTAAGATCAATTCAATTTGGTAGCTTATATTTTTGTAGAATGTAATTTATATGGTTATGTAAACTTCTCATATATTCAGGAGAAGCATTATGAAAATATATGTTGATGTTTTGCCTAAGTCTTCACCAATGTCATACTACTTCTCAATGGAAGGGTGAGATGGTTTGGTTGTATTAGGTGTAAAGTCTTGAATACAATTGGAAGTATAATGTAAAAGGGCCTTGGAGAGTAATTCATGGATGTCTAGTTGTGACTACATAATTTTTATTTGGGAGGGAATTACGTGAATTAGATGAAATGGATGAAGGACCAAGAATAGTAATCCATATAGGTTGAGGCACAACTATGTCATTTTGACTCAAGGGGAATTTATTGAAAATCTAACATTATAAAAAGTGTTAGATGGTGGATTAGGAGTGACCTTAATGGTATCAATGTACTTACTAGTAATATGACCCATAATATTTCCATAATCATATGGGACATTATGATAACCAATTTGATTGGTCTAGGAATCATGATCTTGATTATGAGTAGGTTGATTGTAGTTCTAACCTTAAGCTTGGTGATGATGGTTCTTATATTATTTATTTTTATTCTTTTGGAAGGGATATTTATAGCTACCCATGTTTTGATTAGAACGAGAATCACTCTTCTATAACTCAATTTCTCTATTCTTGAACAAATCCTGGATGAAATGCCTCAATCGTATGAATCTATAGATCGTATGGCATTTAACATGATTATAATCATAATAATCATTTTATCTATACCATGTAGGATTTGGTTATCCCTCTAAAAATGGATTTGGAATGGGCCAAATAATCATATTAACTACAACTAATGTTTGAAATACTACCTCAATGGATCACTAAGATAACTAAAGGCTATGTTCTAAAATTGTCTCCTATGTGGGGGTCCTCTGTGTAGTATGAGTACTTGATTAGATGGAGTATATTGAGTAGGTGGTGGTTGAACTATTTTCAAATTCCTCATTTTTGTGACTCCATTACCAACCATGTTCTTATTTTTATTAAAGACCTTGGTTTTTTCATAAGAACTGGCTTGAGTTGGTATTTGCATTTGAGGTTGAGGATATGCTTGATTCTGATAGTATATATCAACCAAACCCTTGTCAACAAGTGTCTTTTTAATCTGCACCCCTTTGTCTTTGATTTCCTAAAACATATTGGCATAATGGAGTTTTAAATTATCGTCTACCTCAACATTGAGATTATGTGTAAAAATACTAACTAGATGTTTATCTAGCAGATTGTGTGGCAAATGATTAACTAGGCCCTTCATATTTGCAAGAATGCAGATAATATCTCTCCACCACATTGTTTATCATTATAAAAACCAACCATAATTAATTTATGCTCTATGTTATATGCTCTATGTTTGATAAATTTTTCTGATGGGTCATCAAAAGTGATGACCGATCCCTTTGGAAAATAAAGGAACCCCTCCAAGGCTTGTCCACTTAGACTATGAGGAAATAAGTGAAGTAAGTTAATACTAATAAAAGTTACTTCTTGGCATGCACTAAAGAATTCCTGTAGATAATCCCATGGATCACATTTCCTTTTATATTTATCAATCATAGGCAGTTCAAAATGTGGTGGGAAGGGTAATTAAAGGAACTCATGTCAAATGGTTAAGAGCATATACCATAAAATTTTTACTTCTTTCTTTGATTACCTGCTTGAATCCCTAAAATAATTTCCTTTATCACAGTCCATTCTTGGAGATTTGGAGCACTTTGTGATTGAAGGAGGGTATTTTGTTAGGCATTTAGATATTGATGGGCTGTTTAGGAATTGATATTAGTTGGGATGGATCCCTTTTGGGTTGTTTTATTATGGATATTGACCCTATAATTGAGTTATATTTTTTATAAGGGACCTGTTATTGGTTTGAATTAGGAGTATGATTACCAAGGCGTTGTTGGTTTGGATGAGTATGTTGTTGATAATCAAGAATTTTTTGAGAAGAGAATGAGAGTTGTTGTTGATTCTGAGGAATCTATTGTTGTGAAATAGAAGGAATCTGATGTTGGTTAAAAATAATCCATTATTTTTTCTTAGAAGATGTTTGTTATTTTGACATAGGTAATGTGCATTGTGAATTACTCACTACTTGTTATGGTGCATATTTTCACCTTGCTATTGTGAATTGTTTGGGACTTGTTATACATTAAAAATAACTTCTTGATTACTAAATAAGGTAGGATGTGTATTTTTTTAACTTGTTGTAAATAATTCATAGGGAATGTCTACTCATAAGGAGCCACATTAGATGTAGGATTGGCTAATGATTTTTTTAGCTATAATAATGACTAGTTTTAGTCAATGAATGAAACATTATTGATTTAAGTGGAAACTAAGGAAATGGTTAAATCAATGACAATATGCTATGCATAACATTAAATAATTATTGGATCATAAAATCAATGATTTGGAAATGTTGGGATGGGTCTAGCAGTGGATCCTTTTCTTTACTAGACAATGCAATAACTAGTTATGAATTGTGCATAAGAGGCTGATTTTGGATAGTAATTATCTCTCGAGGTATATATTATATTCTAACAAGGCTAGGTAACTGTTATATGGGAAAATTAGAAGGAATTTTAGTTCCAAATTATTGTAACCTCAAAATGGATTCATCTTTGTCTTCCAATAATTATTTTTATCTTGGTTTTGACTAGATCCCACTATGGGAGGGATATCCTCAAACGCAATTGGGTATTCTTCCCCATCTTCACTATTTTTGGAATTTTTAAGATACCCAGGTAGATCATAAAAAAATTCTCCTTGAAATAAGGTTCATAATAAACTCCACTACAAGTTTAACTAGACATGTCTAAACTAACACCTAAATTTGACTTGAAATAAGATACTTGGATTGACTCGATGTGAAATGTTTGAGATCAGACTAGACCTTAGTTAAATTTATAATTTTGAAAAGTTGACCATTTGAAAGTTTGATTTTGATCCTAAAATTTGAATTTAAAAATGGAATTTTATTGGACTTGGAATTTGATTGAAACATGTAAACCTTAAAATTTAAATATAAATTGGTAGCATAACGGTGCCAAGTGGGCAGAAATTGGTTTCAATTTGGACAACATAATGGCACTACACAAATAACATAATAGTATAATAGGCTAACATAATGCTAATAGAGTATAAAGATGGCCCAAATTTTGGGCAAGGAAACACCCTATCATGTAAGTGAAATATAATAATGGTATTGGACTTCAATTTTTTGATTTGACTTGTAGTTGGACTTGGTTTTAAATATAAATAGGTTTTTAACATAGCAATCAAGCATCAACACACAAGTATCACAAGGCCATTTTAATAACTGATGCAATTTTACATCACATCCACTAAACCTTCAATTTACTTGCTTTTGAGAGGAAAAGTTTAAATGTTAATCCAATTATTTAAATTTAGTGATAGTGGTGTTTACTCCCACCCTCTCAAAATTTTATACATGATACACAATATTTAGGGGTTATTACTTTTGCATCCTTGCATCAGTGAATGTTCCACAGTAAAAGAGGCTCCTACTATGCAATCTAAAATCAATCTATTCAAGGGAGGGTATATCCCCTTCAATACCACTTCATCCATTGGATTTCAATGAAATGCTACCAAATTTTTGGATTACTTAAATTTTTGGATTACAATAATTTCACCATTTTGAGATTTGATTCACTATTACATAGACCTATATAAAAATATTCAAACAATATACAAAGACATTTTTACTATTTTCTAGGATGATTTCATAATTTTGAGATGTGAATTCATTTTTACACAAACCTATAGAAAAAATAGTGAAACAAAATAAAATTTATTCATTGTTACCAAGATTATTTCACCGATATTAAGAGTGATTTCACTATTCTTTGGGATAATTTCATTGATATGTATGATGAATTCATTAATGTTTAGTGTAATTTTGATAAAAAAAAGAGGTCAATCTATACGATGAATTTAGTAATGTGTGTGATTTCATCTAGTTTTAGTGTGGATTCATTATTTCCCTGCATGAACTCACTATTTTAGAGCACTTGAAAAAGTTAAAAAATAAAATAGAGATAAATTTTCTATTATTTAGAACTAATTCACTATTTTACAAAATGATTTTTTTATTTTGCAAGACAAATTCATTGTTTTATAGAATGGAAATACTATTACACAAGATGGATTCATTATTTTTTAGTAAATAAGAGCAATGAAAGATTATAAGGAATGAAGTGGGAAAAGGTCAAAAATGATCTTTTTTCAAATTTAGAGTGCCCAAGAATGTTTTCAAGAAGGTTATGGGGCACGTCGGTCCCACTGAGTGTGCCAAACTATAAACCAAAAATACAAGAGATATTAGTTTATTTGTTAACTATTAAATATCAAACAAATTTATAAAACACAACTTCTCAAGCATGATTCCTTGAAATGGGAAAGACTTGAAGTAACAAACTTAAAAACGAAAGCATAAACAAGACATTTCACCCTATGTTTGTATGTTTCCTTCAAATCTGGCATACATACATGTTTGTGCCTAGATGTAAAGCTCAAAGTCTTCTTCAATGTTGTGGTATGAAATCCATCAACATCTCTCCAAACACTATCTAAAATGATTTATGGACCAATTAGAAGAAAAGGGATGAAGCTTTCTTTGGATTTTTGCAAAATTTCTTTGCAAAAAAAATCTTAATAAAGGTCTATAGTGACCCTTCTATTTATAGATTTTCTAGATTTATTGAGGCCATTGGATTTAAATAAATGTGTGTGGTTTAGAATTAAGTCAATTTTAGAGGTTCAATGTCATAAATATTTTGAAAATATTTAGCATTAAACAAGCATGGATTGCCTTAACCCTGATTATTTTTGGTATTCATTATTAGTGCTTGACAACTTTAATGATGATGTCATCATTCCTTATTTTTTTACATGATGTTGTGATGAGGTCATCAACCACTTGGCCACTTATCATGAGATTTGAGGAATAAACCCAATTTAATGAATTTAAAAAATAAGAAATTCTAAATGCTATGTAATTTCCCATTAGAGGAAGATTAAGATAATTAATAAAGTTTAATTAACCTAATAAAATGTGAAGTGGATTTTGAAAATTTATGAACAATTTGACCTAATTAATCTTAAAATGTCTCTTGTAGAATCATGATTTGACTTGGGATGAATTAATTGAAGTTGACAATTGGTTACAGTGCATTGCCCCAATTAGGTATGCCCCAATATGTTTTATAAGTTGCATGTGATGTGTGCTGAAGATTTAGAGAATTTTAATGGTTTTTTAATTGATTCACACATTATTTCATAAAGTGTTTCTGACTCACAATTTTAACATAGAAGTGATGAAACTTAGATGTCTACACTATCGTGACCTCTATAACATGTAACCTATAACTGTTTTTAACCTATAGCCTCATGTAACCTATAACCATTTGGAACTTATAACCAAATAGATTATTAAACTAATTTTATGCCCCATTTCAAAGTTAGGGATGTTTTTATAGATCACTCATCTCAAAATAAAAAGTCACACAGACTATGTGTAACATATAAAATAATCAAAGGTTGTAATCATCATGAAATAATGTATTTATCCACACATATAAGATAATATAAATATGTCATCATGTAATCCCAATAGTAATAAGTAACCCAATATTTATGTTCCACTATCAAACATGGAAAGTAAGGGTGTAAAAAGGTATGGGAAATCTATATGCCCCATTTTTACCCTATAAAGAGTGACAAGTGATATACCCCAATTTAACCAATGTGATCCTAAGAGGGAAAGATATAACAATGAAGCACATAATAATAGTATGTCCCAATAGATGCATGGTAGAGATCATGACAATGTAGGCACAATAGATTATACCATAAATAGTAACAACATGCATGATATATATCATGTCACCTAGGATATGACATCACATATTATAGTTAGTTTCTAAGTAATTATGCACAATCATGTAACCATGTAGAGTAAATGTAATTGTTTTAACCTTTTAAGACTTAATGAATTTAAATATTATGTTTATTAAATATTTGAGTAGACTAAATAATGGAAATAATATGCAATAAATATAGCTACTAGTCTATTACAAAAATTGACTAGCTTTGACTTTTTTAAAAATAGCAATAAATAGTGCAAGTGATAACTTAGCTAGAAAACAACTGAGATAGATGATCTGGGTGCTAGAAATTAAGGTGGAAGTTGGTCTGAGTGTCACAAACTAGAACTCAATGTTAAAACCCATCCTGGATAAAATATCAACAATTAGAAAGTAGTGCCATTATTGGAAAAGTGGTGGTAATGTCTTGATATTGACAGTAGTGTCCTATGTGTAGGACTATCATGAGCTTATGGGTATACCTATGTCTAGATCTCTAAGGTCTATTACTACATGTATGAGTCCTAAAATCCTATATTTTACCTATAATGACTGATTTAGTGAGCAAACCCTAATCTTTCATGTAGTTAGGGCATCCAATTGACATGAGCTAAAAAGTGTGTTCATTAGTAGGATAGGTTGGACATCCTCAACACCCCACCTTGAATAAAGTTACCTACATACCAATATTCTAAGGAAGGATCAAGCCTAATATAGTTATCCCCAACTAAGTTTTGGTGCAAGTGCAAGTGATGATAGTATGATAATAACCTTGAGTGCCTTGAATGTGTTTGAGACTGGAAATCTAGATAAACTGAGCTTAGGGATGTTTTAGATGCTAATATGCAAAAGTAAAATAGAATAGGGATTTATAACCATAATTATGCTCAACGTGTTCTAAATTTCAATATTTATTTTTCATCTAACTTCCATCTAGTTGTTAGAGGGCTAAAAATCATGTATTTATTCTATTTTGATGTTTGTGCATATGATAAAAGAGGTCTATGCCAATCCTTGGAAGTTTTAGTTTTAAAAAGATATTTGTTTGGGAAAAGATATGGAAAAGGACATTAGCACCATTTTTGGTACACTTAGAACCATGTGGTTTTAGTGTGCTTATTATGACACTAGCATCTAACTAGCTGAACACTAGACACGAAGGGATAGGATCAAAAAATGAGGGTTTAGAACTAATTTAGGGCTGACTAGGGATTATTATGGCTGGCATGAAGGTTGGATAAGTGTGGTAATAGGATTTGGGATAGGTATAGGGTTAATCCAGGATAGGTAGTCTCAAGTATCACTCTTAGCACTCAAATACCACTTTTGGGTGATTATATTTACCGCCCCCCCCCCCCCCCCCCAAATTTATTCTAGAAATGCAAAAAAGCAAAATGACTAGGATAAAGGAAAAATAAGCATACCTAAACTTACCTATGAGGTGAATCACATGAAGCTGGGTCTAATTATGTGAATCATGATCCAATGCATGTCTTGTAAATTAAATGTGCATAAATCAATCCTTACTTAAGATATATAAAAATAAAAAATATTAAACTGAGTAAAAAGATAGGAAAGAGGAAAGGAATGAATACACCTCATGGGTACATGAACCAATGCATGAACTTGGTGACAACCTATATGTGTGAAAGTATATGGTGATTAATTAGTGAATAAATTGGACTGATATGATGGCTTAACTAATCCTCATATTTGGGTGGCTCAGGAACTCAATCCAATTTTGACTCCATCATTGCCCACCCCTACTTGGTGGATCATGCCCTGTGAATAACTTAGATTGGACGAATAGTGTCCAACCCTATCATATAAGTGGATCAATAACTCAATTAGGTTATGACTCCATAATTTACCACCCATGTGTAGTAGATGAATCTAAAAATAAAACTACATGATGTAATTATAAATATCTCATTGGTTATATCATCTCTATGGCCACTTGGGTACATTAGGTGGCTCCAGGTCACTCAAGAATACTAACCACTACAGATGGAGTAAGGCATGAAACTGGTGTTCAACCTAGAATATGTTGTCAAGTGTATACATCATAGATAATGACATGTAATTTTACATTCCATCTGATAAACTGATATGTAAATGAGTATACATAAATAATGTATCACACATATGCCACCAAATCTGATATCTGAGCATATAGATTCTAGATTGAGTTGTAATAAATTGTATCTAGGTATCTAAATTGAATATGGGAATGGTCATGCCATACATTATGCCCTAAATATGAATAAATTGATATGAATGTGAGTTGAAATAGTATGAATCTGAGCAAAACTGAGTGCAGGTGATAAATCTATAATTGAATATATGCAAACATGTATTGTACCTATTATACTTTTCTAGTCAATATAGGTTTTTATGAAACTGAGGCTACTAAAAAGTAGTGTCATATCCTCGATAGTAGTGCCATTTTAAAAAATGTGATGCTAGTTTCCTTCTGGTATAATTTTTTGTGCAACTATATTGCTTTCTAGGTCACTATTTTCCCTTTGTGTTTACTTGTGTTTGATTCTCTGTAATTGAGACTGTGTGCTAAAAATATATTGTGAATGCACAATGGGACCCTGATCTCAATTATAAATCCCTATTAATTCCCTTTATTTTAATTATATTTATTGAACCTATGAAATAATTATCCTCAAAATAAAAATCTATGCAAAATGTGTGTTACATGAAGCATATATGATAATTACGTAAGAATCTAATATAATGTGCATACATAACATCATAATGTAAGATAATCTGAGCATAAGTATGTAATGTAAGATGTATGTCATGTATGACATTCACAAGGGTTTCAAGATAGATATATTAATGTATGTAATAGTAAATCTAAGTAAAACTTGGTAGCTACCTAGGGGGATGGAGCATGATGTCCATCATGGCACCCAAGTAGGAAGGGTAGATGCATGAGGTCCCTCATGGCATTGAATATTGGTGTGTGTAACAAGTAAAGACAAGTTTCATGGCCATAATGCATACAAAAAATTATACATACACAACACATGAGGCACACAAAGCTAGACAAGGTACCAAAATACAAGAGGTATGGACACATGTCACTAAATCTAAGAAAAGCAAGGCATACAAGGACATGTTAAAATGTCCACATACGTAAGCAAAAAGTAAATTTGTGTAGATCCACATAAAAATAAATTTTCAATTTTTTGCATACATAATCAGGGAGGCACATACAAGGACATGAACACATGTCAAAATCATACATACTGTGAAATAGAAGTGGCATAGAGCCAAAGAGCAATGGCATATTCAAATGCCCTCGAATAGAATAAGCATAGAGATATAATCAAGTCTAAATTAGGAAAGCAAGAAATGAAAGCATGCATGAATATGGAATAAAAATATGTGTAAGAGATAAGATTTACATATGCTAAGTCTAAAGTAGTAATAGCTATCAAAAAATCTGAGTAAGATTAGCATGATCAATATTAAGATATAAAAATGCTAAAATTGGGATGTAGAATATAGAAAGATAGAACCTGGGAATCAAAAATATGTATAGGGTGCCCCAAATTAGGAGAATGTGTGATGTGAAGACCCATGTATTGGTGTATATGTCTTCAATGGGTAGATTCTGGCAAGACTAGAAAGTTGTAGTGGACTTGATTCCTGTAGTAATCTACAAGCACTCGATAAACACAAGTGAAACATGTATTTATGATAAAATTATCTATACTAAGATAGATATCATATGTAATGTCTATAAAATATAAGAAATGTAAACATAACAATGCATACAATCTGTAATTTTGTGTTTTCTGAGTAATATTTGAATGTTTTTGTGTTTTTTTTGGCATATTATACTGTTTTTAGATTTTTTGGATATAATCTATGTACAAGCAACATGAAAATGAACTATGTACAAGGAGAAATAAATAAGGAAAGTATGTCTAAGTAAATGCTATAAATAAATGAGATAATTCACAATCAAAGTGAAATGTCTCTATAGAACCAAGAGCACATCCATAGGATGTGGATAATAAAATGGTGGATACGATGGGAGATTATCTGGTCTAGTGGTGTCAGATATTAGATCTATCTAAACTCAAATAAGTCATCATCATCATGATTACTGTACCATTTATTATGTATTAGTGGATCTTTATCCTTGGCATTGTCTAGAGTCTGTGCATCCAAATAGCATGCTACTCGACTATGTAAGATGCCTTTTGTGCAGTCCTAAGGAAAACCAAATTGGACCATAGAGTATCTGTATGAAACCTATGGTTGTCATTTGTGCCATATTTAAAATACAAATCATGTGTCCCTCGTGATTGAATGTCAAACATCTATCTAATCAATTAACTATGGTATCCATCACCTATAACCATGTACTACCAAGTGTAACCTATAAATGAGTGCCCCTACTCATGATTAAGAATAATGTGTTGTCCACCTTGGGGTCACATGCACTTGGTAGTTTTATATGTCCAATGGAATTTTGATAACATGTGGCATGTTGTAGATCATTTCTTGATAGCCTATGTGCTATAAATTGCCAAAGTGTAAGTATTAGGATCATAATTCTCATCTATAGCCACATGGGGATGTATCTTTCAACAAAAAAAACATGGATAGTACATGGATAATTCCATGAGTATCTATATCGATAATGACTTTGTGCTCATATTTATGGAGATGCTCATATTTGTGTAGGTGCTCATATTTGTGTATGTGCTCGTATTTGTGGAGGTGTAGGTTGTATGATTTAAATAGTGCCTTGAGAATTAAATTTATTCAACTTATGTTGTAATTTTGAGCATGTATCGGTATCATTTCTTGTAAGTTTGAGAAAATGATAAAAGGGTCGACCTTCCTATAGTGACAATCTATTGATGGATTTGTGTCAAACTGTGGGTAATACCATCAATCCTCTATCAAGTAATATCTATAAAATCTAGTGTGGTCTATCATGTGAACTCTCTACCTAAATCTGTATAATTGAGTTTATATCCATAGATGTAACCATATGTACTAAATTAATGGAAGGGTTTGTTAATGATTGTAACTAAGTAAGAGAGCCTATAACTATAGGATTCTGAACAAGTTGTGTTGTTGGTTTAAGAAGAGGTATAAGTGCCTTAGAATAATATATATACTCTCTTGGGCCCACTGGTGTGAAAATTAATCCACATAAATAGTCATCAATGTCAATAGGTGTTAGATCATCCTCTATGGTGGCCTCAAAATTTGTATTGGAGTTATGGATGTATACTTCATCTGAGTTAACAAGTCATAGTAATTGTTCTATGATAATTTCATCATCTTCCTTGGGTGGGGATATTTGTACTATGGGAGGATGTTCATCCATCATTAGTGAAGGTAATTGTGTTCTAGGAATATTTTAAGGAGGTGTAGGAATAGTCCTACTAGACTCTTCAACCTCATATGTATGCATTTGCTTGATTTTAATCTTGTGAGGTGGGGATTATATGAGAAAATGAGGTGTCCCATCTAAAGATGTACTCAGTGTAGTAATCTCAATGAGTTTACAATATCTGAATTGATGATTATCTGTTGGACAAGTGTATAATCATCCATCATGTAAAAACTTGATGCATTTATGCAAAGTAGATGATACAGCCTCCATAGCATGTATCTAAGGTCTCTCAAGTAATAAATTGTAGTTAAAATGATTAGGCATCACTTTAAAGTGTGTAGGTAAGGTTTTTGGCCCTACCTTAATGTCCAGTGTAATATAACCTAATTTTTATCTAGGAATGTTATCAAGACCTTTGGTATTCTTATATGTCTTCTGAATGGATGCTATATCAACCCCCATGGTTTGTAGAAATGTGAGGTTGCATATGTTAAGTCTTGAACCATTATCAATTAGAACTCATTTAATAATATTGGTATTGATTTATGTGTTAATGAAAAGTGGTATATTATGAGCAATTACTGACTATGAGGGCAAGTCCTCATTGGAAAAATATATATCATACTCAATGTTCTTGATAGTGTTCATGATAGATGTAAAGTAAGTTGGCTTTGTGTCACAAGGAAAATATGTATGATTGAGTGTTTGAAAAAGAATATCTTTGAAATTAGTTTCCTTTTGAAGTAATTCCAATATGGATATCTTAGATGATGTATTTCTTGATTGATCCACAATATCAAATGCCCTTTGCTAATCTTTGGGTCCCAATATAGTGTGTTGGGGATGAGGAGAGATGGTGGTGTTGATCAAATTTGGCTTTTAAATCAAATTGGGGCACCCCTAGGTAAAAAATTAACTTATATATTTTTTATGGGGGTATAATTTATTTTAATTGGGTGTATTACATGTTATTTGATGTTATCTAACACACTTCTAGCCTTAGTCATAGTTTCATTAGCTTATTTATCAATTTGGGTTATTTAATGTGCTTTTAAGGGTCATTAATGCAAGTGGCATGGTTCCCAAGGTGCCTATGTGTCCTATTTTAAATTAAAACATCAAGAGGTTAGTATAACTGTGAAGGATGTTAGTTACATTAGAATATTGCATGTTGTCTAACTGAAATTACAAAAACCAACTGAAAAAGGGAGAAAATGGCACTTGTATGGCCCATGGGGAAGTGTGCCACATTGGATAAGATATTGGAGAGGATATTAATCTTCCTAACACTCATTTATACATTTTTTTGTTCTTTAAGTGTAATTTTAATGCCAAAACCATTCTAATCCTTTCTTGGTTTTCTAGACACATAAAAGTGACTTTTAGGTTTTTGCTCAGTATGGACATCTGAAGATGTTTTAGGCCAAATGATTTTGGGAAGTTATATTAAACTTAGATAACTTAATTTAAATATAAATATTTTGAATAATGGTGTTTTTTGATTCATTAACCATCTTCATGAAGTTGATTTTACTTTTTTGGTAGCTATTTCTTGTACCTTATAGGTTTTACTCCATTTTTGGCAATTTCATACGAACTAGTTGGTGATGTTGGCTCCATGGGATTTGGTATATATTATAATATTATTTACATTATTATTTTCATGTTTTAAAGTGTTTGGAAAGGTAAAGTACATCAAGGTTTCAAGGGAAGCATCATTCTGTGTTGACTGGCAGTTTGTCACCATTTTTAGATTTTCATGCTTGTTCATGGATTCAATGGGTTGTGTTAGTTTTATATAGATGTTTTAAATGTTATCTTGACCCCATATTAAAATTTAATCCTCTTTATACAAGAAATTTTTCATGGTTTGTAGTCATATAACGCACATACTCACATTTTGCTTGCTACAGCTCAATGTGTACTTGCAAGTGCTATAAAAGAATTTTCCAACATTATAAGGGAGGTGTCAAACCTTTTTTTGAGACTTGAAACATTTTTGTTTCTAAATTTTAACACATTGAGAAGAAACAAACCTTTGAAATCATAACCTTTGCTACATTATTCTAACTTATGCTCATTGTTTGTATGCAATCCAACAGTGTACCTGCAGCCTCTCAAGATGACATTGTGCTATGAAAGAAGAGTTTGGAAGTTTTTTCAGTCTTTTAAGATTTTTAGTAGTCTATGGGAACATTTTTTAAATGTTTTTATTCAATCACCAACATGTTTTCTACCCACTTTCCAAGGTTCAAATTCACTACCTACATGTACAAATAGTCACCTACAAGTGGCCCAAATAGGAGTCTAAGGCATTAAATAGGGTTTTATGGCATGAAATGAAACTATTCTTGGAGTAATAAGGTGTCAAGGATATCATGGAATACATGTTTTAAATGATAATTAGATAGACAAAAGGGAATTGTTAGCTTCAAAGACCAAATAGTTGTGTTCAGGCCCTTTGTCCCCAAAAGGTGAAAATAGAGGCCCTTGAGCATTTGGTGAAAAGTATATGACATGGATATCATGGAGAAGGACCTTAAAAATAAGGAGGTAAATAGGATAAATGGAGAATAATTATTAGAGGGATAAAACTTTCCCGCTCTTGTTCTGAGAACAATCAATGATATCTACAAATTTTTTGAATTTGAGCAACTTTTGTTTTCAAAACTGGTATTAGACCATGCTACTAAGGTGATGTGATTCCAAAGGATAAAAGTAACATATATGGAAAAAATAATAATCAAGAAGAGAGGATATATTTTATTGGTTCCTTTTTTCATACCTACAATCCATACATTATGGAGATAGGCACCTCCAACAAGGTTAGAACAATGACCCCTGTCTTCATGCCTATTTGATGCTTTAAGATTCTAAAAGGGTGAATGTAGGATAGGGCATGTATTTTGTGATAAAAAAGGGTGAAATTGAGGTTCTCAATCATCTTGGTCAACCCCAATCAAGATAAAGGACACCTACAAGTAGTTCAATAGGTAGATGTCTCAATCAATAGATAGTGACCTAGAGGTTTAATGCTAAGAGAGTGTCTTAAGACTTGAAAAGAAGAATACTATTTCAATTACACACATGGTCACCTATAGAGGTTAAATTAATATCTTTTCACATCATGTTTGAGATCAATTGAACCCCAATTGACATCTATAAGTAGGGGCACACAGAGTGTCTTAGTCATAGCAAGGAAACTCAGTTTGATCCCAAGTAGATAAGGTAAGCAAGATGTATGGAAAATATAAAATGGTTATTATTATCATGGTTAATTGGAAATTATTTTCACATTATAACCAAGCTCTAAATAAACAATGGAAACCTACATCAAGTCTTACAAACATATATCTTAGTCAGCAGGTAAGAAGACATTCAGTTTTGAGGCTCAAATCCTATGAAAATGATAAGCATAACATTTGATCCCCTCTAAGATATCAAGTGACCTAAATCTCAAATAAGGTATTGAAGGTGGTTTTCCTAGACCTAAACTATACAAGTACATCTATAGGTGCCTCGTCCAAATAGGAAACACAGTCAACAACCCATCAAATTGAAAAATAAGGCTTGTATGAGGTGTTCGATAAAATTCGAGTGACAAGTGATTTTGGAGTAGTTTAATCATGGTTTTAATAGTATAATTATACCTTTAATCATCATTAATATGGTACAAATGAGAAAATATTCACCTACAAGGTTGAAGGAGTAGGGTTTCTCAGTCATCTTGGGAAAACTCAATCTAGTGTAGCCCAAAGTGTAGGCAGGGTTATAAAGAATTAGACCTGATGAAATAATATGTGACCACATATTTAAATATCATGGTGACCTCATAATATATTAACATGAGAAAATACATGTACACATACTTCTCTTAAACCCCTGTGTGCACCTACAACCACCATGTTGTAGTCTTGAACATGAAAGTGAGATAAAGAGATGAAGGTGTTTAGGAGAAGAGAGAGGGTTTTTCATAAAATTAAGATGATTCATGATTTATTGATGGGTTTTTTACACTCACTCCAATTTACCTTCAAAATTTTCATCCACTCTTCCTATTGGTCAAGGGCAACAATCTGTACAATGAACTAGGAGACCTCTTTACTCAATAGGTGAATATGAAGAATTCATTAAGGACAAGAGTTTTGGGTCAATACAAAGATTTATAAGCATGAATTAATAATTATAAACATTTTTAATCAACATATAGGCATTTTTTTGGCTTGGATAGGTCACTCTTAGGAGGGTTTGAGGAAAATGCAAGAAAATAGACTTTTTTTAGGCCTTTTTTGAGCATTTGGAGATGGTTAGACACCTAAATCAAAGAATAAAAATAAACCCTATGGTAAAAATAATCATAATTAATTTTAAATAATCAAAAAATAATCAATTTTATATGGGGATAAGGTATATGCCTCACTATTTTGGTTCAGAGGTCAGTCAGTCTAGGAAAATCAGGATTTGGCAAAGTGAGCTAGTGAGTGTAAAATGGGCAAAGGAATTAATATAAAGCTTTTGAAACTTCAAGAATTTTTTTTTGAGGTGTATGGAAGGTGAATATGTTTTTAAAATCACTATACCAAGATTATAAATCTCTCTATGACCAAAATTCCCCTTGCATATAGTCCAACTAGGCAAGCTTTCACTAGGCCTGGTGGGTGGATCAGAGAAATGGGAGAAGTGGAGTGTTTGGGGGGTTATGTTTTAGTTTAAAAATATTTAATGAAGCATCAATAGGAATTATACACCATCATAACCATGAAATATTATTCCAAGTATTAAAAGGTAGCTAGGTGCAAGTTAGGCCTATTAGGCCTTCGAGGGACCTAAAACCAGTTTGGGGCCCATCTTTATTTCCAACTATTGGTGGGATATATAGTTGATTTTAACATGTTAATGGGATGAAATTAGACATATATAAGTTTTTTTAGTGAAATGAAACCTATGGGAAATCTAATTATATCTCAGAGAGATTTTAAACATGCAAGAAAGGCAGAAACTAGCTCGATAGGGTGTCTTCAAATGTACATATCTTTTTTAAGGATTTGAATGGGAAAAAAAGGAATTTGGAGGTGTTATAAGGGTCCCTAAAAATTATTTTTGTGTCATTTAGTGGTAGTTATAATGTCAAATCTTTATGAACAAATATTAAGACCAAAAACTACCTAAAACCCTACTAAACCCTTAATTAGGACTCGAAGGAGAAAACAAAATTGGATAACTATCCAAATGAAATATTTCAACCATGTAAGATATTGTAACATTTATATGACTCTCTCAGGCTATCTCCCACCAAGATGAGTTTTACATAATTATACAAGTTAGGTACAAAATAGGGTTTTTTTACTATTTTGTGTATTATGCAGGGTAGAGGAGGTTCCAAAGGATGAAATAAAGTTTAAGAGAAATTTTTAGACTTTATATAACTACTTATGGTTATTTATTTTAGTATAAAATATTATAAGTTTTTAAATAATAACCTTCCTTTTAGCCAATCAAAACTGACATAATGGACACAAGGGTGAGAAGGGTGAAAACTCCAAGTGTGAGCCTTTTTAAGGTGTACCTAAGAAGTATAAGTCCATGGATAGTATTTATAAGTGTCATTAAATCCCTCCCACATATTTTCATGGAAAATTTAATGCATTTTTGAGGCCAAGTGTGAGGGATGACATAAAGGAGGAGTTTTTAGACTATAGGTAGTGATGGATTCCTCTTAGATGATTCTAGATGATTAGGACTAGAATGAATGCATGTATAGGCATATATGAAAGCCTTAAATCTCATCCCAATAATAATACCTATCCATATTTAGTTTTTGGATGTTCAAATAGGTTCAACTTATGAAGGCAATTTTTTGAGCCAATATTGAGAGTTTTGTGCCATTTTTAGTAAGTTTCATGACTTGTATGGACACTTAACTCTCTTAAAATTGCATGGTTCATTCCATTACTATTTATCATGCAATTTTAACCCATTTTATTATATAAAAAAGTGTCCAAGTGACCTTTGGACTTCCTTTGTCTTACTCTTCTCTCGAAGGCTATAAATATTGACTCTTTTGGCTCTTTTTAGTAGCCTCCATTGGTTAATGGTGAAACCCTAGAAAAATTTGTACTTGAATGACTCTTGAAGAAATAAACAAGTTGTTTTTCCTACTTACATGTTATAAAATTGAGTTTTATTGCAATATTTTTGGTCTTGTCTAGTAGAAGATGATCTTTTCTAGCATGTTATCCTTGATTGTTCACCAAGTGTACAAAAGAGTAATTATTATAGGGATTTTTTAGTGTTATATTTCAAGTTTATAAGTGTCTTATAAGTGGTCAATTATTTTATTCTCTCAATGAATCATTAATTTCCCTCCTAAGTATCAAAATACCTTCTTGAACCTAGCTTATGAAACATTGATGTAACAATATGTCTTGTGTTATGAGTTTTGTGTAAGAGAAGCTTTGTTTTTCTCTAAGTAGTATAATTTCAGTCAATATGAGGAAATATAATATTGGTGCATCACATTTTTTATCTTTCTTAGTTTTTTTCTTAACTCTTTTCATTCAAAGTTGATAGGAAAGAAAGCACTTCAAAGAGTGCATCAAGGGAACTAGCCCTTCTAGAGATTCATCTCATCAAATTTTTACCCACAAAAAGAGAGATGTTTCCATTATGCCACTTGGATGAGGAGAGATAGGAATCTCCTCAAAGGGTGAAAATCCAAGTGACAATAGGTGGGATTACATTGTTATTTTATAGGCTGAGGAGGCACCTTGTTCTATCTAGTAACAACTCAAACTATAGGATATACTATTTATCAGGGGTGAGTAGTAGAGGCAAGATGGAAGCAAATATAATCAACTGGTTTAGGTAGAGGTAGAAAAAAAAGAGTCATTTTATCCTTCTTTCATCTAATATTAACCTGAGGGAAATCAAAGAGATCCATGTAACAATGATCCTCATAAGAATGGGACTCACATGAGGGAGGACCAATTTATAAAATAATCTTAGCTCTAACATTATCTATGAGTCTATGAGATGAGTGACATACATGTGCACTTTTATACTAATGGTTGGTAATTAGCATTATAAGCAAAGCATAAGAATCTGTACCATGAAGTATAAAATGGCATCCATCATGATAATCATGATGATATGTTGCAAATTAAAAATTAGGGAGATGTTAAAAATGTAAACCTTAGGGTTATCTAGGGTTAGGGTTTTGTGCAATATTTAAAGTAATTTAGGTTCACCAAATGTTTTAACATTTTAAGACTTAATGAATGTAAATCCAATGTTTTTTAAAGAGTTTAGTACACTAAATTAGGTAAATAATATGCAATAAATGTATCCATTGATTTGTTACAAAATTTGACTAGCTTTGACTATTTTTTTAAAAAGTAATAAATAGTGCAAGTGATAACTTAGATTCAAAACAATTGATATGGATGATATGAGTGTAAAAAATTTAGGTGGAAGCTAGTCTAAATGTGGATAAATAGATCCCAATATCATAACCCCTCTTGGATAATAGTGCCACAATTGGACAATAGCACCATTATTGTAAAAGTGGTGGTAGTGTCATGATATTGGTGGTGTAGAGAGGATTACAAAGTAAGTTAGTCAAGCATTAGTTCATAAATAATGAAACATGCATAAAAAACTAACTAACCAATCCTATCTATTCCTATGGGAATTACAAAGGATAACAAGAAATAAATGAAAGAAAGCAATACCATATTACCTTCCCAAATAGACTCACCATACCCATGTGGCTCAAAAACATGTTCTTCCTTGATCAAGCATCCTTGTCTTTGTCAAAAATGGTGATAAGCTCCTCCAATGCCTCAAGAACACTCCATAAAACCTAGGCTCTTGATTGTAAATCACTAAACTAGCCTGTCAATGAAGCTTTGTGGAAACAATTTAGCATTATACTTTGCAATATTCAAGCTTTGAAGATATTTGAGCATAATAACCTTGCACCAAAAATATGTTAGAAATGATGTTCATGGCCTCTCTATTTATATATTTTTGAGATTGGTCAGGATCAACCTGAATCATCTATCTTGAGATGAAGATGTGTGGTTGAGGATAATTCTAATATTTGGAATTAAATCCATAATTATCTTCATCATGACCTTGGAAGAAGGGGAATTGAATAGGCATGGGAGGCATTAACTAGGCATGGGTAACCCATAATCTTGATATTTATGGAATTTATGGCCTAGGGATGTCTTCCCAAGAAATGATGTCACCTAATGATATAGTTAATAAGAATCAATTTTCCAAAATAAATATTCAACAACTCTCATGGAAAATCCACTTAAGCTCTTGATTTGGATTAATTAGCCTTAAACAAGGTTAATTAACATTTGTGTAATTATTTGAAAATTGGCCCTCAATTAATCAAAAAGGTCAGAAAGTCATATTACTAGGTCATAATTTGACTAGAGAGGAATTAGAAGGTGATGTTAGATGTGTTGGAGATGTATTCCCATTTAGGATGTTGCTAACCATAGATAACAAATGTACATGACATATACCAAAATTACAAGAAAAGAGTGATCTAGAGCACTAAATAACAAAATGGTCATTTTGACTCAAAATGATCTGATCAAAGTTAGTTGGCCCATAAAATGCATTGCCCTATTTAGGGATAATTTGACCTAAAATGGCACTTGTAAGTGGCAAGTTCAAAAATTTTAGGGAATTTTATGGATTTTGACCTAAAATATGCATTTGAGTGCAATTCGAGTAAGATTGACAATTTTAACACAAATGAAGTTAGGAATTAGATGTCTACATTTTCCCCCTATTTGAGAAGGTGTAGTGAGATATTTTGGTGAAGCAACATCTTTTAAAAGAAAATATTTGTCAAGAATAAATTGGAAAATACCTATGATGCCCCCTCACCCCCTCAAGAGGACATACTAGGATGAAAGAGAAGAATCGACTCTTGGAAAGAGAGAGAAAGTGAGAGATTAACCTATGGAATAGATCACATCTAGATGAGCTAATGCTTGCACACATGATTACCATCAATGATCAAAATGTAATGAGAGGTATAATAGGCCCCAAAGATGGGGGAATGGGAAAGATACAATCCATAAATGTAAGTGACACACTATAAATGTACCCAATTTGAGAGTACAAGCTATGCGCTTATGACATTGATCAATCCTGAGATAATTTACACATTAAAATATTACCATCATGGAATTTTAATATGGAGAGCTTGGAATTAGAAGAAAAGGGAGAAAATTCTACTTTAGGAAGCGAAGCACCACTAGAATGGGGTCTCCAAAGAGAATATAAGAAGTACTCCAGTAGAGCATATTTGATCATGATAAAATATTTTTGCCCCAATAGGTCAAATTTTGATCATTGATAAAGAATAAATAATGATTTTCCCCCTATACAGCTAATTTTATTCAGACATTATTTAGATGATGGGCCCCATCATGGTCAATTGGAAAGTATAATAGCTCAAGGATATAACCCAAAAGATAGGTTAAAGTGAGTGGGCACAAACGTACATGCAATGGGGTAATGGCTTAGAAAGCCATATAAATCCAAGCATATGAGAATGAACAAAGTGATGATAGAGATGAAAATAAAAATGGAGACAATTGAGCTAACCTCAATAAAAATTGAGTGTTACCTACATAGTTATATAGAGTCATGTTCCAACATGAACTTCAAGACAATGTAGTTCACCCAAGTTTGTGAGAGAATGGAATGAGGAATGATGAAAATGGACCAAGAATTGATTAAACTCACAATGTATTTGAATAGGTGCATGTTTAAACATAGAGTTGAGTGCTAAAATGCATGCTACCTAGAAGCCTAATTCCATATCATGAGCCTAGACTTTTTAAAGTGTTCTTGAGAATCGTTCATCAGAGCTAATGTTGGCGTTAAGACTTTGAGTCTTAAGTACAAAGTGCTTGCTATAGAAAAAGAAATTAGGCATCATAAGTATGAATAACATAGAATGACATAAGATTCTAATTGTGCTAATTTAGTTCAAATGTGAATATCTATAACTAAGGTTAATGGTGAAATAATGACCAAAACCAAAGTTACAACAATTTACATTTAAACAAAAAAGCAAAGACAAAGAAAAAGATAAACATAAATGAACCTAAATTGAAATCAAGATATGATCTTAAGTAGTAAAAAAATGTTTATAAACAAAAGGTAAGAACATCTTAATGACATGAGACCAAGATATGAATAATCAAGATCCATGTGGACCATCAAGGTATTCTTGAACACAAAAGAGAAAAGCAAAAACAAACAGAAAAATAAGACCAAGAAATAAAAAGAGAAAAAGAGAAGAAACAAAAGGAGAGGTGTGAAAGCATAAAAAAACACCAAGAAAACTCAACAAAACACCAAGAAAACTCAAATAAACACACAAATAAAAACCAAATTAGTGCAGTTTAAAGACAAATGTGCATGCATGTGTGGTAGAGGCATTACTTTCCACCACATCATAACAATGAACAATGACACAAAAATTATTCCCTAATTAAAGAGGAATAATGATAGAAGAAATGGGGGAAGATAAGAAAAGGAAGGGGTTGGCCGAGCTGGCTCCAAATGTATAAGACAAGTGGATGCTACCTACATAGTTCCATGGATGCATGTTTCAACGTGAATTTTAGGCCAAATGTAGTTCTCCAAGGAAATGGGATAGAAGAAAAATGATGATCATACTAGCATGATTTATAGAATAAATGGAAGATATGACAAATAAATGAGAATGGTCTAGAAAAAAAGAAGTTGATGAGATGAGAAAGGGTGATCTTACAAAATAACAAGTGCATGGAATAAGATGAAATAAACTAGTGTTCCTATGCTTGCAAAATGGCAAGAGCATTCAAACTTAATAGTTTCTCATAAAACAATGAGAGCGTTCAAACTTATTAGTTTATCGCAAAATGGTGAGAGCGTGGGATGGTGGAATGGGAATGTACAAATGTATAGAAACATGGGACAATGTTTTTATTATTTTATGGATCATGTTCTGATGTTTTTAGTATTTTCAAAGTATTTCCAATGTTTTTGGGATAAAATATGCACAAGGTGGGCCATCTAGTCGAAGATCTGCATGTCCTAAGAGTAGAGGTTCTAATAAGACAACTATGCTAGCTACAATGGCCCATGCTCATAAATTAGTGAGAGTAAGGTTTTTGATAAAACAAGAAAACAATAAAGGCTTATACTAAGAAGATGTGGCTATTCACCTATCAGAAGCTACATAAGATTGTCCTGGCTAAAATACTTTGTATAATTGTTGCTAAAGATGTTCATAATGCTCATGAGACATAATTAAGATCATAATTAGTCAAGGAACAAAAAGTGTTCAAGCTTATAACATGTCCTAGACAAAACAAAGAATATGCCTCTTGACGAGAGAAATCTAGAATGGGATGAAGAATGTGTTCAGAGTGCCAAGAGTTTAAAGCCTTTACTATCGAGATTCATGAAAAGTGGACCAGGAAGTATAAAATGTGTTCAAGGTAAGATAAAAGGGCGGGACAAAATTATGACAGCACAAGTTGCCCCTAAATCAGGGGTCCTATAGATAATGGTTCAAATATGTTAATTCATAGAATCTCTTAAGGTGTATTATGTTCATGGGATCTAAAATTTATTCACCATTAGGTTTAGCCAGTCAATATGCTCCTAATTTTTAGTTCACTGTGATAATATACGATCCTAACCAATTAGGCTGAAATTTTCCTTTCTTTTTGGGTCCAGCATTCATGTTCTATTGGTTCTCTTTCAAAACAAAGTCACCAATCTCAAATTCTCAAGGGAGAATACATTTTTTTATCTTTTATAAAATATGTTTTGATATGCCTACAAGTTTTCTAGGGCAGCCAAACACTTTCCATCAAGAAGTTCTAATTCTTGAAGTCGTGAGGCTCTATAGTCTTCATCATCTTCAATGTGCTCTAGTGATATTATTAATGAAAGGATCTCAATCTCGATTAGGATGATATATTTAGTGCCAAAAACAAGGGAGTATGGAGTAGATCTAGTTGGGTTGTGATGATTAGTTCTATAAGCCCAAAGGGTAGGAAAAAGTTGCAAGTGCCAATTACAGCTAGCATCATAGACAATCTTTTTTAATATGGCTAGAATGGTTTTATTTGATGCCTCAATTTGTTTGTTGCCTTATAGGTTATATGGAGTGAATTTATTATGTTTGATCTTGAATTTTTCATAAATAGATTTCATATCTTGGTTTAAAAAGGATCTACCATTATCGGATATAATACAAGCTAAGATGTCATATCGACAGATGATATGATAATGAATGAATGTGGCTATTTGTTTCCTAGTAACATAAGTGAGAGGAATGGCCTCAATCCACTTGGTAAGGTACTCATTTGTAGTCAAAATGTGCTTATGGCCATCTAAAGATGTTGGGTTAATTTTCCCAATGAGATCAAGACCCCATGTTGAAAATGGCCATGGTGTTGTAATCAACTGCAATGGTAAAGAAGGTACATGTATCAAGTTATGATGTTATTGAAAAGGAACACACTTATTTACATAATTACAAGCATCTATCTCCATTTTGGGCCAATAATAGCCTATTCTAAGAAGTTTATTTGCTAGGACTACACCATTGATATGGGCCCCACACATTCCTTCATAAAACTCCTTTAGTGCCAACTTGGAATCTCCTAAAGATAAACAACAAAGAAGCATTCCATCATAGCCTTTTCAATAAAGCATGTTTCCAAGGAGGATATAACATGTTAAGCGATGAAGGAATTTTTTTTTTTGGTTTATTGGAAAGGTTGGTAGGAAATACATGGCTATGAAAATAGTTATAAAAATCTTGGTACCATGGTAGCTCAATTGAGGGATTAAGATCAACAATGGTGTATATCCTCTCTAAATTTGATAAAATATGTGCCAGATGAAGAAGATTTTTAACTAGGTTCTGATACTCTTTATCACCATCATGCATTTAAATCATGGAACCAATTATTTCCATGGCATCGACAGATCTGTTGTTGACTCATGGAACTTACTCAAACTACAAAAATTTAAAATGTGTTTTGAGGTTATCGACAATTTTCTTGTAAGGAACAAGATTATCATCTCTTTTTTGATACTAATTAGTAGTCTAATTTATGTTTAGCTATGAATCTCCATAGAATTTTAAGCTTTGAATGTCCCATTATATGGCAAGATGGAGCCCTACAATTAATGCCTCATATTCAGCCATATTATTTATACACTAAAATTGTATATGGAATGCTTTAAGTATTAAATTACCCTATGGTGTGATCAACAATATGCTAGCTCTAGATCTTTGAGATGTGAAGGAGCCATCAAAATAGAGTGTCCACTATTTAGGTTCTTGTGATGCTTGATCTATCATCATGATAGAATCATCTGGAAGGTCAAAGTTGAGAGATTGAGTGGCCGTAATAGGAGCTTCTGCAAGTTAATCCATAAGAACCTATCCTTTGATTGCCTTTTGATTCTGGTACTTGATATCAAACTCACTAAGGAGAATAATCGATCTAGCCATCCATCCTTGAAGAGTTACTTTAGATAAGAGGAACTTGAGAGGATCTACCTTGGTGATAACAATAGTTTTGTTATTTAGCATATAATGTCACAATTTTTGAGTGGTAAACACCATATCTAAACATGCCTTTTCAATAGGCATATAATTATGTTCATATGCTACCAATCTGTAGTTTAATTAATAAACTATGTGTTCCTTACCATGACCATCATGCTGAGCCAAAAGTGCCCCCAGTGCATGTTTCATGGTTGATATGTAAAGAAGCAGTGGATTTCCTTGTGTTGGAGATCGTAAGACCAATGGATTGGCCAAATATGTTTTAAGCTTTGTAAATGCTATCTAAAAATCTTCATCCCACTAAAATGTTACCCTTTTCTTTATGATATGGGTAAATGGGTGGCACTTATCTACCAATTGAGAAATGAACCTGCATATAGACTAGATCTTGCCTTGTAGACCTTGTAATTGTTTAAGATTATTTGGTAGAGGCATTTACATAATAGTGATGACCTTTACAGGGTGAAATTCAATCCCTCATTATGATATAATGAACCTTATCAAATTTATTGATGTGACTCCAAAGACACATTTCTTAGGATTCAAGTAGACTTTATATGAACGAAGCTTCTCAAATATTCTTCATAGAATGTCAGGGTGTCTAGTTTTTGTTCTTGATTTTGATAGTATATCATCAACATAGTCCTCGATAATGTCATACATCATGTCATAGAAGATGACAATCATTGCACATTGATATGTGGCTCCAACATTCTTCAAACTAAATGGCATGACTTAGTAACAAAATGTCCCTCATGGAGTGGTGAACACAATCTTATACTGCTCTTTAGGGGCTATATTGATTTGATTGTAACCAAAAAATCCATCCATTAAGGATATCATCTCGTATCTAGTAGCTGAGTTGACAATCATGTTGATGTTGGGTAGAGGAAAATCATCTTTGGGGCATAGTTTGTTGATATTATGAAAATTAGTATAAACACATATGTCAAGGGTCTTTTTATTTAATAGCATTATGTTGGAAATCCATTCAAAGTAATCTAGTGGTCTAATAAAATTAGCTTCTAACAAATTTTCCAACTTGGCTTTAACCAAAAGGGTGATGCGTGGATGCATCTTTCTCAACTTTTGCTTGACTAGTTTAACATCAGGGTGAACAACAAGATGATGCACAACTAAATCTAGATCCAAGCCTAGCATGTCAGAATATGCCCATGCAAAGATGTCTATATAATCCTTAAGAATGGACATAATATGTTTACATTCTGCTTCAATAAGGGAAACTCTAAGATAAACATTTTTAAGATCCTCATGGGTTCCCAGATTCACTTCTATTGTGTTCTCCATAAGGAGTGTGGATCCATCCTCTAGAATTGTAGGCAATTTATGGTCATGATCTTCTTCTACTATATCTTCTTGTTATTCCTCCAAAAGATCTGGATAATATAAAGAATTAGAATTTGCCTTCTCAGGTAAAGGCCAATTGGTAAAGACCTCTGGAAACTAAAGAGCAAGATGCTCAAATATTTGATATTGTTATGAAGCGATATTTGTACTAGCTATGGAACTTGGGCTAGATGTAATTTCTATGTCCTAAGGGGATGAGTAAACTTTCCTGCTTGGGAGTGTCTGAAATAGGTTTTCACTCAAAGGCTTGTCTTTTTCTTTACCTTTTACATGATCAACAAGTGCCTCAAAGAGGTTTTCACTTGAAGATCTCAATGTTTATTCTTTATTATGACCAAGAAAGTTTGCCTATTTTCCAAAGTAGGTAGAAGAATTCAATGAAAAATCAAAACCCTATTTATGATCACTAATGGGGAATGCATCTCATAGGCCCATGTATTCTACAATTGATTCTTCATTTTGAAACTCATCAAGGCATATGACCAAATTTTGCTGATCCCAATCTATGAGTTCAGGATGGCAAAGGAATAGGTTACTATGAGGGTATGCTTTAGGATGGGAAGTATCAATGGTAAAGATATAAAGTCTTACTTTAGGAAGCAAAGCATCACTAGGATGGGTTTTTGCTTCAAGAGGGGAAGCTCCAATAGGATGAATTTTTGCTTTAGGATAGGAAGCTCCAATAGGTGTTATGGTCAATATGGTATTTGAATCAAATAAATTTGAATCAGTAAGCTAATCAAAAAGGCTATAATGGGATGTTGCATCACTACTAGGAGTTTTTTTACCATTCACTTTAGAAGAGTCACTACCAAATGTTATAAGGTCATCCTTTAGTGGTTTAAATCTGAGACCATGATTCCAATTGACAACTCTAATTGATAAGGGCTCTAAAATTCCTTGCACCTATGAGCCAAGGATTTTCCTTGTATAGTCAAGATGATCCATTATCCTGTTAGGGATAGGATACTTTGGATTATGAAAACAATCTACAAGGCCCTCAGAATATAACCAATCTCCCTCGGTTAAAGCCTCTCAATATTTCTTTGGTGTAATTTTAGGTACAAAAACCACATGAGGTTTTGGTTGCTTCTTCTTTGGTTTCCAAATATGATCAAGTCTGTTAGGAGTCTGGGAAGTTTTAGGCTTACCAAATATTTTAGAGGATTTTGATAATTTTTCAATATGGAGGATGTCCTTTAGATGATACATAGAAATGCCTATGTCTTTGATAATAACCTGCTTGGCTAGAGCTACAGGAAATGGATCAGTTGAAGTGGAGGCTAGATCACTAGTGTCTATATAATTAGATGGAGATGGATGAGAAATGATGGATTTATTATTCTTTACAATGAATTCAAAACCTAGGTAATAGTTATAATTATGAAACTCTACTTCAAGATGTTTGCAGTATTGGCATGGTTGTTGATCATCAAGAATAGTAACCTCAATCCCATCATGGGGAAACTTAAGGCATTGGTGAAGAGTAGATGGAACTGCCAGTACTTCATGGATCCAAGGATGACCAAGAAGCATGTTATAAGGAAGCTCAATATCCATAATATGGAATAATGTTTGATGATAAATAGACCCAACCATGACTGGAAACCAAATTGTACTAGATGACTCCCTCTCGATGTTGTCATAAGCCTTGATTGTAATAGTCTTTAGCTGAATGTCTTTGTCCATGTAACCCAATCATCACACTAATTTAAGAAATATGATGTTCAACCCTGAACCATTATCTATAAGAACCCACTTGATCTTGTGATCCATAAATATTATCTCAATGTATAGTGGGTTATTATGATATGGGCCAAGGGTGGACATGTCCTTTTGATCAAAAGTGATTTGCTGAAATGAAGATAAATATCCAACTAAGTTCTGGAATTGATCAAGGTTTATATCATTAGGCACAATAGATTCTTTTAAAATTTTGTTGAAGATGGTTCCATGGACATCAGATGTCCACAAGAGTTATAATATTGAAATTTGTGCAGTGGTTTTATCTAATTGATCTGTTATACTCTAAGGCCTTTGAATTATGGATTGAACTAGTTTGGTCTTTATTGGGACAATGTTCAGCTTTGGAACTATTGACACAATGTTCTCATTGGGTTTATGGAAAGAAGTGGGTGAAGGACCCTGGATGGTAACTCATGGGTGTCTATTTGTAACTTCACAACCTAGAGGTGGCAAGAAGTCATTATAATTAGAAGAGTGAGGTAAAGGGCCTTGGATGGTGATTCATGGGTGATTAATGGTATTTCTATAATTTAAGGTCAGCGAGGAGCCTTTAGAAGAACAGTACTATTGTTCAAGATTAGTAACCCATAAAAATAGAGTAGCAACATGATGATGTGAACTCGACATGGTATTACTAGGGGAGAGGGTGCTAACCCTATAATGATGGGTCTCATGTTGCGAGGAAGATGAGATTGGCCACATGGTGTCATAGTACTAGTGGCAATGTGGGTTATATAAATGCATCCCATAGTGTTATTATAGTCATAAGGTACATTTTTATAACCCACATTATTAGTGTGGGGATCATGATGTTAATTATGCTCATTATGATTCTGACCTTGTTGTTGGTTTTGATTCTACCTCTGTCCTTGATTGTGACCATTTTGATTGTTTCTTGGTGGTGGTGGATCATGTCAAGGAAAGGGGTCTTTTTAGATTCCCATATCATAATTTATGTCCTAATTAGGGGTCAACTTAATTTATAGCTCACCATTTTCAATAAAGTCCTCAATAAGATGTCATAATTGAATGCAATGATATGCACCATGACCAGCAACATGATGAAAGTTACACCATTCATTCTCTTTGTACCAGTATAGTTTTGGTTGATCTTGAGGAAATGGCCTTGATACTAGCCATATAATTAAATTAGCTATAATGAAATTTTGTGACACTATTTCAACTGATTTTCCTAACTTGCAAAAGACTCTAAATTTTTTATGAAATATCCTTCATGGAGGTTGTCTTTGCAAAGTAGGTAGTGGATTTGAGGGAGTTAATTGTACATTTGGAGGAGGCATAGCCTATACTATTTGTACATGTCTTATTTTTATCACCCCATTTCCAACCATGTTCTTATTTTTGTGAAAGCCCTTATACTTATCCTGTGTAACTATTTGAAGAGCTGGTGATTTAGTCTGATTAGACACTTGTCCTTGTGCAAAGATCTTAACAAGGCCCCTAACAATAAGATCCTTCTCAATTTGTACTCATTTTTCAATAATTTATTCAAATGAGTTAGCATAAGCTAGCCATAGATGATGCACAACTTTAGGATGAAAATTATCTGCAAAGATATCAACCAATTATTTGTTTAGTAAATTGTGTTGAAAGTGGCATGTCAATACTCTCCACCTTTATAGATATGAAGCAAAACTTTCATCGTCACATTGCTTGGATTTGCATAAGTCAACAATGGTTAATTCATGTTCTATGTTAATTGAAAAATGGTTAACAAACTTTTCTGATAAGTCATTCTAATTTACAACTAATCCCTTGGGTATTTTAAGTATCTAATCAAGAACTTATCCTGCTAAACTTCATAGAAATAGTTGTAGTAAGTACTTGCTACTATAAGCAACCTCTTGACACAAGATGAAGAATACTTGTATGTGTTCACGTAGATCTCCTTTCCCTTTGTATTTGTCAAATTTGGGTGCCTCAAAATGAGGTGAAAAGGGGTTTTGTAAAATAGATAAGTCAAATGGATATAGGCATATCTCATCAAATTTGTACTTTTTGACTCTATTATTCATCTCCAATCTTTGGATAATTTCCTTCATAGAATTCCATTCTTGCATGTTTGGTGCATTTTTGGATTGGATAAGATGTTTTTGGGGTGGAATGTGCCCCTACTTTTATAGTTATTATAGTTGAATGTGCTCCTGGTTTTGTTGCTATTGGGGTGGAATGTGCCCCTAGTTTTATTGTTGTTGGGGTGGAATGTGCCCCTAATTTTGTATGGATCTATAGGGAGCGTATACCTTTCAATCCATGATTTGGTTCTAATTTTCTACTTGAGTTGAGCAAATAGGCCATTGATTCTTGGATTGTAAAACATTCCCTAAATTTTGTTGTTTTTTACTTTGTTGATTTTGAAAATTTCTATGTTTATTTACCAATCTTTGGGTTGGTTGAAAAGAACTAGCCAAATTGTCTTGAGGGATTTCCTCAATTTAAACTAAATTTTTGGGTTTCTAAGTTTGTAAATTAATAAGAGGTTCTTGATGATTGAATAATGTATGTTTCGTATCAAATTGAACATCTTTTAAGGTCTCTTGTGACTTTAAGTATTCATTTAGATTACCTTGATCCACTATGGTAATGTTCTCATCTAATACTTATTACATACTTTCCACCATATCTTCATGTTCTTTTGAAGCATTATTGTGAATTAAAGTGGCAACTAGGGAGTCAGTTAAGTTTGTGATAAGTTGATCTGAATATCATTGACTTATTTCTTGATCTTAGCTAGAAGATCCATATTTTTGGGTTTTAACTCTATTTGTATTTCCTTTCCTTTGTTAGAGGAAGAAGGTATGTCTATTTGTGTAAAAGCTTTTTCTTGTCATCATTGTTCTCCTTCCCTAACTAAGGTATACAATTATTTTCTAAGAAAGTCAGAAGGTAGTCTAGCACCTGATTCTATCAATCTAAGAAGGGATTCATCTTGATCTTCTTGGGGTTGATATTCATTGTAATCATCTTCAAATCCTATTATTGCAAGGATATCATCAAAAATAATGGGGTTATCTTGACCATCATAAAATTTCTCATCCTCATAACTAAGGCCATAAGAGGCCCCAATACAAGTGAACCTTTGAGTCATATCTTAAAAGAGTCATTTTGTGTGTTTGACTACCTTTGGAAAAATGTTTGGAAACCAATCAAAGTATGTTTTGGTTCTCTTTTAAACAAATAACCAAGGTATCAATGAGACTATAAGGGAGGGTGATTTAAAACCACACACAATTTAGAAGATTTGGTTCATGAGTTTACTCAACCTTTGGTAAAGTTGAAATCATATATATCAGAAGAGAGTAAGGTAACTCAAAGACCCAAAGTGAAAACTAGTACATCAAATCCTAGATCTTTGTGATATACACACACTGCAAAAGCTAGATTCAACTTTGACAAGTTAATGCTAGAAGTTTAGAGGAAATCTCTTTGAATTACGAAGAAGAAAAAATGAACTAAGCAACTCAAGATGTAAAAACATACATGAATCACTAAGTATAAAGCTAGGACCAAATAGGCAACACAACATCACCACATGATTCTAGTAGGATAAAATATGTTATAGGACCTAAAGCATGAGTGATACGCAAGATGACTTGAGTCCACCAAGATGATAATGTGATTTTGAGTCTTAATAAATGACCTTCAATCCTAATATAAAATTGAACCCAAGTTCAAACAAGCTTAGTGCACAAATGGTGAACCCACTTTGATGCACCAACCCTTAAAACTCAGAAAGGTTCAATTTTGAATGTGGATTATAAATAAAGGATTTAAACAAATTGGGTAAAAGATCTAGACTCAATTGGGAAGCATAACTACACCAAAGTGGATGGCATGACACAAATCTTTTGATAACAAATTGAACAAGGAAAAGATGAATTTTCCATTCGGACAGTGTAACACCTCCCTTGCTCAAGAGAATTGAGGACAATGTATTTTGGTTAAGTTCATTGAGTTAACAAATAGTTTTAGAAACAAATCAATACCAAGTAAGCTAATGACAAAAATCAAATGTCTTAAGTCTAAAATGACAAGGTATGGCAAAGTGGGGTCTACTAAACTAGCAAGGTGTCAATCCTTCTAGGGGAATCGATTGCACTATGACTTTGATCAAGCATGGAGATTGGGTGACTATGTAATTGGCTAATTGTAAAAAGGTCTAATCCTTATTAAAACCACTAAATCCTATTATTTACTTAGTATAGTATGATGTTAAAATGAAGATATGTCCCATGTACAACTCCAAAGGAGTAAAATAAAATCAATGTTAGGAGGTGAAACCCTGGGTCAAAGCTTCCCTACAAAACTCATGGGAGGTAATGACGTTCCCCTCACAAGCCATGTTTGCATGAAAATAAAGAAAGCATAAAATAGAAAGACTTTAGGGTTGTTGTCAAGATCACCCAAAATTTGGTGAGTTTTTGGGGAGTGCTTTAGGCGACATTCTTTCTGAACCTTGGACTAGGCTATTTACAATGGGAATGACACTTTTGATTCCAAGGGTTCCCTATAGGAGACAAATGGAAGAGCATACACACAACATTCCTCTTTTTTCCAAATAAAACCTAATTAAATGACTATTCTAAATAAGAATCAAAAAGTGTGTTTAATTTTAAACCCAAATGAAATGTTTGGTGGTGTTCATTTGACCCCTTAGTCTTAGTTTTAAACTTTGAAAACATTCACCAAAACATCTAAGTTCTTTGTTAAACACCTAAAACAATGTTCCTAATTGATTTTTAAGCATGTAAGAGGTGATTTAAACATGTTTTTATCAAATCAAAATCTTGTTCCTATAGCAAAAATGTCAGCATGTCCTTTAACTTTGAAGCTCTTTTTAGCTTGAAATAATGGACTTTAAAGAAGTAGCTCTCAGATCTGTGTTTTTTAAAAACAAAATGACTGACATCAGTTATTACCACTAACATCAGTTATGGATAACTGAGATCTATCCAATGTCAGTTCTGTTGATTGACGTCGATTAAGCCAAGTAACTGATGTCAGTATTTCTATCGACATCAGTTACTGTGTAAAAATTGTGGCAACCAAAAATGGTAAAATAAAGTTAGAAAATCAATTTGTAAGAGTTTTAAAGGCTTAAATATATATTTTAGAGTTGAAAAAAGATCTCCTTCAAGTGTAGGATGCATCTAGTCCCATCGGGTGTGCCAAGATGTAGAGAAGATTACAAAGCAAGTTAGTCAAGCATTAGTCCATAAATAATGAAACATGCATAAAGAACTAACTAACCAAGTCCATCTATTCCTATGGGAATTACAAAGGATAGAAAGAAACAAATGAAAGAAATCAACACCATATTAACTTCTCAAATGGATTCACCATAACCATGTGGCTCAAAAACATGTTCTCCCTTGATCAAGCATCCTTGTCTTTGTCAACAATGGTGGTAATCTCCTCCAATGCCTCAAAAACACTCCATAAAACCTAGGCTCTTGATTGTAAATCACTAAACTAGCCTATCAATGAAGTTTTGTGGAAATAATTTAGCATTATAACTTTGCAATATTCAAGCTTTGAAGATATTTGAGCATAATAACCTTGCACCAAAAATAGCTTAAAAATAATGTTCATGGCCTCTCTACTTATAAATTTTTGAGATTGGTTAGGATCAACCTGAACCATCCATCTTGAGATGAAGATGTGTGGTTAAGGATAATCCTAATATTTGGAATTAAATCCATAATTATCTTCATCATGACCTTAGAAGAAGGGGCATTGAAGAGGAATGGGAAGCATTAACTAGGCATGGGTGACCCATAATCCTGATATTTATAGTATTTATGGCTTAGGGATGTCTTCCCAAGAAATGATGTCACTTGATGATGTAGTTAATAATTATCAAATTTCAAAAATAAATATTCAACAACTCTCATGGAAAATATACTTAAACTCTTGATTTGGATTAATTATCCTTAAACAAGGTTAATCAACATTTGTTCAATTATTTGAAAATTGGCCCTCATTTAATGAAAATGGTTAGAAAGTCATATTATTGGGTCATAATTTGACTAGAGAGGAACTAGAAGGTGATGTTAGATGTGTTGGAGCTATATTCCCATTTAAGATGTTTCCAACACCAGATAATAAAGGTACATGATGTATACCAATGAATTAGAAGAAAAGAGTGATCTAGAGCACTAAATGGCAAAATGGTCATTTTGACTCAAAATGATTTGATCAAAGTTAGCTGGCCCATAAAATGCATTGCCCTATTTAGGGATACTTTAACCTAAAATGATACTTGTAAGTGACAAGTTCAAACCTTTTAGGGCATTTTATGGATTTTGACCTCAAATGTGCATTTGAGTGCAATTTGAGTAAGATTGATAATTTCAACACAAATGGTTTTAGGAATTGGATGTCTACATGTGGTAGTGTTCTCTATGCAGGACTGCCCTGAGCTTATGGGTGCACCTATGTCTAGATATTTGAGGTCTGTTCCTATGTGTATGAGTTTTGAAACCCTATATTTTTCTTGTAACTATTTATTTAGTGAGAAAACCCTAATCCTCCATGTAGCTAGGGCATCTAATTGGCATGTGTAGAAAAGTGTGTTTATTAATAAGGTATGATAGACATCCTCAACACCCCATTTTAAAGAGAGTTGCCTACATACCAATACTTAGAGGAGGGATCAATCTTAAATGTAGTTATCCCCACCTAAGTACTAGTTTAAGTGCAAGTGATGTTAGTATGATAGTGTCCTTAAGCGCCTTAAATGTGATTAAGATCAAAAATATGGATAATAAAATTTAGGGATACTTTAGATGGTAGTAAGGTAGAATAAGGATTGATAACCTTAATTATGCTCAAATTACTCTAAGTTTGAACATGTATTTTGCATATGATTTCCATCTAGTGGTTATAGGGATAAAAGTCATGTATTTATACTATTATGATACTTGTGCGAGTGATAAAAGAGGTATAGTCTGACACTAGGAATTTTTAGTTTTTAAAATATATCCATTTGGGAAAAGTTAGGGCAAATGACATTAGAGCCATTTTGGGTACACTAGCACCATGTGGCATTAGTGTCCTTATTATGGCACAAGTGTCTAATTAGCAGACCATTAGGCACAAAGGTCCAAGATCAATAAATGAGGGTCTAAGACTAATTTAGAGTTGATTAGGGATTCCTATGGCCCACATGAAGGTTGTATAAATTTGATAATATTCTCTAGGATAGGTATACAACTAAACTAGGGATAGGTAATCTCAAGTAACACTCCTAGTACTTAAATACCACTTTTGGGTGATTAAAATAATCATCAAACAAAGTAAATCAACCAAAGGTAATAATAAATCAATCACACATAAATGACAATTATCGTACATAATTTTAAAAAAGCACATGAAATCAATCGATAAAACATAGGAAAGATAATAGGACACACAATGTAACCACTATGTATCCATGTAGATGAGTATGCAATATGTAAACTAGAGAAAGGATATGTGTAATAATTTATCTAAATATTTATATGATAATGGAAATTAGGAAGGATAATACCATAAACCCATTATAAAATATGTCACAAATATGTGCATGCCCTAAATGTGATAATTCCCAAGGATGTGGTCATGATGAATCCACAAATCATTTGTACATCCATGATCATACATAACTTGTTTATCCTTCTCTAATTCAATAAAATACTGTGATTAGCATGTGTGTAACACACATATGTAAATTTATAGCATAGGTAAATTACCATGTTATGTAACTAATGTGTAACCATGTAACCAATAAATAAAGGAAAAAAAACTTGTATTTTTATATTTTATCATGCTTTTTATTTTAAGAATTTTTTAAATTAATGGAACCAAACAAGCATAAAAATACTTCATGTGAAATCAAATGAGATAATCTAGGTGAAAAATATAAAATGAAATAATAAACAAGCCAACAAGAGGACAAGATCAAATAAGACACAATCCAAGAGGAGAAAACAAGAAGAATAAAGGGAAAGAGGATCCCTATTAACCTCAAACTTCCCTTAGAACTCAATGCGTAATGGGGCATAAGGCCTCAATATATATGTGTTGTCATAATCAAGAAGTTCACACAAGATTTTGGAATGGAAAAAATAATCAAAGGGGGAAAGGGCCAAAATAAATAAATCAAGCAACATAAATCAAGGGGATATAAGAATGACAAAGTAATTCAAACATGAAAGAGAAAAGTCAAGAATCTAAATCTCAAATCAGGAAGAAACATGAAGCAATGAAAAAATTAAGTGAGGAAAGTAATGAAAATATACAAGGAAACATGGTGAACCCAAAACCCATACATGAGTAATGAAAATATACAAGGAAACATGGTGAACCCAAAACCCATACGTGAGTAATGAAAATATACAAGGAAAGATGGTGAACCCAAAACCCATACATGAAATTAAATAAAACACATAAGAACCATTAAAATAGAGGAAAGAAGAAAAAAGAAGGTATGTATAGTAGATTTTTTCATCAAATCACATAGGATAAGTTATTAGTTGTAACCAATAAACCCATATAATTTTACATCATATGTATAATAGGTTTTCCACTCCTCCTCATGATCAAAATTTAAGGATATTTTGGCCCATAAATGTGAGGAGTCATATGTGTCACTAGAAGTATCTAAAATGTAAGCATGAGTTATATCGTATCTTTAAACATCATCACTAGTAACATATAAAATAGAGTCATGAGTTGTATAAAACATGAATCACCATCACTCAAAGTGTAGTTATAATGATAATGAAATTAAATAGTTGTATCCTCCTAAAATTAAGCACTTAATTTTGACCATATAGTGCAAACATTACAAGGTTATTAAGCACAAACAACCATGTGAGGTGTTGCTAAAACTACCTTAAGTTGTGGTGTAGTAGGTATTATAAATATAAGTGATTTAACTTGAGGTTATGTGATTTGTTTTTTAGATAAAACTTTGGTTAATACCTCATATTTTTGTTTATTTTGTATAGATGCCCTATAAGATGTGTCTTGAATAGTAACCACTTTGTTATCATGCAAAAACTTAAGACAATAGTGTAATGTGGATGAGATATCTCTCATTTTATTAAGCTATGGGCATCGAAGTATTAGATTTTATGTTTCATTATCCAATAATACATGAAACCATAATATTAAAATTGTCTTGAAACATATGATGGTAGGTAATATGATACCCCTAATAGGTGTCAATGTAAAACCACTGTTGAAATTGTTTGATAGAATCTCATGGTCATAAAATGTAATAGAAGGAACCTCTTTAGTAACCACATTGATAAAACCATTTAATATATGAGCACTGAAAACCATTGGTTCCTATGTAAGTGTGTCCATGTGAACATTATCTTTCCTTTTAATATCATGATTTGGAAGTGGATTGTTAACTTTTTTCAAGTGCTGATTGGTGGAGAAATTGATCTATTTTAATGTACTATTGTGTCCTTCCACTTGAATAATTTTTTTATGAATTAGATCTTATATCTTATGTCTCAATGCAAAACATTTATTGGTACCAGGATGTGAATTTCATGATACTTATAATACACATTCATAATATGGTGCTTAGGTAAAGGTAGATATGTATCCAACTCATATGGGGAAGGTAAAGATATCCTATTACAATCTAGCAATCATTTAAGAACTTGGTGAGGAGTCTTGGATATCTTTTTAAATTGTCTACACTCTTGAGATGGAAGGAAAAGCCTATTAGGTGGATACGATACCAAAATTACTGTATTTTGTATGCCATTCTTAGCTTTAAAAGTGGGAGTAACATCATTACCATTAGATTTAAATGTCAATTTACCTTTATGTTTGGGACCACTAAAGATATGGGAATTAGCTACAAATTTAAGCATGTTGGCCTCTAAAACTTAATCTCATAGTTGTTAAATATATGACATAGGATAGAAAAATATGAATACATGTGAAATATGACATTTTATTTGATATGTTAGAGAAAAATATTGGATCAAATACTTTTTAACTCACTATTAGGTAATTTTTGAGACATCTTCATAAGAATCGTTTGAAATTTAAAATAATGCATGAAGCCTGAAGGTGGGGCATAAAACCAATCTAAGACATATTCCTTGATACTTATAGGAAATATCTTAGTCAAAAATCAATCATTTTATAGAATATCAAAGCATTAAGCATAATAATATATAATATGATGTGTAAGTTCACACTTTTTGTAAAATATATAAAACTTAGGCACAATGAAACTGGAAGGCAAAGGGTAAATAAGGACCTTGACCCAATGGGTTTTTTAATATCTCATGAGAAGTAAACACATGAGTAGGTATTTGATATCTTTGAGAAATTTGTTAAATTTCCAATTGAATATCTTGAAGAGCATGTTTAATCAATGTGTTTTCATTTGTAGTAACATGTGGAGGAGAAAATGTAGAATTGACATGTGTAGGAATATTACTCTTTTATTTGTATCAAGATCATGACCAAAATATATAGCTTTAAAAATAGATGGAGAAGGAATAAAAATAATATGAGACATAAAATAAATAGTAGGCCTGATAGGAATATTCATAATAACATGAGTACTAAAAGTAGTAGGTGGAAGCACACCAATACGAGCAATAGGATCACTGGTCTCTTGACCTAATGTAGAAATAGAAACTCTAGTAGGTGAAAAATAAATGTTCAAAGACCCATTCACAACATGTTCATTCTGAGTTGTAGAATTTTTAGCCAGTTTGAAATTATTTTGTTCTTCTCTAGAAATATAAATCATAACATCAATTTATTTAGAAAATGTTGAAATAAAAATTTCCAAGCAAGCCAAATCATGTTTATCCATAGTAGTGATTTTCAAAAAACAATCATCATTATAAACATTGGTATCATAAAAATTGGAATTGGAATCACAAGTATTACCATAAAAAGTATTGAAATCACAAGAATTGACATGGTTAACACATATATTTTCATTATTAAAAACATTATGCTCATCATTAAGAATATAATAACGAAGACTATCATCAATGTTAACCTTTTTTTTGAAAAAACACTAGTAGGAAACAAAGGAATTTTAACTAAATCAACATTTACGCCACTCAATCTATCACTTTGTGTAATAAGTGTTGTAAATATAGATTAATTTCTTATTTGATATAATGTATAAACATAGAGAACATGAAAGAATCTAGGATTGATGATATTATAATAATAAATAAAAACCATAGAAAAATTACATCAAAAACAACCACAACAATTAACCCTAAAGGGGAAGAGAGATTAAAACCTTAAGGTTGATATGTTTGAAAAGGTGGGGTTCACCAAAATATTTTACAAAAAGGTCCCATAAGTGATAATAACACTACACCAAACTCATAAAACAATTTAACAAAGCAAATCTAACTAAATATGGGAAATACAATAAATTAGAGTTGTTTATATGCGGATGGGAAATTGATAAACATATTTAGGAACCTTGAAATGATAAAAAAAAAGAGTAGAGAAAAATGTGTACCTGAATATAAATCACTTGTGTTCAGATAGTGACTAATAAAATTAAGAAACATGTTATAGAGTAATATAAAGATCTCTTTCAAAGATGATAGTGAAGAAAGTAAATGACCAATTTTAGTGTCATAGAAAAGGGTAATGACCAATTTTCATTATTGAATGTTGTAGGCTATATATAATGTGATCAAGAAGAGATAAAAATATTTGATTAGCTACTTGGGGTCCAAAATATTCTAAGATCCTTTGTTATTAGTAAAATTTTACAAGTTTGTGTCTGATGAGCATAATTGATGCACCCAAATGTCAAAAACTATTCTCCTTTGAGGTAGCCCTAACACAAGGAAACCAACACACCCAAAATAAAATATGTAAATTAAATTGGATTGATCCCCCTTGAGGATTAAAACTACATATCACCATGTCAAAATTAGGGCTCATTGTATTCTAGGTATGTGTGAGTTTCCCATCCCAATGTGAGAGAATCATCCACCTTCTTTCTCCATGATATTAATGAATACTAAATGGTCATGTTGACTATTTTGACCATAATTCAAAATATTTCAACCCCATATAGTATAAAACTTGATATAGGGGTCTTATAGGATGAAATAGGGTGTATCATGGTCCTATTGATATCATTCAATTTGTTATTAGCTTTGTCATAGTCACCTTTAGTCATTTATGTCAATTCATGTCACTTAAGGTCATGTATAGGCCATTTAATGAATTTTGTATGGATTTCCTAGAAAATAAAGGTTTCCAAGTATTTCTCAATGTAATACATGCTAAAATATTGTCATAGGTGGCATTATATAACTAAAAGTGTGTAGGAGTAGCATTAGAACAAGAAAACAATTGAAAAAGGAGGAGATTTGGGCAGATGTACAACTTATGCAAGTGTTTTAGAACATGTGGAAGGATTTAAAATGTCTCTTCAACTCCCTTGAACTCACTTCTACACTTGATCAGATTTGAAACACCTAAAAATGGCCTAAAACCGTTCTGATTCTCCATCACTCTTTTTTGCACGCTAAAAAGGTTAGTCAATTTTTTGATAGTATGGACAGCTAGAGTTCAATCATGTCAAATTATATTATAGGGTGATAGTAAGAATTTTAAAATTTAAATACATATTAGGATTTTTAGGATTGATTACTTATTCTCTATAAACCATTTCTTAGAAGTCTATTGCCTTTTTTTTGCTTGCTCATTCCCATACCCTACATGTTTCCTCTCTATTTAAGCTAGTCCATATAAACCAAGTATTGTACATGATTGTGGAGAGTGTATACATTATTATCTCATGGTTTTCATCCTTGGCTACATGTGTGGAAGTGAATTGATGAGCCAAACATCTTAGTTTACTAGTTGAGATCACCATTAGAGTTGCACAGTCAATGTTTCTTCAATTACAGAGGGTCTTTTTATTGTAGTGGTTTCAAGAAAATGATACATATTGTGATTCATGTATATTATGTCATAGTTACCACCTCTCCTTACAAAGATTAGTTTCAAAATGTTTCATGTGAAGATCATAGTTAAGGAGCATATTAACATAATCATATTTTTACATGACTGCCATACACAGTTAGGTGATAGAGAACATTGCATAGCCATGGTAATGTGATGAAGATTTTTAAGGTAATGATAAATATCCTAGGGTATAGGTAACCAAGTTTGAACCATTCAAAATTTTTGATATTGGATGAGATAACCAATGCTCTAATACATACAGTTTTGTCTTGTCTACTACTAGCATGCACCTATAGGTGGTCCACAGATGAGTGAGCATTGGATGTTAGGTGTTTGAAACATGTTTAAAACTTCCTTGAGGTTTTAAATCATTGAAAAGTACCATAATAATCATGGTGGTGTCTAAAGTTGGCAGGAAAACTTGAGAATCATGTTCATATGTAAAGGAAGTGACTTAAGGGACACCTTACCTTAAAGTCTCCAAAATTGAGGTTTTACCTTTCTTTTGACCCCTCCATAGTAAAGCATATAAGAAATAAATTGTTCTAATGGTTTTAATTATGTAGCATATGTATAAGGGTAGTTATTTGACATCATAAGCGGTTATTTGGCCAAAGGTGATGATGTAAGGAGGATTTTTAATTCAATCAACATTCCACTATATACACTTAGTTATATATAGTATCCTTAAGGCTTAGTCAATATTTTCAATGCAATATGGCATGATAGTGGCATACTTTCAAGCTAAGTGACCTTATGTGAGTCAAAAATGATGTTATCCCTCTAATATATATCAAAAGGGTTGATGTACAATGCTTGATGAAAATAATCACCTATAGGGGTTATTTTTTACTCAAAATTACACCTACAAGTTGATGTAAGACTGGTAACATATTAGAATATGATAGTTGAGTGTTAGCTTCAAGATCTAGGCATGTTATGAGTATGTTTAACCAACTTAATGAGATAAATGACTTCCAAGAAAACCTAATAATGAAATATACTATGTATGACATCCTATAGGGGTCTTAGTGGTCTAAAAATAGCCACCTACAGCTTGTTATAGAGGAGAACCAACTCAAGCATGTGTGTTAGAGGAGAAATGTGCACAGAACCTAATATATGACATGAATGAACTCAAAAAAACAATAAATGAGTTCAAATATTTCAAGAAGATATCATGGCATTGAAAACTAGGGTATAATATGAAATATTCACCTATATGTATATCCTCTTTCTAAGTGAATAACACAATCACAGTCTAATTGTAAACTATCACTAGGTAATGTAAAGAGTGTAAGTTGGGGTTGGAAAAGGTTTTAAGGTGAATTTACCATGAAAAATCCATTATAATAGTGTAAATATGAATCTATGATTATTTTCATAATAGGGAAATAGGGCAGAGAAGTCTTCAACCTCTAACTTATAGTCATGACTAAAAGTCTATGCACAGTCACTATTATACAAAATTCAACCTTGAATTTTGTGATGTTTGGGGTTGTTAGGAATATGATTGAGACCTGATATTTTGTTTCAACAGTCCCCATGACCATATTTAACCTATAATAACATTATATTAGATGGGACAATAGGGGAAGTGCCCTTTGGTCTATCTCAGACAGAGGGCACTCCCAGAGAGGCAAGAATGTAAGTAGGATATGAGAGTGATAATGAAATGAGATGGAAGGTATTAGAGAATTGAATAATGGTATGGTGGAGTTTTTTAAACGTTAAAAAATGTAAATGGGGCCTTGAAATCTTGAGTAACCACTCATAGGTGGTTATGATCAACTATGTACAGACTAGGCCTATTAGGCCTAGACTAGGCCTAAAGCCCTATGAGGTCTCAATACCACTTATGGCACAAATTGAACCTTACAATGAAATTTACCATATTAAAATGGATTTATGAGGTTTTTTTAAGACATTGGTGTGTATAAATATCACATAGGTTGGTCAAACTTGACCTTTTTCACTCCAGGATTACTTAGATTGCACTCCCAAGATCAATAAGCCAACTTCAAAAGTTGAAACTAGTATGGAAACATAGAATGGAAACCCAAAATATTGTCAAAAGTTTAATTATGTCCTAAACATGATTTTTTATTAATTGGTATGAGGTTTCAACATCAGGATTGTATGAATAATCCTTAAGAGTCAAAACATCCTAAAACCCTCCAAAACCCTTACTTTTGACCTGGTGGGAAAGAAGTAGATATAAATTCATTTAGGAGGATATTTTGGTATAAGAAGTATTTTTTAATTATAGAGAATTCCCTCAGGCTCCTTCCCATCAGATTGGTTTCTACCCTATTTGTACGAACAAGCTATAAGATAGGTTTTCTTGACAAATATTGTGTGTTTATAGGTCCAAAAAGAGATATGAAGGATGATAATAAATTTTTAAGTTCAATTGGAACCTAATATAACTATTCATTCCCACTCCTTAATTCATACAATCACACAAACTCTTCTATAAACTCTTTCACTTCAAGTAGTCTGTGGAAGACAATGAGAAAGGGGAGTGACCACCAAGTGAGAAAGTGATAAGTCTAATTGGGAGGTATTTTAGGCTATATCTGATGGATAGGAAATATGACTCTTGGCATGCCATATTACCCCTTATATGTATTATATTTAGAAATTATAGGCCATCTTTGTGCCAAATGTGAAGACAGACTTGTAGAACTAGTGATGATGACTACAGATGAAGAGAACACTTGTCCAAAAGAAGACCAATAGTTAGGGACACATATAATGCAATTTAAATCTTGATTATAAAACCCCCATAATATTTAATATGTGTCAATTTTTCCTAATCTTCTTTAGATTGATCAAGAGAGGCTTAATGATGAAGGCAATTTCCAAGAAGGTAGTTGAAGGGTCTTATGCTATTTTTAAGGAATTTTCATGATTTGGAAGGAAATTTGTCCAAAGAGACAATTCATGGTCTATTTAATACTTCATTTATTTTTAACATAACTAATTCTCATTCCTTGACAAGTGGCATTATGACCCTTTAGCTCTAATTTTCTCTCTCCTTACACATTCTATAAATGTTAGCTATTTTAGCTCTTGTATTCTAATTCCACACCTGGTATGGTGAATCCCTATTAGTTTGATATTATATTTTGACTTTGAATAATAAATTAAATATATTTTTTAGTTCATAAACATATTTTATAAGTGTGTGAAGTGATGTATGGAGAGGCCTAGTGATAAGCATCTATCCTTCCTTCTCTTTATCCTTTCATGTTTGGTGCAAGAAGTTATCATTCTAATAGGTCATATGGAGTGTATCTAGTGTGTTTTGGATCACTTAAAGTGTAAAAGTATCCTTATTTTATACATTTTACCTTTGGTACACTTACCTTGAGTAGTCTCATGCATACCACCTCCATATTCGAAATACTAATGTTAGAGTGTTATAGGACATTGAAACTAGTGTTGTTGATTATGTCTCTTAATGCAAGAGTATAATGATATAGTGGATATATTTATGGTGTATCACCCCATTAGAATAATTTTATTTCATACATATTTATACCCCTTTTCACACAAGCAATTAGTTATTGTAGGTGATAAGCACTTAAGAATCAATCTAGGGAGCTAGCCCTTAAACCTAGAGGTCTACCTCTACTATAGGCGACCCAAAGGCCTAGAAGTATTCCAATGTTTCCCAAATATTAGTGTAGGATTGAAAAAAATCCTCTAGGGTAAAATATTTGGTGACAACAGGTCCTTAATTTAATCCTTTTTTGGTATAAGTATGAGACCATAAGACTGTAGAAAAAGTTATAAAGAAAAAATATGAGCAATGTATAAGTTTCTTGAAGCTTAGAAGTAAAGAAAAAATATGAGAAATGTATAAGTTTCTTGAAGCTTAGAAGTAATCAGAGGTCATTAATTCCTATGACATTAATTGGGGTACATGTGTATAAATAGTGTTGTTTTTAATTCAAAAATATATATATATATATATTCAAGAATAAGTTGACCATGGAAAGACGTAACAATTGACTACCAATGCATAAGAAATAATGGCATGGTGGTAGAGGACCCACATGAAACTTAACCATTTTTGGCAGGGCCAAAATATTTTAGACCACTTTTTGAGGTGCCAAAAATGGTCAAGCTATAAAAAATATCAGATTTAGAGATAAAAGTGAACTACAAACTATTTGGGTGGAACCTGATGTAGGTAAATTTCAAAATTTAATGTATTCATAATCAAATGTGGAAGATGTAATACCATGAAGGATATAATTTGAATGTAAAATGTACAAATAAAATCAAATTTTAAGCAAAGGAAAAAAATGTATGAAAGTACGAAAAAATGAGTATGACTACATGTCTTGTACCAAAATTAGCTGTACAATTTTTTCTACATCTTACCCTAGTTTTAAGTGTGTGAGAATATACATAAAAATAGAGGAGGAAATTTAGATATAAAAATTTATTTGGAGCTTGAGAACATGAGTATGTGTACCTAGAAACCTATCAAAAAAAATCTACACACACATTGGTGAGTGCCAAAAAATAATCATATGATAAAATATGAAAAATTGAGAGTGACACATTTGAATTAATTAGGATGTGGGTATAATACCCATGTGGATCTTAGTATTTAAAAATATGTGTAAATCCTAAACACAATTATGAGTACAATTTTTGGTGAATAAAATTAAGCTAAACAAAATTATGAGTACTAACAAAAATCAATGTTAAGTAATATCCTAAATGTATTCCTTTATGATAATAGGTGGCATGTCCTTGGTACACCCCTTTATAGGAGTGAGTGAATTTTGATTTCCTTTTTTTATAAGAGTGAATTTCATTCTAAGTGTTTCCAATTATAGGATTAGGTAGATATATATAAAGATAAGGAGTAGGATATATGCTCCTTTTGGATATTTAAGATGAACTTGTGAAACACATATCTTAAAAAAAGGAGTTAAGTGTATCATGTGTACAGTAAATCCTAAAATAAATGGTGTATAACATATAAATATATATCCTTGGAAACATGTATGTTATAAATAATTTACCCATAAAATCCTATAAAATAAACAATGTAAGATCAAGATTAATATGCCCCATGTGGACCAAAGCTATAAACAATGTAAAATAAAAAATAGTGTGTCTCATGCCCAAGATATAATAAATATATCATCATCATCATCATCATCATCATCATATGTAGCAATGAAAAGTATAATTATAATATTTATCACCTAATGGATATAGGATATATATCATGTAAATATAGTAAATTGATAAAAATATTATCCATGATATACATCACATCACCCTAAAACACATCAAGCATTTGAGTAAGGTCACCCTAACAAAAAACATGTCAAATATATGACAAGGCACAAAGTAATAATTTGGACACTAGAGTCATCCAAATAACATATAAGACACATAATAAAAATCACATATAGAGTATATAAAACACAATAAACATACTTAAGACACATCATGCATATGAAAACACATCGGTCATGAGAAAAATACACTAGGGATGATGTATCATGACAAGCAGTATAGAAATAAAATTGTAAGCATAGTATAAATAACATTAGGCATGGTGAGAATGAAAAAGGCCTATTTAACATGTGTAGTGAGAATATATACATATAAAATATTGATGCAGATACAATCTTAAACAACTCACCACTTATCTTATTTCTTATGCCAACTCTGTTAACAAAGGTTCATTGGGGTTCATATGTTCATTTATGACTCAAGAAATTATTGATGGTTTAGTGGTATTTATAAAATTTATCATACTCATTATATACCTATTATAATCCTCATCAAACTCACTATATATATCTATACTTATTTCACCATCTATTCAACTTCTTTTCTCTTTAGCAGTCAATCCTTATAGACTTTTTTTAAGCCTTTTCACCTTATACGAATAATTATAGATGAGTTTTGAGAAAATAATATAATTTATTAGTACTCTATATATTATACTATCTTTATATGAATTTTTAAGTCCTAAGTCTCTTTGGAAGTCATTCTTTTGTCTCCTTTTTAGTTTTTATTTAGGCCTATTTGACCCCTATCTTCACAAAGTCCTTTATAATTGTATGTCACCATATTGAATCAAAGAAAAAACTTAAAAATAAATTTATACACATGAAATAATATAAAACCACCAAGTTTTTTAATTTTCAATTGGTAAAACTTCATAAAAATGCAATTTGTGTCTCAAAACCCTAATTTAGGGTTGACAGGGTCTGTGTGAACCAAAGAGGAGAAAATTTGAAACTATGACTACTCAAACAACTTTAAAGAAATATTAATTATTTTTTAGGGTATTTTAAACTCTCATACATCTTTTCCAAATTTTTTTTCTCCAATATAATTCCTCCATTCCACCAATATCACTTGATCATTGGTCTAACTCTGTATTTAGACACAGTCTGTAGGGCCCAAGAGCATAGTCTTAAGATTTTATATTCAAAAAACAAAGTTTCAAGCACTGCAAATATTTTATATGACATATACCAACTTCACATACCTTATGTAATCACTAATCACTCCTTTTGATTACTCTACTACACATGTTCTCAATGCTTTGTGTTTTGATTGTCTATGTATGCCTTGTCTCAACAGGGCTATATTGTCTTCTAAGAAAAGTGGTGTGAAAACAAATAAATCAATTTCATAAACCCATTAAATTAACATGAAACCACTTACTAATCCCATATAAAACATCTGAATCATATATTTATTACATATTCCTTCATTGAGCATTCTAAACATTGTCATTCTTCATGTGCATATACAAGAAAATAGAGTTACAGTTACTTCTTTTCAAACTTGAGACCCCATTCTTTATTTTTTGGGTCTTGAACACTGTCATACATGAATGAATAAAAAAACTAACAAGAATAAAAAAAATTATGATTTTTGTATCAATTATAACCACTTTAACGAACTTTGGACCTTCCAACGATCACTTGCAAGAAAGTTTGCACATTAACACCAATATCAAGATTGATTTTTTGTACATATGTGACTTAGGGCTGATGGTATATACCTATGGTGTATTTTATAATTTTCCATTAAAAACATAAAATTTATTCATATCTTAACACACATTAAAACCCATATACAATGTTTGATAAATTCAAAAATTCAAATTATTGAATTTGGTGGGAAAATGACAAATTTGAAAACTATCTTACCTAGACACCTATAGACAGTTGGATACCATTCAAAAGTGTGTGATTAAAATCATAACATCCTTCAACAACCTATACATGCTAATTTACCAGCTTAAAACTTGATCAAACCAAAATTTATCAAATAAATACAAAAACATGTCATCTAAAGAAAGATGTTCCTGCATAATTCTATTAAGGTGAAAAATAAACTTTCCATGAAAGTTTTATCAACTTGTTTTGATCTCCTCCTCAGAATATCTCTCTCATTTTCACTCCAACTATGCAATTTTACATATTCCTGGGTCCCAAGGCCTATGAGTGACACATAAACCTCCTTATTCTTTAACCAATGCCACCTTGATTCCTCCTTTAAGGTTACCTCCCTAAATGTTGATCTCCAACTTGATCATATTTATCATCTTGGTGTAATCCTTAAACAAACATACACATGGAACACATAATTCAATCATAACATCCTCTTTCCTATATTATTTGAAACCACACTTTTGCATTCTCATGGTTGTCCTTGCTATGCTTGGATCTGTTGCATGTGGGACTACTATTGATGGTTCCACATTCTCTCCTACAATATTATCAACCTTTTAAACTTCATTCTTCCTCTCTTTATGTTGTTCACTCTTTACCTAATCAATCATTTTACTTCTCATAGCCAACTCTCTCAACATGCTAACTTTCTTTGAAAATTTATCTAGAAACTCCATGCTTTATATGAAGGAAAACTAATGGGATAATTTTACAAATATCTTTTATATCTATTCATTATAAAATAATTGATCTTGTTGGGTTGGCTATAAAATATCTTTTCTTATTACAATCAACTCCCGAGAACTCTTGACAACTACTACATCCTCTTCTTCCATTACTTTGGCAACTTGTACTACACTGCCTTCATCTTAGCTCTTGCTCTCAACTGTCATACTTTTATTCTCCTTGCTGAAATTAATTTATTTTGGCAAGTATTCCTTCTCTCCAAACACCATCACACTACTTGGTATTTCCTTCCATGCTTGACTATCATTCCATGGGTTTAGTGTGTGCTTGTTGTCATCCTTTTCAATGATGTAAGTGTTGGCTCTCCCATCATGCATAGCTCTCCTATCATAATACCATGGTCTACCAAGGATTATGTGGCACACACAAATGGTAATTACATCACATAATATTTTGTCCTTATACCCCCTAATTTGCAAATCTATATAGCATTTTTCATTCACTAGGACTTGATGACTATTTTGAATCCAAGAAATTTTTTAAGGACTTGGATGCTTGTTGCTTTCTAATCCTAGTTTAGACATAATCAAGGAAGACACTAGATAATCCATACTACCATTATCAACTATGAATTTACAACATTTAACTTTGCTCTTGCACATGGTCTTAAATAATGTCTTCCTTTGTGGTGGTTCTCTCTCCTCTTGTCTTGTTTTCAAAAGAACTTTACTCATCAGCAAGCTCTTCCCTATTTTAGGTTCCTAAACATAGTTTTTAAATTAATCTACACTCTCCTCTTCTTTTTTAACCACTTGGCTTCTACTCTCACTCTAAGAGATACTTGTTTGAATGTCTTCTAGACACTTATATGATCTATGTCCTATAAATTTGTTATATTTGAAACACTTTCCTACAAACCAACTATTACCTCTTCCTCTACCATATGATCTTCCACCTCTATATCCATAATCACCCATAGTAGATTAATTTGAACACTTTGAACTATTTCTAACTTCTTTGTTTTGGTATTTCTATTGACTTATATTACTTGGTTGTCCTCTTCCTTCTTGCTAACCTCTACCTCGGTAGCTTCTACCACATCTACCTATATTTTTTTGAATTTACCTTCTATAAAACTTATCTTCTACCCTCGATTCATCTTGATATGCCTCCTCTACTATTCTTTGTGAAAAAATACTAATCTCATCTTGAATGACAAACTTCAAGCCATTGATGTACCTAACAACCTTCTATGCATCCTCATCTATGTATCCTACTCAGATGGTTAACTTGTATGATTCTTCTATGTACTATTTCAATATCATATAATTTTCCTTAGATTTTAAAACCTCATAAACAATTATGTTTGATAATCTTTAGGAATGAATTTTCCTTTCATCTTGGACACCATTCTAGCTCATGACCTTATCTTCTCTTTTCCCCTTCTTCTTTCTTCTTATATGCCATCCCACCACAAGGATGTATGACCCTTCATCCTTGTTACTAAAAATTCACCCTATTTTCCTCATTAACCTCTTCATAATCAAATTACTTATCCATGGTTATGATCCAATTAACTAACTCTTCAACATTAAGACTGTCCTCATACATTGGCACCTCTATCTTAGGTTTTGAAGTCACTCCAAGGACTTATCTTATGAACCTCTATTCCACTCTAACTTCATCTCCTTCCTCTAATAATTATTTATGAGTAATCTTATCTTCTCCCTTACGTACATCACCCTATTCATCTCTCTTCTCTAAGCCAACCCCATGTCCTGCAACCTTGCCTACAAGTTTCTCACTTCCATAACTAGTGCATCAACTGCTTGCAACCTTATTTGTCCTGCTATTTCTCCTCATCCTCTATATTAAATGTGTCTTTACTACCTTCCCAAGATGTCCTAATCTCTGATACCAAATGATGCAGAGGTAATACTAAACAACTCACCACTTATCTTGTTTCTTATGCCAACTCTGTTAACAAAGGTTCATTAGGGTTCATATGCTCATTTATGACTCAATCAATCACTGATAGTTTAGTGATCTTTATAACATTTCTCATAATCATTATATACATATCATACTCCTTATCTAACTCATTATATCTCTCTATACTTCTTTCACCATCTATACAACTTCTTTGCTCTTTAGCAGTCAATCCTTGTAGTCTCTTTTTAGGATTTTTCACCTTGTATGGATAATTATAGATGATTTTTGAGAAAATAATATCATTTAATAGTACCATCTATCATATAATCTCTCTATATAAAGTTTTAAGTCCTAATTCTCCTTGGAAGTAACTCTTTTGTCTCCTTTTTGGTCTTTGTTTAGGCCTAATTAGGCCTATTTGACCCCTCACTGATATAATTATAGGGGGATATATATAGGGATAGGGTAGGGGGGCTCAACTATATAGAGATAGGGTAAATCTATATATAATATAAGGGGGGACACCCCAAATAGATATAGATATATCCACCGCTATATAAATAAGTGTTTGCCCCCAACCCCGCCTTTCAATTTAGAGGGGATCTAGGGATATGGGGATAATGAGATGGGACCAGGGGCATCCGCCCTATATATTTATCTAATCCCCACCCCCCTCTATTTATATGGGATATAAGATATAAGATATAAGATATATATATATATATATATATATATATATATATATATATATATATATATATATATATATAAAGATGGGGGCACCCCTATCTATCCAATCCCCATCCACTTAAGATATATATATATATATGGGGGTAGGGGTGCCCCTATCTATCTATCTCTATGGATATATAGACTGGAGCACCCCTATCTATCTATCCAATCCCCACCCACTTAAGATATATATACGGGGGTACCCCCCATAGTATAGAATTTCATTGGTACCCTTATAGATCTATATGGCTATTAATTATGTCTATGGTGGCACCCCATATATAGATTTATATGCCTCTCTCTCTCTCTCTCTCTCTCTCTCTATATATATATATATATATATATATATATATGGAAGATTAATTATAGATAGAACAATCTGGTCTCACCACTAGCTAGGGCCCCTACCCCAATTTAGATAGATACATAGTCATTTATAACTGTACATCATCATACTGAATTGAAGAAAAAACTTCAAAATAATTTTATACACATGAAAAAATATAAAACTACAAAGTTTTTTTAATTTTCACCAATCAAAACTTCATAAAAATGCATTTTTTGTCTCATAACCCTAGTTCAGGGTTGATAGGGTCTGTGTGAACCCGAGAGGAGAAATTTTGAAACTATGACTACTCAAATAATTTTAAAGCACTATTAATGATTTTTTAGGTTTTGTTTAAATATAATATATATTTTCCAAATTTTGGTTCTCCACCATAATTCCTTTGTTCCACCAATATCATTTGATCATTAATCTAATTGTGTTTTCAAACATAGTCTGCAGAGCCTGAGAGCATAGTCTTAAAATTTTATATTCAAAAAACAAAGTTTCAAGAACTATGAAGATTGCATAGGATATTTACCAACTTCACATACCTTATATAATCACTAATCACTCCTTTTTATGCCTCTTATACACACGTTATCAATTATATTTGTTTTGACTGTCTATGTATGTATTGTCTCAACAACGCTATATCATCTTCTAAGAAAAGTGGTGTGAAAAAAAACCAATGAATTACCCAACCCCATTATATTGAAATTAAATAGACTCACCAATACCATATCAAACATCAAAATTGTATCTTTATTGGATCTTCCTTCATTGAGCATTTTAAACACTATCATTCTTCATGTGCATATACAAGAAAATAAAGTTGTACTCACTTCTTTTCAATCTTGAGAGACTCCATTATTTATTTCTTGGGTATTGAACCCTATCATACACTAATTCATCATAAAAACTGACAATAAGCCAAAAACTTATGCTTTTTATATCAATTATAACCACTCTTACCAACTTTGGACCTTCCAATGGTCACTTGCAAGAAATTTTGCACATTGACACCAATATCAAGATTGATTTTGCATACATATATGACCTAGGGCCCATGGCATAGACCCATTGTGTCTTTAATAAATTTCACTTAAAAACATAAAATTTATTCATCCCTTAACACACACAAAAAATCCTATACAATGCTTAATAAATTCCAAAATTCAAATTATTGAATTTGGCAAGAAAATGCCAAATTTGAAAACTAGCCTACCTAGACACCTCTAGAAACTTGGATAACATTCCAAAGTGTGTGATTAGAATCCTAAAATCATTCAACCACATAAACATGCTAATTGACCACCTTGACACTTTCTCAAACCAAAATTACTCAAACAAATACAAAAACATATCATCCAAATAAGGATGCTCCTGCATCAAAGATATATATTAGAGACATAGACTAGTTTATGAAGTAGTAAAAAATATGTAAATAAAGTAATACGCATTGATAAAACACTTTATAGTAGGCCATAGAGAGTACATACCATCCAATGAAATCATAGTATCATAAATACTAATCAATGTAAGAAGAACCTATATTAAAGGAAATTCCCCATGTTTATCACAAATTTTACTTTGAGTGAACATTGGAAGTTTACCTAGAGAAACTAAAAAATCTGAAAAGGAAATCTACACCTATCTTGACAAAATCCTTATGGATAACATGTATAAAAAACATTGAATTAAATCCATTATCTATAAGTAGATTATATAGACTTGAATATTTTATAATGTAACAATATTTTATAATTTCCACTTAACCAAATAAAGGTAAAGTAATTTTAGAAGATATATATCATGTGATAAATGATCACAACCAATTATAGATATATATATAAAATTTAGGACTACATAGAAGAAGAACAACAAAAACTGGGGATCCCTACTTACCCAAAACTTGTATCAAATTTCATTTGAGTGTCATTCCAATACAAAAATAAAATGTGTAGTCATCATTTATAAGTTATCATATGGTTTTGAGATGAGACAAATCAAATGAAATAAATATGATAAATAATTAAGGAATCTAACATGTTAGTAAATAAAACACTGAAAACAATACAGGAAGTAAGCTAGTGAAAAAAATTAGTGATGAAATTGGGAAAAAATATGATTTTGGAATAATAGTGAAAGTTGAAGAAAGATTTAACATAATAGACATAAGTAATCCAAGAAAGATCCAAAAATGGAGATCATGAAAGCAAAGCAAACCCCAAATGGTTGGAATAAAATAAATGAATCATGACTTAGGAAAAGAAGCAACCACACAAAATTGGAAACATAAATTTAAAAATAAAGTAAAATATAGAGTTTCTAATTTCAAACATAAGTAATTATTAAGTAAATTTAACAATAATACCATCATAATAAATTGAATCATGGTAAATGGCATAAGATATATAATCTAGAGCATGAGTCTCATCAGAAACCAAATAAGTATGTTGAGGCACCCATGAGTTAAGGTTTGATAAAATTTTGTCACCATCATATTCATCATTATCTTCATGTTCTTCCACATTATTTACTAGTTTATCTTTATTAGTATTGTTATCTTGAATAGTATAATTCTTGATAAGTTTTTTTGTTTTGGTAATGATAAGTTGTGATAATAACACTCTTGTTCAAATAGATTTATATACTTGAACATTGTGTTTTCTTACCTTAGTTATATATCTTGGTTATTCCTTTGGTATTTCCATCTATAAAATTTCTTCTTGAGTTATATGTTTTATAAATTTGATATCCCTCTTGAATTTAATGATTTGATCTTTGTGTATAAGCTTCAAACATTGGTACAAGGTAAAAGGAATTAATTTCATTTGTTATAGCCAAGGCCTACTAAAGAAAAACATCTTAAGATTCATTATTGGATACCACATGAAATAATATTTGAACCATTTTAGAACCTACTTGAATATGCAATATAATACAACCAAAATTCTCTCTAGCTATACTATCATGTCCCATAATAGTTTTTTTGAGTATATGTTAAATATTTGTTATAAATTCCAAATTTATTAATGAATCCCTCAATACTTATATTGAGGTTTAAAATAATATTCACCATGAATCCATATTTTCTTTATCAAATTCACATATGAAATCTATTATGAATAAATAGTTGTTGTATGTATTATCACTAGTATTTTAGTATCATCTAACACAATCTAAGTAATTTATTTCTCTTATTGATCTAACTATACCATTAAAACCATCAAGTGGATGAGCATTAACCACCTTTGATGCATCTATTTGGTTATGTTTATCTATCATGTAAACATTTCTCTTTTCAATTTTGTGAATGTTATGATTTGGAAGAGGGTTGGTAAAAATTTATAACTATCGATTTACTGGAGACATCAGTTAATTAAAATTGTTATTTGTTTCCTATATTTGAATCTAGATTTTTGAATGGGATATTCTATCTTATGTTTTAATTTTAATGCATATGATGGAAGAATGTCCTAGAATTATATGATAATCATCAAAATATGTAGTTGTATCATATTATTAGGAACTAGTTTTGAATAATCAAAATCTTTTATTGGAAGAAAATTAATCATCTTTTCAAAACATTATGTGATATTTCACTTTTCCTAGTGAGTTACCTATGTTATATTTGTTGAGGTAATATAAGTTTTACAGATCATTAATCTATCACATCAACCACATTATAAGCCTCATTTTGGGTTGGAAACCATTCCCATTAACTCTATCTTTAATTTTTTTCTTATTTGGGAACTTGGCGTAAACACCTAATTTTGGTACAAGATCCTTTTTCATAGTGTCCTTAATTTAGTTTATCACACTCAATCTATACACAAACATTTGATTTTTTTTTTGGTACATCTTCCCTTTGTGTTGGGCCAAGTATCACCATCCATGATATATGTATTCCTTGTTTCTTAGCTTATACTCACTTTTAGGCCGTGATAACCTATCTATTAGATGCATAATGCTTGAAAAACCATGGATCAACTATTCACTTCTCTTCATATGATCCTAAATGCTCTTAGATTGTTTGAGCTATTATGTCAATTAACTTTCATATGTCCTAATCATCCCATGTGAACTACTTCCTTAACTGATGGGTCTCATATGCTTAGAAGGTCGTATTTTCCTATCTTTTAGGATCAACTATGTGTAGGTGTGAGTTAGAAGAGCATATATATACAAAGGTACCTTAGTAATTTACTAATATAGCATCCTCATTTAATCCTCTTATAAATGGAGTCTCTTAAGCTTAATCTATCAAGTTTCATCAAGAGGAAATCACATAGATCTTAAATTTTGAACCCATATTATTTCTACATCTTTTCCCAAGTTTGTTGCCATAATTTTAATTATACCAAAACATTATTTTAGTGATTGTGCATATAGTTTCATATTCACATAGGGAGAGGAGATTTAATCCATACCTTAAACTCATCATCTATGCATTATGTGAATTACAAGGGATCTAATTTTGAACATATAGGATATGTAGTTTACATCTCAACCTTGGTGGTTGCCTTATCAAACTATTACTCCCTTATGTTCCACCTAGTGTGCATTCTAAATTTCACCCTCGTTTATCCTATGGTGTTATATGCACTGGACCTTTAGATGACTATGGTGTTCCTTCTGAAGGCCTAGATGCTATGGTTCTGACTAATGATTTTTTGGCACATACGTTTCATATGTAGATGTTGACTACACATATGCAGGTATCTTATATATTTGACTTATTAAATTTTGGTTATATTTATATTTAAAAGGTAATAATCAATTTTCATTTAAATTCACTAATATATATGTATTAGTTTATGTTTCGAGAGGATATAATACCATCATCTTTGTAGCCAGTTTTTCATCCATTTACTATTGCATTTGTTGATGTTACTCAGTCGATGTTTGTATATACAGAGGTAATTTTCCATTAATATTATACTTCACATACATGTATTTATTTATATATATCTATGCAACTAACAATAATATTGTATTTGCTTAGTTGATGACCACAATGGATAGTCCTCCATCTATATGGGTTGAAATAGACATAGGCATTATTGTTGTAATTTCATCTATGAAACCACTCACTAAGGTATATTAAATTTTAATTTTTAATTGTAAATATAGATTTTTTTTAATAATTTTACTCTATACTTTGGAAAATATAACTTACATGAATGTATTTTGTATGCAAGGTTGTCTGATGACATTTGATAGTCCTGTTTAAAGGATTAATAGGGAATCTTCTCATATTTCCCCCTTTTTGTACTTTTTTGCATGCACCTCAACCTGTTAATGACCATGTTGAGCGTTAGAGGAAAATTGAGTGTGACCAAAATATTATGGCAAGTGCATGTTTATATAATTTTTGTATTAGTTTAAAATTAATTTCTAAACTTGTTACATGTCTAGTATGTTAACAGGTTTAGCTACATGTGAGCTATGAGTGTAAAATGACTCAAAGTCAAACCTTGGATGAATATAAGTCATATGAGGGATCTCCATATATGAGAAAGGCATCTAAGGTATATTATTATTTGAGGAAGACAAAGAGAGGGAGGATTTTTGATGAGTAGGATGTCGTAAATGATGTACTTTTTTATGCCTATATGGCAATGTATGCATTTTTGGCATTATATGCCTATATGGCATTCACCTAAAATTATATTAGGTTCTTATATGATGCACTTTTTTGTATCCTTATATGGTAATGTTGCATTTTTTGCATTATATGCCTATATGCCAATCACCCAAATTTATATTACATTATTATTTTATATGCCTTTATGGATTTTATGGATGTTCAAATTTTTTGATGATCTTCTTTTTGTGTATAATTTAACTCACATTATTATTTCAAAAATTAATTTTATGGTTCTATGTCCATATTTAAATATGATCATCTTTAATATTTCATGTAATTATTAAAACTAACTTAGAATCCTTCAATATATGTTGTAATTAAAACTATATGGGATAAAATAGTATAATGTTTGAGATAGAATCATATACTAGTGTGTGAAGTGCCTCTTATGATTGGGCTACACCATTTGATGGCTTTTTTTGTGATCCTTAATCAAAATGGGGTACAATGTTTGGCTTATTGTGGATAATCTTGTCATCCTTATTAGATTTTTTGATGAAATTTCATGATTTGATTGGTTTTTGTATGGGTATAATGATTTGATATGATGTGCCAAGACTTATATTTGTCCTTACATTATTTGATGATCTATGGGCTAAAATATTTGCGATATCATCCTTTGATCTAACATAAATAAAAAAATGTTCACCAAATCACTTTAAATATGTATAAAATTATGTTATTTATCATATGATTCATACATGATTCTTAGAAATTTGGTTTACATAATTCATTCCCTTTGATGAGGGAAACCACTCGAATGCACGTTTTCATAATTGTTCAGCAGCTTGGAAACACTAACAACAAATGTTATCAATGTTGAAGTGGCAGTTAGAGATCTCCACCTCCAATTATTTGTGGATAGAAAATTAAAATTACAACTTGTAAAAGGTGGTATATTATGTCTAGGATAAGGTTCTTATCCTCCTTTCACACCTAGTTAAGAGATAAATTACTTATTTTGACCTCAAGAATGCCCTTCCCGATAAGAAAAAAATATAATTTTTTATGAAAACTTTAGATGCGCATAAAATAGAAACCATAAGTTTTTTATGAACCTAAATAACCCACACATACATTTTGAATCCTTATAATTTCACCCTAGAGCATGTTGATTAAACCTTAGAGACAAATATATGGTAGATGTTGTAGTAATGAGTCTTGAATGTAATTTTTTCTAGTGAAGAGACAATTTCTTGTCCTCTAACTAACATTTATACCTTTGGGACCTCCACATGGAAATACATCACTAAAAACACATCTAGATAAGAAAATGACATGGTATCCCATGATTATGGCATCTAAATCCACCTAGATTCATGTTCTCAATATTGTTTAAGAGTTTGGAAACACTAACAAAAAATATTATCAATGTTAAAATGGTAGTTGGACATCTCCATCTTAAGTGCTTCATGGATATAAATTAGAATTTCCAACATGTATGGGGTGGTGTATAACATCTTCGAACATGTTATCAGCCTCTAATCACACCTAGTCGAGAGACAAAGTACCCATTTTGACCTCAAGAATGCCCTCCCAATACAATAAAATTATAGTTTTTAAGGCTAACTTCATATGTACATAAAACAAAAATTGTAAGTAATTTTCATTAACCTAAATAAATCTCATGTGCATATCAAATCCATATAATTTCACCTCAGAGCACATTTTTAGAACATTGGAGATGAATCTATGGCACATGTTATAGTAATCAGTCATGAAAAGTAAAGTTTTTACAATGAAGAGACAAGTTCTTATCCTCCAACTAAAATTTTCACATCTTGTACCTCCACATCCAAATACATCACTTTAAACACATATAAATAGTCAAATGGCACGTTCTCCCAATAAAATGACCTCTAAATCCACCTAGATGCATGTTTTCACAATTATTTAGGAGCTTAGAAACATTGACAACAAATGTTGTCAACATTGAAGTGGCAATTCGAGATCTTTACCTTTAGTGATTTGGAAGGACAATGGTATTTATAGCACACTAGTGGTGGTATCTAACATATATGAATATGTATTTGGCCTCTGATCACACCTATTCAAGAGAAAGAATACCCATTCTGGCCTCAAGAACACCCTTCCTAATACAAAAATATATCAATTTTTTAGGCTAACTTTAGACACGTGTAAATAAAATCATAAGTTATTTGTATTAACCAAAAGAACCATCACATTAATCTTAAATACATATAATTTCACCCCATAGCATGTCAATGTAAAATTGGAGATGATTCTGTGGCACATGCCATAGTAATCAGTCCTAAAATGTAATTTATTTGTAGCGAAAAAATAAGTTCTTATCCTCCAACTAACATTTCTACCTTTGGGACCTCCACATGAAAATCCATCCCTTTAAACACGTATAAAAAGGAAAAAAATATTTTATCCCAAGTCCATGACCTTCAAATACACCAAGATGCATGTTTTCACAATTGCTCATCAGCTTGGAAACACTGACAACAAATGTTGTCAATGTTAAAGTAACAGTTCAATATCTCCACATTTGGTTCTTCATGGATTGAAATTGGCACCACCAACATGTTGAGAGTGGATAATAACATCCATTAATAGGTTATTGGCTTATGATCACACCTTTTCAAGAGACAGAGTACCCATTCAGCCTCAACAACACCCTTATCAGTACAAGAAAATTGTATTTTTTTAGGCTAACTTCAAAAGTGCATAAAACATAAATCACAAGTCATTTACATGAACTAAAGAACCCTAATGTGTGTGTAAAAATTTTATAATTTCACCCCAGATTATGTTTATTTTACCTTTGGGATTAATATGTGGTACACACCACTAATTAGTCTTGAAATGCAATTTTTTTGTAGTGAAGAGACAAGTTTTTATCTTCCAACTAAAATTTATGTCTCTAGGACCTCTAAATGTAAATCCATTACTTCAAACACACCTAAATATGAAAATGATGCATTATTCCAATACCATGACCTTAAAATACTCCCAAATGTGATTTTTCATAACTATTTAATATCTTGGAAACATTGACAACAAATGTTATCAATGTTGAAGTGGTAGTTTGATATCTCCACCTCCAGTACTTCATGGAAGGAAATTGACACTGCTAACATGTTGGCAATGGTGGATAACGTATAAGACCAATTTATTTTTCTCTAATCACACTCGATCAAGATACATAGTACCTATTTTTGCCTCAAGAACACCCTTCCCAATATGATCAAATTATAGTTTTTAGTCTAACTTTAAATGCGCATAAAATGTAAACCATAAGTCATTTGCATGAGTCAAAATAACCCTCATGTGTGTGTCAAATCCATCTAATTTCACCTTGGATCATGTTGATGGAAACTTGGAGATGAATGTGTGGCATACTATTGCAGTGTAGCTTTTTTTAGTGAAGAGACAAGTTCTTGTCCTCCAATTGACATTTCAACATCTAGGACAACCACATGCAAATCCATCATTTCAAACACATTTGGATAGAACGATTACATGTGATCCCATGACTATGACCTCTAAATCCATCTAGATGTATATTTTTAAAACTATTCAAAAGCTTGGAAGCACTAACAATAAATGTTTTCAATATTCAAGTGGTATTTGGATATCTCCACCTTTGGTGCTTCGTGGAAGGAAATTGGCACTACCAACACATCTAGGGTGGTGGATAATGTCTAATACAATATTCTTGGCCTTCAATCATTCTTAATAAAAAGATGAAGTACCCATTCCAATCTCAATAACACTTTTATTTTAATAATGAATTAATTTTATTAAGCTTCTCTTAGCTTCAAGAATATGAAATTATTTACTAACAGTGCCAACCATGTGAAGTTGGAAGCTTATTTAATACCACTGACCTAAAAAAATTAGTAAGTAATTTATATGTACTACCTAAATATTAATAAAATTTGGTAAAATTAAATACATCTACATTTTAATACTCAACATATCTTGGAATTTGAATCCAATGAACCACTAGGATCTACTCTAATCTTGATAATAGCTAGAATAGCTTCATGGTTTGACTCACAAACCTTCCAAATATTCTTGTATAATATACTCCCATGATATTTGAAAAATTGAAATTTTAGTTTAAAAACCAAATTTGAATAGTGAAATATCTTCATATGTGTTTCATAGTCTTCAAACAACCATACATATGAATTTATAATAGGATATCATCGAAGCCAAGTTTTAGTGACTGTCATAGACCTAGTGGGATAGTCACTGTTTTCCCCATCTATGACTAGGGAAGTCAAAAAATAATTTCTTCTGGACAATGACATATGTATTAATATGTTCCCTCTTCATTTTTCTCATCATCATTAATTGAAAAAACATGTCCTATATCACAAAAAAACAAATTTTAATGATGAATTCAAGATAGATAATGAGAATAAATAGTACATAATGATTAATTAGCTAGATCAGATACATGGTCAAAGTCATGTGATGATGTCATATATGTAATTTATAATGTTGGTAGAATCTGATGTGTTGATTGGAATTAGAGGTATACATATTCATTAATCCACCCACCCTTGTGATTCACACTCATTCCAAATAAATTTCATGCATGCATAATAGAAACATGCCAAGTGTCTCATATGAATAGTCCAAGATCCTGTCTTTGAGCTATGAAATGAATGGAGCTCACTTCATCTCATTACAGTCATACATTCCTTATAATTTTCAATTATTCTTCTTCCATCAACAAAAATATCTAAAAACACTAAAATTTTCATGAGCAAAATGGCCCATTTTCTTGTTACACCATTCAACAATGGTTTATGCATAAATCAAAATAGTGTCATATTCAAAATTTAACACATCTCTTACAATAACTCTTTTTACACATGATACAACATTGTCAAGTTCCCATTTTCCATGGCCATCCTTGATGAAACTCCAAATATGCTCTATGATAATGGCAACGTGTATCTTGCTCAACCAATAAAACATTGGTCTATTATTTAGTTATGATTTACAATTATCTAACCCAATATAATGTTGATTTAAATTAATGTTCCTCTCAGTCAAATTTTCATAGAACATCTCAAAACAACCTTGCACATACTATGTACAATGTGATCAATCATCCTTGACAAAGAAATGGTATTCCCTTGATATTTTCTAATCTCGTTTTATACTATCAGGTGCTTGTACAAATGCTATATGCAAGAACATGGAAACATTTATTGAGTTTTAATATTGTGACTGAACTTCCATTTGTGGTATGAATGTGTAATTATCATCAAAGTTGATTACTAAAACAATAGAACCAAGTGGGAATTTGTCTTTTATTAAATTTAAACGTTCATCCAACCATCTAACCCTATGTGTGCACCTTGCATACTCATAAATAATTTCATCCCTGAATTTGATTAGAAATTTTGAAACAGGAATTTGTTTTGTAACAAGTTCACACATTTTAGATTCTTTGCCATAGTTTACTTGATATGTCATAGATTTTTATTATATCAAACCAAATAATTCTTATCCAGTTTCACTTGTGCTCTCCTCATAGATATAATTTTTTAATTTTGGAAATCCACCAAAAATGTTACAATATCCATCCAAACATGCTTTGTTATAAAATTTGTCCATTGGGTCTTTCATGAAAAATGGTTGGAATAAATTACCTTGCTGATTTTGGTAGAACTTCTTTGCCAAACTCCTACAAAATTTTATCAATATGCAAAGTACAATGTATATGGTGAAAAACATAATAGTGCATTGAAAATTCAACATGTTTCCTAGAAAAACAAGTGGTGTGTGTGTGTGTGTGTGTTTTATTTTTACACAGAATGATTTGGCCATCTCAAAATATTGATGACTACTAAAAAAAATTAAATGTTTTTGTAAAAGCATAGAGTATAAGTATGATTGGTTTATATCCATGAAATGTTTCATATGTGATTCATGGTTATGAAAGCTAACTCTTATTTTCACTACATCCTTATATTGGGTAAAATGCTTTTATTGTCTTTCTAAATTTGTGTAAGTAAATCTTTAAGATCATCAGTTATAGCCTTGTCCTTTTTTGGAAGTCTACCATAGAATTCCCAAAGCACATTAGTATTGGCATCATTAAGTCTTTCACGTATTTCAATTATTTTCAATATTATTTTCTATTTATGTTTAGTGTTCGGCTAATTTTTGAAATCATCATTTTCTCCTTATTTGATCACATACTACACAAGTTGTAATTATAATTCAAGTAACACTACAATCTTTGTTGCATGTTTTCATTCCTATAGTATGATATGCATCATGTATATTTTCACAAATTTCCTTTTTTTCATTATTTATGTTAGATTTTATTAGTCATAGGTTGTACATTATAGGTCTTATATTAATCAATTTCATCAATTAAATAAACAATTGACATTTTTTAATATTAAATTCTAAATTTTCAAAGAAATTATCCCAAATTCTTTTAACTAGTCTTCTTGAATTTTTACTATTATGCATTGGTCTTAAAAAAAATCATTAATTTTAATTAAGAACTTGTATTTTCTACATAAAATCCTTAAGTATGTTACTAATGGTGGAAATTATTGAGATGGTGTTTCAATATTATTATGTTCACTACTAGTTTCTTCATTGTTACTTTCATTGTTTAGTGTTTCCATGGGATTTTCTTCTATTAATTTCATCATTTTATGTTTCCATGTAATTTTATTCATTGTTAGGGGGTAAATCATCATGCATAAATTCATCATCAAAAAAATTAAAACCTTCATACTTTGAATGTGGATTGGAAACATAATTTGGAATTTTAGGTAAACATTCATCATTATCTATGACATTTGGTTTAAAAGGGATAATGTTTTCACCTTGTCTTGAGGAAAATGTTTGAATTCATGCCTTTTTATTTTTCTCTCAACACTTATAGTTGCTTTATTATTTTGTTTTTTAATTGTTTCCTCTTCATTTTATGAGATTCATCACCCAATACTAGACAAAATGGATAGCCTTTGATGTTGGGGTATGAAAAATAAAACGACTCCTTTTTGTCTTACACATTCATGGTGTAAAATGATGCAAAGAATGTAATTGGGGACACAAAATTCTCAAAATAGGTTAAAAATAAGCAATGGAGGAAGATTTTATCTCTATTTTTCAAGTAATGTAATGTACTATAATATGTACTCATTATATATATATATATATATATATATATATATATCATATAACTATGTTATATGATTATTAAATGATACAATTGGGGTTCATTGATGTCCAAATCACACCCCATAAACTTGATATTAGGTTCAAAAATGGTTCAATTGGCCCTAAATACATATTATACTCATAGTTAGGTTCAAGGGGTTCAAATTATCCCTAATTGACTTTGTGATTACATTTATGATAAAATTAGGATTAATTGAGCCTTAAATCACATTTTATAGTCATAACTAGGTTGAAGGGGCTCAAATTTGCCCAATTTACCTTTATCATTAAATTGGTGGACTATTTATTTTATGGTGTTATGATAGTGGGGTCGATTGACACATAAATTACATCATATATAGTCAAAATTAGGTTCATGAGGTTTAATTCCATCCAACTTACATCATTGATTGTAATATTGGCTTATTTGATTGATATGTCAGGAAATATGATATAATTCATCCCCAATCACATCCTATACTCATAGTTAGGTTTAAAAGGTTCATATTGGCCCCAATTACATTTGTATTTGCATTTATGATAAAATTAGGGTCAATTAATCCATATGTTGCATCCTATATAATTGATTGATCCATAATTTAGGTTAATGGGTCTCAATTTGGCCCAAATCACATCTTTAATGGCACCAATTGACTAATTAGATCAATTCATGATGAAATCAAAGCTAATTTAGCCCCAAATTACATCTTGCTCTTATAGTTAGATTGAAAGGGCTCAAATTGGCCCCAATTTCCTTCATGATTGAATAGATGGACTATTTTATTTATTTTTTTATGATATTGGGATCGAGTGACCCTCATAACCTATATAGTCATAATTAGGTTCAATTTCCTCTAAATTGCATCATTGATTATAACAATCAACTAATTAGATCGATATGTTAGGAAATATGAGCTAATTTATCCCCAAATCACATCATAGACTCACAATTATGTTCAACAAGTTCAAATTGGCCCTAATTACCTTATTGTTTACATTTGTGATAAAATTAGGGTTGATTAAACCATATTTTGCACCTTTTACAATTAATTGATCCATAATTTAGATTCACAAGGCTTAATTTTACCCAAATCATGTCTCTAACTACACCAATTGACTAATTGGATCAATTCATGATGTAATAAAAGCTATTTATCCCTAAATCATTCCATGCTCTTATAGTTATGTTTAAGGGGCTCAAATTGGATCTAATTCCTTCATGATTGACTTGGTGGACTATTTTATTTAATTTTTTATGATATTTAGTTGGATTGACCCCCAAATTATATCCTATATAGTCAAAATTAAGTTCATGGGTTTTAATTTCATCCAACTTGCATCATTGATTGTAATAATCAACTAATTGGCTTGATATATTAGGAAATATGAGCTAATTCATCCATAAATAACATTTTAAACTTGTGTTTAGGTTCAAAAAGTTTATATTGGCCCTAATTATCTTTGTATTTGAATTTGTGATAAAATTAGGGTCAATTAAGCCATATGTTACATCTTATACAAGTGATTGAGCTATAATTTAGGTTCATAGAGCTTAGTTTGGCCCAAATAATGTCTCTAATTACACCAATTGATTAATTGGATCAATTCATGATAGAATCAAAGCTAATTTATCCCAAAATCACATTGTGCTCTTGTAGTTAGGTTGAAGGGGCTCAAATTAGCTAATTTCATCCTTGATTGAATGAATCAAGTATTTAGTTCATTATATGATGACATTAGGATCAATTTCACTCCAAATTACATCATATAAAATTGAAATAAGGTTCATGTGGCTCAATTTTTCCAAAATTATGTCACTAATCACACCATTTGACTAATTAGCTCAATCTATGATGAAATCAAAGCTAATTTAGCCTCAATGTCATTACATAGTCATAATTAGATTCAAGGGGCTCATATTGACCCTAATTACCACCATAATTAAACCAACCAATTATTTAATTAATTATAAGATGACATTTAGGTTTATAGAGCCCCAAACCACATCCTATATATGTCAAACTTACATCTATGAACCAAACAATTCTTTGCTTCATTATCTGATGAAATTGGAGCCAATCAAGTCTCGAATCATATTTTATAGTGGCATTTACATTGAAGGGGATCAAATTATCCCCAAATACCTTTGAATTGAACCAATGGACTATATGACTTATTTTATTATGACATTGGGGTTGAGAGCTCCAAATTACATCCTTTATAGTCAAAATTATGTTCATGAGGCTCAATTTCACTCAAATTACATCACTGATTGCGCTAATTCACTCATTTGCTCAATATGTCAATAAATCTAAGCTAATTTAGCCTCAAATCACATCTTATAATCATATTTATGTTCAAGGGATTCAAATTGGCCCTAATTACTTCCACCATTTAAATAATTGATTCTTTAATTCATTGTGTAATGAAATTGGGCATGGATGAACCCTAAATCATATTCTATATAGTCTAAATTATGTTTATGGGTGCAAGCACACCAAAATTTCATCACTATATCCATGATATCCCTTTTTGGTAGTATTTTATGAAATTCGTTAGTCCATGCATTAGTCAAGAAAATATATATAAAGAAGCATATAGAAACTAAAAATTCAAGCTTACTCCCTCAAGGGGTGTTGCTAGTGAATTCTAAGAGCTATTTAAGAAAGGAATACCATCAATCCTTCCAAATAACATCCATCCTTATAAGAGTGGCCAAAAATCATGGTTTCCCTATATTTGGTGTTCCAAGTCTATGTCAATGAAGAGTAACATGCTCTTCCATCATTTCCTAGAGCACCAATGGCTTAGGCTCACAATATTTGTCAATTTGTGCAAATAAGTGAAGCTTTTATATAGCAATTTCTACATAGTAAGTTTGTATATTTGAAGCCTAAAAATGGTGGTCTTGGCTCACTTATTTATATATTTTCAATGTTGTTCATAATCAACCATGACCATCTATATTGAGATAAAAATGTGTGGTTATGGATTAATTCAACTTTGAAGGGACAAGCCATAAATATGCCCATTAATATTTAGAATAATGGGGCATTGATGAGGCATGAGAGGGCTTAATCCTAATATTTATCTCAATAATGGTTTATGGATGTCACCCCATGGATGATGTCATGTGATGATGTAGAATTGAATAATGAATTTCTAATAAATAGATATTCAACAACTTTCATAGAGTTTTCACTTAGGCTCTTGATTTGGTTTGATTTGCCTAAGTGACTTTGATTAACTTTCTATAATTCTTTGGAAATTTGTTGCATGCTTAATCAACCTGGTCAAAAATGTCATTTTACTAAGTTTTAATTTGATTGAATTATAATCAGAAGAAGATATCAGTTGCATATGAAACAATACCCTAGTTAGGGTATTATGAAATAACACATGCACATGATGTGTACTACTGAACTAGAAGAATTCAGTGGTCTAGGGTGTCATTTTATGTGTTCATAATTTGACTCAAATTTATTTAATAAAATATGATAATCACATAAAATGCATTGCTCCATTCAAGGATACATTAGCCTAAATCAACACCTATACATGACAAGTTTAAATGATTTAGTATGTTTTAGTGATTTTGGAACAGATTGTGCATTGTCACATGATATTGCTTACATTGATAATTTTAGCACAATAGTGATAGGAATTGGATGAATACATTTTTCTCCTATTTTAAAAGGTGTGGCAAGATATTTGGTCAAAACAATGTCTTTTCAAATAATGAAAAGGTCACTATAATCAAAAGAAATAAATTTTGTTCCCATTTTCCATTTAAAGTTTGAATGAGTTACTGATAAATTGGGCTATGAAAATTCCAAAATCATCATTTGGATATCCCATGATACCCCCTCGAGGGGAAGATATAAAATTTGAAAATATTTGATGGATTCAGCCCTCGATCAGAAGAAATAATAACCATGTTAGTTTTAGCAAAAAAGGCTAAAATGGAGAAATTATAAGAAAGTGAGAGGAAGAATAGATAAGAGGGGATAAAATAGTAACATAAGAGAGATAAAATGGAGCCATTATAGGCCTAGGGGGTGAAAATTTTGAAAAACTTACTATATTTTGACCTCTGGGGGTAAAAAAAATTCATTTGCACCCCTAAATATAGTAAATTCAGAGCTATGAGATTTTTGTATGATAAATTTAAGAAGAATAGCGAACATCTTACACCAACATCACCTTGGATAGCCCATGAGAGAGTATCAACATCTACCAGGGAGAGAAACATTGGTAGGTACTTTTTTTTAATTTAATTTTGACATTTATGGCATTTAATAGGCATAAGAAGTAGATAGTTTGGTAATCCCACCATTTTCCCAATTTTGAAAATGGTGAGTTTGCCTGCAAAAATGGTAGAATCACCATGAGATTAGTGATGTAATTGATCTTTCATCAAGATCATGGGTTAAACTAATGAGTTCAATAGGACATCAGTGAATTCACATTTTTGGGGTGAATCACCAAGTCAAATGGTAGATTTGAAAAGTTTAGCAGGATCACCCTGTCAATTAGTGGGAACAACCTATAAATTGGTAGGTTTATTTATTTTAGTGGGATTACCATGCAAAGTAGTATAATTGACCTACTAAATGGTGATATTTCCAAAACAACAATGAGAACTCTAGAATAAGATATAATAGGGCACATAGGAAATTAATCCAGGCCTAAAATTAGAAGAAGAGAGATAGAGACCCATACATGATTAGTCTAGGCCTCAAAATTAAAAGAATTATGTGAATGAAAGAAAAAAAATTGACCTAATTACTTGTGTTTGATTTGGAGGAGTGATTTTGAGTTATCACATCATAATAGTGATACTTTTAGGTTTTACGATGATAAGGGCTCATGATAGATGAACTCATGGGCATCCTAGTGGTAATAGACTTATATCACCTACCACAATTGCTAGTGAATTAGATAGATAGGGATCAATTATCAACACTTTCAAATAGGTGGTACTTGGAGGCCTTTACATTTCATCAGTGAACTGGGGAGGCCATGATGACATTAGAGGATATGCATCACATTCTACGAGTGCTAATGCGAGGACCTAGGATCATTTAGATGTTGAATGGATGACAAGCTATGTTAGATGACCTACTTGGAGTAGTTAACCTAGAGATTGTGGATGGGTGCATAGATGTAGATGCACTAGAGGATCTAGCTTAGCAATCAAAGTATGGAGTAGGATAGGGGATAGTCCCCCTAGAGGTGGTAGTTTTGATAGCTCTTTTTAGTGGCCTTATATTACTAGATAAGAGTGGATGGTTCTTCCCTCTAGGTTGATTAATGTGGTGTAGGATGTGTTTGATCAGCTAACATAATTTTCTTGGGGACTAGTTATCCTAGCTTAGTTATATAGAGACATTTACATGATAGCTTATTAGGGAGGGTACATCATAGGCCACAACACACTATTATAGGTATGGGCATGGGAGCATATAGCCATTACACATCTAGTGGGGATAAGACACTAGAGGATTTTAGAGGATCCCTTGGCTTGGGGATGGTATTTTAGAGGACTAGGTATGTAGGGACATTTGGGAGGCTGGCCTTACTATCCATGAGCTTTAGATGATATGGAAGATGGATACCTTATATAGCACCCCTATTTAGGGACATAGTGGCTTTGGGTAGAGGACCCATTTGTGATTGACTATATGATCATGCCATGTTATATCATAGTTTACCATGACTATGTGGTGGAGAGGTATAGGTTGGATTACATCCAATGATAGTCTAACATGCAACAGGATGTCCCAAAGGGTCCATGCTACTTTTCACATATGACCAGAGAGATCAGGGAATGGGGACCACTAGTGCTCAGGACTGAGGTGGTTGTAGACTATGGCAAGGTGGTCCACATATTATGGGATAATATTAGAGGGGTTATAGATACAGGGGTTATGTATGCTTATACAGCATGGTAGATTGGGGTGAGATCAATCTAATTTATGAGTCCATTGCCTAAGTAGCTAATCCTATGTCAAAGGTGGTTTAGGATGAGGAGAGACTGATGACATACCCTAGCATAGTGATAGGATTAGGTGCCTATATATCTAGTGATCCCATACACTATACCATTGTAAATAGTGTAGCCTCATGCTTAATAAGGTCTAAGAGATAATATAGAGATGGATGAGCTAAGGGAGTAGGATGTGAATATGGGGGATGATCTGGGTAGTGATGGGGGCCATGGTAAAATTACAAGAGAAGTAGGGACCTCTAACATAAGTGCATGAATAGGTTTAAAAGAGGTAGGACCCTCTAATATAAGGAGGTCCTTGAATGACTAAGCTTTGATAGAAAGATTCCAAAAGCAGATTACTGCACTCCTCTTAGAGATTATTAGATTACATATCACTATGGTTGGGATGTAGGCATAGTTGATGATTGCTCAAGGAGAGAACACTAGGCTATAGGGTCTCATTATAGCCATATATGTAGAGATTTATAGTCTTAAAGGATAGGTGACATAGTTGATAGGGGTTGAGGCCCAATTAGCCACACAAGACCTAGAGATATTAACAAATGTTTGGGAGTGAGACTTTTTTTGGGTGGATAGGGAGAGATTGGCATCACAAGTGGAGAGGCTCATAGAGGATTGAGATGAGGCTTTCTAAGCTAAGACAAACATAGGTTCAGGCATAGCCTCAACCTTGGATGATGTGATTATGGCCAAGGATGATGCATTGCATGTGAAGGATGATGTCTTACATGCCAAGGATGAGATATCCTACTGGAGGTGGGCATATGAGGTGGTTTTTATTATGAAGAGGAGAGTGGCCTCTTATAGGGAGTATATGAGATCATAGTAGACTAGGCAAACCTTCAAATCTAGATAGGAGACTAAATCAGAGTGATCAATGACATAGCGAGTAGTCATGGGGCCTCCACCACCACATCCACCAGTAGTGCTAGCATCAGGGATGGGTCAAAGCTTCCAGTAGAATCCCCCTAAGGATGGCCATGATCATAGTTGATTTTTTAGCTATTCCTTTTTTGTATTATGAGATGTATATATATTATTATGATGTATAAAACATGATTTTGAGAGATATATATGACATTTATTTTTGACACATTACTACTTGTACATGGACTCTTAATATAATTTTATTGTCATATAATGTTTACATTTATATTGATCTTGTTATGATATGTTTGGATATGCTTGTTTTAGGAGATGCACATCCTTAGTTAACATTTGAATGTGGATGTATTTGTATTGTTCTACTTTATGTATGACTAGATGTTAGAGGATAATTTAGGAGATGCATGTCCTAAACTAATCATATAAATAGTCAATTAGACTCATAGTGTATGCCAAGAGATTCACGTCTTTCACAGAGTCTTGTGTGTTTCTAAAGTTGGCCTATGATATATCTTGTATTAGGTATTGGTATGGTGTGTTCAGAAATGATCTTCAGTATTACATTGACTTTTGGATTTGGAGCACTTGGTATTTACTATATCAAATTGAAATTATGCATCATAATTATGATTAACTTATACTAAAATTGTATTTTGATTTTCACTTGACCAGTTCAAATGTGAATATTTATAACTAAGGATAATGATAAAAAACACAAAAACCAAAGTTACAACTATTTACATTTAAACAAAAAAAGAGAAAAATAACAATACAAAAATGTAACCTAACTTAAAATTAGGATATGAACGATCAATATTTAAGTAAGAGCAAGAATGTAACCCAAAAGCAAATTAAGACTAAATTATTAAACAACCTGGAATCAAGATATAAATAATAAATATCCACATGTGTTAATAATCTATATTTTAAAAACAAACAAATAATAAAAAAAATTAAATACAAATGTAAACAAATTAAGCCCAAGTGAAATCCAGACTTAAAATGTTTACGAAATGTATTTAAACACAAAAGAACAAAACAATATAATAAACAAGACAAAATATCAAAAAAAAATACAAGCACAATAAAACACCATGAACAATATAATTAAACACTAATAAAAATGAATAAAAAACAACACAATCAATAAATAAAATAAAAAACACAACAAAACACAAATATATACTAATGAACGAACAACAAAACATAAACATAAATGAAGAGATAACAAAGCACAATAAAACAAAAATAAAAATATTTATAGAACAAGAATATGGCAGTATAAATAAATGAGAACACAAAAAAACAATATTAAAAATCAAATAAACACACACAAACAATAATTAATCTTAATGTTAGTGTAGACAAAAAATAAATTATTTATGCACGTGTAATAAAGGCATTATGCTCTATGACAGGGTGACACCTAAGCTAAAAAATAATGATATTAGTACAATGAGATAGGAATAATGGATACAAAGTTTCCCCGAAGTGATAATAACACACAAAAAAATGGGGGAAAATATAATAAAATAAAGGGGTGGTCGAACTGACTCCAAATGCACGAGGCAAGTGGATGTTACCTATATAGTTCTATGGATGCAAGATCCAACATGAAATTCAGGCCAAATGTAGTTCTCCTAGGAGATGGGATAAAATAATATGATGATAATAAAAACATGAGTGTATTATAGAGGAATAATGGAATGGGATCACAAAATGGCGAGTACATGAGAAAAAGAGGGTATGACTTTAGGTTAAAACCATATGAAAAGACAAATGGCGAGTAGGTGTATAGGAACTAAATTGGAAATTCAGAGGGCTTGCTGCATCTAAGGTTGAGAAAGAGAAAAAGGCTCAAAAAATGGTGAGAGCATAAGAAAAACCAAGTGTGCAATAATATATTGTGTTTTAAATAAATAATACACACAAGTGTCTTACAAAATGGTGAGAGTGTGGAAAAATGTTACTCACAAAATGGCAAGAGCATAAACAAAGTCAAGTGGACATTAGTGTATCTAATTCAAATACATAATGTGTGCAATAGAAACTCTCAAAATGGATAGAGTGTAAGGATTAAGGCCAAAAAGGATGGGGAAACTAAATGACAAGTGGGTACACTTGAAATAGCCAAGGTTCCTAGGATCCTTAAGGTAATGAAGTGGTTAACAAAGAAAAGAAAGTGTGAATGTGGTCAAGCCAACCTAAGATACACCATGTATCCAAGTGTTGCCTACATAGTCTATGCAGACCTTAAGCCAATGTAGTTCTCCTAGAAATGAGAGGAAAAATACCAAGGTGGTCTAGAAATAAACTAAACAAACAAGAGAAGCTCACCCAAAAATTTTGATGGCTTTATATCTCTCGTGGAAATCCTAAGCCAATTTTCATGATTTTGTTTTTTTTAGGGTTTTTTGAGAACGTTTACAAATGTTTAGTTACGTGTCTCAACTAGATTGATAATTATGAGAGACTAATTGGTCCAACTCACAAAATAGTAAGAGTGTGGTTCAAGTTGCTCACAAAATAGTGAGAGTGCTTAGGATCAGAATAAAAAAAGGTTCAAGGTAATGTGTTTGTTATTTTACCATATCAATTTCTAATTTTTTTGTGTTTTTGTGATAAGAAATCGAAACAAAATAAAAGGCATAGGGAACTACCTAACTGAGGAGATGCACTTTCATAGGTAATATTTCAAACAATAGGTAAATTGACTACATTGGGGATCATGAATATAAATAATGGCACAGAAAACCACTTAGTTGAGGAATTGTATGTTCATAGGCAAGTAAATAGCTAAACCAGCTATAACGGTACTCATGAATATAAAAAATAGCATAAAAAACCACTTAGCTAAGGATTTTCACATCCATGGGCAAGTAAATAGCTAAATTGGTTGCAATGGTACTCATGAATATAAATAATGGCATAGAAAACCACTTAGTTGAGGAGTTGCACATCCACAGGCAAGTAAACATCTAAACTGACTATAATGGTACATGTGATCCTATCAAGGGGACAATATCTACAAAAAAAATAGAAAAATAATAAGAGAATAATATGAAGTTGTGAATAAATTTGAAGAACCATTTAGCAGGAAAAAACCATGTAATGACATATCCTTATACACTTGTCTGTGAAAAGAAATTATGAAATATTATTCAGGCTAAACTGCTTTGTAGAATGAGCACTGAGTGTGTTCAAAATACCTAAAAATCATGATCATAATTGGCTATGGGATATAATGGTCCAATTAATAATAGTTTAGGGTTACAATGGTTTAGAGGTAATAAAATAATATTGTTCAAAGTAGAATGGTCCAGGTTAAGACAACAATCCAGGATATAATTATACATAATAAATATGGTCCAAAATAGGATGGTCTAGAGTATAATGGTTGAATAAATGACTTCATCACAATTTTCCCCCAAGTAAGGGCTTTTTTAGACAATGGTTCAAAAAAATTTGTCAAATGTAAAACTATTTGAGATGTATAATATTCAGGGGTTCTGTGAGCTCTTCATCATTTAGAGTATCTAATCAGTATGCCCCTAATCCATAATTTGTTATGACTACATACATGCCCAACCAATTCGGTTGAACCTTACCCTTCTTCTTCCATTCAAAATTAGTGTTCTTTTGATTCTCCTTCAAGAACAAGTCACCAACTTCAAATTCTTGAGGGAGAATGCGCTTGTTATAGCTTATATGCAATCTATTTTAATATGCTTGCAAGTTGTCTAGGGTAGCTAAATGATTTCCATTAAAAACTTAGAGCTCTTGCAACCTAGAAAATCTATAATATTTATCATCCATAATGTTCTCCAAGGATACCCATAGTGAAAGTGGCTTGATCTCGATCGGGATAATAACTTTTGTGCTATAAACAATGGAGTATGGAATGGATCTTATAGGGGTTCAATGACTAGTGTGATAAGCCCAAAGGGAAGGAAAAAATTGCAAATTCCAATTATGGCCAGCATCATTGACAATCTTCTTTAGGATTATGACATTGGTTTTGTTAGACACCTTGGATTGACCATTGCCTTAAAGGTTATATGGGTTGGATCTCTTATGTTTGATAATGAACAAGGTGTAAAGAGCTTTAACATCTTGATTTACAAATGATCTGCCATTATCGAATATAATACAGGATGGGATACCATATCAATAGATGATATGGCAATGGATAAATTTGTCAATCCACTTCTTGATGATGTAAATGAGAGGAATGGCCTCAATCCACTTATTAAAATACATTGTAGTATTAATAATGAGCTTGTGGCCATCAAAAGAGGTTGGGTTGATTTTCTTGATAAGATCGAGGCCCCATGTAGAGAACAACCATAGTATAGAGATCATATGGAGTGGAAAGGAAGGTGTGTGTATCAAATTACCATGTTGTTGTCAAGAAACACACTTTTTGATGTGATTACAAGCATATATTTCCATCTTGGGCTAATAGTATTCTATTCTAAAGAGTTTCTTGGCTAAGACTACACAATTGGTGTGGGCTCCACACATTCCTTTGTGAAGCTTTGTAAGCACTAAATTGGATTCTCCCAAAGATAAAAAATGAGAAGCATTACATCATACCCTTATAATAAAGTGTGTTTCTAAGGAGGGTATAGTGGGCTATGTGATAAAGGAAGATTTTTTGGTGATTATGTGAAAGTTCAGGAGGAGAGACATGGTCGTGGAAATAGTTATAAATGTCTTGGAACCATGGTATTTCAGGTCAGGGATTAGGACCATAAATGGTGCATACCCTCTCTAAATATAGAAATAAATGAGTAGGTTATAGTAGAATTTCAATGAGGAATTGATACTCTTTAACACTACTGGAAATTTGTATCATGGACAATTTTTCTATTGCATCGGCTGATCTATTATTGACCCATGGTACTTGTTCAAATTGTAGGGAATTGAAGTGAGACTTGAGATTATCCACAATGTGCTTTTAGGGTATAATCTTGTCATCTTGAGTCTAATATTGATATGTGGTCTATTTAATAATCAATTGAGAATCCCCATAAACCATTAATCACTAGATATCCCATTGTACTACAAGATGAAGTCCTATAATAAGGGCTTCAAACTTAGCCATATTATTAGTACAATTAAAGTTAATATGAAAAGCTTTGGGGATTAGATCCCCCTATGGTGTAATCAATAAAATATCAACCCCAGATCTATGGGATGTAAAGGAGCCATCAAATTATAATTTCCACTATTTAATTTCATGTAGCACTTCTTATATTGTCATAATAGAAACATCTAGAAAATTAAATATGAGTGGATGAGTATCTATAATAGGATCTTTTACAAGTTGATCTACAATGACCTACCCCTTGATAGCCTTTTGGTTCTAATACTCAACATCAAATTCACTTAAGAGCAAGACCCATTTAGCGATGTACCCTATAAGAGTTGCTTTGGATAATAAATATTTGAGAGAGTCCACTTTAGCAATAATAATTGTTTTATTATTCGGCATGTAGTGTCACAAATTTTAGGAGGTGAACACCATTGCTAAATAATCTTTCTCAATAGGAGTATAATTATGTTCATATGCCACAAGTTTGTGGATTAAATATTATATTATATGTTCCTTTCCTTTTTCATCATGTTCGGCCAAGAGTGCCCCCAGTGCATGTCTTACGGCTGAAATATAAAGAATTAATGGTTGTCCAAGTATTGGTGATCTTAAAACTAGTGGGTTGGCCAAGTATGTTGTGAGCTTCAAAAATGATATTTGACATTTTACATCCCATTTAAATTTACCCCTTTATTCAAGAGGTGTGTAAAAGTATGGAACTTATCTACCAATTGTGAAATGAACCTACAAATAGATTAAATCTTTCCCTGTAGACTATGGAGCTATTTTAGATTATAATGTGAAGGCATTTCTATGATGGCCTTGAGCTTAGAAAGACCCACTTAAATACTTCTTTGTGACACAATGAATCTTATCAAATTTATTAAAGTGATGCCAAATACACACTTCTTAGGATTCAGAGCAACCTTGTACTTGTAAAGTATCTCAAAGATTCTTCATATAATAACAAGATGCTTGACACATGTTATTGATTTTTCTAGGATATCATCAACATAGTCCCCATTAATATCATGCATCATGTCATAGAATATGATAGTCATAACATGTTGATAGGTGTCACTAGCATTATTCAATCAAAACTGCATGACTTGGTAACATAATATTCCCCACAGTGTGGTGAATGCAGTTCCATGCTAGTCCTCTTGAGCTATCTTGATCTGATTATATATTGAGAATTTGTCCACGAGGGACAAAATATCATGCCTTGAATTAGAGTCAATAATCATGTCAATGTTAGGTAAAGTAAAATCATCTTTGGGACATGTGTTATTGATATCTCTAAAATTAGTAAAAATGCATATACCCTATGGCTTTTTGCTTATTGGGACTATATTTTGATATCCATTTAGAATAGTCTAGTGGTCTGATGAAGCCAGCTCCCAATAGTTTCTCCAGCTCCATTTTTACTAAAAGAGTGATGCATGGATGCATATCTATCAATTCATACTTGATTTGCTTAGCACCTGGATATACAACAAGGTGATGCACAACCAAGTCAAGGTCTAGGCCTAGTATATCAGAATAAGCCCATGCAAAGATATCAATAAAATACCTTATAATGGTGATAATGTAGTCACACTCTTTGTTGGTGAGGGAGGCTCTAAGATAGATATTTTTTGTATATTAATAATTTCCTAGGTTTACTTTGGTGGTGGTTTCCATAAGGATCATAGAACCATCTTCTAAAATAGTGGGCAATGTTTGATCCTGATCCACCTCTTCTATCAATTTTGCTTTTGGTTGTTCCTCCCAAAGCTTTAGATAATGAGATGAATCTAAGTCTTCTAGTTTGGGCAATGACTAACTATAAAATATCTATATAAATTCTAGAGCAAGATGCTCAAAGACTTTATGTTGTAAAGATGTGATACTGACACTAGCTATAGAGCTAGTACTTGGTGAGCACTGCACTTCCTTTAGAGACGAGCAAATTTTCCCATCCAAGAGTCCTGAAATAGATTTTCACTCAAGGGCTTATCTTTTTATTTAATTTTTCCCTAATCAATGATCACCTCAAAAAGGTTTTCACTTGAAGATCTCAATGCTTTATCTTTTATATGACCAAGAAATTTTGCTTGCTCTCTAAAGTAGGTGGTAGAGTCTAAAGAAAAGTCAAATCCTTGCTTGTGATAGTCAATTGGAAATTCATATCTAAGGTCCATGTAATTGATAATATATTCCTCTATAGACATAAAAATTATGTCACACACACATGTGTAACTCCCTATGTCAAAACCCCTTCTATCCCATTTTTTAAATAATAACAATTAGCCTCCCTAACCCATGCTTTTACCCCTCACACATTCAATTAATTTAAAAATACTTAATTAAGTTAATTAAAAACACATTTTTCCACCTTACCTAGCCACTTCTCCCTATGACCAATTCTCACCTAATGAGTCACCACAAGACCTAGTCCCCTCATCCTAACTACCCAAGACATATTCTCACTTCCAAACTAAATTCCTAATCAACTACCTCCTTCTTAACCTCTTATTTTTACCATTTTATAATGGGTACCACACTTGTCATGAAGAGAAACAAAAAATAGGCCAAAAATAGTAATCTTTACCTATTCTAGGGCCGTTGACATCGGCCAACCCATGACCAACATCAACGAGATCATCGACGTCAGCAATATAAGCCAAACTCCAACATGAAGTTCAAGTCAGCAAAAATCAATAAAATTCATTCTTACTTTCATTCAAGCTCTGTGCATTCAACTTTTGACATCTTGGCTTACTATCATCTTGCATAATTTAATCATGATCAAGAACTAAGCTCTTGAAAAACAATAGCACCTACTTGTTCTCTTTGTTCAGGCATTCAGATTCAAACTACCTGATAGTGACCATCAATTTAGCACTTATCATTTAGTGGCCACTATAGCTAAGTACATCACTTATTCTATAGGTCTTTTAAGTATTTACTTTGTTATCACTTCATATCTACTATTCATTGCTTTACACACTCCTGATCGAACCCCTATGAGGGAATTACAAAGCTTCTTTGCTTGTTTCCCCTTGACCTAACACACCAACCTCTAACAAGATCTACCCAAACCATACTTTCTCTCTCTCTCTCATAACTCTCCCCAACCTCCCAAACTTGATCAAAGCCATTTCCCAGACCCAAAAAATCCTTCTGGAAGCTCCTAAACAATTATTTCCCCTACTGACCTTGATAGTCTAACCAACATCGATTACCTTCACCACTAACCCTGATAGTATAATTGATATCAATCACTCCTATACTGACATCAAAAACTATAGATTCCCTAACCTTTCCAAAACCTACCCAAACAACTTCTAAAATACAAACAAAATATATCACCTACACCCTATCACTCTTTGTTGCACTTAGGTTACGAATAACGATAACATTATTTCCCTTTCTCTCTCTCTTTACCTATCTTTTATTTATTATTACTCTTTTGTCTCTCAAAAGTGGACTGTCATCTCTAAGGAATTTTCACACTTCCTAGAACAAACGCTTAGCTTAGCAGCCCACTCATTTATCTACTAACAAACATCTTATGGTAGTGATTTATTACTTGCAGGTAGTCCTCCCTAGCCAAAGAGGAGTGCTCACAACATCTGGATACAGTGTGCAAACCAATTTTGGCTCATTTTAATCATTTATCCTTATCATTTTTTTTCTATTTTCCTTTAGACTTGAAATAGACAAAATTTAGCAAAAAAAATTTGGTACGCTTGGTGGGACCCTAGAGTTTTCCTTGAGTTCATTTCTTGTTTTAAGCATTCATATAGGTTCATTATAGTGAAAAAATCATTTCTTTCACTTTATCCTTCTCTCTTAAAATGAAAAATTCAACATTTTATTTTCTATTTAAAAGCATTAAACTAAAATTTTCTTTCTTTTCTCTTTACCTCTAAAAGCAATTTATTATTTTTTTTACAAGTTAAAAAATAATCTTTTCTTTACTTCTTGCATACACATTAGGATAGTGAATTCCATTCTCTACTCCTATTTTCATCTTTATTTGCATTTGAATCTAAATATTTTAGATTTGGGTTTAAAACTTACTACATTTCATTGTTTACTTGTTGTATATTAACTCACCTAGTTAATTACAAGCATTTTGAATAAATTGTAGTGCACCTATGTTACACAACCAAATCAAATTCGCATAAACAAACATCTAAACTCACCTGAGAAAAGTCCCATCAAGATTTCATCACTTGGTAGATCACCTTACCCTACCCAGCTATCTTACTTGGATTTCACCACTAAGGAGAGAACCCACTCCGTTCTCTGGTGGAGTATAAACTCTAGACAGAAGGTATATTTTGGCTAAGTAGCCTAGATTAGCTCTAGGTCCATGAAGTATAGAGAGGAAGCTCTTATAACAAGCCATGTACCTGGTCTAACATAGATTTCCTCTTAAGCACTAAAACTAACCTAAAACCATCTCTAGATTGCTTTCTAGTACCTTAGATAACCAAATTCTCTTTTCACTATTTGATTAAGGCATAAACCAATATGAGACTAAAAACTAATCTCTAGGACTTAATAGTTGCTGGTTGTATGTTTTTTTTCTACTTTTCTATTGCCTTCTATATTTTGGAGTTGGTAAGGATGTTTTCCTATTGATTCACAAAATTAATACTGTTTCTAATACTCAATTTATATAACCTATTATTTCACACTTTTTGAGTGTTCTTCCTTCTTACACAGACCTCTTGCATCCACTATTTTACCTAGTTTCAAATTTTGATTTTATAAAACATTAGATTTTCCATCTCCCAAAATATCATAGTGACTACCATTAATTAACTCTACCAACATTGATAGATTTTACCTACCGATATCAGTTAATCCACTAACATCGGCAAACTTTTTATACCAATATCGGTCAAGTGACTGACGTCGATGACTGTGTAATTTTCATCTGCTCAAAATAGTAAGCTAAAATAGCCCACTTACCTACACTCAAACCTAGTTTTTCCTTATTCTATCACTGATACAAGGTAGTAAGACTATTTATACTTCTTCTTGCATGGTATTGATGCAAGCTCAAGCTAAAATTCTTGCCGATTACGCAAGCCGATAACCACTTCCACTTTCCTTTCTCAATTTTGATTCTATCATGGAGCATACTTTAGATACAGAGCGTACTCCCAACCCCAACCAAATTCCCATTGTGCTTGAGGGAGATCAATATTTTTCTAAATTTCTTGATCACAATGTGGTAGCCCTTCAACATTACTTGTTATGAGCCAACCCCATAAATATTCAAGTGACCTAATTTATGGTATTCCAACCTCACCAATGGAGACAACCTCAGTTTCAATTTCCTCCACTATTTTCCCCCTGGTTACCCAAACCACCACTTCAATGAGTAACTCAACTATAAATAATGTCCAAAATTTAGCATCATCAACTACCCAATCCCACCTAAACTCTAGTGTGACTTCCATACTTTCACAACCACAACCAATTTAATCAAGTCTTACCCCATTTTAGAATTTAGTGGTACCTATTCCATCTACCCTTATGCATATAATTAATCAAGTTATGACTCACCCTTCATCCAATCTAATCATGTCAATAATCTAACCTACAATAACAATAACCAACCAAAGCATAGTCTCTAACCCAATGGGACAAGCCCCTTTTCTATCCACACCCTAGCCTATGACTCATTATCCTTATGTTTCCCCAACACAACCTTATCAAGCTATGTCATACACTTCCTCTACTTATTAGGTTCCCTATAATTTAGGAGGTATCCCCCAAACTAATCCCCCTCTAGACCTCATTAAGATGCTGATGGAAAAAATGTCTAATTTAGAGACATCCATTTCTAGTTCAAATAATGTGTTATCTTATGATCAGATATGCAATGAACCCATCCATCCTTATTTACCTATTCGCCCTTATCTAATCCAATGGGAACTCCATAAATTTACTCATTTCTAGAGTAAAGAGGACCCATAATAGCACTTTCAAGCATTTAGACATGCTTGTTATTTAATAGGGCATGATGATGAGTTACTACTTCACACTTTCCCTATGTCCCTTTCAGGTGCTACCTTGGATTGGTATAGCTCTATACCTCAGCACTCCCTTTTTTAATTTACCCAACTCACACAAATATTCTTGAATGATTTCTCTATTAACATTTATAAAAAGATATTCATAAGAGACATTTATTCTATCAGATAATTTGATGATGAGTCTATTGCAGATTTTGTCATTCACTGGAGAATCTTGATCAATCAACTCTCCTTCTCCTTACCCCAACCTGAGCTTATTGAGATCTTCTCAAGGGAATGTGCTAAGCACATCTCATCCACACTCTGGGTACAAATTTTTTTCACATTTGATGAGGCCTTTATAATGGCATAGAAACTCGAGGTTCACACTATAGATTAAGGTAAAGTCAAGTTGCAAAGTAAGAATCCCAATTCCAAATCAAATGACTCCTCTTCCAAAACTTCTCCTTCTAACCAAAAAATATAAATTTTCCACCAACGTAGTGGTCATTAAGTCATCTTATTCCACAACTACAAACCAATCAAATTCCTCAACTTCTCAAAATCTTACCAAGCAATTCCAACAATGGTATGAACAAAGACAATACACTCCCATTGGGGAGTCATATACATCTATTTTGGAGAAACTATTGCAACAAGGTGTCATAACCCTTCCTTAAATAAAACATCCTATACAGTTCAACCCTTCCCATCCTATCCCAACTTGGTATAAGGAAGATGAGTTTTATAGTTACCATCGAGTTAAAGGCCATAACTCTAATAATTGTAAGACATTCAAGAACATTGTTCAATATATGATTGATAGAGGTGATCTCAGCTTAGATAATCCTAATGCACCCCCTAATAAAAGTATGGATGTGTTCAAACACCCTTTCCTAACCATTCACCCAATCAAAGTATTATTCAAACTGTAACTAACACAAGTGATCATAATATCCATATGGTTAATATGGTCTTTCCTTTACCTCTAGTTCAACCTTCCCCTCAACAAGATACACCCATTTCATTGAATCCTACCCCACATTCAGTGGGGTTTTTTTTTCCCATTCTTCCTCCTCAGATAGAACCTATTTCACCCATTCCACTCCCTCATGAGGAAGAGCCTCCTTTACCACTTCTTTTGCCACCTTAGGAGTCTATAATGCCAATTCCTTTTGCATCAATATTACCTATCCTCTTACCACTTAAAGACCACACCCTACCCATTCCTCAACCACATGTTGAAGGGAACATCATCCCTATATTATACCCTCTTGAGGAACCTTCTTCACCTACCTCTTCTCCACCTATAGAGAGTATTACCCCATCCACTCTACCTTTACACTTAAAGGAGTTAGTATTATCTACTCCCATAATAGATGAGAGACCTATTGTGCCTACTCTAATTGTACCACTCTTACCCCTTATTTTACCTATGGAGTATCATACTTTACCTATACCTCACCCACATGTTGAGGAAACCATAATACCTATGCTTTACCCTCTTAAGGAACCTTTTTCACCTACCTCTCCCCTACCTATGGCAAACCATGTCTCTTCTCTCGTCTCTGTCAAAGAGGACCCTGTTGTGGTTTTTCTCATCTTTGGGTTGAATTAGTAGAAACTAAAAATTTCTCTCTTTCCAAAACATTTCAGCCTTCTAAAGATACAACCATAAGGCCTACATTAATGTCATCTAAACCCTTCTCGTGTTTGGCAAAAAGTCTAGAATTTCTTGACTCCACGAGCTAGATCATGCGGCATTTTGGGACCGACTTAAAACTCCTTACCTAACACAATGAATGTCAACCTTTAACACCAAACCTCTCACTACCCTTTACCCTAAGGTCTTTAACAAAGCTAGAGCTTCTTCACTCTCGTAGGAATCTTCCACATCAAAGTAGATCAGGCCCTTAGGTGTATGCCCTATCTCTAATTTAATTCATCCATAGGTGAAATTAGATTTAACTCCTCAACCATGAGTTAGAGTTTTATGGCCTAAATTATAGAATAATTTTAAGCTTCCTAGATCTCGTTGATCCCTTCTTCAACCCTCAACTTTATCATCCATTTTGGGACCACACCCCTCTACTTTAGCTAGAATATTGCTGACCCAAGTAAAACAAAAGGTTAAGTTACCTCCACTCCTACCTTTGCCATCTAGAAGGCCTTTCACATCTGACAATAAAAAAATAATAGTGAAACATGTAACTTTATCATCACCAAATAAAATACCATGTAAAACTACCTTTTCAACACTGAAACACAAGAAAGTGTCCACTCCTACTATCACAACAAGTACGAGCCCACTTGTAGGCTCTCAAACATTTTTCCTACGTTAGTTATTGCAAATTTCCATAATAACTCTTCCTCCCATTAAGCCTTATAGTCCTCTTATAATGAATCCATCTTGGTTTAATGATACTCAAGTGTGTTTATATCATCATTCACCTGGACATGATACTGAGAGTTGTAAAGCCCTCACAACAATCATTTGGTAACACTTTGATGTCAACACTTTCTTCAATGATACTCTTGTTAACCTTCTTATTATTCCACCTTTGGAATCCATATTTCCTCCTATTATTCCACTTAATTTCAAACCCAAATATGTGGTCATAACCCCTTTACCACCTCCACCTACATTACAAATAAACACAGTTAATGTGGTCATACAATCACAAAACCAAAAAGATAAAGCTAAGGAAAAGTTGCCTTCCCCTTGGCCTCATCCCTTCACCAAAGACACTCCTCCTAATCCTAATATTTCCTAAAACAACATCATCAGATGTTATTCAAAGCTCAATGGTGAAATAGCTTTACCAAACTCCTATAAAAACGTTTGTTTATGAGTTAATCCAAAACTCATCCCAATATCATCAATATTTGATTAGTGACTTGAAATTTATTGAGTTACAATAAAATGATCCCCAACCTCTTACAAATTTGGTTAGCTCCCTTAATTCCATCTCCCTGATTTCTTTCAGTGATTCAGAAATTCCACTTCAACACCTTGAAGATCAGGATTCTACCCTTTTTATTACTGCATATATTGATTAAACTCATTTCAAGAGAGTCATGATCAATGGGGGAGATAGTATTAATATTATTTCCATCAATTCCTACAAATATCAATCCCTTCCTAATAATTTCATGTCTCAAACTGATGTGGTACTCTATTTTTTTAATGATACCACAGTGACTACAATAGGCACTGTTGTCTTTCATATCTGGGTAGGTCCCTACACTATTCCCAAGATATTCTATGTTGTATAAGGAGATTTATAATATAACATACTACTTGTATGACCTTGGATACATTTTATGGCATGTGTACCCTCAACTTTGCACCGATGTGTCAAGTTTGAACATGATGGACAAGTACATGTTATACTTGCTGACCCACCTCTATTTAAAATATGCAACATGACTTATAGTCCCAATGATATTTTCATTCCATTTAAAATAGCATATTCCCTACATGATACCTCTGAAGCCTCCACAAGCTCCACTCTCATGGTTACATAGATACCGACAAGATAAATTCTTGACAAGGATCCTATGGAGGAGACTTTTCAATGTTTATCACTCAGTGAATATCATTTTTTGATGCTAAACATGTTCTATACTCCACAAGAGTATGGAAGGCTTCACATTCACCCAAATTATGATCCTCACATTAGGATGGTCATCCCTTATGGGCCCCCTAATCTTTGAACTAATTTCACATATGGGGGAATTAAACAGGCTCCTACTATTAGCAATCTATCTTCTTCACCATAACCTTTTACCTGTGACTTCTCTTTCTTGAGTAACCCTAGATTTGATCACACCTATCTCTATTGGTGTGCCTAAAAAGTATTTGGTTTGCATCGTTATGAACAAGGTGTCCATATGCCTATTGAATATCCTACAAACCAAATCATTGAAAATGCTAAAAAGAGGCATGGAGTGGGATATGATGAACCAACTAAACTCATTAAAACCTCCCATGCACAAATTATTGAAGAACCAATCTCTCTTTCTCCACCTTCTTCTCCACCATCACCTATCGAATCAGAGGTATCTATACCTCCTATTTGTTTTTAATAAATGTCATCCATTTGGGGCCTGTCACCTATCTTCAGGGTAAGGAAACAAGGTCCCTTCCTCTCATTCATCCTAAAATAATTGATGAAGACTCTCCCACTATCAACATTGTCCAATGTTAATATGATGATTCAATTCTCACATATATGGGTGTAGATGATTCTTATATCCAACGATCACTCCCATCTAAAACACAAGCTATGTTAAATGAATCAACCATTGACATCAATCTACCTTCTCATGATAACCCTCACGTCCTCAAGATTGGCCAATATTTGGATTCCTCTAAACAAGTTGATTATGCCACATTTCTTAATGGCCATAGAAAATCCTTCTCTTGGTCTTATAATGACATGCCTGGTATTGACCCCTCTATCATCACTCATAACATTATCACCAATCAAGATGTTAAACCTGTTAAGTAGAAGCTTCACAAGATGTGTCCTCATATTTCTCTCCTTGTCAAATAAGAGCTCTAATGCCTCCTTTCTGTTAACTTTATCCAACCCATCGACTACCCTAATGATTTCTAATATTGTTCCTATCACAAAAGTGACTAGAGTAATCTACATTTGCACTGACTATCATGATTTAAACCTTGCTTGTCCAAAAGATAACTTCCCATTACCAAGTATCGATCAACTTATTGATCTAACAGTAAGCCATGAGATGTTATCACTTATGGATGGGTTCTCTAGATATAATCAAATCCTGGTTACTCCAAGGATCAACATAAGACAACTTTCATTACCCCATGGGGGAATTTTTGCTATCGAGTCATGCCTTTTGGCTTGAAGAACATTAGTGTGACCTACCAGTGGGCTATGACCTACATCTTTCATGATCTCCTACAAAAAATCATGAAAGATTATGTGGATGAATTATTTGGCAAGTCTAAACTTCATCAAGAACACTTGACAATTCTCAAAACCATATTTACTCATTTCCTCCGATATTACATTCAATTGAACCCAAATAAATGTGTCTTTGGAGTTCTTTATGGTAAAATTTTAGGTTTTATCATTTCTCTCCATCGTATTGAGGTTGATCCTAATAAGGTTAGAGCAATCCTAGAGATGCCTCCACCTACTAATATAGAACAATTCTATAGCTTGCAAGGCAAACTTCAGTCAATTCACTACTTCATTTCCTAGTTATCAGATCATTGCCAACCCTTTCACCATCTCCTTAAAAATAATATATCCTTCCATTAGAATACAAATTTCTAAGAAGCTTTTGATGCACTTAAACAATATCTCCTTTCCCCATTAGTTCTTATTCCACCTAAGGAAAATCAACCTTTCTACCTATACATCTCCGTAATAGACCTTCTCTAGGTGTTATGATTGCACATCGAGATGACCAACATCAAGAGCATGCAGTTTACTACATAAGCCACACACTTATTGATTATGAGACTCAATATACCCATACTAAAAAACTTTGCTTTGCATTAATATTTTCCACCTCCAAGCTTCACCCTTATCTCCTAAATCACAAAACCTATGTGGTCACCCATACTGATCCCCTCAAATACATGCATTCCAAGCCATATCACAACCAATATATTACTCGATGGCTCATGCCTCTTGTTGAATTTGAATGAGAATTTATTCAATAAAAGTCTATTAAGGGGAAAACAATTGCTAACCAATTAGCTGCTACCCCTTTACTTGACAATCAACCTTCAAACCTCAAATTCCTTGACAAATCCATTACAACACTCTCCACCGATGACATCTCCTATCAAATGATGATGTTCTTTGATGGATCTAAATGTCAATAGGATGGGAGTGTGGGGATCATTCTTATTCCTCTAGATGGTGAACCTATGCCTTTGTCATTTAAACTAGATTTTGAATGCACTAATAATATGGCTGAATATCAGGGTTTGATTTTAGGACTTCAAATAGCTCTCTTATTGGGTATCAAATCCATAACCATTTTCAATGATTCTCAGCTAGTGGTTAACTAGGTTAATGGTTCTTTCCTATGCAAAAATTAAATTTTTTAGCAATTTAAACATCATGTAGATATGTTATTGGGATCATTTGACTCTTATTTCTTACAAACTATTCCTCAATCTACAAACAAGTTTGTTGACATGATGGCTTCACTTGCTTCACACATACCAACTTCATCCTCTTCCTCGAGAATCTATGTCATAGTGCATTGCTTAACATTACCCTCCTATGTATCAGCTAACATCCTCTTTATCAAAAATGTAACATCCAACCTATATGACTTAAGGTACAAGCAACTCATGAATTATCTTTCCTTCTCTATTAACCCTTATGATCTCTCCAATAATGGGAGACATGCCTTCATAAACTATGCTACTCATTACACTATGCTAGGGGGACTTTTCTACAAGTAAGGTTTTGAAGGTATTTTTCTTAAATGCCTCACTAGTACTGAGACTCCATTCACCATTAAAGAATTCTATGATGGGATTTGTGGTGGGAATTTAAATGGTCAAGCAGTTTCCAAGCGTATCCTTCAAATTGGCTATTATTGTCCCACATTTCATCAAGACTATGTTGATTACATTCAACATTGCATCAAGTGTCAATAACATGTTAACCTCCTTCAAGTTCCAAGTCATGCATTATAAGTCACCAAAGACTTTTGGCCCTTATCCTAATGAGGCTTAGATCTAATCAGGGACATTAACCCTCATTCATCCCTTTGTCATCATTCTATCATTACTGCCACTAAATACTTCACCAAGTAGGTCAAGGCCATTCCTCTCATCTCCACTAAAGCTAACAAAATTTTTGACTTCATAAACCATCACATCATCTATCATTTTGGTGTCCCTCATAAAATTATAATAGATAATGACAAATCTTTCAAAAACAAGACTATTCAAAGTCTTTGTGATACATTTGGAATCAAATTAAGCTTCTCATCACCATATTATCCACAAGCAAATGGATAATCAAAAGCTTATAATAAAATATTGACCAAAATTCTCATGAAGGTAATCAATGATATGGGCAAGGATTGGCACACACACATTCCTTTTGCTTTATGGGCTTACCACACTAGCATTTGAACCCCTATGGGTGCTACACCTTTTTCATTGGTATATGGGATAGAGGTTGTTTTGCCTCTTGAAGTCCAGATTCCTTCTCTATGCATTTCTCTACAAGACATACTTACTAATGATGACTTTTTCCAAGAATGTTTGGCTCAACTTGAATTGTTTGATGAGCATTATCTCATAGCCCTCAACCACTTTCAAATCTATCAAGAACGTATCAAACGTGCTTATAAAAAAAACCTCAAAGAGCAAGATTTTAATATAGGAGATCTTGTCTTAAAATAAAATCAACATGTGATGAACATGGAAAAAATAAAATGGGTTAAGTTTGTTCCTAGTTGGCTTGGACCTTATATCATAACTCACAAGTATGGATCAGGAACTTATCACTTGTCTTCTCTTAAAGGAAGGCTAGAACCCAAACCTTTAAATGCCTTACACCTACGACCATTCTTTTGTTAAACAAGTGTCACTTCACCTCATGTTTAACTTGAGCTCATCCCTTGAGCATCCCTATTACATTCATTTCCCTTCCTCATCACCCTTACTCCTATACACTTAGTTAACTTACACAGTGGTATGGTTTTTCCCTCAAAGTGGAAAACTCCTAAACCTCTATAGTCTTGTCCATGACTAAAAGCAAAAAAAACAAAAAAAAACAAAAACAAAAAACAAATGGGATATGTGACAAGTTATAAACTCTAAGGTCATGCTTCTTAACATAGACTACTCCCTTAAATGATAGCTATGTAACTTCCCTTTGCTACTATCAATAGACTTCTCCCTTAAAGGATAGTTATTTAACCTTCAAAATGAATGTTTAGACCACTCCCTTGAAGGATGACTAAGCCAAGATTTGTTCTAAAAAATAAATACAAATAAAAAAAGTCTTATCACATTGATCAACTTTATACAACCTTAACCTATACAAAATCCCATTATAGGCTTCCTGCATTGATCAATTTACATGAAAAAAAACTCTTTTAGTCATGGACTTGCCTATAGTAACTCTAGGGTCACCCACAAAAAGGGCATATCATCCCCACTTTTTAGGTTATGCTACCCAAACATTTTCCCTCATTTTACCCTTTTTTCCCCTCATACGCTTTCAAGGGACTATGAAGTGCACTTAACATAAGGTAAACATGATGCTTCTCTAACAAAGATAATGGTTCAAAGATATAAGGCATGAAAAAGGCTAATTTTCCTGAGTCTATTTATGTTTTGATTTCGATCTTTGTTGGTGCATGAGCATTCTGCCTCTTTATTTTCCCATCCACAACACATGTTGATATCTCTATTGAGATGAATAAATAATGTCATACCAACACTATCAAAGCCTACTCAATTCATTTTATGCATACACCATCACAAATATGGAAAAATGCTAAAATAAACTAACATAACGAATTTATTCATTTTAAGCAAACACCATCACAAAATATGAAAAAATACTAATATGAAACTAACAAACCAACTATGCATATACCATCACATATGTGGGAAAGGCTAGTCTAACTCAACTAATATAATTAGCATTAACATCAAATTAACATAACATAAAATTATCATCTAAATAATCATCATCTATCACAATACATGCATCTCAAAATCACAATAAATAAACATCGTGTGTGTGTGTGTGTGTGTGTGTGTGTGTGTGTGTGTGTGTGTGTGTGTGTGTGTGTGTGTGTGTGTGTGTGTGTGTGTGTGTGTGTGTGTGTGTGTGTGTGTGTGTGTGTGTGTACCAAAATATATGTCCATAACTACATCATCCTAATATCATCTCTCTCTCAAAATATACATCTCACATCTTCAACTCATAGGCCAATGTACATGTAACAAATATAATCAAAAATGGCAAACTCTGACACTCAATGTACTCGAGGCTCTCCATGTGGTCATGAGGAAGCAATGTCGTCACCACTCTTTGCTCATCTATGCTTACATGAACTAGAAACTGTGGCACATGACATAGACTTCTCCTACTCTCTAAACTCTAAATATCTCTAAATCTATGGAAACTCCCTAATGGTCCTCTTGTAATATGTAATCTCATCTAGGGTGATCATATATCTCACCAAAGACATAGTTTGTGGTGGTCCGATAACACCTACTAATAGCCCAGCCTATACTAGCCCCTGAGGTGGAGGAGGAGGAGCATCCTAACTTGTTACTCTTAGACTATCCCTCTCTACTATCATTGTAGTCACTTGACCTTGTAAGACTCTAACCTGTCCTTTTAGTGTTACAACCTAGCCTTATAGTGCCCCAACCTAGCCCTATAACATCACCACCTACCCCTGTAAGGCTAATACCTATGCATATAATATATCTATAGCCTACACTAATGTATCTCATGCCTCTACCACTACATCATTCTCTCTCACCAACTCTTATAAATCTAGTTGTGGCCTCTTTACCTTCATCATGGGATGTAAACCTAACCACAGAGCTATATACACCACTATGCACCCTGGATCTCCAACCCCTAGCCATATAGGTAGCTCCTCAAAAATTGGCCCATCTATCCTCTGAAGTAATGGTAGGGGTGACTCTATATCATCCCCCCTATATTGAGGGAAGGTAGGCAAAATATCCTATAGTAGACCAAACTGCATCCTGACCTATGTCACAGGAACCATCTCTAACTCATTGACTCATCTCTTCCTGACCCATAGTGAGCTTTGTAAACCAACAAGTTGTTATGCCTATCCTCTAAAGATTGAGTATGTCGGGTAGGGTCTCTATAAAATATATATAGGGATCAAACCCTCAATAATGTGCCTATATATGCAATGTCATAAACTACACCATCCACTCAGGTTTGTGCCATGTGTAGACACCTAAATCTGGCCACCAATAACCTCTAATTAGGGTTTTATCTAATTTCCACCCAAAATGCACAATTTGGCCTAAAAATACTAAAATAGGCTAAAATATGTGAAACTAGCATACTCAAGTGCCAATTTTGGCTAGGGTATGCCTAAATGGGATAATGCAATTTATGGGCCAACTAACTTTGATCAGATCATTTCAAGTCAAAATGCCGATTTTACACCCACATGCTCTAGATTGCTCTTTCCTATCAAATATTTTACACAAGACATGTGCCCTTGTTATTTGTTCTTGGAAACATTCTAAATTGGAATACGGTTCCAATACATCTAACATCACCTTCTAATTCGAATCCAGTCAAATTTAGGACCAATAACAAAGAATTCTAATCAATTTGGGTAATTTATGCATAATGTGTTTAATCAACCCAAATCAAGGCCTAATCAAAAATTCCATGGAAACTTGTTGAATATTTATTTTTGAAATTAATATTGAATATCTTCATCATTAAGTGACCTCATTTCTTGGGAAGACATCCCTAGGCCATAAATGCCACAAATATCAGGATTCATGCCCTCCATGCCTCATCAATGCCTTTCATGATGCCCTCCATACCTCTTAATTTCTTCTTCTTCCAATGTCATGATGAGGATAATTACAAACTCAATTCAAAAAATTTAGTTAATCCTCAACCACACATCTCAATATTGAGATGGATGGTTGAGGTTGATTCTAATCAAATCTAAAAATTTATAAATAGGAGGCCTCACAACATCCTTTCTAAGTCTTGATTATGCAAAGTTATAATGCTCAAATGGTTCTAAAAGCTTCAAGCAACTAGTGTTGCCATGCCAAATTGATTCCAATCCAAGCCAAGCCACAAGCCAAAGGTGCCAAGGAGAGATGGAGGTAGCTAAACTTCCATTGCCAAGGACTTCATGAGCACAAGCTGAGCAAGCCACTACTACAAAGGCATTTGGAGCATCCAAAGAAGGTGAAGGAATTCTTGTATTTGATTCCTTTATTTTTATTTGTGTTTGTCATTTGATTTTTTTAACTAAGCTCTCCCTAGTGTCTAAGCCTAGAGATGTTATGCTATTAGTGTGTTTATTTCACTTTGTTTTCATTTTCGAACTAATACCATACTAACCATCCTCTCTTGAGTCAAATTTCAAGATCACATAATGGCACACCCAATGGGAATAGATGCATCTCACACCTGAAGGATATCCTTTTGAAACTCTAAAATATTTATTTGAGCTCTTAAAACTCTTGTGAATTGATTTTCTAACTTTATTTTACCATTTTTGGTTGCCACAATTTTTACATAGTAACCGACATCGATATAAATACCAACATCAGTTACCTACTTAACTGATGTCGATTAGCAAAACTGACATCGATTATATTTTAGTTATCTAGAGTAACTAATGTCAGTTATAAGAACTGACGTCGATCACTATGTTTTTCCAAAAACATAGACTCGAGAGCTACTTTTCTAAAGTTTATTATTTCAAACTCAAAAGAGCTTCAAAGCTAAAGGACATGATAATAATTTTTTTATAGGACCAAGCTTGATATTTGTTCAAAACATGTTTAAATTACCTTTTTCATGATTAAAAATAAATTATTAACCTTACTTTGGTGTTTAACAAAGGACTTAGATGCTTTGGTGAATGTTTTCAAAGTTTGCAACTAAGACGAAGGGGTCAAATGAACACTACCAAATCTTTCATTTTGGGTTTAAAATTGAACACACTTATCAATTTTTATTTTCAATAGTTGTTTAGTTATATTTCATTTTTCAAAGAGAGGAATGTTGTGTGTATGCTCTTTCATTTGTCCGTTATAGGGAACCCTTGGAATCAAAAGCACCATTCCTATTACAAATAACCTAGTCTAAGGCTTAGAAAGAAAGTTGTCTCCCCAAAAAACTCATAAAAGTTTGGGTGACCTTGAAAATGACCCTAAATTCTTTTTATTTTCATGATTTCTTTGTTTTTATGCATCTTGGATTGTGAGGGGGACTTCATCAGCTCCCATAAGTTCTTTAGGAAAGCTTTGACCTGAGGTTTCATCTCCCAGCATTAACTTCATTTGAATTCTTTGAAGTTTCATATGAGACGTAGTGTCACTTTGGATTTCACACTACATTGAGCAAAAAATAGGATTTAGTGGTTGAAAAAAGGACTAGACCTTTTTACAACAAGTCAAGTGATACAGACCCAAAATCTATGCTTTTATTTTGCATTATTTGGCATGAAAGTCATTGTGTAAGTGATTCCCCTAGATCATTTGAAAACTTGTTAGATCTTAGATAAATCCACACTTGTTGTGTAAGTATTATTGGTGCAAGGTTCACCTTAAGGTCCATGTCATATTACTATCATTTGAGAGAAGGGGGTGTAAAAACCCTACTATAAAATTTGCATTTACTTTTAGATGAACACTTAAAATCCTCTCAAATGACGTATATTTATGGATTCTAATAATATAAAGAAACCTTATTATTTTAGGATCTAAGGGTGATTAATTAGTTGGTCTTATCCTATTTTAAAGTCTTATTTGGAGTCAAAACTTGGTGTAAACAAACAATCCAAACTAAGCACATAGTCCAAATTTCCTTTTGAACAAAGAGGTGTTATGATGCACGCGTGAGATCATCAATTTGCCTTGTTCAAAAGTTCATCAAAATCTTGAGTCATATCATCCACTTTGTCATAGTTATGTTGCCCAATTGAGTCTAGACCTTTACTAAAGTTGTTTAAGTCCTTCACTTATAATCTAGATTCAGAATTACACCTTTACAAGTTCATAGGGTTGATGTGTTAAGTGGATTCGCCATTTGCACTAAACTTGAGGGAACTTAGGTTTAATTTCCAATTTGGGTTTAAGGTCATTTAAGACTCATAAATCATTATCATCACTTAATAGACTTAAGCCATTTTGTGCTAAACACTTGCACTTTAAGTCTATACACCATAATTTTTTGAGTCAAGAAAGGTAGTGTTATGCTATTGAAATTGTGATAAAATGTCTTTACCTTAGAGAGTTTTGAAAAAAACTTTTTGTCACACCTTTTTGGTAGTATAGCTCCATTACACTACCCAAAACCTTTCATGTATTGTTTCATAGACCCTCTTAAATAGAATCCCAAATTTGTTCTTACATTTTCAGGCCAATCCAAGTGTACTTTTGATCCTTTATCTAAATCATGGTTATATTGTTAACCTTTGTCTAGATTTTTTGTCAAAAATAACCAAGTCTTATACCATTATTTATGAGAAAATAAACTATTGCTAAAGTGCTTTTTGTTTCATACCTTATACCTAGTTGATTGATTTCATGACTAAGAATCAAATGCCTAGTGTTTGTTATAAGTGTTTCAAATCCGTTAGATTAAAACTTTCATCTATTTTCAAAGTCTAGCTTTTGACACTATTTGGACAAGATTCCTAGCACATGCCTTGTTTGAGCTTAGCTTTTGATGTTGCATTTGGCCAAAATACCTAGCAACTTTTAAATTCCTAGATTAGACTAATTTGAAACACTTTGACCTTAGAGTTTGGCATTTTGATTTTTGAGACCATTTACATGCTTATCTTTGTGTGAATTGTGAAACATTAGATACTTCATGCTAGCTTGTTTCCTCACAAAATTTTGCATAAACCTTTTTATCCTTTTGAAAAATTTAGACCAAGTTGGGACATCTTCTGTTTTAGATATTATCCTTTTTAGAGTTTGTATAACTCTTTGACCTTTTATCACAAAGAATTGACTATGGATCCCAACATGTATTCTTACACTCGTAGTAGACTCATGTACAATCCAAAGATTAGTAATGTAGTTGTACAGGAAGAAATGGTACAAGACCCCTATGCAGATAATATTTCTTATGAGATGGATTCTTATCTCTCTTATAATACTCAATTAGGGGCAAAAAGCCAAGATCCATTGGCCAACTATCTGGTTAACATGCCACCTTACACAAAATAGGACCAAGAGCAAACCATGTAATACCTAGCTACAATACCCATGGTGGATGAGCTACTACTTTAACAGTCATACTCTACTAATATGGCTTCCACATATGATCCATTTTTGTATGAGTGACATTTTTTAGAGAACAAAGATGAGATTTTGGTTAGAGTCATAGAGGTAGGGGCTAAGTTTCTAGCAGACTTCCCCATGAAAATTTACCAATTCTAGTAAGCGTGCCCCACAATATCATTTACAATCAATGGGCTTCTTCTAGAAATCCTTTGGCTCTAGTCCAAATAATGTACCAAGATCCTAATATATCCAGTTAAGGCAAAAACATCATGAAATATCACTTTAACCAAATGAAAACATCATATCAAACATATTTGAATCTAGCACGTGATTTCAATTAGATTAACATGGTAAGTAAGCCTCTCATTGACCTAGTTCCTTTAACAGAGTAATGATAAAGTTAACTAGACAAGAGAATCTAAAGTTTAACCCATTCATACAAACCATTTCAATGGATAACTTGATACATATGCCCATTATTGAAGAAGTGTCTTTGGCCTCTACACAAAATAGTGAGCCAAACATAGTAGATAATGTGCAAACAACATCCAATCCCGATCAAAGTGGTACTAATGTGAAAACAACTAGCCAATAACATGTGCCTATAGTTAATCCTATGAATAGGTTATCATACTAAGGAATAGAAGTTTTTTTACCCCAACCTCAACCAATTTCTTCCTCAACTTTACAACCTGCAGGGTTAGGTAATCAAACAATGCCCAATATCACACCTCAATGAAAGAATGTGACAAATCCTACTCCCCCTCAATAAATAATGAGTAGTATTCCATAAAAATAATCACAATCTAGTGTATCAATTCAATAGAGGATGAATACATTTCCACCTCAATTAGGGGCAATAAATGTTCTACCCTACCAGGTAATTATGAACATACCTTTTTAGTCACAAAATAATATGTCAATCTAAAACCAAGTAATGACTAGTCAACAATGTGCAAATATTGGTCAATGATAAATGTTGAATCTACAACCTAATTTCACTTCCTCATAGGTATTCATGCAACAAAGAGGTCCTCATGTTTTTTAGCTACTTACTAGACTACCATTGGTTCAAAATATACCACAAATCTAGAGACAAGCTCTTGGTACACAAGTTCCTACTCAATAGTAAGGTTTGATTAGTTGGCAGCATGTCCCTTTTCAACCATAACAAGCACAGTATAGTTATATCCCTCCATCCCAACCATAAAATCCCCTAGGTCAAACCTTTATCACTAACCCAAACTAGAATATCACGTAGCCAAATGTGTAATTTCAAGTACATCCTAATCCACATATGTGTATTACTGTTCCATTCCTCAACCAAGCCAATATGCCCCAATAGGTATCTCCATCATACCTTAGTCAAATTATTTCACTTATGACCTCCCAATCATCTATCCAAACCTAAATTCTCCCTCAAACCAATATTCTATCTATTTTCCTATCCCAATAATTTCAATAGATGAAGGATGAAATTGTTGCCATTTAGGCTAGAAAGCAGACCAAAAAGTTCAAATTAGATGATGTATGCTCCTATCCATTAAACATGGAGTATTTATAGATACTATTTCCTCTAGGATATGAACCACTGAAATTTGATAAATACAAAGGGAAAGGTGATCTTAAGGCTCATTTGACCGAATTCTTTGTCGCATATCAACTAGTGGCATATAGCGACATATACCTTTTTCTATTGTTTCCAAGGAGCTTGGATAGATAAGCCTTGGATTAGATTTTAAATTTTCCCAAGAATTCAATAACAAAATTTGATGATCTTTCTGATAATTTTGTGTAACAATCTTCTTATAATCTTGAGCATGAGATTTCATTAGTGGACCTGATGCAAGTAAAGCAAAAAGCTAGTGAGAGTTTTACAAGTTATTTATAGTGATAGAGAGCCCTTGAAAGCCATTTCACCCATAGTTTACCAGATAAATAATTAGCTGATGTGTTTACCAAAAATTTTCATAGTGAGATAGCTTATCATTTTAAATTACAATGTGTACATACGTTCAAGGAAATCATTGATAAAGGTTTGTTGGTTGAGAGGGTACTTATCAATAAAGGAGTCATCAAGCTTAATTCAACTAATAAAAATTAGGGTAGCAATAAGGGAAATGACCAACATCCCAATCAAGCACCAACATCACAATCGACATAAGCCAATAATCATGAAAGACCAAAGCAATTCAACTGCAATAGGAATGTTGTATGAAATGGAGTAACCAAATCTCGTCATGTCCAAACTATGAAAACATCATCCACACTAATTTTTTAGCTTACTCCTACCCAAAAACCTCTCCAACCAATGTTGTAAGTGTAATAACTAAGATTTGCATAATAAATACAGTAGCCTTTACCATTGCAAACCCCTCCTCCTAAAAGAACCATCCTTGCACGTCATGTCTTTAGTGACCTAGGAGAACCTATTGAGTCTATATTTTGTAATCTTGCTACCACTAATATGATTAGTTGGCCCATACTAAGATATTATATGTAAGGCATTCCTTATCTTGATTGGTATCATTAAAATGAATTATGTGACTATCATCATGTCAACGGGCATAATCTATGAAGATGTGTCCAAATCAAGCATTTAATCAAGAATATGTTGGAGAATGGGGAGATAAAATTGGATAATGGTGCTTCCACTTCAAATCAAACTCTTGGGATTTATCAAAACCCCTTTTCCTAACATAATAATCAATAACAATAGAATAATAAGCAATAATAATAATAATAATAATAATGGTTAGTGCAGCAGTAGAATCAACAGTATCAAAATCAAAGGCCAAACTAGTAGAATCAATAAAGTTAATAGCAAAACCCATAATGACAAAATAATAGACAAAACCAAGGTCGGAATGGTAACAACCAATAAGCCTACCATGCAGTTGCACATGACTTCAATAGTCTTGTAGGTCATATTACAAGGGGTAGCATTAATACCATCTTTATTAATCCTAGACCACACACTAATTAGCCTAGACCATTTCTAAACAATAGTATTCAACCAAATTACATGGATAATCCTTTTTTGACCTAGGAGTGCATACAGGTAAACCAGCAAACTAGGACTTCCCCTTTTGAATCTTATAGTGACAACTCATTCTTGCCACGTGACCACATGTAAGTGCACTGGTATTCGAGACTTATCATGTCTGATCCCACACCATTCCCAGAATTAGTTAGCAATAATGGTCTAGTATTTAATCTCGATTGTGTAATCACAACTCAGAGGTCAAAGATTACTATCCCAAGCCCATAACCATCTGCCACTTTTAATATCATCTAACAAATTGTTTAGCCTCAAAATAAACCATTCACTACTGACCAAGACAAGAAGTTTGATATTGTGAAATAATTACAGAAGACACCAGCACAAATTTCTATATTAGATTTTCTATGAACATCAATAATCAACAAAAACATCTTGAATGAGTTTTTGACCCAATCCACTATTGCTAGTGACATATCCCCTAATAAATTCCAAGATTTGGTTAGACACCTAGCTCCAACCTAACAAGTCACATTCAACCAAAGTGATATATCTTCCCTTGGCCCATTCCATAACAATCCATTATACATAGAAGTTTATATAAGATGGCATAAAGTGAAACGTGTCCTAATAGACAATAGATCTAGCCTCAACATAGTGTCTCTAAATCTCATCAAGCTTCTTGGGTACATAATGATAGATCTTCAGCCAAAAGAAATAACTATTAAAGCCTATGATAATCAAGAAAGAGAGTCACAAGGCACCATTAGTTTTCTAGTTATCATTGGGCCTTTAACCTATGATACACTGTGTCATGTGATGGATCTTGAGTTATCATACAACATGCTTCTAGGTAGGCATTGGTTACATGAGATTCATGTAGTCCCATCAACGTTGTACCAATGTATCAAGTTTTTGCGCTCAGGGATGGAAGTGAATATTCCAAGAGATTTACACCCATATGAACACTGCAAGCATCTTGAGGCCAAGTTTCAAAGCTATAATTACCATTACAATATGAATCCAAGTTCAAAGAAAGATATAGAAAAAGCTATACTTATTGATCTTTCATCAGATAATTTCATAGATCCTAATACCTTGGATTCACTTTCCCACATACCACCTCCTGAAACTTCTAATCATTTCACCATTTTAGATAATGGATTAGGAGAGTATGTGACCTATGATACGTTTCATATTTCCTATCTTCCTTAGAATACAAAAACTTTTGGGTGACCTAAAGTCATCCCATATATGCATTGGCAATGAAAGAACAAAGATAAGGGACCTGTGACATTTGTACCAACATCTAGCCCAGGACCTAACCCTATTCAAAGGGATGAATCATGGTTATACAATGATGACCAAGCTGATTGTTATAAAAATGCAAAGTATCTTATTCCTAATAGGATCATGGAAAGTGATAATTATGAAGGAAGAGGCCTCAGAATGAATCAACAAAGAACCATCGAGCCAATTCCTATGACTAAGTATGAAAGACCTTATGGATTTGGACTTAAACCAACTAGGGGTGACTTCACATATCTTATTCAAACTCCATCACCAGTGACTAATGATGATGATGCTGACAGTGAAGCAGAGTTTGATCAAAGTCTCACCTTTGATGACCTAGTTGAAACCAACTTGTTTGATAACAATTCCATTTGTACCCTTACCCTGGCCATTCATCACAATATTTTACCATTATATTATCCCCAACTAATAGATTGGGACAAAAAAATCCATTCTATTGATTGATGAGCTCCATAATGATGAGGCATTCTGTGATTTTTTAGGCCTTAGAGATAATGTTCTATTGGGAGATCACAAATCAAGATTCTCAATCACATTAGATCCTGCAGCCTATTTTGGAGAGCGAGTGAACACCCTTAGCCAGAAATAAATAAGTAAAACATTGAGGTCACAAAGTGAAAACCTCTTTGAGGCACTTTTTGACCAAGCAAAAAGTAAATATAAAGGCTAGTTTAGTGGTGAAACCCTGTTTTAGGTGCCATTAGATGGGGGTGTTCATTCTTATTTAAATTTAGACCAAGAGACCACTAATGATGAACTTGCTTGCGGATCTGAGTTCAGTTTTGAGCAACAACAATTATTTGATCAAATTCTCCAAGAATTCCCAACTATTTTTATTACATGGCCAGATCTCCCATTAGGGGATTTAGATTCATCATGCCTAGGAGAAGTTGAAGAACAAGTCCTAACAAAGGACCTTGATATAGTCCAACAATTCAAGTCATTTTCTACTATCCTAGAAAATGGTTTGACCCTTCTATTCAAAGATATAATAGAGGTAAATATTAGGACTCCATCAAACCTAAAATAGATAAAATTAGGAACATCTCTCACTAAGGAGAAACGTGATGTCTTTATAGCTCTATTGAGAGAGTTTGTGAATATTTTTGTATGGGCCTATTTTGACATGCTAGGTTTAGACCCCACCTTGGTTATACACCACTTTGCAGTTAATCCTGATGCCAAACTGGTAAAACAAAAGATGTGTAATATCCATCCTCACATTGCTCTATTGGTAAAGAAAAAGTTGGAAAAAATCTTAGAATTAGGATGTATCTGATCCATTGACTACTCAAAATAGATCTTTAATGTAGTATCTATTAGAAAAAAGCCTAAAGGGATAAGAATTTGTACTAATTTTTAAGACATCAACACAGCTTATCCTAAATATGATTTTCCCTTGCCTAATATTGACATGATCATCAATTCCATGGTAGGTTATGAAATGCTTTCACTTATGGATGGATTTTTAAGATATAATCAAATCAGAATAGCATAAAACAAAATTCATCACTCCATAGAGAATATTTTGTTATCAAGTGATGCCATTTGGACTTAAGAATGCTGGAGCCACATATCAAAGGGCCATGACTATCATATTCCATGATATGATTCATGATATTGTTGAAGACTATGTCAATGACATATTAGGAAAATCCAAACCCAGGGCCAACCATCCAGCAGTGTTATGTAAGATATTTGAAAGACTATGAGAGTATAAATTCAAACTAAATCTAAATAAATGTGTGTTTGGTATAACCTTAGGAAAATTCCTTGGATTCATTGTGTCTCGTAGAGGTATTGAAGTCAATATGGCTAAATTCCATGCTATAACTGAGATGTCACCACCAACCAATTTGAATCAACTCCATAGTTTGTAGGGTAAGATCTAATCCATTCAACGCTTCATCTCTCAATTAGCAGATAAGTGCCATCTATTTACACACCTTTTAAATAAAGGAGTTTCATTTTACTAGGATGATCACTACCAAACAACTTTTCAATAGCTCAAAAATTATCTTGTCAATATACCTATATTATTACCTCCTATGCCAGGAAAGTCATTCTTGTTATACCTATTGGCTACTATCCATGTTCTAGGGGCTATCATGATCAACATGATGATAATGGAAAAGAGCATGCTATGTAATACCTAAGTCATACCTTGGTTACATGTAAACATAACTATGCACCTATTGAAAAAGCTTATCTGGCCATGGTTTTCATAGCTTAGAAACTGCACCATTACATGTTGAATAATAAGACCATGGTCATTTCAAAAGTAGATCCACTCAAGTATCTACTATCTTGAATAGCTTTTCAAGATAGAATGGCTAAATAGATCATCTCATTGAGTTTGACATAGAGTATGTAAATTAGAAGGCAATCAAGGGATAAATTCTTGTAGATCAACTTGTTAAAACACCTCTCACAAACACCCAACCACTCATGTTTCAATTTCATGATGAATCCATCCTGACCATCATGGATACACCCCTTGAAGAACATCCCTAAAAAATATATTTTGATGGTTCATTCACTACACATAGATCGGGGGAAGGCCTATTATTTATTACACCATAGGGGGATATAATCCCTAAGTCATTCAAAATCAACTTTCCCTGAATAAACAACATGGTTGAGTATGAAGCACTTGTTGCAGTGCATTGGAATATATCTCATCTTCAAGTTTATGGTGATTCTTAGTTAATCATCAATCAGGTCACAGATCATTTTCAAACCAAAGATGACAAGTTGGTTCCATGTAAAGCCATGGTTGATACTCTTAAAAATCAAATTGCCAACATTCAATTTGAGCACATACCAAGGGCTAGTACCAGAACTACAGATGCCATGGCTACTATTGGCTCTCTGATTCGACAAATAGATAAATCTAGAGAGTATCAATTCTTTGTCAAAAATTTGTCAGCACCAGCTCATGAACCTTCAATCATTACCATGATTTATGATATTGATGGTCTTAATTATATCTAGTACTCAGACCTTTATAACTACCTTCATGACCAATTTTTACCACCTAACCTCTCTCAAAAATAAACTAAAGCCTTCATTCATCATTCCACTCATTATATTCTACTTAGATCTACTCTTTACTATCATAGTTTTGATGGAACTCTACCTCATTGTTTAACTTTGACAGAGTCTACACTAGCATTAAGAGAAGTTCACGAAGGAGTATGTGGAGCCCATTCTAGTAGGGTAGTCCTATCCAAAAAGCTCTTATGTACTAGTTATTATTGGCCCATAATGGATGTAGATGCCACTGTATATGTAAATAAATGTGATAAATATCAACGGTATGCTAATCTAATTCATACCTTAGCAAAAAATATAAAACTAATGTTGACACCATGGCCATTTTCCATATGGGAACTTGACCTCATTGGGAAGATCAAACCCACTTCATCTGATGGCCATAAACATATCCTTACCACCACTGAGTATTTCAGTGATTGGGTTTAAGCTATACCCCTCACTTACATGATTGGAAAGCAAATTTCCAAATTCATCTTTAACCATCTCATCTGTCACTACGGTATCCCCTGACATTATATTTGATAATGGAGGATCATTCAAGAATAAGGATGTAGACCAACTGTGTACTCAATATAACATCACATAACATTTTTTTTATAGCATATTACCCTTAAGGTAATGGCCAAGCTGAGGCATATAATAAAAGCCTTGTCAATATTCTCAAAAATATTGTTAATGATGTCAGTCATGATTATCACCTATAGATATTCCTTTCCCTTTGGGAATACCATACCAATCATCGTACCCCCATAGGAGCCACTCCATACTTGCTTATGGTATTGAATCCATCCTTTTCATTGAGGTCGAATTGCCTTCACTATGCATCTCTTTCAAGCATGTCTTGAATGATCATGACTATCGAGTAACTCACCTACAAGAACTAGATCTACTTCATGAAAAATGCACAACTGCACTCAATAATCTTCAAGCATATTAGAATTAACTCAAAGGCCACTATAATCAGCATGTTAAGTATATAACATTCAAACTTGGTGATCTTGTTCTTAAAGAAAACCAAAAGAATACCACAGTTGAGAAAAATCATAAAGGGAAATTCAAACCAAACTAGATAGTGCCTTTCATCATCACCACAAATTATGGATCAGGAGAATATAGGCTTGCCACACTAGACGGTGATGAACTTCTTGAGCCGATGAATATTATTCATCTCAAGCAGTACTATGCTTGAATGTTAAGGTGTATTGTCTGTCAGGACCATTTTATTTATGCCATTTTGTCACTATTCTTCTTTGTACAAATACCATCCTTATCCATCCTCTCCACCATATCCACTTTCCACTTTTATTCTATTGACCTAGTGTGTCCTAAAACCTAGCCTATTTGACCTTGGTTTTTTTCCATTTGTTACGCATTTCAAACATCCAGGTATTTGATCAGTTTCATCAATTGGTTCAATTATTTTAGATAGAGATCTTATTTTGGGATAGTGTAATAGAGGTTTTAGTAGTTACATCCTTCATTTTTTATTCCTTTCTTCCCATCGGTCTTGCTACTAATTATAATCACCTTTGGGAAAATTAGTACCATTGACCTATGCCATTTTCTCTTGGTTATGACCACGTATGGGCAAATTAGGGGAAATAATAAGACTTGACTTGCCACTTCCTATGCCATATTGTGCCTATTTTGTTTGAATTGACTACTGCACTAGTCAAAGTTCCTCTACTATAAGGGTAGAACTACAATGACTTGAGGTCCTACTCTAGACTATGTAGGTAGTGCTCAATACTTGTTGAGGTCATCTCACTCACCCTTTTCCCCACACTCTAACTGTTTTGTGAGCTTAAACCATTTAGTGTCTCATCATTCTTGATTGAGTTGAGATAATCCAAAATAATTCAAAAAATATTTGAAAAATTATTAGAAAAGAATAAAAACATTGACCACTTCTTTGCCTTAAGGATTCTAGGAACCCTTACTAAGTTACAAGCAAATCATTTGTCATTTAGTTTCCCCATCCTTTTTGGCTTTTTTCTCTCATGCACTTGCCATTTTTCAAGGCCATTCTTATTCTTTTATCACATCCATTATGTTTGTTTTCCTTAGTTATCACATTCTTCCCATTCCCTAGGAGAACTACATTTGACCTGATGGTTTTTATTAGATATTACATCTATGAAACTATGTAGGCAGTGTCCACTTGCCTAGTGCATATGGAGATAGCACAGCCACCCCCTTCCTTTTCTTCTATTCCCCCATTTTGTTCATTTGTTAAGTGGTCACCTGTTTTATAGGGGCAATGTTTGTAAGGTTTCTATTGTGTTGTTTTTTTGTTTATTTTTGTTTGTTTATTTTCCTATTTGTTTGCTTTCAGCATTGTTCCCTTGATTCAGTTTATGTGTGCTCATTGGGTGATTCCTTGTCCACACTTACACTTGAATCCATCCATATTCATATGTTTACCTTGTCATCATCATTTCTATCATTGGTGCATTGTTTTCTATTGAGTATTGGATTATGGGAGTCAGTCCTCATGCATATTTCAGCCACATCCTCATGATGTTATACCATGATGCCTACCAACATGTGCTACAACAAACCTCAACTTAAAAAATTCTATTCATCAATGGTGTCATCTCTTCGGCACTGAAAACCTGATTTAATCCTAATCATATCTCAAACAGAGTAATTAACCATGAAATAATTTCAACTTTTATTAGATCAAACGAGCATCTCCTTACTAGTAGGTTGTTCTAATTCATCATTACCCTTTGTGTTAAGTTATCATCATCCTCAGCCAAGTTTATCTTATTTACCATAATCAAGGTCCAATGATTATAACTGCCTATGGGCAAATCATTGCATACCATCCCACCTCCATTTTTTAATGATTATAACTGCCTTTGGGTAAATCATTGTCTTGTCACCACTTTACTTTTTCTGCCTATATAGGGGCATGTTATTATCTTGTTTGTCTATCTTAACTAGGGTAGCTCCATATTATTAATGATTATAACCACCTTTGAGAAAATCATTGTGTTATCATACCACGTTGCCACTATCAGGGTATAATGTTTATAACCACCTTTGGGCAAACCATTATACACCATCCCACTTGCATTTTCAATTATTTTGACTACTTTTTCAATATCACTATGTTTTCACCCCATCATCTTTCCTTTCTTTGATCCTCTCATTTCACTTCTTATCGAGGGACCGTTTTTTGACCTACTTGTGTCAACCATTCCCTCAAGGGGGCATCATACAGTTAGTTTATCATCATTGCAATTATAGGCATATAAGACCTTTTCATTCTATGAGAAGATGTTATTATGTTTATATCTTGCAACACCTTCTCAAATAGGGGCAAATTGTAGACACCTAAATCTGGCCACCAATAACCTCTAATCAGGATTTTGTCCAATTTCCACCCAAAATGCACAATTTGGCCTAAAAACACTAAAATATGCTAAAAGATGTGAAACTGACATATTCAAGTGCTGATTTTGGCTAGGGTAACCCTAAATGGGGAAATATAATTTATGGGCTAGCTAACTTTGATCAGATCATTTTGAGTGAAAATGCCAATTATGCACCCACGTGCTTTGGATTGATCTTTCCTATCAAATCTTTTTCACAAACATGTGCCCTTTTTATTTGTTGTTGGCAACATTTTAAATGGGAATATGGTTCTAATGCATTTGACAGTACCTTCCAAATCTAATCCAGTAAAATTTAGGACTAATAACAAGGCCTTCTGATCAATTTGGGTAATTTATGCACAATGTGCTTAATCATCCTTAAGAGCTAATTAACCCAAATCAAGGCCTAATCAAAATTTCCATGGAAACATTTTGAATATTTATTTTTATAAATGAATATTGAATATCTACATCATCAAGTGACCTCAGTTATTGGGAAGACATCCCTAGGCCATAAATGCCATAAATATCAGGATTCAATCCCTCCATGCCTCATCAATGTCTTCCATGATGCCATCCATGCCTCTTAATTTCCCCTTCATCCAATGCCATGATGAAGATAATTACAAACTTATTTCAAAAAATTGAATTAATCCTCAACCACACATCTCAATATTGAGATGGATGGTTGAGGTTGATTTTGATCAAATCCAAAAAGTTATAAATAGGAGGCCTCACAACATCATTTCTAAGTCTTGATTATGCAAAATTATAATTCTCAAATGGTTCTAAAAGATTCAAGAAACTAGTGTTGCAATGCCAAATTGATTCCAAGCCAAGCCAAGCCACAAGCCAAAGGTGTCAAGGAGAGATGGAGGTAGCCAAGCTTCCATTACCAAGGACTTCATGAGCATAAGCTAAGAAAGCCACTACTACGAAGGCATTTAGAGCATCCAAGGAAGGTGAAGGAACTCTTGTATTTGATTCCTTACTTTTTAGTTGTGTTTGTCATTTGCTTTTTTTAATTAAGCTCTCCCTAGTGTCTAGGCCTAGAGATGTTATGGTATTAGTGTGTTTATTTCACTTTATTTTCATTTTAGAACTAACACCATACTAAACATCCTCTCTTAAATCAAATTCTTAGATCACACCATGCCCTCTCTCCACCATCTAAAACCAACCCTAAATCTAGCTATGATAGTGATAGGTAACCTTAATGGTATGTCACCATGATGTGCTCATATGCCCAACAGTGTAGTAGATGGCCAACACATAATCCGTATCATCATCACAGTCTCAAATCCCATAGTTCTATATATAATTGTGCTAAAAATACTAGACCCCATACAAAAATAGTCCACTATTCAACCATCTATGCAAGCACACATGTCAATGAAATCAAAAATATGCCGCCATCCACATCTGGTAATGCATACACCATGATCTTAATCATCATCAAGATGTTCAATCAATGTTACTCCTCATCGCCCATATACAGTGGCTGATAGGTGAAGCTCATAGAATGATAAGTCACCTTGCTCACATGCTCACCATACATATGCCACCATGTGGATATAATGTTCCTCAAGCATGTGAAGAGCTCTTCACCCTGGAGTGGTAGTCGTAAAATCCTATAGATAGCCTCCTGAGTCACTGTCAACTCTCTAATCGATAGATGGAAGGTGTTAATGGTGTGATCCCACCTCTTAATCAATGATGTCATAAGGCTCACATCTCGATCGACTTGATAATACCATCACACTCCTCTTAACCCCATGGCTACCATGTACTCCCACTCATCTAGAGTGACATCCCTCCTCATATGTGTCAAAATCCTTGACAGATGATCTCATAATGTTAGCTCCATCCTCACCTACATCTATACACACACAACTCAAGTTACATACTTCCTAATATAACCTACCACCTCCTTTTTCCCTTCTCTTTAAGATAACTACATTAGTCTGAGGCCCTATAACAGGCTATGTAGATATCACTCAGTTAACACAAGGTCTTCTAAGGTTAGCTCAACCATATACCCACATAAATAACTACCTTACTCTTTTCTCTCTACCCTAGGCTTCACTACCTCTCTCTCTACCCTAGGCTTTACTACCTCTTCTCTCTCTCCTCCCTACGCCTACCTGCCTATCACAACTCTAGGTCTTACAACCTATATCTCTAACACTTGACAATATGCTCTATCTTTTAAGCCCTATGCCTCTTGACGTATCTCAACCTACCTTTTTACCTATTTACCCTAACACACATTTTAACCATACATTATATCTTTTTCCTAGGCTCTGGGAGAACTACATTGGCCTAAGGCCCTAAACTGGGCTATATAGGCAGCACTCAATCGACACGGGGTATTCTAAGGTTAGTTCGGCCATTAGGCTAGTTTATTACTTTCATTAGGGATCCAAATTGACCATTTCTCTTATTTTACTAGTTTTTCATAGTTACCAACATCGACACTTTTTAGGCCTAAGTGTCATTCTACATCGGTAGGCACCCACCAACCTTAATGTTGTGTCGATCAATGTTGGTGGACCTCACCAATGTCGATGACTAGTTTAGCCCTAGGGTTGAACGATCAATCCCAAAATTACAATTTTAACATAATAAAATTTACCTCAAATTTCCCTCCAACTTATCCTAAAACTACCCTACCCTATTTCTTACCCCTCTACTAACATTTTCTACCAAATCAAGTTTTAAAATAACTAGTAGAGACTCTTACCTCATCTCTCTATCTCCTCTTAGCTAGAATAATTAGCTCTTGTGGTGGTTCACGTCCCATTGGGTCCATTCCTTGCTCTACCATCTCAATTGCTCTCACAGCTCTATTTTTTCTCCAATCACAAGTTGCAAATGAGTTTGGTTGAATGCTAAACCCCTTTTTGTTAGGTTTGGTTAGCCGCTAACATCAACATTCTTGACCTAATCCATCAACATCAATGCTTACACATACTAACATTAGAAACATTAACCTAATGTGCCAATATAGACATTATTTATTATCAATATCACCAGTGTTGGCACTATTGCAATAATGTTTTCCCAAAAAAGTAACCCCAAATTTTGAGACTATAAGTATACTCTGGCGTAATTTGAAGATCAAATATATCTCCCTCACCATAACCACCAAAATAGAGATCACATATATCTCCCCAACCATGACAAATTCCATTAAAGATCACTTAAATCTTCACCCATGATGACTTTGCTTGGATATCATGAATATATCCTCGCTCATTGACCCTTTACACCAACCTTGCATTGCTTGTCTTGACCGCTTATGTTATTTTGCTATAGTTGGCTATTGTGCACATGCATGTATATTAGGTGTTTTGGATGGCAACCAAGCTTATCCTATCAACTTCAACCATTTTATGTTTCCCTTGGGCACTTTCTACCTTAGATATCTGGGACACATCAACCATTGGAGCTACAACTTTGGTTGTTTTGACCTATCAGCTATCACTTACAAGTTGTGCTTTGGTTATTTCTATCTGATTCCTCCTCAACTTTGCATGTTCTTAACTTTTTCAACTATAGATCATATTAATATATTCATATGAAGTGATACTGAATTCTCCACCACTCACCCGATTACCTTTTTCTTAAAATGGTACTTGATTCCAGTTTCTCCTCCATTGATTCCCATTTTGAGGGGGGATACCTCATCTAATACTTAGAGCATCTAACTCCTATTTTTGTCTTTCAATATTTTCAGTACAAATTAAAAGACAAAATGGGAAAATTTAGACACCAAAATTATGTCACACAAACATATGTAACTCCCTGTGTTAAAATCCCTTCTAGCCCCTTTTTTTAATAATAATAATTAGCCTTCCTAACCCATGCTTTTACCCCTCACACATTTAATTAATTTAAAAATACTTAATTAAGTTAATTAAAAACCCATTTTTCCACCTTACCTAGCCACCTCTCCCTATGACTAATTCTCATCGATGGGTCACCTCAATATTTGGTCCCCTCATCCTAACTACCCAAGAATTATTCTCACTTCCAAACTAAATTCCTAATTGACTACCTCCTTAACCTCTTATTTTTACTAGTTTGTAATGGGTGCCACATGTGTCACAAAGAGAAATAGAAAATAGGCAAAAAATAGTAAGCTTTGCCTATTCTAGGGCTGTCAACATTGATCAACCCATGGCTAACATTGATGGGATCACTGACATCGATAATATAAGCCAAACTCCAACCTAAAGTTCAAGTCAATAGAAATCAATAAAATTCAATCTTACTTTCATTATGGCTCTAGGCATTCAACTTTTGACATCTTGGCTTACTGTCATCTTGTGTAAGTCAATCACAATCAAGAACTAAGCTCTTGAGGACCAACAACACCCACTTGTTCTCTATGTTTAGGCATTCAAGTTTAGACTACCTGATAGAAACCATCAACCTAGGAATTATCATTTAGTGGCCATTGTAGCTAAGTACATTACTTATTCTATAGGTCTTTTAATTATTTACTTTGATATCACTTCATATCTACTATTCATTTCTTTACACACTCCTGACTGAACCCCCGTGAGGGAGTTACAAAGCTTCTTTGCTTGTTTTCCCTTGATCTGGCACACCAAACCTCTAACCAGATCTACCCAAACCATACTCTCTCTCTCTCATAACTCTCCCCAACCTTCCAAACTTGATCAAAACCATTTCTTAGACCTAGAAAAGCCTTCTATAAGCTTTTAGACAATTATAACCCCTACCAACATAAGTCGTCTAACCGACATCAGTTACCTTCAACACCAACCTTAGTAGTATAACTGATATTAGTCACTCCCATACCAATGTCGATGAATGTAGATTTCCTAAACTTTCCAAAACCTACCCAAACAACTTCTAAAATACAAATAAAATACACCACCTGCACCCTGTCACTTTTTGCTACACTTAGGTTGTAAATAACAGTAACATTATTTTGTTTCTCTCTCTCTCTCTTTACCTCTCTTTAGTTATTTATTACTCTTTTGTCTCTAAAAAGTGGACTATCATCTCTAAGGAAGTTTCACACTTCCTAGAACAAACACGTAGCTTGGCAACCCACTCATTTATCTACTAACAAACATCTTGTGGTAGTGCTTTCTTAGTTGCAGGTAGTCCTCCCTAGCTAAAGAGGAGTGCTCACAACTTCTAGATATAGTGCACAAAGCAATCTAGGTTCATTCTAATCACTTATCCCTATCATTATTTTTTATTTTCCTTTAGACTTGAAATAGACAAAATTTAGCAAAAACATCCTCATTTTAAAACTCATCTAGGGGTATGACAAAAAAATTTAATAGAGTTAGATTCAAATAGGTCAATGTCAGTAAACTCACCATAAATGTTATAATGGGACATTGTGTTACTACTAGGAGTCTCATTACAAGTTGATTTAGAAGAATCACTATCTAAATATATGAGGTCTCCCCCATGTGGTATAAATCTAAGACCTTGACTCAATTAGGCTTACCATTTTATAATGGTTCCAAGATTCCTTACTCTCATGGCCTCAAGCCTTTACCTATATAATCCAAGTTATCCATAATCTGATTAGGGATAGGTTACATAGTATTTTGAAAATAATTAGCAAAGTCATCAAAATATAACCAATCTCCTTCATTAAAAGCCTCCTGATCCTGATTTGGTGAAGTTGACGGTACAAATACCATTGGTGGTTTCTATGTGTCTTTCTTCTTTTGCAAAACTATGTTGGGCCTTCAAGGGATTTTGTAAGGCTTAGGTTTGCTGAAATACTTAGGAGACTTGGGTAACTTTTCAATGTGAAAATAATCTTTCAAATGGTACATGGAAATGTCTGTGTCCTCAATAGTGACTTATTGTACAAGTCTTGTAGGGAATGAATTAGTCAAAGTGGAAGAAAGATCACTTGGGTTGATAATAATTAGACTTGGGTGGTTGCAAAACTATTTCTTTCTTCTTCTTCACTACGAATTTAGAACCAAGGTAATAGTTATAATTACAAAATTCAGCCTCTAGGTGTTTACAATATTGGTAGGGATTAAATTATCATGAATAGTAACCTCAATTCTCATATGAGATAACTTAAGGTACTAGTGTAAGGTAGATGGGATAGCCTATAATTATCATGAATAGTAACCTCAATTCTCATATGAGATAACTTAAGGTACTTATTGTACAAGTCTTGTAGGGAATGAATTAGTCAAAGTGGAAGAAAGATCACTTGGGTTGATAATAATTAGACTTGGGTGGTTGCAAAACTATTTCTTTCTTCTTCTTCACTACGAATTTAAAACCAAGGTAATAGTTATAATTACAAAATTCAGCCTCTAAGTGTTTACAATACTGGTAGGGATTTAAATTATCATGAATAGTAACCTCAATTCTCATATGAGATAACTTAAGGTACTAGTATAAGGTAGATGGGATAGCCTATAATTCATGGATCCAAGGATGACCAAGAAGTATATTATATGGAAATTAAATGTCCATGACATGACACAAAGTATTATGGGATACAGACCCAATAATGATTGACAAATAGATAATCTTGAAAGATTCCCTTTTGGTATTATCATATGCCTTATCATGATTATTTCAGGCTAGATGTCATTGGAAATATAACCTAATAATTATACTAACTTGAGTGACACTATGTTCAACCCTAAACCATTATCTATAAGAACCCATTTTATTTTATGATTTTTTATAATGACCTTAATGTACAAGGGGTTATTATGGATGGGACCAAGAGTAGACATATCTCTCTGATCAAAATTAATTTTTTGGATAGGAGATAAATGCCATACAAGTGTCTAAAATTGTTCAAGGTTGATGACTTGGGGAATAATGGACCATTAAAGGAAGTTGTTTGATAAAATTTTGTGGAATTTTGACGTATGCAAAAGATATAGGATAGAAATTTGTGTACAAGTTTTACTTAGTTGGTTTGAGATACTATATGAATTTTCAATGAAAGAATGAGAGGGTTTAGCCTTGGTCGATACAGTGTTTAGTTTGGGATTTGGAGGCATAATGTTCAAGTTTCATCTAGTGTTAGAAGAAGGTAAAGGGCCTTAGAGGGTAATGCATGAGTGTCTAGTTGTGATTATGCAGTCTAGAGTTGATAAGGCTCCATGATAATTAGAATAATAAGGCAAAGGGCCTTGGATGGTGACTCATGATTGTCTAGTTATGATTGCAAAATTTGTAGCTGGTAAGGAGTCATTTTAATTATAATAAGGTGGGGGCGGTCTAAAAATAGTAACCTACATAAATTGAGGCATTGCTCAAACTTGGTGTGGAATTACTTGAGGAAGAGGTTGTTGACCCTATAATGGGGGTCTAGTTCTTCGACAAGCATTGGATGGCTCTCAATCTTTGATTCTGATAGTGGTAACATGATTTACAAATATACATCCGACAGTGTTATTATAATCATATGGCATGTTGTTGTAACCTAGATTATTGGCATGGGTATTATGATCCTAATTATGACCATGTTGATTATAATTCTACCCCTATTCTTGTTAACATTAGCCCTGACCTTGATTTTGATTATTTTTTGGTGGTTGTTGGTTTTGTTTAGTAAATGGATCCTTGTAAATGCCCATGTTTTGATTAGTGTTTAACATCATGTGTTTTATTTCAATTTCACCACTTTTGATCAAGTCCTCAATAAGCTGCCTTAATTGAATACATCTATAAATGGCATGGTTGATGACATGATGTAAATTATAAATCCAATCTTACTGATACCAATCAGGTTTGGTTGATCTTCATGGAATAGCCTTGGTATAGACCACACTATCAGATTGGTTGTCACCATCTTTTGGAACATGGCCTCAATAGACTCTCCTAGTTTGTTGAACACACTATATTTATTAAATACCCTTTGTGGAGGAGCCCTTTTCAAAGTGGTCAATGTATTAGGTGGGTCTAGTTGTATATTTTGATCTGAAGGAGCCTTTACCATTTGCATGTGTTTGGATTTTGTTACTCTATTTCCCACCATGTTCTTGTTCTCGTTAAACCCCTTAGGTTTATCCACAATAATAGACTGATTAGGTGGTTGGGTCTAATTAGACATTTGACCCTATGAATAAATCTTTATAAGGCCCTTATTAATGAGTTCTTTTTTAATCTATACACCCTTGTCTATGATCTCCTTAAATGTGTTGGCACAAGAAAGTTGTAAATTATTATCCACCTTAGAATGTAAGTTTTGTGTAAAAATATCTACCATATTTTTATCTAGTAAGTTGTGTTTAAATCATCTATATAATGCTCTCCATCACTATAGGTATGCTATGGATCTTTCTCCATCTCGTTGTTTTGCCTTGTAAAATTCAACCACTGTTAACTCATGCTCAATGTTATATGAGAAATGGTTGATAAATTTATCAGATAAATCATTCCAATCTACCACCGATCCCTTAGGTAACTTGAGGATCCAATATAAATCTTTTCCATCCAAATTATGTGGAAACAAGTGAAGCAAATAAACATTGTTATAGGCTACCTCTTGGCATAATACGAAAAAAGATTAGATATGTTCTCGAGGGTCACCCTTCCCTTTATATTTATCAAATTTAGGTGCCTTGAAATGATGTGGAAAGGGGACTTGGAGAATACTTAGGTCAAATGGATATGGACATATCTCATCAAACTTATACTTCTAAACTTGATTTTCCATCTCAAGTATTGATAGTATTTATTTCATCAAATTCCACTCATGCATGTTTGGTGCATTCATGGGTAGAATATAATTTTATTGGGGTGGTATGTGCCCCTATTGCATAGTTTTGTTAGGGATATAAACCCTATGGTTAGATATTTTATTCTGGCTCACTCATTGATTTGAGTAGGTTGGTTGTTTATTCCTAGGTGGTTGATAAATAGTTCTTAGAATCTATCTCTATGAGATATAGGTATATTGTTGGTTTTGATGGGTCTATGGTCAGTTCACCAAAAGGCGTGGTAATTGGGAGGTAATTACTAAAGTGTTTTGAATAATACCCCCAATATGCATTGATTTTTTCATCCTTTGGTTTTGTGATGGGATAAAAGTCTCCTGGTGGTTGAAGGAAGTATGCTTCACATCTAATGAAACATGTTACGAAACATCTTTAGGTTAGTTTTGTTTAGATGAAATCCCAAGGTCTATCATAGAGGTATGATCAACTAGGGTATGTTGCACTTGATCTATCATATTTTTTTTATCTTTAGAAGCATTATTACTGATCAAAGTTGTAGCCAAAGAGTCGGATAGGTCTAAGCTAAGTTGATTTGTATATCGTTGACTAATTTGATTGATCTTGGTAGTAATATCCTAGTCATTAGGAGTGGAGTCTATAAGTGCTTATTTCCCCTTTTTAGAAGAAGAAATGTTGTATTTTGAATACAAGTGAGAGATTGCTCTTGTTGTTTCTCTTATACCCTAACAAATGTGTGTAGTTTTTCGATTGAAAAATCTAATGGCAATCTAGCACCTAATTCTATCAACCTTAAAATGGATTCATCTTTATCTTCTAAAGGTTGATGTTCATAATATCTTCTTTAGATCCTATGCTTGTTGGGATATCTTCGAACATGATGGAGTTCTCTTGTCCATCATAAAAATTCTCTTCCTCATAACTAGGGCCACAAGAGACCCCACTATGAGTATACCTTTATGTCACGATTAAAGCTAGTTATTTCTACATTTGCTAAGATGTTAAATGTTGTTTACAAATGTTATAAAATGGTTCTTGGATTTCTTTAAACAAAAACAAGGTAAGATGAGACTATAATAAAATAAAGTGGTGTAGTAACACACAATTAAAATAAAGTGGTTATGATTTTACTCAACCTTAGTGGGTTGAAAATTTCAAATTAGAAGAGGGCAAGACAATTTTAGAACCTAAAGTGTGGGATATCACAATAAACTTATGTAAAAAATATGTCAATACCATAAAAAGATAGATAAAACTATGGAAAGTCATGACTAGAGAAACCAAAAGAGAGTTTTTTTAATCAAGGAGATAAAAATGTGAACTAATACACTCAAAATGTGAATTAACACATGAACTCCTAAGTATAAATCCAAAACTAAATGGGCATCACAATCGTGCCATATAACAAACAGATACATAATGGTCTAAGAACATAGAGTGTAAGTGAACACAAGATAATATAAGTCCACAATGAGAATAAAATGAGGATGAGCCTAAGTAACAGCTTTCAATCCAAATGGGAGATCATACCCAAGTTACTCAAACCAAGTGTGAAAGGTAAACTAATAACACCTTGGATCAAAACTTAGAAAGGCAAGATTTCAAATTTAGACAAAAATAGACTTTGATATTTTACAAAGTTGATGAGTGGTCTAGACTCAAACGGACAGCATAACAACATTATTCAGAAAATACAAACATAATTCTTTAGATGATGTTTTGAATAAGGCAAGAAATGATTTGGATTTAACCAGCATAATGCCTCTTTGTTCAAATGGAATGGTGTATAAAGAGTGTCTGATTTCTTGACATGTTTTTGATTTGACACAAATAGTTTTAGATTTTTAAAAAGACCATGCAAGTAAAGGATAAAATGATAAAAACACCTAAGTGTAACATCCTAAATCCTATAACTGTCAAGGTTGTATCTTACTATCAAATTTTATCTATATACATGCTCTTGAGAGGTTTTTGATTATTAATTCAAAAATTAAAAGTGCATAAAAAGTAGGGTTTTTATGCCCCCTCTTCTCTCAATAATTTATACAGTGACATGGAACTTTGAGCTACTCACCCAGCATCAACAGTACATCTGTTGTAAATAGGGTTTATCTAAAACTAAATTTTCATGTATCTAGATGGTCCCAAGTATAAATAACACTAGAGATACAATCATGTCATTTAGATCCATGTCAACTAGATTATTATGAAAAAGTCTTGTCTTTTTCACAACCACTACATCCATTAATTGATTAGTGTAGTGCAATGTCTAAGTTTCCCCTATGGTCTGAGGTTGAGTACCACTAATAGAACTTATTTTAACCACTCAAAACAAGCATCCCAATGGATCACCCTTAATTTATATACCCCAACATGAAGTGGGGTTGAAATGATTCTAAAAGATAAATTCATGGGTTAACGCTTCCCTAAAGAACCCATGAGGAGGTGATGAACTCCCTCTCATAAGCCAAAATGCATGAAAATAAAGACAAGTGAAAAGACTTTAGGATCTTTTTGAGGTCACACAAATCATATGGATTTGGGAAGGGCCCTAGCGACTTTCTTTCCATGCTTTTAGACTAACAAGATAAAATGCAAAGAATGAGCACTTTTTATCACCCAAGTTCCCTAAAGAGGATGGGGGGAGAGCATACACACATCTTTCATCTTTCTAAAATAAACACTTCAACAAACAAGCATAAAAATGGAACTCTTATGAGTATTTAACTAAGATTTGCATTAATTTTAGAGCACCAAAGCAAAGTATGTAATGAAGTATGCCTTTGATTTATTTTGAAATAGAGACTAAGTGATTTTAAATCCTACAAACAAGGTGTTAAATGTCTAAAATCAAGGTGTGAGATTATTAGATAAACTTGTAGTTCATTATTTTAGGTCCCTATTTTTCTATGCAGGTTGATCTTGTCATTTCACAAAGTGATCTCACCATTCTATAGAGATTTCTCATCATTTCATAGTTTGATTTTGTTGAAAGATAGAGATAGAGAAGACAGGTTGATATCATTTATTAGCAAGGCATTTCTACTGAAGTACAGGTCATTTTTGCCAAAGTGATAAAAAGAAAAGAAATGGTAGTTACCTATCAATTTTTGGTCTAGGATTGTCTTTTCATTCCACAAGGTATCTTGTCGATTGACAAAGTGATCTCACCATTTAATAGATTGATCCCACCATTTTTGTTAGATATATAGATGAACCAAGAATAGATAAAGTGATCTCATCATTCACAGATGCAATTTTGTCGATGTTCAAGTCAATTCTGCCGAATTCTAAATTGACTCTACCATTTTATAGGTTGAATCTACCATTTTTCTAAAAATACATGTAAACATAAAATGAGAGAAAAATAAGTGAAAAATAGCCTCCAAAGAGGGTATGGATGCAAAATTAGAAGGTATAAATATTTATGTGAGGTATGAGTCTCACTAGACGTGCCAAAATGTATAGTAAGATTATGAGATGTGTTAGTCAATGGGTTAGTCAAAAAAATATCTATAAAGAAGAATATATAAACTAAAACATCAATCTTACTCCCTCAAGGGGTGTTGCTAGTGAATTCCAAGAGCTATTTAATAAAGGAACACCATCAAACCTTCCAAATAACATCCCTCCTTCCAAGAGAAGCCAAAAATCATGTTTTTCCCTAGATTTGGTGCTCCAAGTTTAAATCAATGAAGAGCATCATGTTCTTCCATCATTTCTTAGTGCACCAATGACTTATGCTCACAAGATTTGTTAATTTGTACAAATAGGTGAAGCTTTTCTATAGTAATTTTTGCATAGTAAGTTTGTATATCTAGAGCTTAAAAATGGTGGCCTTGACTCATTTATATCTTTTAAATATTGTTCAGAATCAACCATGACCATACATCTTGAGATCAATATGTGTGGCTATCAATTAATTTAAATTTGGAGGGACAAGTCATAAATATGCCTATTAATATTTGGAAGAATGGGGCATTGATGAGGGATGGGAGGGCTTAATCCTGATATATATCTCATTAATGGTTTTATGGATACTACTCCATTTATAATGTCATGGGATGATGCAAAATTAAAAATGAATTTCCAATAAATATATATTCAATAACTTTCATGGATTTTTCACTTTGGCTCTTGATTTGGTTTAATTTACCTAAGTGACTTTAATTAATTTTCTTCAATTCTTTGGAAATCTGTTACACGCTTAATCAACTTGGTTAGAAATGTCATTTTACTAAGTTATAATTTGACTAAAGTATAATCAAAAGAAGGTGTTAGTTGTGTATGGAATAATACCCCAATAGGGTATTATGGACATAAAATAACATATGCACATGATGTTTGCTACCAAATTAGAAGAATTTAGTGGTCCAGAGTGTCATTTTGCATGGTCTCAATTTAACTTGAATTGATTTAAGAAAATATAATAATCACATAAAATGTATTTCCCCATTCATGGATACATTAGCCTAAATCAGCACCTATACGTGACAAGTTTGAATGATTTAGCATGTTTTAGTGATTTTGGCCCTAGATTGTGTGTTGTTGTAGGATATTACTTAGATTGAGAATTGTAGCATAATAGTGATAAGAATTAGATGTGTACAGTGTTTATATTGACACACTACACTTTTAAATAAAAATATAAAATTATAAATGTGAATAGATATATACATAAACATAAACATATATATATATATATATATATATATATATATATATATATCCATTTTGTTTTTTGTGCAATGTTAAATCAACGTGTAGGTGCTATAACACCTACATGTTTTGGTATGTTTAAATTCAAAATCCATGCCTTTTGGCTCAAAAATTGATTGGATTCTCAACCTTGAAGATTGGACTTGCTAACACATAACCGAATTAGAGTTTTTTGATAGAAAATAAGAAAATACAACTTCCATCATCAAAAACACTATGAATTTCAATGATACAATTTATAAAATTATTATTACAACATTGATCACACTCTCCTCTTTCCAAATATATGATTTTTTAAAGGAACAAAAAATAAAGCATTCCAAGCCAGAAGATCTTAGGTGTTAACATAACATCACATTCATAAAAATAAGAATATGAAAAAATTAGACTACGAATTGATTGCAAAATAAAGAGAAACTATAACATATATTACATCTCTAGAACCTCTCCAAATACATTGAAAGGGATTTGCATATATAGGTAAGAAATATCAATCTTAAAAAAGATATCAAGCTAAGTGATCAATCATAACTAAGAGATCAAACCTAAGACTAAGAGATAACTATCCCTAAAGGATAGAAATAACTAGAAATTATCCCCATAATATCTAAGAGATAAATTTTTAATATCTCATAATATCTAAAAGAAGATAAATTAAATATCCACACGTAAGTGGGTGGGAATATAAATTACATCACATAGGTGAACATGAGCTAAGGTAAACAACCTACTCTAACACCCCCCCCCCTAAAGTGAAGCTAGTGGCCAAAAATAAAGTGGCATATCCACAATATGAATTCCAACAAAAAGTTCTAATGAGGTACTTATGTATAATATATCCATGAAGCAATTTCTCATAAACTGGAGAAAGGGAAAAAACCCAGAGAAAAAAAACTCCCCCCAAAAAAAGAGAAAATAAGGAAGGACTTCATATGGAATCCCCCTAACCACAACTTCTTTCACCCAATGTAAATATCAGTAATATATATCTCACTTGGGTGGAAAGGATGTAAGAAGCCATATCCATATGAGGTGAAAGAGTCCCATGTACATAATCCATGATTTCTCCCCATAGGAAAAAAAGTCAACTATTGTATGTGATCATGATGTCCCAAAGATACATCACATGTAAAAACATTGATGTTGTGGTGACCTTGATAAATAATAGGCCTACTAGGAGAGATAATATTCTATAAGTTAATTTCAAGAACTCTGTCATAGACTCAAATGTGCAAGACCTAAAAATAAGAGTATATATCTCAAATAAACCAAGCATGTGATCAAATGGGTCCATCATAGAATAAATAACAATAGCAGTTGCAAGAGCAAAAACAAGCTCCAAATCAGAAGGTGCAACAATAATAGGTTCCTCATAAAAATCACCATTTAAACGCATATCCTTACAAACAAAAGGAGTAGGTGATGAAAGAACAACAACTATGACACAATAAAATTCATCCTTAAGAATTCATGATGGTGGAGGTGCCACATTCTCAATAATCATGATCTCTCAATCAATGAAATGAATATGAGGAGTAAAAACTATATGAGGATTAATAGGTTCTTTGAACAAACCACCATCAAAAGATAAGTCTACACTAATAGGAGAAATAACATTTGTCTCATCATCAAAAAATAAATCATCACTTACAAGAGGAAAATGAAGTAGAGCAAAAGGAGGTCGAGTAAAAGAGGGCTCAAAAGACCCAAAAGACTCAGTATCCTTCCCAAATAAGCCTACAAATCAGTCCTAAACTTCCTCAAGTAATGTGGCACATGTGACATAGTATTACAAAGTGTCTAATAATTTTGTTAGTTTCTAAATTCCACAAGCGGAATCTGAAATCTCCAAAACCATAACCAATGAAAGTGCACCACATAGATTTAGCATCCAGCTTCTTTCTATTTTCTTTATCAATGTGCACAAAAGCTTCAGAACCAAAAATGCTGAGAAATGAAAGATCTACCTTTTTACCTGTCCAAGCCTCTTCTGGGATTCCACTATCCAGTGCAGTAGAAGGTCCTCTGTTAATCAGGTAAACCACAATATCTATAACTTCTATCTAAAACTTTATGGGCAAACCATCATGCAACCTCATACTCCGTGCACGCTCTATTATTGTTCTATTCATCCTTTCAGCAACTCCATTTTGCTGAGGTGTCCTTGGAACCATCCTTTCCCTGTGTATACCATTCATAGAACAGTAACTGTTGAATTTATTGTTGCAGTACTCACCACCATTGTCAGATCTAAGGCACTTCACTATCAAACCTATTACATTCTCAACCAAAGCTTTCCATTTCTTAAATGTGTCAAAAACATCAAATTTTCTCTTTATGCAATAAACCCATACCTTTCTTGTAGCATCATCAATGAAAGAAACATAATACTATGATCCTCTAATAGAAGCTACCTGAGATGGTCCCCACACGTCTGAGTGAACAAGCTCCAACTTGTGCTTCTTCTTTGTTGACCTAGTTTTGAGAAACCTCACTTTCTTCTGATTCCCAAAATACAATGCTCACAGAAATCTAGATCTATGCTTTTCAAATCTGAAAGATTACCTTTTGACTTAAGAACATTCATTCCCTTCTCACTCATGTGACCAAGCCTACAGTGCCACAACTTTGCATCTACATCTGAAGTAGATAAAACAGAAGGAGAATAATCAGTAATACAAGTAGATAGATAAAGTGTACCTACTCTCTTACCTTTTGCTAATACAAGTGCACCCTTGGAAACTTTCCAAGATTTAGCTGTGAGAGTTATTGTGCAACCCTCATCACCCAACTTTCCTGTAGAAATTAGATTCCTCTTCAAGATGGGTACATGCATGACATCCTTCAACACCCATGTGTTGTCATTCTACAATTCCAGCTGCACTTTTCCTTTGCCAACAATTTTACAAGGCTCATCATCCCCTAAATAAACTTTTCCAAAATCTCCATGGACATAATCATTGAAAAAATTTCTATTTGGGGTTGCATGGAAAGAGGCACCAGAATCTAAAACCCATGATTCTACTTTATTATCCAAAGAAAATATAGGAGCATCCTATGCAACAATACCTGCAACTTTTGCTTCTTTATTACCTTCATGCTGATTTTCTTTGTTATCCTTCAACCAACAATCTTTCTTTGCATGCCCTTTCTTTCCACAATTCTAGCAGGTTATTCTTCCATTTCTAGATTTGGATCTACTTCCCATCTTTGACCTTGATTTTCCTTGCTTGCCCTTCTCTCTTTGCCTTCCCCTACTTTCAACACTTAAAGCATTACCTGATGTTTTCCCTGTGCTTTTTCTGTGAATTTATTCATTCAAGATTACACTAAAAACATCATCAAATTTCAAGATATTTGAAGCAGATGCAGTATTATTAACTACCATTACCAAACTATGCCAACTTTCAGGTAAAGAGCATAAGATTAAGAGAGCCTTAATTTCATAATCAAAAACTATTTTGACTGAATTTAACTGACTTACTATTGTATGGAATCATTAAGATGACTAGATACAGATCCACCTTCCTACATTTACAAATTAAATAATTGCTTCATAAGATATACCTTATTCAAAGATGAGGGTTTTTCATATAAATTTGCCAAAGTATCCATTAACTCTACCGTTGTCTTTGCCTGTGATAAGTTAGAAAACACAGACGCTGCCAGGCTCAACCTTATAGATCGAAGAGCCTTTCTATCAAGAACATTCCATTCTTCATCTTCCATATCTGTGGGCTTCCTTGAAACCCCATCCAATGGTAAATACAAATCTTTCTGATACAGATAATCTTCAATCTGCATCCTCCATAATTGATAATTCTTGCCATTGAATTCTCCATTCTTAGTTTACTTTATTTTGCCATTGCTTTGCTCCCACTCAATCAAAAACCCCTGTGAGTGAATTCTATAATCAACAAACACTAACACACTCTGATACCAGTTGTTAGGATCTTAGAGTACAATTGATTACTTTTGTATAAGCAACTAAACACGGAATTGAAACCAGAAGTAAAAAGTAACTAGAAATCAAAAATATATAAAAACACACTCAAATTGCTACAGCAATCATGGAACGAGATTTTTTAATATTCTTGATTCTTGCAGATCTTCTTGATCTTGCTTATCTTTCTTAAATTACAATACTATCCCATGGGTCTCTTAAATAGAATTGAAAGCAAACAATAATTATAAAAACAAACTCAAGACTAATTTTAGACTTTACGTGCAAACTAACTGTTCTCCTAAAAATAGCAATTCTGGAAATGCACAGAAGTCGATGTCTATCTGAAGATGACTGATGCCGATCGACCCCTAACCGATGTCAGTTGGTTTTGACCGATGCCGATCAACCCCTAACTGATTTCAGTTGGTTCTGACCAATGCCAGTTATTGTGTGAGCCCAACAACCTCAACATTAGCTCATTAGTGAAGCTTTTAACTCCACAACTCAACAATCTTCCACTTGAAGATAAACAGCTGCACTTGTACCTGTACAGCAACATCTTCTAAACATCTCTGGCTTGTTTCTTCCTCTTCAAGTTCAATCTTGAAGACCAACAAAATTTGAATGAAGATTCAACTTCTCCTTTGTTACTAGTTTTGTTAACATATCAGCAGGGTTCTTATCCGTATGGATCTTTTCTAGCTTCAACTGTCTATCCTCCAATACCTGTCTAATGAAGTGGTACCTAAGCTGTATATGTTTGGTTCTTGAATGAAAGACTGAATTCTTTGCCAAATGAATTGCACTTTGACTATCACTGTATAATCTACAACTCTCTTGCTCCTTTCCCAACTCTTCCATGAACCGAGTCATCCAAATTATTTTCTTGCTAGCCTCTGTGACTGCAATGTATTCTACCTCTATAGTAGACAAGGCAACAACCTTCTACAACTTTGAAATCCATCTAACCGTCATTCCACCAACAGTGAACACATATCTTGTGGTGCTTCTCCTACCATCCAAGTCGCCTACCATATCCGAATCTATATACCCATGTAGAGAAGTGTTTGACCCTCCATAGCATAAATGCCTACTGCTGGTCCCTCTCAGATATCTGAAAATTCATTGACCTGCTTTCTAGTGTTTCTTTCTTGGATTGGCCATAAACTTGCTGACAACTCCCACTGCTTGGGCAATATCTGGTCTAGTACATACCATTGCATACATCAAGCTCCCAACTATTGAAGCATATGGAACTCTACTCATGTACTCAAACTCATCATATGATTTAGGACACTGTTCTTTGCTCAACTTGAAGTGTCCAGCCATAGGTGTGCTTACCAGTTTTACATCCTGGATATTGAACCTCTCCAACACCTTATTCACATAATCCTTTTGAGACAAAATCAAACTATGATTTTTCCTGTCTCTATTAATACTTATGCCAAAGATTTTCTTTACTACTCCTAAATCCTTCATGGCAAATGTGTGAGCTAATTTTACCTTAAGCTCAGTACTTTCCTGCATGTGTGAACCTATAACAAGCATATCATCTACATATAGTAACAGGATAATATAACTACCATTATCCAATCTGTTAAAATAAACAAAATGGTCAGATTGACATTTACTAATGTCATGCTCTATCATAAACCTGTCAAACCTCAAATACCATTATCTTAGAGCTTGCTTAAGACCATATAAGTTTTTTTTCAACCTGCACACAAGTTTCTCCTTATCTTTGACCTCAAAACCTTCTGGTTGATCCATATATATCTCTTCATCCAAATCTCCATGAAGAAATGATGTCTCAACATCAAGCTGCTCAAGATGCAAATCCTCAATAGCAACTTAAGACAATACAGTCTGAATAGAAGTCATCTTTACTACAAGAAAAAAAATTGCACCAAAATCAATAACTAGTTTCTGTGCAAATCCCTTTACTACCAACCTGGCCTTATGTCTCATTTGTCCATTCTCTTCTTCCTTTAACTTGTATACCCACTTATTTTTTAGTGCTTTCTTTTCGACTAGCAACTCAACCAAATCCCACGTATGGTTCTCTTCCAAGGAATCAATTTCCTCATTCATGCCATGCTCCCACTGTCTCTTGGATTCTACCTGCATTGCCTCATCAAAACTTTCTGGTTCTCCACCATCAGTGAGCAACAAGTAGTATAAAGAAGGGGAATAATAAATTGAAGGTTTACTTACGCTTTTAGACCTCCTTATGGGTGTTTGAGACTCATTTACAGCTTGCTATCTGCCCAAATTTTTTTCTGACAGTGACCGATCTCGATCATCTGTAATTGATGCCGATTTGCACCTGATCGAAGCTGGTTTCCACCTAACTAATGTTGATCTCCACCTGACCAACATTGATTTCTACCTGACTGACGTCAGTCTCTGTGTTTTTCTATGAGTGATGATTTTTACCCACGAGCTCATTTTGGATCATAACCTCTTCCAAATCAAGATTGCCCTGCTCAGAATTATTCAACATCTTGAGCTGATCACTGTACATCATCTTCTCATTGAAAACTACATCATGGCTTCTAATAATTTTGTTAGTTTCTAAATTCCACAACTGGAATCTAAAATCTCCAAAACCATAACCAATGAAAGTGCACTGCATAGATTTAGCATCCAGCTTCTTTCTATTTTCTTTATCAATGTGCACAAAAGCTTCGAAACCAAAAACTCTGAGAAATGAAAGATCTACCTTTTTACCTATCTAAGTTTCTTCTAAAATTCCACTATCTAATGCAGTAGAAGGTCCTCTGTTAATCAGATAAACCATAGTATCTACAGCTTCTACCCAAAACTGTAAGGGCAAACCAGCATGAAACCTCATACTCCGTGCACGCTCCATTATTTTTTTATTCATCCTTTCAGCAACTCTATTTTGTTGAAGTGTTTTTGGAACCATCCTTTCCCTGCGTATTCCACTCATAGAATAGTAACTATTGAATTATTGCTGCAGTACTCACCACCATTGTCATATCTAAGGCACTTCAATCTCAAACATGTTTCATTCTCAACCAAAGCTTTCTATTTCTTAAATGTATCAAAAACATCAGATTTTCTCTTTATGCAATAAACCCATACCTTTCTTGTAGCATCATCAATGAAAGAAACATAATATTGTGATCCTCCAATAGAAGCTACCTGAGCTAGTCCCCACACGTTTGTGTGAACAAGCTCTAACTTGTGCTTCTTCTTTGTTGACCTAGTTTTGAGAAACCTCACTTTCTTCTGTTTCCCAAAAATACAATGCTCACAAAAATCTAGATATATGCTTTTCAAATCTGAAAACTTACCTTTTGACTTAAGAACATTCATTCCCTTCTCACTCATGTGACCAAGCCTACAGTGCCACAACTTTGTATCTACATCTGAAGTAGATAAAACAGAAGGAGAATAATCAGTAATACAAGTAGATAGATAAAGTGTACCTACTCTCTTACCTTTTGCTAATATAAGTGCACCCTTGGAAAATTTCCAAGATTCAGCTGTGAGAGTTATTGTGCAACCCTCATCACCCAAATTTCCTATAAAAATTAGATTCCTCTTCAGGATGGGTACATGCATGACATCCTTCAACACCCATGTGTTGCCATTCTGCAATTTCAGCTGCACTTTTCCTTTGCCAACAATTTTACAATTTTACAGAAAAAACATTGAAATGATTCCCATGTCATAAAGGATAAATAACCAATCATAGATCTGCATAAAAATCATAATATTCTTCCTTCCTTTAAGATCATTATTATAAATGGTGTGATCCAAAACCTATAATAAAAAATATAGAGATCAACTTGTTGGATGTCGTAGTAAACATAAAAACCTAATGTCCTTGCAATGAATTTACAAATGAATGTCTACAACACCTTAAGATTTGGTACCATGAAAGAAATAAAAAATTAAGCATTTAAAGCCACAAGATCTTAGTTTTTAGCATAATATCACATTCATAACAACAATAATCTAAAATAATATACTTACAGATTGATTACAAAATAAAGATAAGTTATATCATATACTGCATCTCTAAAACCTCTCTAAATACAATGAAAGGGCCTTGCATTTATAGGTAAAAAATATCAATCCTATTTAGGAGATCAAATAAAGTGATCAATCATAACTAAGATATCAATCTAAGTGATCAATCATAACTCAGAGATCAAATGAGAGATCAAACATAGGACTAAGAGATAACTATCCCTAAAAGATAGAAACAACTAGAAATTATCCCCATAATATCTAAGAAATAAATATGTAATATCTCATAATATGTAAAATAAGATAAATAAAATATCCACACATAAATGGGTTGGAATAATAAATTAAACTACATAGGTGAGCATGAGCTAAGGCAAAAAAACCTACTCTAACATTTTTTTTAATTTTTGAACTATTGTAAGGTTTCCATCTATGTTTATTTCTAATGATGGATTTTTTAGGCCATGACATGTGATAAATATACATGCTTATATATTTATGTATTTTTTCATTGATCCAAATTAAAGTATATATTATAAGGTCACAAACTAGGTGCAATTCTACATGCATTTAAAAAAATAAATTTTATTTATTTGAGGTGGTTATGGAGGTCATAGACCATTTATCCATTTTTCAGTTTTCAAGATCTATTTACTCGTAATATATATATATATATATATATTCATTAAAAAAATTTAAAAATATAGGTCATGAGCTAGATGATCTTGTTTAAATTTTCACCAAGAGGTTTTAAACTATACTAAATGATGCTCAAAAAATAATATGCCATATGGCCAACTATCTACTCTATTTTTCTAAAAAAAAGGACTTCCTCTTCAAATTTTAGATGTTTGACCTGCTTTTACTTATCCATTTTTATTTTTATTTTTAATAGTGTTTGAGAAACTAGACTCTAAATTCTAAAATCCATGTTCTTATACCATCTTCAAATTTTGAGTGTAGAGATCTCAAATAATCTACAAAAATTGAGATTTCTCGATTTTTAGAAAAAATATGTCCATGAGTGGGCCCCTTTTTATTCCCTGACTTTTTTCACTTACCCATAGATTATAATAGAATAATTTTACAAAATATATGTATTAGTGACCTAAGTTGCACTCTATGAAGGAAAGTGTTCAATTCTACTCCAAACCTGGACTAATATGGGAATGGTCTAAAGGCTATGGGTGACCTTCTAACTATACCAAACGTCTAGATTATGGGGCTAGCTCCCCTCGTACATCACTTTGTGGCTCAATTTACTAATACCTATTACTATTGGAGTGAGAAGGGATAGAAAGAGTAAAAAATAAATCTACTCTAAGGGATGGTGATACACCAATGTAAACATTCATCCACTCAATTTGGACTTTAGTAAACACTAGTAAGCAATGCAAATGACTAAATCTTACAAATCCAAGGAATCCTATGCAAAAGTGTTTTACATAAAGGTTTCATTAAGTAGTCAAAACATGAGGGTAATGATGGAAGGCCTAAATCAAGGTACTAACCAATCAAATCTCTACTCTAAGCCCAGCTACTCAACATTCAAACACTATATGTGACCTATGTAAGATCATATGCTAGTAAATAAATGAGATTAGGACTTGCCAAGGGATAAAAACTACCACATGTGCAAATCAAAATAATAAAAACACACTAAACCTTTATCAAGGAATCTAAACATAATCATTTGTATTGACTTAAGAGGTTAAAAAGTGTCAATCTAGGGAGAGTTTCCTCATGCCTGAGAGAGGGATTAAAAATTAAGGACTTTAAGCCTAAATATATAGTAGAATAAGAAGAGAAGGACAAGGAGAGTGGTATAGAGGAGAGAAGTAGGTGTCATAAATAACCTCAGTCAACTCATTACTTTAGTTTAAAATAATTAAAATAGTCCTCCCAAAGACTCTCCATGCTTGATGCTCTTCAATGACTCCTTATGCATTGAGGTGGAGTGATGGAAGATGTGGTTGACTGATTCAACCTCTCTTCAAGAATAGTTACACCTCTTTTTGGTTAAAATACTTTTCTTATTTATAGTTACAACATCAATGAGGTGTTATTCGGTCATCATAAACATAGAACAGCCTACCCTCCTTTAAAGCATATTACCAAGTCAATAAAATGACTTCTTCCTCCATCAAGACCATGAAATATGCATTTTTTTCCACTTAAAGTTTATTTACATGGTGTGATTACTCTGTAATAACTCACTTCATCATCCCTCTACACCAACCTTCATCTTTCTTATTGACCAAGTAGGCCAATAGGCCTATTTACATGGTGTTAGTGTTTAAGTAGCCATGGAAAACCTATAAGATAACTTAGGAACCTATGAATGGATTAGTCTCAAGCCTAAAACAACACCTTATATGCCATGATATATGTCTTATTAAGTATTTCACACCTGCAAATTTGCCACACTAGGTGACTAGGTCACCTTTTCCTTCACTTCTGCAAACTAACCATTTAGAAGAGAGTTACAAAGGCACTTCTAGGCAATTTATTGCACACTTAATGACTTGAAAAGATTAAAAAAGTCCCAAACAAACATTTCCCATGATTTGAAACATCTTAAACTACTTTGTACCTCTTTTTCTACTCTATTTCTTGAAAAAACACTATTTTTTGATAGGATTGTACCCCATCGATACAACAAAGTACCATGGTCATGACCCTCTCTGAGTGTACTAGATGATCTATGTTCTTATCAAGTGATTTAAATCTATTCGAATTCCTTTTCCCTCAAATCTTCCTAGTCAGGTCATAACTAGGGTTTTAGAGAGGTTTAAGAGTACCCAGGACTCTTAACAATGATTCATAGATTTTAGGCATTAAATATCTAAACCAATTCTACAAAACACTAGTAGACTAAACCCTTCACCTCTCCTAAATTTCCCAACCTCCAATGTAAAATTTTTATATAGCAGTGAGCATGTGAAATCACCTCCCAAGGAAGAAACATGTTTTTTAGGTAGTGTTATGTGTCTTAATGTCTGAATGACTAGTCATATCATCTCTCTTATAGATAAAATTTGGCATGCATCCCTATAACAACTTGATAATGTTTTTCATGAAGATTGGAGGTATCCTCATGACCTTATTTTGCCTTTTGTTGCCCCTTCTATATGACATTGTTTAAGGAGGTTAACAGATAAGCACATGTATATTCAAGATTCTTAGAGTTTTGACTTAATTTTGAGTTATAAGGCTATAATCCATTATATCCAACATGAATAGCATCCATGAAGTCCTTTAGATTAATGGTGTTAGATTGAATAATCCATTTTCCCTTTATGTGCATGCATGTAATCTCTTATCTGAACACATAGGTCTATCTACCTAAAAAAATTATTCATAGAGACCCTAATAGCTAGTTATTGTAAGTTTATTTAGGGATTTTATGACCCATTATCCCTTCTATAATTCATTATATATGCAAATCACCTTCATTTCCTTACAAGATTAAATTATCCTTCTTAGTCATAGTTTATACAACATGACCTCTACACATGCCAAATAATAGGCTATTGTGATGCTCAAGAGAATTAATAAGACCATAAATATAATTTCATGGCTCAAATAATTCATCTAGATGTATTTTGAATCATCAATCCTTCATCAGGTGTCTTTCAGGGTTTTAACAAGGGTTTTGGAGGTTTAAGACTCTTAGCAATGATTTATAGAATATGGACCCCCAAATTAAAACCTCTTGGTATGTATTTTAATAACATATACCCCTTTAACTTATATAAATATCTTGATTTCCCATGTAAAATATGGGCTAAGATATGAACGTAAGGAAATGTGCTTCAAACTAGTTGTCTAGACTGTGCAAGCAAATGAAAGGTTTAATAAACAAAATGACAAGTTTGTTACATCACCCTAACTTCAAAACTTCCCTTATGACTTTAATTTAACATTCACACCATTATTTTTATCATAATGTGTGATGAGGACCCATATCAATCTCAACATGGTGGCAGGGTCTCTTACCAGGTTTAAGATCTATTTGCATTTACTAGCCCTTAAGGGAATATTGAATTGATATCTAAGTGTTATCAATTAAAAAGAGTGTATGAAGACTTACCATAATATTTTATTACCTCAAAAAAATATATATGAATCCCAAGCCTCTTTTAATATCTACAAACCTTCAAATAGTCCACGTGGTTCCATTACTGACTGCTAACTAAGGTAGCTCTAAGACAAAATAGTTAATGTTTCCACTAATTGTCTAGTCTTGAGGATAATATAAATAGCTTAATCCAGTAGTAGATACCATTTTTACCAAGTTTTAGATCTTAACTACACCTATAGATGCTTTAAAACTATAAATTCTCCCAAGAATGTTTATAGGCATTGATTGTGTGCAAGTTTCTTGGGTTTCAATAGGTCTAGGCTATGTTCTGACTAGTCCATCCTTGTAAAGGTATGAATATTCTACGAGTTTTAAGTAATTTTAGAAACCATCCTCAAATGGACATCATTCCTCTCAATATGCCCATAGTCCTTATCTTCCCTTAATCCAAACAAGAGCCCTTAAGAACAAGTTTATTGTAGCTTACATTTTTTATTGTGTTTTAATGTCTAAGGACTATGTTATACTCAACAAAATTCCAATAGTCCATTGAATTTGACTGAGGTTTTCAAAAAGGTTTAAATTATCACTTACATGTCATGCCAACACTTTAATCTATTATCTTTGCTCATGTACATAGTATTATACCTATAGGTGTCTTTTGAAATGTTGACTGTGTGTTGGGTTTAAACCACTTCAACTCCTTTCAAAGGATTTGAATTTTATTAGAGTTCCTATAAGATTCAAACATCTCTTGATATTTCATATACCAAAAATTCACCTTCAATCCTTTATCAAAACTAATTTTTACTCCACCTAGTTACATAACTTCATTAATTTGGTTGTAGATGCACATTGGTTGTCTCATTGGGTCTAGAAACTTATCACGACATCCTTGAACTTGGTTAAACCCTTGAATTTGCTTACAAATATTCATTCATAAAACCTCTATCCTCTCTCTTTGGGAATAAATCTATTGATTCTCCAAAATCCTATAGGTTATAATTGGTCCATTGACTATGACTCATCATTCATGATTAACTGCAGGCTATATCTCCTTGGTCCACCATATATTCCCTTTGTACTTGATCACAACATTCAAAACCATGATTGTTATCCAAATCAAAACCTCAATACACAAAATATTCTTGGTAGAGGTAGCTTGACTATGTCATTGTATGACTATAGGTGATGATCCATTGTAGCTTGTATGGATTGAGATAGGATGAAACCTTGAGAAGTTCAATAACATGGTTTATGAACCACTTCCATTCATTGAAAACAAATTAGGAGATAGTTCAAACTCCATTCATTGAGATATCTTAGCCCTCCTCTATCTACAACTTTCCATGAAATGTTCTTGATTATATTTTGCCTTGGCTATAGGTGATTATTCATTGCTTTAGTAATGTTTAAGGGTGTATAACTTACTTTCATGACAATTACGATCCCTAAAAACACTGAGGAGCACCAAAGACTTGGATTCATGATATGGATGTGGATAAGGAGTGATGACATTATGTGTGGTTATAATGGATTATATAGGAGAATGAAGATGGAGTGATAAGCTTATAACAATGGTTAAATGGCAATGATAAAGACTATGAAGATGGAATGAAACATAAGGGGATTGAAAGACTCATGAATCCATACTCACTACAGTCTAAAGGGATAATAGACACCTCTGATACATATTCCTAACTAGATATACCATTTTGGAGGTCCCTGATAAAGCATACATAGTGAAAGGAGAAACCTAGAATTCTCCAAATTACCTTGGCATATGTTAAGTTAACATATGATAAATAAGACTGTGAGGGTGTTGAAGGTAGATTGATGGTTGATAGGATATGATACCTTGAGGAAAATTTGATAAACCTAAAATAAGGACACATGATCATGAATATAACATCTCATATAGAATATGTTGTACTTTGACAACCATGGATCAACCATTGAACCGTACAGTGTCTTCAACCTTGCTTATAGACAACATATTGGGTAGTTAATGTGTTATTCATATCTATATACTCACACATGTGGATAAAAATTATGGGGAAGCCATGAAAAGTCTCTTAAAGACTTTAAGAATTAGAACAAGCACTAGTTTGGTCAAAATAGTCAAAAACTCCACAAAACCATACCACTTCTCTTGCCTTGTGCAGATGTGAATAGTGATTAGAACCCTTAAGTTGTTTGCCTTTGTTCATAAAGTTGAGAATACTAAACCAACAACCAATACCCATGATTTGAAGTTCATAAGGTCTAGTTCCTCTAGTCAAGGTTTGAATCTCCTCTCTCTCTCTCTCTTGTACGGACTGAGCACAAACCTGAAGTGCTCTTAATATCTACCAGTGAACTAAGCAAGGAAAATACACTAGTTTTTAGCCTCTTAAACCCTCAAACATTATAATATATCACCATGTGTCTATTACAATACCTTATTGCATCCCCAAGACTTCTTCTAATCAAAATTGTATAGTATGGATCCATACCACCTAAAAACACTATTGAATCTTGCAAATTCTCCTTTATTTCCTATTGTTTTAGTTCCAAACTACCATTTTACGGCAACATGAAGTAAAATCCAGGTCAAAATGCATCCCAAAACAAAGAACACATTTTGGAGAGCAAAAAGGTGGTTATTTTCACACGTGTGATCTTTTTTGATGGCAAAACAACCTTTTGGGCTCATAGAAGGGACAATTTCAAAGCATGAAACATTTGATTAGAGAAATATAAGTACTATAAAGGTGATTTAAAGATGTTAATAATGCCTTAGGGGACTTTTGAGGTCAAAAATTTATCATTTTAAGACCAAAACCTTTCTTTTAAAAAACATACATATATCCCCAAAGAAGACTTGCCAACGAATATCATAAAAAGTACCTTATAGCCTTCTTAAAAGATTGAATTAGGATTATATATATTTTTCATCACCCTTCCAAGGCTCATAGTCATTATACCTTGCATATATTTAACATATTTGGAAAATATCATGGTGAGTCATTAGTTTCCATCTTCAACCATCTTCATTAAGGCACACTAGGTCATAAGATCACTTCAATCCATTGTCAAATACATCCAAGCATACTCAAACATCATGAAGATACTTGATGTTTAACATAAGTTGAAATAGAGACATGACAATGACAAGACATTTAGACCTACCCCCTTTACTTGATATTCAAAGACATCATGATGATCTAACATATCACCTAAATACCCAAGACATATAGGAGATATGATTATCACAAGTGGACTCAATGACACCTTTAAGAGTGTTGAATGACTTCAAGAAGCAATTAGGAGACTTCATCACTCAAGAGATCATCATGTAGAGGCTTAAGTGGGTACCATGAAATTTTTTTAGCTATATGGGTTGGCATTTGGCCTTGGGAGGCCAAATTTCTAATATTTTTGATGACTCACAGGGGTTGACTAGCCTGTTGGTCAAGGGAACCCACTAACTTTTCATGTCAATGACAATATTTTAATCAAGACATGGTTTTGATGACTACCCTTTTGGATTGCCAAACATTAGCGCTTATGACACCTTAGGATTGAAACAAATAATAAGACTCAAATAGAAAAAAATAAATAAACAACACCAAACCTAAGAAACACACCTAACCTAGAAAAATAACAAAGACACCAAAACAACTAAGGGAACTAACTATAAACTTATATTGACCACTTATTGAAATAAGACAAAATACATTAAAACAACTAACCTGATATCAGATACTTTCCTCCAAGGTCAAATGGAAAACTTATTTGGTAACTATGGCACCATGAGGTTTGGTTGTCATGTCTTGATTAGAGTCACCTAGGCATTGATCACAGTATGAGAATTCCAACTATTAGCTAGGGGCATTAGCATGTTCATGGCCTCTTGAGGAAGCATCTAGACTTTCTTATTATACCTTAGGTGTATGGGTTGGTTATATGAGTCTAAAACCTAATCATACTCATTCCAAATCTATCTATGTTGCATGATCAACCTCATCTCTACCTTAGTCATGAGCTGCTCTTGATATGATATATCTTGGTTTATGCTTTCACTTTACTCTCTATGGGATGGTTACTTGTCAAGACCTTCATTATGGACATATTAAACTTCATTGGGCATGTTAAAGGACAATATATCCTCACTTGGTTTGTGTTCAAGAGTATCAACTTGAGGTACTTCTTCAAGCAACATTTCATCATTACTTCCATCATCTTGGGCATGCTCTTCTTGTGGACAACACTTGACAGGGTTAACAAATAATTAATCTTCAACATGTTCCATAAGAAGTGTGAGTCCTTGAAGGGCTTGATAGTAATTGAAAATCCTCATATATTACTATCAAAGGTCATCATTTTCACCTTGATACTCCACCAATCATGATCATACTTAAAACTCTCATTAAACATTGGGGTCTCATGCTCATCAATAGCCTCATCTTGGTGGCCAAGAATTATTCCTTCATGTTCAATGAAACTAGAAGCTTCTTGAACACATACCTTTATAGGATGTTTGAAGACTTAAGAATACTACCTCCTTGCCTTGTATTTATTACAAGTTGAATATATGTCTCACTCTCACACTCATCATGGCTATCATGACAAAGAGTGGTTGACATATTATCCAGAAGTTCTTGGGAATAATCTTCTTCTTGTTAAATTTGAGTGTCTTCCTCTTGCAGCTTATCTTGCACCCAAACAACCTCTTGGAGTTCATCCTCTTTTGCATTGTGAAATGATGATTCACATTTATCCTTGGAAATGAGTGTTCCAATGATGATTTCCTCTTCTTTCTCACTCAAGTCACTCTCATTTTATATCACTATAGTTGTTTTTTCCTCATTTACCTCACAAAGAAGAGTCTCCTTCTCAAGGGATGGCATGGTGGATCCTTGAAAAATCTTAGTAAGGTGAGATAAATCCAATGATTTTGAAGATGATTTATCATGATCATTTTGTTGCTCACTATTAACAACCATCACTTCCTCTTTCTACTACATATTATCTTAAATATACCTTGATGAGGGGAAGGTCTTGGACTTTTGAGGAGGGAGGGGTAGGGGTTGAATATTTTCCAATTTTTCTTTCACTTCAACATCTTGGCTTATACTTGATTGGTCTTCTCTTTCTCTTGACTACTACATTTGTTTCCAAGTTGGTAAATTATATGTAGGGGTTTCCTTCACATGTGTCACAACTTGGGTAAGGAATGAAGGTATATGTTAGGTTGTGGAGCTAAAAGCTTCACCAGGATGCAAACAGGAGGAGTTACGGAGGTTACAGAGGTTGCAGAGAGTTGCAGAATGAGTTGTAGGGAAATCGACGTCGGTCTAATCAATCGACGTCAGTCAGATAGCAGTGCAAAAGCAACCGACGTTGGTTACAAGTCGGCCGACATCGGTCAAGAGGAGCTGATGTTGGTAACCTATGTGTGAACATGCAGTTTGCATGTGGATTCTAGAGAGTCTATTTTTTGGATTGTCAGTTTGCATGTTAAAGGCTAATTATAGTCTTGGAGTTGCATGTCTAATTATTGTAAGCATGAGATCTATATAATATACTCATGGGCTGTATTGTAAACAAGTGCTAGAGAGTAAGAGAGCAAAATAAGCTCCTTCAGAGAGAGGAGTGCAATGGTGTGTTCCTCTTAGTGCCACAGTACCAAGTGTGGGTGCTGGTTTGGAGAATCAGAAGGGTTCTTTGTGTATGTATGATCTTGGTCAGCAGGTGTGCATGGCTTCTTTTGGAGATCTACAATGGTGAGTAAGGTCTGGTGATTTGCAGGTGGCAGCAGAGAGTAGGAGATCTACTTGGAGTACAGTTGTGTACTTGGTGTACTGGCAGCGTTGTTTCTGACTGGTGGAGGTGAACAACAATTCTGTATTTGAGTTGTGTGTTGGGACCGAGAGAGAGAGGGAAGAAGTCCTTGAGGTGTGGCAAGCCTTTGAGGTGGAAGAAGAAGTGGCATATTCTTTATTGTATTTTCTTTTGAGTGATTATTAATACAATTGTGTATTGTCTCTCATATCATGTGTTGTTTCATATTTCTAGTTACTTATCATTCTGGTTAAATTATGTGTTTAGTTTCTAATACAAGAGGTAATCATATATGTGCTCTAATTGAGGAGTAAGATCCTGACAGTTGGTATCATAGCAGGTTGACTAGGTTGGTACCAACTTGACAAGTGGTATCAGAGCTTTTGGTTGGGTTGACTAACAGGTGGTTTCAGATCTGGTTAGTGTTTGTTGATTACAGGTCACTCATAGGGGTTTCAGATTGAGTGGGAGTATAGCAATGGCAGAAGAAAGTAAGCTACAAATGGAGAAACTAAATAGCACGAATGGTTTGATTGATGGAAAGAAAGAGCAGATAAAAGAAGATTGTTGGTCGGTAGAAGATTAGCATGTAGAAGCAGATGTTGCAGGTGATGTTGCACAGGTTGCTCTGGATAAAGTAGAATCTTGGTTTACAGATTCTTTTGCCTCTTTCCATGCAGCCCAAAATAGAGCATCTTTTCATGGGTATGTATTTGGAGACTTTGGAGAGATTTATTTAGGGTTTGGTGAGCCTTGTCAGATTATTGGCAAAGGGGAAGTGAAGCTAAAAATGCAGACGGATAACACGCAGGTGTTGAAGGAGGTCATGCAGGTACCAATCTTGGAGATGAGTCTAATTTCTTCAGGAAAGTTGGGTGATGGGAGATGCATAGTAACTCTCACAGCGGATCTACTTGAATTAGACGGTGGTAAGAAAGTAGGTATCCTTTATCTATCTACTTATATTATTGATTCACCTTTTGTTGCAGAGATGTGGCTTTGTAGGCTTGGTCACATATGTAGGAGGGGAATGCATGTTCTTAAGCGGAAGACAGATATCTTTGACAAACTTAAGAACTGGAAAGCTTTGGTGTTCATGGAGGAGATGACGGATAGAGATCAGTTGAGGGGACTGAATTATTCTGAGCAGGGCTATGTTGATTTGAATAGGTTTTTGATCCAAAAGGAGCTCATGGGTAAAAATTCATCACTCACAGGCGAACAGAGGTACCAGCATCAGTCAGATAGTAACTGACATCGGCAATAGGAAGACCAAAATCGGTCATACAGTAACTGACATCGGCAGAAGGGATACCGACGTCGGCCAGGGAAATGACGTCGGCAATCAAGATCAGTGCAGGGAACCGACATCGGTCGGGTGCAGACTGGGAGATGGCCGAGATCGGTCATTGGAATGGATGGTGGGCGGACAGCAAGCTATCAAAAAGGTCTCAAATGCTCATATCGAGGACTAAAAGGGTAAGTGAACCTCATATTCATTGTTCACCTTCTTACTAGTTGCTTACTGATGGTTGAGAACCAGAAAGATGTGAAGAGGCAATACAGGTAGAATCCAAAAAAAGTGGGAGCTTGGCATGGATGAGGAGTGTGAGTTCTTGGAGAAGAACCAAACAGGAGTTTGTTGGTGGAGTTTTCAGCTGGAAGAAAGCACTGAAAGAGGAATGGATTCCCAAGTTAAAGAAGAGAGTGGATGGATACTTGAGACGGAAGGCCAAGGTATATGGTCTTGAGGAAGCTGTAGGACAGTGGTACAAGTTTTGATAGGGGGATGACAAAGCAGGGCTTTAGTCAATGTCAGTGTAACTATTGTGTTTGTCTTTACCAGGTGGATGATGAGTCACGACATTATCTTGTTACTGTATGTGGATGGTATGCTTGGAGCAAGTTTGTACATACAGGGATTTACTGAGCTAAGGGTAAGGTTAGTTCATAGGTATGTCATGGAGAATTTGGGAGCAACAAAATTCTTTGGCATAAAAGACATAGAGATTTTGTCTCTAGTGGGAGCTGATGTGAAGATGGTGTTGGCAGTGTTCAAGATGCAGGATGCAGAATCGGTAAGCACACCAAGGGCTGGACAGTTCAAGTTGAGCTTAGAACAGTATTCAAAATCACATAAGGTCTAGTGTAGGCCTGAGTTTTCCCAAGCAGTGGGAGTTGTCAGAGAGTTTGGAGCCAATTCAGGGAAGGTGGATTCTTAGGTATCTGAGAGGGACCAGCAGCAAGGATTCATGTTATGTAGGGTCAAGGTCTTCACTACATGGGTTTGTAGGTTCAGATGTGGCAGGTTACTTGGATGACAGGAAAGGCATCACAGGGTGTGTGGTGGTTGGTCTTCAAGATTGAGCTTGAAGAGGGATACAAGCCAGGGAATAAATTAGACGGTGTACAGGTATAGGTACAAGTGTAGTTGTTTATCTCCAAGTGGGATATTGTTAGGTTATGGAGCTGAAAGCTTCACCAAGATGTAAACAGGAGGAGTTACAGAGGTTACAGAGGTTATGGAGAGTTGTAAAATAAGTTGCAGGGCAACTGACATCGATTTGATCAACCGACATCGGTTAGATAGCAGTTCAGAAGCAATCGACGTCGGTTACAAGTCAGCCGACATCGGTCAGGAGGAGCCAACGTCAGCAACCTGTGTGTGAACATGCAGTTTGCATGCGGATTCTGGAGAGTCTATTTTTTGGACTGTCAGTTTGCATGTTAAAGGCTAATTATAGTATTGGAGTTACGTGTCTAATTATTGTAATTAAGATAGTTTAATTATTGTAAGCATGAGATCTATATAATAGACTCATGGGATGTATTGTAAACACATGCTAAAGAGTAAGCGAGTAAAATAAGCTCCTTCAGAGAGAGGAGAGCAATGGTGTGTTCCTCCTAGTGCCACAGTACCAAGTGTGGGTGTTGGTTTGGAGAATCAAAAAGGTTCTTTGTGTATGTATGATCTTGGTCAGCAGGTGTGCATGGCTTCTTTTGGAGATCTACAATGGTGAGTAAGGTCTGGTGATTTGCAGGTGGCAGGAGAGAGCAGGAGATCTACTTAGAGTATGGTTGTGTACTTGGTGTACTGGCATCGTTGTTTCTGACTGGTGGAGGTGAACAACAATTTTGTATTTGAGTTGTGTGTTGGGACCGAGAGAGAGAGGGAAGAAGTCCTTGAGGTGTGGCAAGCCTTTGAGGTGGAAGAAGAAGTGGCATATTCTTTATTGTATTTTCTTCTGAGTGATTATTAATACAATTGTGTATTGTCTCTCATATCTTGTGTTGTTTCATATTTCTAGTTACTTATCATTCTGGTTAAATTCCGTGTTTAGTTGCTAATACAAGAGGTAATCATATATGTGCTCTAATTGAGGAGCAAGATCTTGACAGTTGGTATCAGAGCAGGTTGACCAGGTTGGTACCAACTTGACAGTATCTTCAGTTGAGGTTGTGTTGTTGTTACAATTTTTATTGACTAATGTAGATTCTTGTCTACAAGTTCAATCTATTTAGAAAGGTGAGCCTCAAAATCAAACATGATTAGATTGGAGAACTCTTCAAGATTATTAGAAGGTGAATACCCTTGCAAATTTTTTTTGTTAAACATGTAACTCATCCTTATCAAGATACACTTCTCCCTCTTTTTGAACTCTCTTTTCGGCAAACCTCCAAGTAAGAAAAGTTGGCAAGGCTTGTAAGGAGATTTTAGGGATTTGAAACATATTTGTTTGACACTTTTGAGAGGAAAAGGGAAGTTCAATGGAGGACTAATATGGAATGAAGGAGGGAAATGTTGACAATTTTGACCCCACAGGTCAAAATTTCCACCCTTATCATTTGAAACTTTGCATATCATGCCAGTTCATCTTGTGAGTTAGTTATCGGTCCTTAAAAAGTACTTAAAATAATTCATGATTAACAAGCCTTTTTTTAGGCATTGACTTTGGTTTTCAAAGGATTTTTTATGACAAAAGCATTATAGATGCTTCTTTGGGTCTAAAAAAGGGGTCATCTACAATAAGTCTGAAGGGATCTTATTCTTTCAAAAAAGGTCTTTTCAAATGGTTTTGAAGGTCCTTTTGAATAATTCTAAAGATATGAATTCCTTCAAACAAATTGTTCAAAGGAAAGGCCTGAGGAGAGAAGCTGAAACAATTCCTTCGACCAAATTTTTCGAAGGAAAGAAATGAACAAAAACCCAAAGGGACTTTACAACTTTTCCAAAGGGTCATTTTCTCTTCAAGAAAGTCCATTACAAAAAACTTGAAAGGTGAGACAAAATTTTTGAAGGTGCTTTTTAACTTTTTTGAGGTACCTTACAACTTTCCCGAAGGGTACTTTAGAAAAGGCCAAAGGGACACTTTGGAAATCTGAAGGGCATTGTCAACTTTTCTGAAAGACCATTCTCATTTTTCTAAAAGGACTCTTTCAATAATTTTGAAGGGTAAGTGAACCATTACAAAAAAAATTGAACGGTCGTTTATAGAAAAGACAAAGGGTATCTACCCTTTAGACAAAGGCATTTTCAAAGCCGAAGGGTGCTTTCACTTTGGGAAAGTCATTTCCAAAATTCTTGAAGGGCTCTTCAAAGTTCCCGAAGGGTCATTCACAAAAGTTTTGAAGGGTCACTTTTTGACAAAGGTCCATTTCATTTTCCTGAAGGGATCATTACAACTTTCTCAAAGGGACAATTTTGAAAAGGCTCTAACAATTTTTTTGAAAGACACTTTCCCTTTGAAAAAGCCATTTCTAAGAAGTTTAAGGGATACTTTGAAAAGTTCGAAGGGATATTTTAGCAAAATCTGAAGGGCGTTTCCTTTGAGTAAATATTTTGAGTGGACTTTTCCAAAAGTCTGAAGGGATTTTCCAATAATTTTGAAAGGTAATTGGACCATTTCATTTTTTTGAAGGTTCATTTCACTTTTTGAAGGGTTTTTTTTTAGTTTTTCTGAAGGGTAGAATCCCTTTGAAAAAGGTGCTTTGCAAAATATCCAGAGTTCTTTCAACTTTTTTGAATGGCAAGTGGACCATTCCAATTATTTTGAAGGGACATTTACTTTTTTTTGAAGGGTTCATTTATTCCAAAAAATATCATTTCAATATTGTCGAAGGGTTGTTTTGACAAATAGGGGCACTCTCAATTTTTTCGAGAGGACACTTGTAAAAAGGTCAAGAGGCTCATTTTGAGAAAACCCGAAGGGCACTTTCCCTTCGAGAAAGTCCATGGTCAAATTCCAAAGGGATGCACAGAAATTCCAAAGGGACATTTTTGAAAACCTAAAGGGGTATTTCAAAATGCCAAGGACCATATAAATAAATCTAAAGGAAAGTCTATTGCAAAAACTTTGAGAAGGAATATAAGTATAGAAGCGAAGAGCCTAAAAGCAAAAGGCTGAGAATGATAATAAGCTAAAAAGGAATTCAATATAAGTTTATACGCTATGTATATGTTATTATCTTGGAGTTTCCATGCACCTCTCACTCATCAAAGAACTTTTCCATGCAGGTAAAGGCTATCTATAGTTGATTGGTCAAAGCTTCAATTAACTATTTGTTGAAGTCATTCTTATCTCCTACTCATCTCATACATTCAAAGGTCCAACTTAGCTTCAAGTTCAATCAAGAGGCATATTTATTTGAAGATTGTGGTGTGGCTTTCCATGCAAGAGTTTGAATTTTCAAAATTGGGTCCACCTCATCACTTCTACGCCCACATGGAATTTCATGCATGCTTCAGTTCTAGAGTTGACTAGTCTTGCACTTTGTTTAGTTAACAAGTCATGATGTGTTCTTGTTTATCTTATTGAAGGCTTTCAACATTTATAGTTGTTTAAGTGGATTTCTAAATTTAGTTTTGGCATTGATTTCATGCAAAGTAAATTGTTCTCTTATTTCAGGCAGTTCAGGTGGAGTTTATATTTGAAGATTGGCATAGCATCATGCATGAGGAAGGTTTTGACTTAAACTTGAGCTCGCCATTCTTTTCAAATGCCAAAGAGATTTTCATGCAAGATAAAAGACAAAAAAATATTTATTATAAGGTTGTGTTATCTTTGGATAGCACAAGTTGGACTTGGTTGATCTCCTCTTCTATTTTTAGTGCCAATCCCTTGGCTATTTTTTACTTTTTTTATATAACTTAGCTTTTCAGCCTTAAAATGTATCTTCTTTTTGTCAAGACCATACTCTACCAAAATATGTGTTATGTAACCTTTTCATATTAATAGAAGGACATTTTTTAGACTCCAAGGTTCTAGTATAGTGTATTTATGTTAGTGATTTGCATGTGATAGAATTTTCTTCCTTGTCAAGTCTTGATTCTTACCTAGTTACTAGCTGATCAAATTATGCAAGTCATGTTCTATGTTTATTATCTATTGGTTGAAGTTAAAATGGATGTAAGTGGCTATTAGTGCCTTGAATTAGGCCTATTCCATCATTTCCCTTGAGCTTTACTGATGTGTAGAGGTCATTTGGAGTTAAAAAATTAGTGTTTTTTAATTGTTTGATCAGTGTTTTTAAAAGCTCAAATTTAGTGGATCAACCAAAATTTAGGTGTATCACCATCATTAGATAGGATTTCCTTTCAAGTTTCTCTCTTCCCTTTTCCTAGTAGTTTTTATCATAGAGTAGAGATCCTAATTGATACACTACAGGGAGGTAGCCCTTAGAATCTAGAGACTCAATCCACTAATTAGGTCACCCATAGCCTAGGATTATTTCCATGTTTTAGTAGACTATGAAGGCCTGAAACTACCTTCACAAGAGTGAGATTCTAATTGACAACATTTACATATTATTGGTAGGATTGGACTTGTTGTCTCTCATAAACTATCAACTTTTATTCCATCTTTGAAACTAGACCACCTATATCCAACATGTCATTGCTGACCTTTGAATGACCTTGCCTTATGAAAAATACCCACTCTTCTTTATCCTACTATAATGAATTCCTCATGTTCTCAATCTCATTCCTAGGGATCTCTTGTTCATCCCCTCTCAAGTTGTTAATGTTCACCATGTATTTTTCATAGTCCAACAAGGTATGTTTAAGTCCTGATATGGTTTGAGTTTGAATATGAGTAGGATGACTAGGAACATCATGATGTTTTCATGGCTAATTAAGCTAATAAGTAGGTTGTCAAGGAGGTGGATGAGGTTCATAATTGGGTTAGAAATCTTGTTAATAAGGATGCTCATTATAGGGCTGACAAGGGTGAATGTAGGGTTGATAGGTTTCATAATAAGGTTGATATGAGTCATAGGGTTGTTGATAAGGAGGTATGTGATAGAATTTTTCCCTATATGCAGCCATCACTCATCATAATGCACATGAATATCAAGGAACTTATGAACAAGAACTGCTCATACCTTTGAAATAATAAACTTATGATGATCAAGTTGCTACTGTGAAAGCTCTAATGCTCCAACCATGTCCCACCAGGTATATCAAAACTATTAGCAACCCAAGTTGTACCCTATGAAGGAAAGTGTTCAATTTTGCTTTAAACCTGGACTAAAATGGTAATGGCCTAAAGGTTGTGGGTGACCTTATAACTAGACTAGACCTCTAGATTATGGGGCTAGCTCCCCTGGTAAATCACTTTGTGGCTCAATTTACTAAGACCTAATACTATTGGGGTGAAAAGGGATATAAAGTGAAAAAAAAAACCTACTCCAAGGGATGGTGATGCACCAATGTAAACATTTACCCACTCAATTTAGACTTCAACAAACACTAGTAAGTAATGCAAATGATTGAATCTTACAAATCTAAGGACTCCTATGCAAAAGTGTTTCACATAAAGGTTTCACTAAGTATTCAAAACATGAGGGTAATGATGAAAGGCCTAAATCAAGGAACTAACCAATCAAATATCCACTCCAAGCTCGGCTACTCAACATTCAAACACTATGTGTGACCTGCATAAGATCATCTACTAGTAACTAGGTGATATTAGGACCCATCAAGGGAGAAAAACTACCACATGTGGAAATCAAACTAATAAAAACACACTAAGCCTGTATCAAGGAATCTAAAAATAGTCATTTGTATTCACTTAAGAGGTTACAAAGTGCCAATCTAGGTAGAGTTTCTTCATGCCCAAGATAAGGATTAAAAATTAAGGCCTTTAAGATTGAATATATAGCAGAATAAGAAGATAAGGAGGAGAGTGGTATAGAGGAGAGAATTAGGGGTCTTTATTGACCTTAGTCAACTCATTACTTTAGTTATAAATAATTACAATAGTCCTCCCAAAGACTCTCCATGCTTGATGCTCTTTAATGACTCCTTAAGTGTTGAGGTGGAGTGATGGAGGATGTGGTTGATTGATTCAACTTATCTTCAAGAATATCTAGGCCTCCTTTTTTTCAAATTCCTTCTCTTATTTATAGTTACAACATCAATGAGGTGTTATTAGACCATCATAAACATACAACAGCCTACTCTCCTTTAAAGCATATGACCAAGTTAAGAAACTAACTTCTTCCTCCATCAAGACCATGGAATGTGCTTTTATTACCACTTAAGGATCAGTTACATGGCATAATTACTCTATAATAAGTCACTTCATCAACCCTCTATGCCAACCTTCGACTTTCTTGTTAACCAAGTAGGACAATTAGGCTAATAGACCTAGTTACATGGTATTTATGCTTGAGTAGCCATGAAAAACCTATAATAGACCTTATGAACCTATGAATGGATGAGTTTTAGGCTTGAAAAAACACCTTACTTACCATGATATAGGTCTTCTTTAGTAGTTCACACCTACAAACTTGCCACACTAGGTGAGTAGGTCACCTTTTCCTTCATTTCTATAGTCTGACCATTTAGAAGAGAGTTATAGAGGCACTTGCAAGTATGATTTTAGACACCTAATTACTTTAAAAGATGAAATAAGTCCCAAATAAACATTTCCCATGATTTACAACATCTTAAACTACCTTGTACCTCTTTTTCTACTCTTTTTCCTGAGAAACATTATTTAATAATAGGTTCATACACTATTCATATAACGAAGTACCATGGACATGACCCTATCTAAATGTCCTAGATGATCTAAGTGATTATTAGGTTATTTCAATCTATTTGAATTTCTTTTCCCTCAAATATTCCCAGTTGGGTCATAACTAGGGTTTTAGAGAGGTTTAAGAGTGCATAGGACTCTTGACAATAATTCATAAAGTTTAGGTGTTAAATTCATGAACCAATTCCACAAAACACTAGTAGACTAATCCCTCCACCTCTCTTAAAGTGACCATCCTCCCATGAAAAATATATGTACATTAATGAGCATGTGAAATCACCTCTCAGAGAAGAAACATGCTTTATGGGTAGTGTTAGGTGTCTTAAGGTCTAAATGACCAGTGATATCATCTCTCTTGTAGCTCAAATTTTACATTCATCCCTATAACAACCTGATAATGTTTTTCATGAAGATTGGAGGTATCCTCATGACCTTATTCTTCCTTTTGCTGCCCATTCTAGATGACACTATTTAAGGAGGTTAATAGATAAGCATATGTATATGAAATTTTATTAGAGTTTTGACTTAATTATGAGTTATAAGGCTCTTATCCACTATATCCAACATGAATAACATCCTTGAGGTCCTTTGATGTAATGGTGTTAGATTGAATTAGCTATTTTCACTTTATCTGCATGCATGCAGTCTCCTATCTAAACACAAAGGTCTATCTACATGTAGAACCAATCATATAAACCCCTATATTTGGTTCTTTCAAGGATATTTATGGATTTTAGGACCCATTATCTCTTCTATAATTAGTTATATATGTGAATCCCCTTCATTTCCTTGCTCAAAGGCTCAAATTTTCCTTATCAGTCCTAATTTATACAACATGACCTTTACCATGCCAAATAACAGGCTATTATGATTCTTAGGAGAGTTAGGAAGACCATAAATATCATTTCATGGCTCAAATACTTCATTTAGTTTCATTTTTATTCATCTTTCCTTCATCGGGTGTCTTTTAGTGTTTTAGCAAGGGTTTTGGATGTCCAGGCCTTTTAGTAATGATTCATAGATTACAGACCCCCTAATCCAAACCTATTTTTATGAATTTTAAGTACATATACCCCTTTAAATTATTTGACCAAATTGAGTTCCCATGCAAAATATGAGCTAAGATATGAATGTAGGGAAATGTGCTTCAAACTGATTATCTAGACTATGCAAGCAAATGAAAGGTTTAACAAGAAAAATGACAAGTTTGTTGCATAATAATAAATTAAACACTTCCCTTAAAACTTTAATTGACTCTCCACACCATTATTTTTATCATAATGTGCAATGAGGACCTAGTTCAATCTCAACATCGTGGCAGGGTCTCTTACCAGGTTAAAGGTCTATTTGTATTTGCTAGCCCTCAAGGGAATATTGACTTGATAGTTGAGTGTTGTCCATCCCACAAAGTGTATTAATACTTAACATCATTATTTATTTCCTTAGAAACCTCTACATGAAGCCCAAACCTCATGTCTTATCTATAAACCTTAAATTCTCCTAAGAATGTCTATAGGCATTGACTATGTGTAAGTTTCTTGGGTTTCAACAGGTCTAGGATATGTTCTAACCAATCCATTTTTTTAAAGGTATGAATATTATAGGATTATTAATTAATTTTATAAACCATCCTCAAATTGACATCATTCCTCTCAATATGCCCACAGCCTTTATCTTCCCTTAATCCAAACAAGAGCCTTTAAGAACAAGTGTATTGTAGCTTACCTTTTTTATTGTGTTTTTATGTATAAGTATTGTGTTATGCTCACCAAACTTCCATTATTCCATTTAATTTGACTTAAGTTCTCAAAAAAGGTTTAAACTATCATTTACATGTCATGCCAACACTTCAATCTATAATCTTTGCGTATGTACACAGTACTGTACCTATAGGTGTCTTTTGAAATATTATTTGTGTGTTGGATTTAAACCAATTAAACTCTTTTTAATGGATTTAAACTTTCTTAGAGTTCCTATAAGATTCAAACATCTCTTGATGTTTCATATACCACAAGGTTACCTTCAATCTTTTATCAAAATTGAGTTTTGATCCACCTAGTTACATAACTTCAATAAGTAGGTTGTAGATGCACATTGGTTTTCTCATTGGGTCTATGACCTTATCACTACATCTTTAAACTTTTTTAAACCCTTGAATTGGCTCATAACTCTTTATTCATAAAACTTCTATCCTCTCTCTTTGGTAACAAACCTATTGATTCTCCAAAAACTTGTAGGTTATATTTGGTGCATTGACTGTGACTCATCATTCATGACTAACTATACGCTATATCTCCTTGGTACACCATATGGATCCTTTGTACTTGATCATAACATTAAAAACCATGATTTTTATCCAAACTAAAACCTCAATACACATAACCTTCTTAGTATAAGTACCCTAACTATGTCCTAGTATTATTGTAGGTGATTATCCACTGTAGCTTGTATGGACTAATATAGGATGAGACCTTGAGAAGGTCAATAACATGGTTTATTAACCTCTTAAATTCATTGAAAACAACTTAAGAGATAGTTCAAACTCCATTTATTGAGATATTTCCTAGCCTCCTCTATCTACAACTTTCCATGAAATATTCTTGACTATATTTTGCCTTGGTTGTAGGTGATTATTCATCCCTTTAGCAGTATTTAAGGTTACATAACTCACTTTCATGACCATGATGATCCCTAAAAACACTGAGGAGTACCAAAGACTTGGATTCATGATATGGATGTGGATAAGGAGTGATGATAGTATGTGTGGTGATAATGGAGTATATAGGAGAATGAAGATGGAGTGATAAGCTTATAGCAATGGTGAAATGGAAATGATAAAGACTATGAAGATGGAATGAAACATAATGGGATTGAAATACTCATGAATCCATACTCATAACAGTCTAAAGGTATCATATAAACCTCTTATACATATGCCTAACTAGATATACCATTTTAGAGGTCCCTGATAAAGCATACATAGTGAAAGGAGAAACCTAGGATTCTCTAAATTACCTTAACATATGCTAAATGAAACTATGAGGCTATTGAAGGTAGATTTATGTTTGATAGGATATGATATCTTGAGGAAACTTTGATAAAATTGAAATAACGACACATGATCATTAATATAACATCTCATACAGAATATGATGTGCTTTGATAACCATGGATTAACCATTGAAATGTACATTATCTTCAACCTTTCTTTCATAATATAGATTTGGTAGTTAATGTGTTATTTAGATATATATACTCACACATGTGGATAAAAATATTAGGTAATCCATGAAAATTCTCTTTAAGACCTTAAGAATTAGGAACAAGCACTAGTTTGGTTGAAACAGTCAGAAACTCCAAAAAACCATACCACTTCTCTTACCTTATGCAGATCTGAATAATGATCAGAACCCTTAAGTTCTTTATTCTTTTTTCATAAAGTTGATAAAAATAAACCAACAACCAATACCAATTATTTTAATGTCATAAGTTATAGTTCCTTTGGTCAAGATCCTGAATCTCCTTTCTCTCTCTCCTGTATGAACTAAGCACAAACCTGAAGTGCTCTTGATATCTACCAATGAACTGAGCATGGAAAACACACCAATTTTTAGCCTCTTAATCCCTAAAACATTATAATTTCTTCACCATGTGTTTTTAATAAGACATTATTACATCCCCAAGATTTTTTTTGAGAAAAATTGTATTGTACATATCTGTACCACCTGAAAACAGTATTGAATCCTAAAAATTATTCTTCATTTCCTCTTTTTTCAATTCAAAACCACAATTTTAGGGCAACATGAAGTAAAATGTATGTCAAAATTCATCCCAAAATAAATATCATGTTTTGGAGAGCAAAAAGGTAGTTATTTTCACATGTGTGATATCTTTTGATGGCAAAATAAACCTCTAGGCTCGTAGAAGGGGCAATTTCAAAGTATGAACCATTTGAATAGATCAATATAAGGACCATGAGGTGATTTAAATATGTTTTTGATGCCTTAGTGGCCTTTTTAGGTCAAAATTTTGTCATTTTAGGACCAAAACCTTTATTTTAAACAACATACATATAGCCCCAAAGAAGACTTGCCAATGAATATCACAAAAATTACCTTATAGCCTTCTTAAAAGTTTGAATTAGGATTCTATGTATTTTCATCACCCTTCTAAGGCTCATAGTCAACATACCTTGCATATATTTAATATATTTGGAAAAGTTCATGGTCTGTTATCAATTTCCATCTTCATTAAGGCACTCTAGGTCATAATATCACTTCAATCCATTGTCAAAGACATCTAAGCATACTCAAACATCATGAATATACTTGATGCTTAACATATTAAGTTTAAATAGAGACATGATAATGATAAGAAATTTAGACCTACTCCCTTCACTTGACAGTCAAAGACATCATGATGTTCTAGCACATCACCTAAGGACCCAAAACATCTAGGAGATATGATGATCACAAGCGAACTCAATGACACCTCTAAGAGTGTTGAATGACTTCAAGAATAAATTAGGAGACATCATCACTCAAGAGATCATCATGTAGAGACTTAAGTGGGTGCCATGAAAATTTTTTAGTTATATGGGTTGGCATTTGGCCTTGGGAGGCTAAATTGCCAATAATAAGGATTAGCAACAAGTGAAGAAATTTGAGAAGCATTATATGCAAGAGACATTTTAACAAGGAGAATCTTATAAACATTTTGAGACATTAGAAAAGCTTGAGAATAAATTTAAACATGTTTAAAATTTTGAATAACTTGAGAAGCAATTGGGATCATGTTGAGATAATCTTTTTTTTAGAAATGGGAAAATAATGTGGAGCAATAGGAGAATCATTATAAGTAATATAAACTTTAACATGAGTAGGAGTGGATTTTACTTGAGAAATGACTATATGAGTAGGCATGGGTTGCTCTTGGATGACGTTAATCAAGACAAAAAGTTTATCAAGATGTTTTGAAAGAAAATTTTTAAATTTAGGAACATGGCCAACAATATTCATATTCATATAGCTTATATATACCTTATAAGGTATATTTTGAATGCTAACCTTATATAGGGCCTCTTGACATATAGCTTGTCTTGCAACTTATTTCAATAAAATTATTAATTTAAAATTATCTCATTAGGTTTTTCCATGACATGTTTGTTAGAATGTGTAATATTGTTTTTGCATTACACATTTGAGATCCATTCATAGCAATATCATTCAAAGGCACATTGTACCCATTGTTTGCAACAAAAAGTACATTTATTTTAGTAACACTAGTTATTTATATATACATATTCCATTTTATTTTTCAACCAGGATTTAGAATTAAATATTAGAATTTCAATAAAATAGGTAGGTTAATCCTAAGTTTTTTCGTAGTTGAAATAATAGATATAGATAACTTATATGACTTAAAATACAAACATGAAATATACACACTATATAAAAACACTGCATTTTAATAAATTTTTAAATTAGATAACCTAGGTTTTGGAATCAAATACGAGGAAGCTAGAATTATGTACTAATTATTTGATTTTAGTATGCATGATATCATACTTTCCATTCAAGTTGGCCATAATTGTAGGATCAAACTCAGTAAATGCATTTCTATAAAATTTGTGCACAATCAGATGGAAAAGAATAGTAACCCAGAATAAAAAACATAACTAAAATTACATGAAAAATCATTTCAAAATGATAAAATAATACAATACTTGAAGGTTTCACACTTTTTTGATATTGTGGGCCAATCTGAGTCTACTTGTGCATTCATTAGAACCAATAGTTAAAACAAGATTCTATAAAATTGGTTCAAAAAAGTCAGTCTTAAGAAATTAAACAAGAAATTCTACCATTGTTGAACAACATAATTATATGCTATAAAAATGGTAAAAAAATTTAAAAAAAATAGAAGCTTTACATACTTTCCATTGTGGATAGGAGCATCTCATTCTTGGTCATGATAAGCTATGTAAGATGGATTTGTAAGAGACATGTAAATAAAAATGTTAAGTAATAATTTTATTAAAAAATATCAATCCTTATTAACTTGCATGTTTGTAATATAATCCATAACAAAACAATAAAAACCTTGAAACATATGTAATAATTTGGATCTTACCACTTTGTGATGTAATGAAACTACATCTCTTAGTCTCTTTTGAATGTGGAGTAGCAGAAACCATGTCTTTTGTGATAATTTTTTTTAGTCGTAGGTGTTCCTTGTTTTTATTCATAATGTGAAATATTTTTGCTTTGTCTAGGCACACATCCCAGGCATACTAAAACCTCTAACAAAAGAGCATGATCTGAAACCTGAATAGAAATTGGAAAGCATGTAGTGAAAAAAAGTAATAAACCTTCTTCGAAAATATCACACTCATGATTAGGAAAATAAACTCAGATAATGTGGATGACTATTTTATTATCTTAATTTCTTTAGTTGAAATTAAACATTTGGTTCTTTACATAGATATATTAGGAAGTTCTCATTGACAAAGGGAAGTGACAACAATTGAATAATGCCATAAATATGCATTTTGGAAAATTGAATTAAACATCTTGAACTAGTTTATAGAGTTTTAGTAGAGTGTAGGAAGTTTTTTCTAAATTATCTGTCTCAGTAGTTTCAAAATGATTTGGTAAGAAAAATACTTATAAATTATAGTTTTTTTCTTTAAATATTTAAATTTATACTTGGTGTAGGATTGAAAATGCTAGAGGAAATTCAAAGAAAATCAATAGCAAGTCTAGGCTTGTATTATTTTAGCATGTGCTATTATATTTGTCCAGAGCTGAATCATGTATTATTTTTGTACATGTCATGTGAAATTAAATGAGGTAAAACTTCCAAGTTTTTAAATGCCTCACCTTTGGAATGAAATCCAAGATTGTAGTTGTAGCAACAAACAACTTGTACGATAAGAATAGATGAATTAGTGTTATAAAAATACAAATGTAGAGAACCAACATTATGACAAATACATGGGCCTTTGAATAAAATAATGTGTTCAATTACATGCAAATGTATGTTATCTATATGTGAAGGTTTATGCTTCTTTCATAAACAACTAGCATGAGAAGAGTGCCAATTCAAGAATACTTGATAATGAACAAATTAATTCACCTAGATCAATGTCATTTGTGTTAGCTGAGTCAAGTGGGGCAATGATTGTAACATTTTTAATTTAAACTTTATTATAAATCAAGAAATGAGATATGATTATATTAGGTTGTTACATAATCATGTGTTATACATAATTGACATTTATATATATTTCAAAGCATGATTACAATACTATGATCTGACTGCAACTAGAATAATAACTAACATGTATCTATTTTTTTCCTATATAATACTCAGCATTTTAGGTGAACAAGACAAATTATAAGTAGCAAGACAATATTTTTTTCCAATAAATTTTTAGAGAGTTTGTTGTGTTGAAGGTTCTCCCTACCTATAATAATGACATATGTTAGGTTGGTTCCATGAAATAGACAACAATGTCTTCTAATTAGTAACTTCTTCCCTTGACTATATGAAGGTAGGGGCTCAATGACTGGCCAATGTTTAGATCCCTATAAGGGAAACATTAAATTTAATCAATGAATATAAACAAATGAGGATCCAATGTAACCATGTAGAAAATTTTACTTTTCTCTTTTATGTCAATGATAGATACAAATTCAATAATTCTATCATAGATTTCAATGGTAGTTGTATATATTTCATCACTAAATTTACAAATGAATCATATTCTATTAATTTGATCATCATTTTTCGACCTTGCATGATTCAATGTAGTTCATGTGTCTATGATGTGTGATTTCATTCCAATTCCTATTATGAATACCGAGTTTCCTAATGTGCATCTTATGACTGCTCAAGTTGTTGCTCATTCTCATGTAGGTTTCATAGTTGCTTCATTGATCCAAGAGTACCAATCTCGTAGCCTGCTCTTAAGCTTAGTCCCCATTGAGCTTAGTAAAGAAGATACTTTTCAATAATAAGGTAAAGGGGCCTATCAAATCATTCCACCATTCATAGAAGATACCAGGACCTGGTCATGGTTGATTTCTATAAACTTAATCATGTGAATCAAGCATTAACTGATATAAAGCAGTGGCATATCATACAACAAATAATCTTTGGTAATAGTTACAAAGGAAAAGAATAATTTTAATAAGAAACTTCTTCTTGTCGAGTGTTGGTAGGATTAAAAGCAATATGGGCTTTGTAGACACTCTAATTTCATCACTTTTGTGTCACATTTTCAATTAGAACAACTTTCTACAAAAATATGTAAATCAGGTCAGAAGTCACTGAAACACCCAAATTTCCCTATGCACTTGACATGCATATTCTAAAATACATTGGGGCATCCTTGATTGGGGAAATAAACTGTATCTTATCATCAGCTTTGTTTAATTCATCTTGAGTCAAATTATGATTGTGTAAGAAATATTTTGGATTAATTAGGTTAACGGTTATTCAAATTTCAAAAGTCACATCACTTTGAATTAAGTTAATTAACCTTTGTTAAGTAACCTAATCTTCCTTTGATAGGAAATTCTATAGATTTTTTTAATTTTTTATTTTCTTAATTCATTAATTGAATTATTCCTCCACTCACATGGGAAGTGGATTCAAACATCTCAAATCATAACATTACTTATAAAGTTTTTAAGCATTAGCATAAATGTAAAAAATATCATAAATTTGAACACATGTGTAATTAATGGAGACTCAAACCCAAAATATTAATGGCATTAACTATCTAAATTAGACTAAATTATAGCCACACATCTTGATCTTGATCTGATGATGAAAATCAATCTGAGAATTCTATAAATATAAGGCTCATTTGGAAATATAGACAAGCTTTTTGGTGCAAACTTATTATACAAAAATCAAATGAAAGCTTAAACAATTATTCACATTCATCAATCAAACCACTCACAGACAAGGGGATATGCCTTCAAAATAAAGAAGTAACATTGACAAAGACTCCTATCTCTATAATCTGGGATCAACACACTTACAATCTATCTTGGAGAACCAATCCATTGGGAAGGTATAGCTTTTGGTTTATATCTTTCCATTTTTTACATTCTTTTAAACCTTGCCCATTCCTAAGGATCATGATTGAGAAGTCATGTTTGTTAATTTATTTTGGTTTAAATCACTAACAATGAACTAACCTCTCTCATACTCATGATCTACATTTGGCATGCCCAATGGGATCGAAGCACCCCACAAATCTTCTAAAGAGAATTCCATCATCCTCTAATTTTGAAATAAATTCATTTTTTAGATTTAATTCACTTATTTTCTCCTAAAAATATTTTTTTTCTACATTTCAATGATAACACTTGGTGTATCAATGGGAATGCTACCTATAATCAATAGTATCAACCTATGTAATGGTGATATATTTTTTATATTATTTTCTATCTCTCTTCATTTTTTAATAAAATGATAAGGAATGCTCTGTACCTTAGTGAGAACACATTGTGGATCCCCAAGAATGTGCTAATCCATATAAACTTTCAAACATCAATATCAAAAACCCTAACGTCGAATAAACAAATCATTCAACCAACTAAACCTCTATGGCAAGGCTCTCATAGCTTTGAAAAATGCTCCAAAAACCTCTGAAACTACCATTTATGATGTGCTAAAATCTCCCAAAAAATTTTAAATGTTTTAACCTAAATTGTTACTCGTATATAAGATCCCGAGTCATTGTCACGATCACTTGTGTAATAACATTTACATGTTTGGATGAATTTGAACATATAGTGTCATTTTCTCATCTTTCATATGTATTAATTCGTAATGTTTTTAGAAATAAGGTGAATGATCACTCTACATTCATGTTTTTCACATGAATTGACCTTTGATATGTATATGATTTTAGTTTATAGATTCAAACACAACTAGTGACTATCTTCAATTAATTTACTATAATACGAGCCACAATACTTCATCTAGATCATTATAATGTAAATCATGAAATCAACATGATATAGATCATGAAGAGCCACTTCATCTAGTGGTTATAATTATTTTGTTCAACAAACTCAATAATTTACCACTTTATTGTGGTCATCTAGTGGTTTTATTTTTGTAATCAATAAGGTCAACACTACCTTACCCTTATTTGCTAATTCCATCTCTAATATAGTCCATGTCTAAAGTATGATCAAACTAATTTTTTTTCCAACTCCGTATATCTAAGTCTATGTTGGTATTTATTACATGAGCATCATTCATAGAGTCCCACAGAAAATATCAATATGAACTAGCACTATCTAAATAATTAGCAACATGTAAGGATTGTCATCTCTAAAAGCATACCCATGTGAGGTGTCCTCATCTGAGGAAGTACCAGCATGTGAGCATATCATATATTTATGGTCTCCATTACACAAACTACGTTTCCTTATATTCTCTATCTTCAATCCCCTACATCTCAACCTCTTGAATAGAGTTTACATTGTGTTTTTTTATTTTTTTGCCCGATTCTTTACTTAATCTCTTAAAAAAATAGTTTAATTGCACTCTATGGAACCACTTTACTTACTCTCAAAGGAAACTATTTAATTGATCTAAAGGCATACATTGTTTGTTCCCTAAGAAAATGATTTCTCTATTTTTTAATTAAGATTGCTTTCACTTATCCATATGTTTGCACATTGTTCTTCCCTACTTCAGAAGAAAACCCAAGCATCATTCAATTTCTAGAGCCCAAGCAATGTATTTTGACTTTTTAACCATAAAATACAATGGAAATTTTTTAATGACCATATAGGATGAAATGGTAAATTTTGAATAGGCTATCAAAACATAAGGTATTGTAGTAGTAGTTTAGTTTTATAGTAAATATATATATCTACTCCTTTATGATTTCTTCCTTAAAAATTAACTATGAATGAATTATCATCATAAATATTTTATTTAATAGAAAAGGTCGACCATCAGATGCAAACCCTAAACCTGTTAGGAATAGCTTTTACATTGAGGGATTTACCATGAGGTAAATAGTTAGTTTGGGTATTTACCGTAAATTAATTAATACTTACTATTTAGTAAATTAGTAATTAATATATTATTTTTGTAACAATAATATATTTATTATCCCTGTAAGTCTAATAACAGGTATATGGTTATTAGTCCTTCCTATTATTCAGGAAGTTGTTTTGCCTATGTTGTTGGCTATATAATAGCCATTGTATTACATAATTATTAATGTGAATATTGTTATTGTGTTTTTGAAATATCTGTGTCTCTTCAGCTATCCATTTCACTATGAGTTTGCATGTGTTAATTCTATGATTGGCTCCTCCAATCCTCAACAATGGTATCATAGCAAGTTGGGAGAATATGTTTGTTTAATATTTGCTCATGGGGTAGCCCTCTCGTTCATGATATTCCTAATTCATGTAGAGAGATATCTGAAGTTGCAAGTTTTGTTTATTATCTCCATTTCCCACGACCTATCAATGTTCATGCTCAACAATATCTGTGTGTCGACATATATATTCATGAATTCAAGATGACCAGTTCTACATTAGCTTTGGCCTTAGATCAAAAATATTTACATTTGAAGACTCGATGACTATGGATGAGACATGTTCGATGTTTTTTGCATACCTTAAATCTTCCCATTTGCATTGAATTTGTCACTTGGTGACTTGACATCCAAGAGAGATTTAGATTTGGTGCAATTTATTGGTTTATTCAGGAAAGTGTTTGTTGCATGAAATCTCATCATCGTACCATTCTCATTTCTAGCGATGCCTCGATTTCATTCTCTAGCTCTGTGTGCAAACCTGTATTTATTCTCAACTATATAATAATGGCACCTATTTTAATCCATGGCTTGCTAATTTTCCACGGCATCAATAGACCATGTCATTACTAGCATTGATGTATTTCTAGTGATTATTTGCCAAACATGCACAATTATTTATAGTGACTGTCAAAATCCATTTCAGTCTTCATACGCCTATTATATCTGCCACTTGGAGGTAGTCAATGCAACCAAGAATATATGGCGATGGTAGATACATTCAGAGCATGACTTGATCTTCCAAAAATTGAGGAGTTGTCACATAACTTCAGCAACGAATCTCGAGTCAAGGTCTTAGTTTATTGTTATTTGAATTGAGTTCAATTTAGAATGGCATTAGAAAAGTAAGAGTCTTTTAAGTTTGAAATCTTAGTTTATATGTCAATGTCATTTTACAATTTAGACATATGTTTAAATTATTATCATTATTATATATATAATTTGATTTTTGAGTTATCAAGTTCAATCATTTCATTTAGTTGGGTCCATAGTCAAGTATTCATCATTAATCTTTATGAGTCTTTGTGTTGTCAAAAAGAGTCTTGTCAAATAAAGATTGTATTGTCTATGAAATTTATTAGTTAATAGATTTTATGTTAGAAGTCTATTATCAAAGTGTCATTTGATATTTCAATGGTTTTAGTTTAAATAAATGTCAAAGTATTTTTTTTGTAGTCATTGAGTCATATATAAGTGTCAAAAATTGTAAAAATAAAAAAATTTCCTTACAAATGCATTTTTGCTTATACGTGATGTTCGGATTGTGAGAGGAATCTCTCCTCAAACCGAGCTTCATCAACACATCAGGCTAAGTAAGTAGCCTTTCACTAGAGGTTGGAGGCTACATGGAGGATGGAGGTTATTCAACGACCTCTCGTCAAGCACCATCAATGAGGCTGCATACTGATTTGGTGACCATGTGGTTTTTGTTGTGTGGTATGTTTACTTTTAGCATGTGTGATAAAATAATAATAGATGTTCATACATGTTCATAGTTTGGAGCTTATTTTTCTTATATTGTTCCCTTTGTAAAATGTGAATGAGGAAACATGTATGTTGTTATGAAGTGGTTGGTGGTTTCAGTAGAAAATCACATACTGAAGAGTTGGTGGTTCTCCTTGAAAACCACATGCTTAGTGGTTGATGGTTCCACTAGAAAACTATTTTTGGAGTTGGTGGTTCTCCTTGAAAACCATTTAGAACATGAGCAAGTACTAGACATAACTCATCCATGTAAAAACTAAGAGGGGGAATGTTAGGAGTAGCTTTTACATTGAGGGATTTATTGTGAGGTAAATAATTAGTTTGGGTATTTACCATAAAATAATTAATACTTACAGTTTAGTAAATTAGTAATTAATATATTATTGTTGTAATAATAATATATTTGTTATACTCGTAATTCTAATAACAGGTATATGGTTATTAGTCCTTCCTATTATTTAGAAAGTTATTTTGTTTATGTTGTTGGCTATATAATAGCCATTGTATTAGAGAATTATTAGTGTGAATATTATTAAAGTGTTTTTGAAATATCTGTCTCTTCAACTATCCATTTCACTGTGAGTTTGCATGTGTTAACTCTATGATTGGCTCCTCCAATCCTCAACAGAACGCAAAGATTTTCTCTTATAAAAGATGTCCATGCCTACCTATTCAAGTAAAACAACCTCATTACTTATTCCATAATGAAACTAATTTACTTGGCCTCTAAGCAAACTACTTAATGGTTCTACATAAATACACTACTTCTTCTCTAAGAAACCTTGTATCTCATCTTTAATTAAGACTAATTTACTTGGACTCTTAAGGAAGCTACTTAAAAGACAAATACACAACTTGTTCTATAATAAAATTGTTGTATCTCTTTTTCTTTTTTCCTTTTTGTTTTTTAAGTTTATCTCATTTTTAAATTAAGACCTCTTTTGAATTTATGCATGTGCTCTTGCATCATCCACTATCATCAAAAAATTTAAATGCAAATGGATGTCTTATGGGATGCATGATGAAACTAACAATCTTGTATACATTTTCATGGATGTCAAAAGGGATAAGATCATGTAATCTTAGTAATTATTTTTATGTCAAGCACGACAGATTTGTATATCTTTATTTCTAGTGTGAATTGTTTGATATTCAATAACAAATTCGTACTAAAACACTAAACATGCAGTTAATTTCTCCATTCAAGGTTGACTTTTCTAGAATCAATGGGACAAGATTGCTTTGTAGCAAACATTCTATCATATTTGGCCTTATCAAGTCAGTTAGGAGGACTTCAAATCCAAACTCAACAACCGTCTGAATGGGTCTCATGCCATTTGCGATTTGACAGCATCCTCAAATGTGTTCTAATCAAGAATGAAAAAGAAATATATGCAAAAATTTGAAGTGCAAGTATATGGCTTACTTTCTCCTTAACTTTTCTCTTTGTTGAGGATATTTAGAGAGACTCGTTTGATACTATAAATAGGTGGCATCTATAAAAACACTACATAAAAGTCATTAAAATAATAATGATGATATTATCTAAGTCCTACTGAGTCTTGAATATAGGCAGAGATTTTTATGAATAGGTTGCATATATAATAAAACTACATAAAAGTCCCTAAGTCCTGATTGTATACAATTAGAGACTCTTATGAATAGGTTGCATATATAAAACCACTGCATAAAAATCAAGTAAAATAATAAAGATGATATTATCTAAGTCTACCGAGTCTCAAATACAAGTAGAGATTTTTACAAACAAGTTGAATATATAATACCATTGCATATAAGTACTGAGTCCTGATCACATACAGATAGAGTTTCTTATGAACAGGTTGCATATATAAAACCACTATATAAAAGTCAAGTAAAATATTAATCATGGTATTATCTTTAATCATGATATTATCTAAGTCTATTGAGTCCTGATTGTCTACAGGTAGAGATTCTTATGAATAGGTAGCATATATAAAACCATTGCATAAAAGTCAAGTAAAATGGTAATAATTATATTATCTAAGTTTACCAAATCTTGATTGTAAAGGTAAAGATTCTCACTCCCAACAATGGATATTTTTGTACCTTCAAGATAGAGTATTAAACTGTGTACAAGAACAAGTAGTTCATCATCAAAGCAAGAACTGAGTTGTGATGAAGAGACTGAGTACCCATATATACTATCGCTTCAACAACTTCTTTTAAACTGCAACTTTCCAGCCTTCACTTTATATTTGCCGAACAGAATAAAAGAATAGCTATAAACAATTCAAAGTAAGCAACATGTAGATTGGATAAGAAATGCAGAGTGGCGTAGCTTGTAGGCTAGTGCAAATTTATTTAAGTATGACTTCAGTGCCAAAAGCAGGTGTGTCAAATTGTCATTATAGATGTGATTGTGTACTTGTTCTTCATTATTGTTAAAGACAGGAAAAAAATGTCAAAGATTGATCATCCACAAAAAATAAAATACAAGTATGGCCAACAAGAGTGTTTCTCAGAGACAAGGCTATCATGGACATGCACATGGACAATAAGAGACATTACTCAGCAAGAGAAAGTTTTTCAAGGATTTGGGCTATATCCTAAAACATATAGGATGAAATACATTACTTGAGACAATCAATAAATACTAACACCAGGCTTGTGGGGAAGGCAAGTAATGCAATATCGACAACCTACATATTTGAAGCAAAAAAGTTTTAGATATATCATCACAAGCTGAACTTAAACTTCAGTAATACAGATTCTACAAAATTAGTTAACTTCCTGATACAACAGAACATGTAGCAATATATGGAATAAATAAGTATAAAATGTTAACTTTTTATGATGATTAGTAGCCTAATAGAAGCACTATTTGTAGGATTCTAATACCAGAGGTCGCGAAATCATCTATCACAATTTGTAAGGTAGTGCAAATTTCATCCAAATAGGGGTCTTGATCCAAGTGGGAGAATTGCCAACATATTATTATTCAAAAAAATAAAGCCTAATTTCATTTTAATCAACCATAAGTTATAACTGACCACGGTCCTCTACTAATAGAAAAAATGAAAGCCTAATTTTTTAATCTTCTACCACAACTCCCGAAAACTATAAGGAAAACTCAAACAATTTTATTTAATTTCTAAGAAAGAAAACAAATTAGTAAATGCAAAGTACAGGTACCAGTAAGGAATAAAAACTTTTCACTAATAGTCTCACAATATCACAACAAACTCCTACTTTGTATCGATTTCCATTAAATTGATTTAGAGAAGTGTTTACATAAAATATACCACACATATTGCTTGTCGGGGAAAGCAAAACTGGAAACTACATATGCACATATTTCATGAAACTACATGTGTGCATTCACTTCCAAAAGCAGGTGTGTCAAAAGGTCATTATAGGTGTGTATGAAACGTAGGTACGTGCTTGTTCTTAATTATTGCTAAAGAAGGCAATAGAGGTCGAAGAACAATCATCCAGAGAAAATAAAACATGCAAGTACAATGCTTAAGGAAGATAATAGAGGTCGAAGAACAATCATCTATAGAAAATAAATATGTATGTATAATGCTAAAAGAAGGTAATAGAGGTTGAAGAACAATCACTCATATTAAATGTATGTATTTTGATTATTCATGTGTTTAACATGTTGAATATGTTGGTTATATATATGTTAATCAAATTTTTAATCGTTGGTACTAAGTAGTGAGACGAACTTCACTTGCTTGCTAGCAACACCAATGTCAAATGAAGGTAATCCGATCAAGTGATGTATATGAAGTCGACTGATCCTAAATATCAATAACTATTGAAAACTTTGGCCAAAGTAATGTTAGTTATGTATTGTCATTTTATGTGTATGATTTACATGTTTGTGTGATTTCATGTTAGAATGAATTTCTTTATAGTACATTGCACGTTCTTAGAAATCATACAGCACACGAGTAGGAGTTTGTCTCTTTGGATTTTTGCACCATCACTATCTACTCATCTATTAAGGGATGGTCATTCCTTGATGGGGAGTTATGCGAGAGATCGATGGTCCGTAGTTAGTGTAGAAAAATGCTCGGATAATTCTCTCATTCTCTACAACAATACTTATTTGGAGACGACACTTCAGCTTACCATAGATACTGGAGTTTGAGAAACACATGCTCCGTAGAGCTTTATATCTTGTACATTGTATTGTATTTATTAGTATTGAGACATTAATCTCATGAGATATAATTATTTACTTATTGTGCCTCAACATCGTATGTTTGTACCAACTATCGTTAGATATATGTAATTAATTTTTATATTTAATTATGTTTTGTTTCATATGATGATAGTGATTAGTGACAGATAGATGTCACATACTTATTTTATAGTTAGTACACTTAAAATATTTTATCAAGATCACTAATTAGATTCTTATGATAAAATCTAATAAAAAATATGTTGAATAATTTTTATTTTTTTTTAAATCACATTATTCTAAATCGATCTTAGTAAGATGTTTCACACAACCCTCAATAAAACACAAATCTAAATTGTAATCGCAAGCTACTCCCTAATAAATATGGATGCACTTATAAAACATCTTCCATTTAAAAAAATAATTTTATTGTAAAAAAATATATTCAATCAAAAGTGTAATAACTAATTATAAAATCCAAAGATAAGGAAATAGAAAGTATTAAAAAATTATACAAGAATAACTTCTAAAATGCTTACATTGCAAGGTTAGAAAATGCTTACATTGCAAGGTTAGAGATGAACTAATGTTAACTATGTAGTTGAATAGATCTTTGAACATAATCTGAAATACATCATAATCATGATATTTAAGGATACAAATGTCTTGTCATGTTAATACTTTAGAGATGATAATTAACAATTATTTGTACCTATTAGGACATAATAAATAGTGCTCATTGTGAATTTGAACCTATATGTGATCATTCAAATGGTAAAGTATAAAAAACAAGATGATGCTCATGTTGTTATTTCGAAAACCCTAAAAGAAGGTTGACTTTTCTCCCTTTACAAAATGTTCACATATTTTTAGTGTACAAAACAATGTAATTTGATTAGCTAAGAAAACAAAGACTAATTACAAATTAAAGAATAAAATTAGTGATTATCTCTTTGGGATTGATAAGAAATTAAAAATAATAATTAATATTAAAATTAAAATGATAAAATAAAATAATAAAAAATATTTTGTATTAACATTTAATATTATTATAAAATGGGTAAAGTTAAGGTAAAAATATGTTTCATTTTTTTACTTAAATTTGTTCTTGTTTTTTATTTAAATTAAAAATACTTTATCAATATATTTTTTATTGAAAACTCTTATTTATAACATATATTTATAAAATAATAAATAAAATTTTATTTCAAGACAATCAGAGAGTTTTTTTTTTAAAATACTTTGTATAGAAGAGATATCACCTATCTACTTTAAATTACAATAAATAAGGTAAGTCATTATCTTAAAAAGAAATAAAAATTATAAAAATAAATTGAAGTAAATATAACTAAAACTAGCATCCACTAAACATCCTTGAATATATGAATATGAGTTTTATTTAAAACTAAACAAAATTAATAATATCCTTTCAACATGCATAAGCATGCAAATAGGATAACTCGTAAGAATAAAAGATATATTAGAAGAATAATTGATGATAATAGTCAGTCAAATTGGGCCACACTATTAGTGCCAACCTTTTTAAGTATTCTCCACTTTTCTATTATAATAGCTTTATATAAAGCTCGGCTCGCCAAAAACACATTCACCCAGCTAAAGCTTGGTGGTGAGGCTCTTAGAGCTATGAAAAATGTTCAGTAGGCCTTTGAAATTGACATTTATGATGTGGAGAGGTGTTGTTTTTAGACTCATTGTACTATTTTTTTAGAAATCATTTATTCCTCGCTCTCATTATCTACGACAAAGTGAAGAACTTTGTCTTTCATTTGCAACCACATTTGTGAATGGAAAAGGTGTTCTTCCTTAGATGATGATGTTGCAACATAAATTATATTGTGGAATAGGGGTCAGAGTCCAAAGTTTTCTTACATATTTTGATAGAGTGAAAGAAGTGCTTGTGATCATTGGTTGCTTGTATAAAATCAATTTCATGTGCCTCTATAAAAAAGAACATTTTGGAATGACATTTGTTTGTGTTGTGAGTCGTACTCCTATAGTTCTCACACCATTTTCTACTCTCCTCCTATAGAGATTTATCTGTGGGATTTCTCATAGGAAACCTTAAATTTTTCCTCTATTGTTGAGCATCTTTGGTATGTTGTTTGCTTCCACATTTGGAGTTGCATATTTGATTTGATTCTTCATACTTTCTTGCAAGAAATTTCCCCTTTTGTTTGAACTTTTCCTCGAGCTTTGTTTCATATTGAAGGATTGCTCTCATCATTTCAACAATTAGGAATCCCATATCTGTTTGGATATATCAATGCAAACCAATTTTATGTTTAAGAACTTAATGCCTTTCAAAATCCTCGAGGCCGATTTTTGTTGATAAAAATAGAATGTATTTGTGTAGTCTTGCACATATTGGTTCTTATTCTATGGTAGCAATTATCATTGTATGTGCTTCTCTTCATAGGCATCTTCTAGATAATACTCATTTATAGTAGCATCAACAAAGTCACTCCAACAATGGGAAATATATGGAAAATAACAATGGGATAAGGAGCTGGAAAAACTTGTTGGATTGATGTGTGCACAAGCCTGAGCTTACCCCAAGAATTCGGGAGATCCAGCAATGTGTTCAGGAGATCAGAATCTCGCTCTTCCCTCAGGAGGATGAACAATACTGGTGGCCGAATAAGAATGGATCGTTCTCTGTCAAATCTGCCTATCATCTGCTTACACCTGAAGCTCAAAATAAGGAGGTTTGTAATCATAAACTCATTCCAAAGATTAACTTGTTTTGGTGGGTTGCTGCCCATAACAAAATCCTTACTCAGGACAACCTTCAAAAGAGGGGGTTTACTTTGGTCAACAGATGTTTTCTGTGTGGTTCTAGAGAGGAATCAGTTTCACACCTATTCATACACTGCGAGTTTACCCAGGATTTATGGGGCAAAATACTTAACAACTTTGGCATTGAATGGGTTTGCAATTCAGACCTTAAAGAAGTAATTCTCAGCTGGAACTCAACCTTCTCACATCCCTGGATTAAGGAACTATGGAAGCAAGCTCTACCATGCTTGAGCTAGACTTTATGGAAAGAACGAAATCACAGAATTTTCAGGGACACTGCTAGAAATGTTGCTCAGGTGTTTAACTCATTTGCTAGGACCATCTTGGAAAGTGTTACAACAGCTCATATTAATGTTGCGAAGAAACCCCTATCTGAATTTGAAAGTCAAATTGTTGCCAAATGGAAGGTTTTAAACCTTATCCCTGGGCATGATAATTCCAAAATTCTTCAGAGACTTCATACTAAATGGATACCACCTAAACCCAATTGGATGAAACTCAATTTTGATGGGGCATCCAAGATGAGTGGTAAAGCAAGTGGAGGAGGAATAATAAGAAATGAAAAAGGAGGGATGTTTGTTGTCTATGCTAGTGGCATGGGTTGCTAGAGCAATAACTATGCTGAAGTTATGGCCTTACTTTGGGGATTAAAGTTAGCTATATCCCTAGGAATCAGAAATTTGAATATTCAAGGAGATTCTAAGTTGATCATAGAGGCCGTTAATAAAGCATCTAATGTTGGTATCCATCTAAAAGACATCATTACGGACATCCAGTTTCTTTTACAAAAGTTTTCTGAAGTTGAGATTACCCACACCTACAGAGAAGGTAACAGGGTCACCGATGCTTGTGCCAACCTTGGTCAGCAATTCTCAGGATGGAGGGTATGGCAACAAGGGGCTCATATACCCCAAAACATTAGAGAGATCATTCAGAAGGAGATGACGGAGCATGAATGATGCACATTGATGACGAAGATAGCTTTTGAAGGCGGTCCACGTGGAGAAGGCCATTGCGGATCACGGAAGCGGTGGGTAATCCAGGGAATGCTGACAATGCAGATAATGAGAATCTTAAGGATCTTGTTAATTCTATAGTTATGTAGTTTCGTCCTTTCTGAGTCTGGTCTTTCCAGAGTTTTGTTTTGCTTCTAACTTTGTTTCTCAGTTGTGCCATTGGTTTGGTGCTGGCATCTTTTATTTGCCAGGCTTCATGTCTTTTTTGACTATATAGGGTTCGGCCCCTGGTTTGCCGCCTTAATTAATCAAAAACAAAGTCACTCCAACAAGGCTTTGTGATAATCATAAATGCATCCTCTGTGTCCTTATATTTCTCAAACTGAGCCTCCCACCTTTGTTGGACTTGGGGTTCAGATTTTAGCAAAGCAAACGTTATTTCCTCTGAACTCGAGAAAGTGTTCATAGAAATATGTTTAATTTTGTGATATAATTTCCAAGGGCATCTGCTTCTATTTTACCTTGAAACACAAAACTTAATTATACCTTAAAGGGCATGGATATTTGTGTAATTTTGTACATATTGGTCCTTATGTGGTAACAATTTCCATTGCATGCACTTCTCTTCATAGGCATCCTCTAGATAATACTCATTTATAACAGCGTCAACAAAGTCACTTCAAGATGGCTCTGTGATAACCATACCTTCATCCTCTGTGTCCTTAGATTTCTCAAGGTAAGCTTCCCACCACTGTTGGAAATGCCATTCAAATTTTAGGAAAGCAAACATGATTTCCTCTTAGCTCGAGAAATCATTTACAAAAATATGGCAAATTTTGTGATACGATTTTCAACGGCATCCATTTCTATTTTACCTTGAAACACTAAGAATAAAAACTTACTTATACCTCAAAGGGTGTACACTCTTAGAAAGGGCTCCTTTTAGGAGCTATTATCATGATTCTCGATATTCGCTGGAGAGATGTTTTAATTAGGTTATCATTTCAAGGCTTTGCTTTTTTAGAGCCTCTTCAAACATTGCCTTTACAAAGTTTGAGGAATATGTTGTCCCTTCTCCTGCGTCTATTTTTGGTCGCCTACATCTATCAAAGAAATAGATGGATGGATCAATCTTCTTCAAGCCAAACTTATGATAGCATAACCTCGTTTGATGGGACATGCAAGTCCTAACTTACTCTAATACCATTGATCTAGATTGATGAGTCAATTTGGAGGACAACACACCAATTGTTAGGAACTAGTGTTGTATAATAAAGCCAAAATATTCTATACCAAATCGACATAGATTTGTAAGAATAATAAACAAAGTTTTATTGAATGATAATAAGAGAGCAATCTCTTTGGAAGAGATATCGACCATCCAGTCTGGATTACAAGGGTAAGCCCTTATCTTATAGCCAAAGAAACTTAATAATAATAATTTGTTTTAAAGATAACTGAAGCTAACAATATCCACTCAACATGTATGAGCATACAAATGTGAATTTTATTTAAAACTAAACAAAACTAATAATATTCTTTCAACATTCATAAGTATGTGAATAGAACAATTCCTAAAATAAGATATCTACTAGAAGAATAATTGCTAAGAATAGTCAGTGGGGTTGGGCTACCCTATTGAGGCTAACATTTTCAAGTATTCTCTAATTTTCTATTATAATGCCTTTAACAAAAGCTCAACTTACCAAAAATAAATCATTCAACCAACTAAACCTTGATGGCGAAGCTCTCATAGCTTCGAAAAATGCTCCAAAGCCTCTAAAACTACTATTTATAGCCTCCCCCAGCAACCATTTTTGTTGCGGCAGCGTAAATACTCTTTATTGCTATATGCTCTTTTATTTGCTCTTAGTTGTCATGCATTGTTAATTTGATGTTTTGTTGAGTGGCCTTGATTGAACCTTCACTGGGAATTGTGTTTTCCTAAGAATTGTTTATCCTTGGGTTGACTTTGCTTGTAGGGTGACTTTTCCACCTTTTTTTGTATAATTAACATTGTACTTTTTATTTATTTATATTAATATATAAATATGCCCTTTAATCATTAAAAACTACCATTTATAATGTACTGAAATTTCCAAAAAAAATATACTTTTTTAAAACTAAATTGTCACTCGTATGTATATAGATCATAAAATCAACATGATATAGAAGAGCCACTTCATCTAGTACTTATAATTATTTTGTTCAAAAAAACTCAATAATATACCACTTTATTGTTATCATCTAATGGTTTTAGTTTTGTAATCAATAAGGTCAACACCACCTTACCCTTATTTGCCAATTCCATCTCCAATATAGCCCATGTCTAAAGTATGATCAAACCAATTTTGTTTCCAACTCTCTATATCCAAGCCTATGTTCGTAGTTATTACATCATCATCATTCATAGAGTCCCATAGGAAATATCAATATGAACTAGCACTATCTAAATAATTAGCATCATGTGAGGAATTTGTCATCTCTAGAAGCATGCCCATGTGAGATATCCTCATCTAAGGAAGTACCATCATGAGCCATCGTGCAAGGACATATCATATATTTGTGGTCTCCATTACTCTTAACTGTGTTTCCTTTTATTCTCTATCATCAATCCCCTGCATCTCAACCTCTTGAATAGAGTTTAAATTGTTTTTTTTCACTTCCTAACAAAAAAATTCTTTACTTGATCTCTTAAAAATACACTGTAGTTACACTATAGGGAAATCACTTAGTCTCAAAGGAAACTATTTAATTGATCTAGAGATATACATTGCTTGTTCTTTAAGAAAATGATTCCTCTATTTTTTAATTTGAGTTTGTTTCGACTTATCCACACGTTCGCACATGATTCTTCCCTACTTCAAAAGAAAACCCAAGCATTATTCAATTTTTAGAGCCCAAGCAATGTTTAAAATTGACACACTTCATTTTTGACTCACATATAAATGTATTTTGACTTTTTAATTATAAAATACAATAAAGAAAGTTTGATGACCATATGGGACGAAAAAGTAAATTTTGAATAAGCTATCAAAACATAACACATTGTGATAATAGTTTAATTTCATAAAAATAATATTAAATATATATCTACTCTTTGATGTTTTCTTCCTTAAAAATTAACTATGAATGAATTATTGTCATAAATTATTTATTTGAGAGAGAAGGCCACCATCATATGCAAACCCTTGCCCCAAACATTTTTTCTCTTATAAAAGATGTCAATGCCTACCATATTCAAGTGAGACAGTCTCGTTTACTTATTCCATAATGAAACTAATTTACTTAGCCTTTAAGAAAACTATTTAATTGTTCTACAGAAATACACTACTTGTTCTCTACGAAACCGTTTACACCATTCTTTAATTAAGACTGCTTTACTTGGACTCCAAGGAAGCTACTTAATAGACAAATACACAACTTGTTTTCTAATAAAACTGTTTTATCTCTTTTCCCTTTTTCCTTTCTTTTTTTTTTTTAAGCTTCTCACATTTTTTAATTAAGACCTCTGTCGACTTTATGGATGAGCTCCTGCATCATCCACCGTCATCAAAAAGGTTAAACACAAATGGTTGTCTTATGGGATGCATGATTTATCTCTTTTCCCTTTCTCATTTCTCTTTTTTTTTTTAGCTTCTCACATTTTTTTATTAAGACCTCTGTCGACTTTATGCATGAGCTCCTGCATCATCCACCGTCATCAAAAAAGTTAAACACAAATGGTTGTTTTATGGGATGCATGATGAAACTAACAATTTTGCATACCTTTTCATGGATGTCAAAAGGAATAAAATGACGTAATCTTATTTTTATGACAAGCACGACAGATTTGTATAGCTTTATTTTTGGTTTGAACTGTTTGATAGTCAATAGCCGATTGGTACTAAAACAGTAAACACGCCATTAATTTCTCCGTTAAATGTTGAATTTTTCTGGACAAGATTGCTTTGTAGCAAACACTCCATCATATTTGGCCTTATCAAGTCAGTTTGGAGGACTTCAAATCCAAACTCAACAACCATCTGAATGGGTCTCATGCCATTTGAGATGTGACAGCATCCTCAAATGTGTTCCGATGAAGAATGAAAAAGAAATAGAAGCAAAAATTCGAAGTGCAAGTATATGGCTTACTTTCTCTTTGTTGAGGATATATAAAACCACTGCATAAACGTCGAGCAATATTTTAATCATGACATTATCTAAGTCTGCCAAGTCCTGATTGTATACAGGCAGAGATTCTTATGAACAGGTAGCATATATAAAACCACTGCATAAAAGTCAAGTAAAATGATAATAATTATATAACTGTACCAAATCCTGATTGTACAAGCAGAGATTCTCACTCTCAACAACGGGCATTGTTGTACCTTGACGACAGAGTTTTGAACCGTGTACAAGAACAAGAAGTTGATTGACAACCTTTCAATCTTCATCATCAAAGCAAGAACTGTGTTGTGATGAAGATACTGTATCCTAATATACCATCGCTTCAACAACTCCCTTTAAACTACAACTTTCCAGCCTCCACTATAAATTTGCCGAACAGAAAAAAGAGTATAGCTACAAACCATTCACAGCAGGCAACTCAGCAACTTGGAATAGCAACGTGTAGATTGGAAAGAAATGCAGAGCGGCGTAGCTTGTATGCTAGTGCAAATTTCTTAAGTATGACTTCGGTGCCAAAAACAGGTGTGTCAAAATGTCATTATAGATGCGATTGTACTTGTTCTTCATCATTGCTAAAGGCAGGCAAAAGATGTCAAAGAACAATCATCCACAGAAAATAAACATGCAAGTATGGCCAACAAGAGTGTTTATCAGAGACAAGGCTATCATGGACATGCACATGGACAATAAGAGACATTACTCAACAAGAGAAAGTTTGTCAGGGATTTGGGCTATATCCTAAACATATAGGATGAAATACATTTCTCGAGACAATCAATCAATACTAACATCAGGCTTGTGGGGAAGGCAAGTAATGCAATATTGACAACCTACATATTTGAAGTCCTACATATTTGAAGCAAAAAAGTTTGGGATATATCATCACAAGCTGAACTTGATCTTCAGTAGTACAGATTCTACAAAATTAGTAACTTCCCGATACAACATAACATGCAGCAATATATGGAAAAATAAGTACAAAATGTCAACTTTTTATGACTAGTAACCTAATAGAAGCACTATTTGTACGATTCTAATATCAGAGGTTGCGAAATCACCTATCACAATTTGTAGGGTAGTGCAAATTTCAACCAAATAGGATTGCCAACATATTATTATTTGGAGAAATAAAGCCTAATTTCATTTTAATCTACCATAAGTTATAACTGACCACGGTCCTCAACTAATAGAAAAAATGAAAGCCTAATTTTGTAATCTTCTACCACAACGCCCAAAAATTATAAGGAAAACTCAAACAATTTTATTTAATTTCTAGGAAAGAAAACAAAGCAGTAAATGCAAAGTACAGGTAGCAGTAAGGAACAACAACTTTTCACTAATAGTCACACAGTATCACAACAAACTCCTACTTTGTATCGATTTCCATTAAATTGATTCAGAAAAGTGTTTATATAAAATATACCAAACATATTTCCTGTCGGGAAAAGCAAAACTGGAAACCACATATGCACATATTTTGTGCATTCACTGCCAAAAGCAGGTGTGTCAAAAGGTCATTATACATGTGTATGAACCGTAGGTACATGCTTGCTCTTAATCATTGCTAAAGGAAGGCAACAGAGGTCAAAGAACAATCATCCAAAGAAAATAAGACATGCAAGTACAGTGCTTAAGGAAGGCAATAGAGTCGAAGAACAATCATCCAGAGAAAATAAACATGCATGTACAGCACTAAAGGAAGGCAATAGAGTTGAAGAACAATCATCCAGAGAAAATAAATATGAAAGTACAGCCAACAAGAGAATTATTGGAGACGAGGCTATCATGGACATGGACAATAAGTGACATTACTCAACAAGAAGTCTATCAGAAATTTGGGCTATCCTGAACATGAAAGATAAAAATACATTACTTGGAACAATTAACCACGCTGACACCAAGCTTATTGGGAAGTCAAATTATGCAATATTGATAACCTAATATTGGAATTAAAAATGTTTGAGATATATCAATGCAATTTTAATTAATCTTCAGTAATACAGAGTCTACAGAATTAGTAATTCCCTAATATGAACATAACATGCAGCAATATATAGAATTCACTAACAGAGTCCCTTAATAAGTCCAAAATGCTAAATATTTATGACTAATAGCCTAATAGAAGCGCTATTTGTAGGATTCTAAAATAATAGTAGTATTGGCAAATATGCTTTTTACATCTGAACCTAGTACATATGCAATCCAGTCTTCAAAAACTGACGATCCAGAATTGTCAAATTGCACAAACCAGGTAAAATCCCTCTTTGGTATTGTAGCCTGGTCCCCACAATGTTTAAAAATGTAATAAAATTATTGAAACACCACCCCCCTCCTAAAAACTCAGCAGTTTTCATCACACATTTTTTGAAAGTTTTACGATGCCACTAGAAAGCAATATTCCAAATAAATCATTGAAAACATTTACAGCCACTAAATCTGTAAATCGCAGCATTAAGAAAATAGATACTTCTGTAATAAATAAGCTATATAAACTGCTGCAACTGAATATAATGAACATTAAAAAAAACTACAAACAGATGTTAAAATGTATGTATACATTTTCCTACATCAAATGAGAAAACTTGACAAAACAACACAGCCAAATTGACAATAGATCTCCAAAATCCAAAACTTGTATAAGTTCTTATCATTTCATTTAAAATATGCCCAAAAGCATTAAGGCCAAATTAGACGTACATCCCTAGACCAAATAACCGCCACAGATCTTTACCATCACAAGATCAAGGAATAAAGTCTATAAAACAAAAACTTTATTGAAGTTCTTATCATTGAATTCAAAACACTAAAAAATAACTCGCCGATATGTAACTTAAACCTCTAAATGGATCACAGAACTTAGCCATACTGCTGCCATTATTTTCCTTTATTCAGACAGGTACCTTTTACTATAATATAGCAGAATCCTTGCCAGCAGACAAAAATGTTCCAAACTGTTGTCCATTTCTGGCAAATTCTTTCACTTGATACATGTTATATACTTGTGAAGTCACATCCACAGACTGCTAAATTTAAAACTAATGCAATCCAGATGCTGTTTGTTGAGTCACTGGTGTTATCTGCTGGAGCCACTGATGTCATCTGTTAGGAAATTAGTGTGTGCCAAGTATACCACTGAAATAGGCATCATTTCTAAGTCTCCAAGCGAATATAAATTTGGGTGAAGCTACACTCCATAACATACTGTACTTCCAGATTATACAACTACTACATTGAGTGCCCATGTTCTCCCATGGAAAAAATAAGGGTAACCAGGGCCATTAAAAGGTTCTAAATTCAAAAAATTGCAGCGCTCATTGAAGGAATGACAAATACTACATAGTGAATATCATGATACACTAACTAACCTGTACTGTGAACAGAAGATTCTGTCCCTATTCAAACCACAATAAGCATTGTAGCTTCTGGAGTTGTAAATATAGGAAGAGCACCTGCTCCAACTGTGTAAAGTTAAAATCGCAACAAACGATAACATAGGACAGCGGCCACAGCAAGACCACAAGGGATGATATGTTGCACTGTAACATCAAAAACCTCATCTTGGAAATTATCAACCCTTCCAAATTGCAGCACACTTTGGTTCTGCAGTACAACTGTCTAGTCAAGGTGCAACAACCGCCGCAGGTTACTTGTCGCAAATGCATCCACTTCACCTTGGCCATCTGCATTCAAATTGCACCCTCCAACGGGTAATGCAAATTTTCTATTGCTCTCATCCACTCCATCCCGCCCGTTCATATTAACATTGCACGATTCAACGGGTAATGCTAACTCTATCTTGCTCTCCTGGATTGTAGATCCAGAAGCTGCAAAAATCTGGTTTCCACCTCCCCTCAAAACATTATGCTCCACCACATTCTTAGGCTTCTCCTTGTGTCGCATAAAAAACTTTGGCAAAGGCAGCCAACTAGGAGGGGGAGACTTAGCATAAGCAGGTCCAGCCCAAGCTGCATCAGAAGAAACACTCAATTCGGGGTTAAGGCTACCAATGTTATCAAACATTAAGTCTTTCGGGCTTGATGGGAGGCTTTCTACAGAATTCACAGAACTCCCACTGGATACAGACTCACCAAACTTCAATAACAAATCACCATTATCACTACTAACCTCCGAAGACCTGCATCCGCTTGAAATAGCGCTTGGAATCCCCAACATATCCTTTGACACCTCACAGGGATCCGGCCCCATTCTAGCTATCAAAACATCTCCCACCGTGGCAACAGGCTGTTTCACAACATAACCCCCATCCCCATCCCATTTTGAATCAGGAGATCCCACAGGGCACACCTGCGAAATCTTAGCAGTAGATGCCCTTAATTTTTTTGCGTGCCCTTTATCAGCAGAGCCCCGAACTCCATGTGGCCACTGCTTTAATACGTTCTTCTCCACCGAAACAGATACCCTGTTTTTCTCATTATCGTCAACTCCATCAGCAGTAGATGCCCTTTCTTTTTTTGCGTGCCCTTTATCAGCAGAGCCCCGAACTCCATGTGGCCACTGTTTTAATGCCTTCTTCTCCACCGAAACAGAAACCCTATTTGTCTCATTATCGTCAACAGAACTCACTGGAACCCCGTAGTTCATTGAAACCCTAGAGTTGATTGCAACTCTAGATCCGCCCTGCCAATTCCCTACAGCATACCTTGTTTCCCCCCTCCCAATCTCCTCGTCATCGGAATTCCTACCCGCAACAACCTTCTCTATATTTTCCCCCCGCTTTAGTATTGTTACATTCTCCATCAGAAGATCTCTTCCTGGGTTCCGATCAGTTTTGCAATTTTTTCTCCCACTACCCTTCCCATTAAACAGGATCTTAGACCCCCCAAAACCCTCATTTCCAAACACTAATTCACCAGACCCACAATACCCCGAATGTTTAGCAGGGCTTGGGGTCGTTTCCATAAGAGAATTATTACTGCTCTTATCTTTGCAAGGAGAGGGCAGAATTCCATTCTGAAAAAAAATAAATTTCCTCCTACTACTTTCATCGTTAGGGTTGCTGGGAAAATTGTTACCTATTGCTTTGCGCTTGTCCCGTAAAAACTTCTTCCCTCGCTGGTACACCATTGCAGCACCAGCAGCTGTAGCTGAAGATCCACCACTTGTATGCAAAGACGCGGTTGTGCGCATGGCGCCGTACCGTGCAGTAATCGACCACACGACCTCCTACAACTGCTCCTAAAAATGGCCGACAGAAAGGGTGCGAGCCTCGAACCTGAGACCTCCGAATTACCAAACGCAAAAAATCTATCGCTCTTCAAAATCAAACCAGGGAGTCTTCGCTCGTCATAAAACGCTTCGCTGTATGCAACTGTAACGATCCCATTCATTGGAGGTTCTCAATTTATATAGTGATTTTTTTTTGGCTTTTTTAGTTTAAGTTTTGCATTTTTTATTTAAAGTTTTGCTTTAATATTAAATGATTTTGCCGACAATGCAAATCCCTTTACCGACGACATATACGATTTGAAGACAGGTGGCACCCTTTTAATGGGGTGCGTTGATTTTGCCGCGTCGAGGGATAGATTTGTTATTTTTTAAAACCATGGGCAGGGTGGGCAAAAGGAAAGATATTGTTCCTATTTGCTAGGTTAGTTGTAGGTGTTGTCACTATGTGAAGGGTACTTATTCCAAACCCCTATTCTTTCACTAGGGGTTGGTGAAGTAGCCATTTTGGTTATAAAAAAAGAGCATCTCTCAATTTAAAATTGTTAAAAGAGTATGAGAAATTTAATGTTTTCACAGATTTATTGGAATAAGTGTGTGTTTGTGTTTGATTCGGAGTTTCGGATCATCAATCATGATCAATATTTTAAAAAAGGGTTTAGATTTTATTATTATTTCTCAGATCATCAATCATGATTGATATTTAAAAAAATGGTTAGATTTCACTATTACTTCTTAAACTATTTTTAAAGAAGATTTTATTGTAGATATTGATAGTATTTTAAAGAGTCTTCTCCTAAACATCGCAAAAAAAGTTGCGCATAAGTGTGTGGTGGTATCACAGCACGCCAAGCCTTCGATGAGGAACATCTTTAAAGAGAAAGGGGGATCTAAAGTCTTTACACAACAACAAAGACATTATGATCCTCGATACTAATAAGGAAAATGCCACTGTAATTATGAATTGTAGGGATTATGACACCAAAATGGAAGACCACCTTAATAATAATGGTAGCTATTAGAGAATTGACCATAACCTTGTTCTTAACATTTTGAAGAATGTGACAAAAGATATCAAATCATCTTCTTTGGATATCTTAATTAAGAAAATGGTGATTCTTAATAAAGAGATTACCCTTAGGGTCTACGTTGCCCCAAAGATCCACAAAGAGGTCATCTTTTAAGACCTATTGTTGATACCATCAATTCACCTAAATATGGTCTTTGAGCTTTCTTGGCAAATAAATTGAAACCTCTATTGAGCAAGACTTTCTCTTTTATTCGTGATTTAGGAGATTTTGTAGAATTTGTTCAAGACAAAAAGGTTAAGAATAAGGAGTTGTTAGTTAGCGTTGATGTTGTGTCCCTCTTTACCAAAGTTCCTATTGAGAAAGTGGTGTTAGTGGTCAAAACTCTCATAAATAAGGAAACGACTAGGTTGTTTGCCTTGTGTTTGAATTCCACCTTTTTCTCCTTTAAAGGTGTTATTTATGAGCAATGTGAAGGTACAACGATGGCCTCACCTCTTTCCCCTATGGTAACCAACCTCTTCATGGAAAAGTTTCAAGATAAAGTTATACACTCCTTTCATCGTAAACCCAAATAGTGGAAGAGATATGTCGATGATAGTAATTTGTGTTCGCAACATGGCAGGGATAGTTTAGAAGACTTTCACTCCCATCTTAACAATATGGTACCGAACATTCAATTCACCAAGGAAATTGAGGTGGAAGAGAACCGTCCATTCTTAGATGTCCTCCTTTACAAAAAAGGGGGCAACATTCTAGGTAGGTAGGTCTTTAGAAAAAGCACCCACACAAACCTCTACATACATGTCTCTTCCCATCAACACTCAGCACAGGAAGTAGGCGTGTTGAAGACTCTGACCATAGAGCTTTTAGGTTTTCGATGAGGACAATCTAGAATATGAAAATTTAAAAAGGGTTTTTAGGAGGAATGGTTACAGGGGAAAACAAATCCCCAAGGCTCTCAAACAAGCTAAGGATAGTGTCAACAAGAAAAGACATAGGGAGCCTTCAACAAGGGCCCCAAAAGCATTATTACCCTACATTGAAAGGGTTTCTAATAAGATTGTAAAAATCCTAAACAACCAAATATTTGTACCACCTATGTTCCTATTAATAAGTTAAGAATGACATTAGGGTCTACCAAAGACCCTCTAGACCCTACTCTGCACAGTTGAGTCTACAGCGTTGAATGTTCTTGTGGAATCCCTTACATTAATGAAATAGGGAGATCTATCTGGGCTAGAATCAAGGAACATGCTACTGATATTTATTTAGAAAGGAGAGAGCAATCAACTTTAGTTGAGCACTCGTACAAAACTAAGCATGCGATCTATATGGAAGACGCCAAGGTTGTTACCATAAAAAACCATTTTCAAAAATAAAAAATAAAAAAAGTTATTAAAAATTTCAAACACTCCTACAATTTAAATAAAGACGAGAGCTAAAGGTTACATCACAATTGGAGACTTATTGTTAATGATTTGAAATGTCAATCAATTTAAAATGTTCTTATTTTAAATGTGGTTTAGTAATCCTTTCTTTGTAATAATTGAAATTTTATTAATTTGTTGGTTCTCTAAATTTATTTACTTATTAATTATTTTAATTCTATTCAAGGTTTTTATTAATTAATTTTCTTAACTAATAATTTGTATTATTTTATTAATAAAAATTGTGTTAATTTATTACTTTATTTAATTAATTTACTGTCAATTATATTTTTTTAACAATTCATCATTTAATCTTATTAATAATTTATTGAAGAATTCAATTAATTTTATTTATAAATTTATCGATCAATTTTATAAATTTATTATTTTATTATTAAATTTGTATTAATGGATTGTTTAATTTTATTAATTAGTAATTATAGTTTAATCATAATTATTTTTTGGAATAATACAATTACAGTGTTAATAAATATTAAGTCTTTAATACAAAGATAAAGATTATAAAGAGAGAGTCCAATTGTTATGCAATTATTGTTAAATAAAATAATCCAAAAAAATAATAAAATGTAATTTAAATTTTTTTTAAAAATATATTAATATAAAAATAAAGACTAATTGTTACGTAATCTTTTTTAAACAAAAAAATCTAGAAAACAACAAAAGACAATTTATATTTCCAAAAAAAAATACTTTATTAAATAATATCAAAGACGAGAAGAATTTGAAATGGGCACCCACCAATGTATTCCGTGTCCAAATAATCCAAAAAAAATTGGAATAATTTTTTAAACAAAATGCCACTAATTTAAAGCATTAGAAAGTTTTTTCTAAAGAGAATGTCATATCCGTGGAGGGATTCTAGCATGTGATTTCAATGAGATGAACATGGTGAGTAAGCCTCTCATTGACCTAGTTCCTTCAATAAAAATGATAACTTTCAATAGAAAATAATAACAATGGGTTTTCTTAAATTTTTATCGTTTTTATTTGAGCGGGTTTTGTGTTTTTCTTTTAATAATTTTGACTGTTTAGAGTTTAAAAAAATGAAAATCTCTTAATAACAGTTGTTTTGAGAGATGTTTCTCAAAGCAAGTAAATAATAAGGGGCACAAAATTTCTTTTATCCGTTCTTAAAATTTTGTTTTGTCTTTTTAATGAATTAAAATATTATCAAAACAATAAAATTACTAATAAACAATGAGTAGTATTGATTTGTATTGAATGATTCAAATAGTTACAAACCATGCATAAATAAGTCTTAATTTAGAATTGGAGTTGAAATACAAAATTTGGAACTCTAAAAATAAATAAAACTCGATTTGTTATTTTTAACAGTTACTTTTTTTTAGTAAGTTTTGCATACAAGTGTGTGTAGCGCTAATTTTTTTCAAAAATAAACTAAACTCTAAAATTAACCTATCGGACGAATTTTAACTGAATTTCAAGTGCGGTTACAAAAATAGATAATTTTTAAAATTAGAAAAAACTGAAAAATAATTTTAAACGATAATTTTAGACCTTCAGATGGTCGCGTATGGCCTCCGAAAAATATCAAAACATCTCATAATTAAAAGGACGGGTTATGGTTGCATTAAACTTTTTGAGTCGGTCATTTTGGAGTGAAGATGGGCCCAAACGGAGTAACGAATAAAAAGTTATGGCCTCCGAAAGTTCGGCCTCTTTTTCTATATTATTCTCCTTTGGGTGAAAACAACTCAACGCCTGCAAGTTGCTCTAATTGTACTGCTGCAATTTGTTCTTATCATTCTTTTTCAGCGCCCATTTTGTAATCCATGTGTTGTCTTCTTGTTGTAATCATTCTCACTATACTAAACACATGTCATAACTTTCTTGCCTTGTGTTTACTGCCCTCTTATCCATAACTTGTACTATCTTTTCCTTCTTCTTTAGCCCCTGTTGTTTCCAATCTATGTCTTCATCTTTTTCACCTTCACCATCTTCTCCATGAAATCATATAAATTTAAAACATTAAAATACTAGAGAAATCAAAATTGTGTGGTAAACTTACCTCATAAGCATTGTCATTGATTTTCTTCACAATTCTACATGGTCCAATTTTTTTATACTTCAATTAATTATATGTGCCTTTCGCAAATCTCTCTTTCCTTAAGTAAATTATCACTAAATCTCCTTCTTCAAATATTTTTGACCTTCTTTTGGGATTTGTCATTGTTTTATACTTCTCATTACTTTCCTACAATTTTCTTCTTCTTATAACTATTACATATGTTTTGCAAATATTTATGCATCATCACTAACTCATTTTGTAATTGGTAAATATACAAAATCTAAAATACTCATAGGATTTCTCTTTTAAACAATTTAAAATTTTGATTTATATGTTGATATATTCATTGAACTATTATATACAAACTCAACTTGTAGTAAAGTCAATTCCCATTATTTAGACTTCTCTTCAACTATGCATCTCGATAAATTTTCCAAGCTCATGTTTATAACTTCTATCTGTTCATCTGTTTGGGGATGGTATGCACTACTAAATTGTAGCTTAGTCCCCATCTTCCTCCACAAAGTCCTCCAAAAATGATTTAAAATTTTTGTCTCTATTTGATATAATAGTTTTTGGAACACCATGCAATCTCACAATATCTTTAAAAAATAGCTCTGTAATTCTAGTGGCATCATTGGTTTCCGTACATGCAATAAAATGAACCATCTTAGAAAATATGTCCACAATAATAAAAATTGAATAATTACCTTTCTGTGTGTTTGGTAATCCTAACATAAAATCTATACTCAAATTTGTTTATGGTCCTCTCGGAACTGATAATGACATGTACAGTGTTGTAATTTTTGCATGTCCTTCAGCCACTTGAATTATCCTCCACCTTGAAACATATATTGTCACATCTCTTTTCATATTTAGCCAAAATACTTCTCCACTAAAACTATTGTCTTTGTCTTTCCAAAGAGTTCAACAAAACCACCACTATGCAATTCTCTTATTATATTATCTCTTAGAGACCCAATTGGAATACATAATTATTTTCCTTTGAAGAGATAACCATCCTACATAATATACTCTTCATAAACATTACTTATATAACCTGTTAATGGATTCCAATATTGTTCAACTATCTAGCTAAAATATGGATCAATATCATATATTTGTTTAATAAATTCAAATCCAACTATTTCACTTACCATAGTAGTAATCAACCCTGCCCTCCTGCTTAATACATCAACTCCATGATTATGTTTTCTTGATTTGTGCTTCAACACAAAAGTAGAACCCTACAAGAAAGACACCCACTTTGTTTGCCTACTATTTAACTTATTTTGAGTGTTCATATACTTCAGAGCCTCATAATCAATAAATATGATAAACTTCTTAGACACTAGGGAATGCCTTCAATGTTTTAATGCTTATATAATGACATAAAATTCAACATCATATGTAGAATACTTTGTTCTTATCTTATTTAATTTCTCACTGAAATATGTTATTGGCTTCCCTTCTTGACTCAACACAACACCAATTCTCAAAAATGAAGCATCGCAATCAACCTCAAACACTTTGCTAAAAGCTGGTATTGCTAAAATAGGTATTTTTGTAATATTTTCTTCAAAAATTCAAAAAAAATTATTGTTAACCTTGTCCATGTAAATTCTTTTCATCTCATACAATTTGTTATTAGTGCAATAAGTCTACTAAAATTCTTAATAAATTTTCTATAAAAAGTTGATAAATCATGAAAACTTCTTACCTTTGTGATGCTCTTTAGGATAGGCCACTTAACAATCGCCTTTACTTTTCTTCATCCATTATTACACCATTTGTTGAAACTAAAAATTCTAAGAATACCAAACTGTTCTGCATAAACCTGCACTTTTTCAAATTCACATAGAGCTTCACTTTTATTAACAATTCTAATACCATTATCAAATATTGTAAGTGTTTTTTAGTCTTATTAAATATTAAAATATCATCAAAATAAACCACCACAAACTTACCATTGTATTTTTATAGCATTGTGTTCATCACCCTCATAAATATGCTACGTGCATTATTTAATTTAAATGACATCACCATCCACTCATATAAACCATCTATAGTCTTGAATGTTGTTTTCCATTCATCTTTGCCATGCATCCGAATCTAATAGTAACCACTCCTTAGATCAATCTTGGTAAAATATTTTGCTTTTGCAAGAACATCCATCATATTATTGGGTGAATATTTTGTCACCAGCTAACTAATGGGTAAAATAGGTGTTTCAACTACAGCATAGGGAGATTTATAAGCCAAAACGTGCGGGTTTACCACATCAGGATGGGACAAATATCTCCTCTCATCAAGGGGAGGTTCCCTATAACTATGAGGTACTATATACTATATATATAGCAGAAAATAACACTCAGAGTAGGATAACATCATCCATCTCTCTTTTTTCAGAGATGATGTTCACAAACAAAAAATAAATTCTGGGTGATTGTTGGAGGTACTTCTCTTTTTTCAGAAGTAATACTTAGTCAACAGCCAGATTCTTTCCTAGGTAGTAAATGTAACAGGGCGCAATAACACAGTAGGATGAAGTGTAGCACAAAGTCTCCACCTCAACTGCCAAAGAGTGAAATATATGAAGGACAATGGGGGCACAAAGTCATCCCAAAATCTTTTACACAGAAATAGAAAAACAAACACGTTAAAGATAATTGTGGCAGCACAAAGTCTCTCCACAGTCGGCTTTAGGACACCTTCCTGATTACTTCCACTAGTTCTGCTTGTTAAATTAAATGGACAAGAATGCTTCTAGAAAACAGACATAAGAATAATGTCCTAAATAACACAATATATCTTAGTGCAAAGTCTAAAAGGTCACTTGTTTTCTCATTCAAATAAAGAAATATGATTAACAATCTAAGCTCAAAGTCTCAGAAAATGCCTTTCAATTTGGGCAAAGTTTTGTTTCTATCATAGAAAGATCTCCTTTGCATAAAATAAGAGATTACAATATATAACACTCCAAGAAAGACTTGGGTGCTTTATTTCATAAAATGGCCCATGCTGCATTCAATACCTTGAATGCATTTTCAGTTCTGTCAAAGGGCCATGCTGAAACAAGGCATCAGCTTTAACTGTGGCATGTCAATTCATCTCAAATGTCTCTACCAAAGTATGGGCCACTTGGTCCTCTTCTTGATATTTGCACAGTTGTCCACTTCGCCTTTACTCGATCTAAAAAAATAGGCTACACTATTGAGTGTTTGCGCTCTCTGATGTCCACTTCGTGGATTGTTTCACCTACTAGAAATAACTCTTGCACAGATATTTTTGGTCTTTCTACATCGTGTCCTCTTTTCTTGTTGTATTTTGTCTCTTCCTCATGATCTGAGCTCTCAGGCTATCTTCTCACTTTCATCTGGCTCTTTTGGCTCCTTCTTTGGCTAGTTGTTGAGTTTGTTTTTAGGTTTGCACCATATTTCAAAAATAACAAATATTTTATTACCTTGAATTTGACGTCTGTGGGGACTTCATTGGTCAGTTGGTCACTCTAACCACGTTGAACCTTGAACCTTTGAACCATGAGAGTTAATTGGTTCAATGGTTCAATAGTTCGGGTGATCCTATTAGCTCCTTGGTTCAATCGGTTGAACCATCTCTTCGAACTTGTCTCTGGAATCTTTCGCTTCCTTCCTTCACTCGAAGCATCCTTTCGAATTTTGAAATTTATTGAACTTTTGAACCTTTAAACTTTGAACCATTTTGGTTCAAGGTTCAATGGTTCATTCTCTTTCTTTGAATCTTTTGGTCCTTCGAACTTTATGGATCCTTTTCTTTTCTATTGAACTTGTTGAACCTTTGAACTTTGAACTCTTTTGGTTCAAGATTCAACGGTTCAATGGTTCATTCTTTGTTCTTCGAATACTTTGTTCTTATAAGTCTCTCAAACTTTATTGAACTCATTGAACCTTTGAACTTTGAACTCTTTTGGTTCAAAGTTCAACGGTTCAATCTTTCTTCTTTGAATTCTTCTTTCGTTTAAGTCTTTTAAAGCCATTTGAACTTTGAATTTACTGAAGTCTTCAAAGCGGTTGAACTTCTTTGAACTCATTGAGCGCTTAACTCTTTTTGAACCTTTGAACTCATTAAACCTTTAAACTTTGATGAAGCGGGGTTCAATGGTTCAATGGTTCATTCCATTTGTTTGAAGCCTGTCGATGGACCTTTTGGTTGATCCTTGATGTTGAACCAACCTTGAAATTGCCTAAGTGTTTGGAAGTTGTTCCTTTATGAGAGCCCACCTATTGAAGTTATTGAACTCGTTGAACTTGCGAGTCCCTTGACTGAAAATTATTTGAAAATTTGAAGAACTTGAGCGTTTAGAACATTTTTTGAGAAGGGAAGAGAGAATATTGGCCTGCAAGACAAAAATAGTTGATATGTTGTCCCCAAAAATAAGTGACAAATTTTGGGAACAATAGCTGGCTCGAGTTGGAGAACTTCCATCGATTGTAAAAATAATCGAAGGGAGTAGAATCTAGAATCTCCAGTGCCTTTAAGTATGCCATTGGGCTACGAAGTCATGCTACCCAAAAAGAAAGGCACTAAAAAGAAATGAAAATGAAAAGCACCAAACATAACTAAAGACTAAATAAATATATAAATGTACAACTGGACTTATCTGATACTTCAAGAATTAAAGTGCTTCAAATGCTACCCACTGTGAGGTAGAGAAAATGATATTTTGTCTTGATATATCAGCAAGAAACTATTTTCTCCCCAAAATCGATGATTGGCAAATGGACCTCTCCATCAAGAATCAAATTTTTTGTGCATTCTTTTTGCTTCTCTCCTCTTGCCCCACAACAAGGCATCTAAAAATCATAAATCCTTGTTCTCTTGCAGAAGAGTTTCTTTCCATGATTTTGACGTGCAGTAGTATAGTCCATTACCATAATTTATTGTTCTTCTGGTTCAGTCTAACACATGATTTGATTGTCAGCATCAAACACCTGCCAATGATTGGCATTGTCAGGCACACTTGGTCAAAAGACCAGCTCGATAGTGTACTTCTACTCTTCAAAGTCTTTGTGAGGAACCAAGAGGGTCGTAGAGACAGCCAATGAATCTGCACGACTATGAAACTCTCTAAGCACTGCAGATATATTGAAAGCATCAAAAATTTCAATATAGTCTCATACTAGATTGCGATAATGATGTAATCTTTTTTTCTTAGTTTGACACAAGCTCCTCACCTGATAAACTATTAATTCAACATCTCCTTTAGCATGAAGGAGTTTAACACCGCTGTCTTAAGCTACCTTCAACCCGAGTAATAGAGATTCATACTCGATAGTGTTGTTGGTGTTGCTGAACTACAACTTGTATGAAGAAGGAAAATATCTCCTTGAGGAGATATTAGAACAATCTCAACTCCAGCACTGGTAGAAGAGTAGCTGCCATCAAATTTTAGAATCCATATGCCACCAAAAATTACTCCTTTCTCAGATTTTCCTTCATTTAGAGGGGAGGGTCCTTCTGCACTTGCACTGTGCTTTATTAATTCTTTTGTTGTCTCATTTGAATCAATTCCTAAATTGCCACCTACAAGACTTTCATCTGCTGAGACATGAACATCCTCTATGGTCAAGAAAAAGTTACCCATTCTTGAAGACTCAAACAGAATTTGAGCTTCAAGGGCCGATGTTTGGGTGACAATATATTTTGCCTCCTTCTTAGGAAGCAGCCTCTGCATGATACCTTTGATAGGGATCCTCGCCTCAGACAGGTCCATGCTCAATTCTCCACCAATGTCCTTACAAAAATTTTGACCAAGAAGGATGTCGTAGGACGCTGGGACGTTGGCCACTAGGACTGTCATCTTAATTATTTTTTTTGGAAATGCCGCAAATGCAAACTAGGCATATTTGATTTGTCCTAGAAGTGGCACTTGTTTGTTCTCCATGGAGAAGCATCTCCCAAATGTCTTGGTCAGTGTAAGGCCAAGAGAATATGCCACCTTGGCAGACATGACATTGTCAGATGTGCCTAAATCTATGATGTAGTTGCTCAGCTTGTGACCATTTATCAACAGAGAAACATAGAAATGCTCTATTTTCTCAGGGGCAACAGGAGGAGTAATGACAAGGTTATTCTGGGTGGATGTGGGAGTCACTTTTGGAATAGCTGGTTGATAGGACCTAAGTTTCACAAAGCTCTGACATCACTTGTCAGAATTAAGAGCACACTTGATTACCTTTGTATTAGCAACTAAATGCAGAATTAACTAGAAGTACAAGTAACTAGAAATAAGAAATAGCACAGAATATGAGAGGCAACACACAATTGTATTCAACTCATTACAGAAGGAAATTATAATAAAGAGATCACACTCTTCTTCCACTTCGTGGGCATACCAGTAATCTTCCCTCAAGAGTTATCTTCTCTCAATACAGGTCACAACAAAAAGCTAACATAGAGCTGTTGTTCACCTCAACCAGTCAATATAATACTGCCAGTACAACTGAGTATGAATTGGTACTCCAAGTAGATCTCACCATGATCTTGCTCCTTGATGTGTTGCTGTCACCTTGGATCTTGCTACCCTGCAGATCTCTTTTTGACCCTCGCACACACACACCCCTGCAGACCAACCTAATCTTACTTATCACATGTAGATCTCCAACCTGATCTTGCACACCCTGCAGATCAATCATGATCTTACATACCTGGAAGAACCCTTGTGATTCCACCATGGGAAGAACTCTCCTAGTTCTACACTTTACAATACAGCCCCATGGGTCTATTATATAGATCCCATGCATACAATAATTAGACAAGCGGCTCAAGACTCGAACTAGTCTTTAACATGCAAACAACCCATTCAACTAACTGACTGTTCGTCAACAACCAGTTTTGGAACCACACAGGTGATCGATGTCGGTCTCTATCTGACTGGAGGTGACCGACGTCGGTTGACTTCTGACCGATGTCGGTTGCTTTCTGTCGACCCCTACCTGACGTCGGTGTGGCCTGCCGACATCGGTGACTGTGACACTTAGCAACCCTCCATGTTTACATCTAGGTGAAGCTTTTAGCTCCACAACCTAACAATATCCCACTTGGAGATAAATAGTTGCACCTGTACCTATACCAGTACATTATCTAATCTGTATCCTGGCTTGTATTCATCTTCAAGCTCAATCTTGAAGACCAACCACCACACATCCTGTGGTGCACCCCTGTGTCTGAATTTCTCCATTCTCAACTTACCTTATTCTACCGTTGCTATACTCCCACTCAATTAAAAACCCCTGAGAGTGACCTATAATCAAAAAACACTAACCAGATCTGAACCACCTGTTAGTAAACCTCACTCTGAGAACCTCCAATCTCGCTCTGATACCAATTGATAGGACCTAAGTTTCACAAAGCTCTGACATCACTTGTCAAAATTAAGAGCACACTTGATTACCATTATATTAGCAACTAAATGCAGAATTAACCAAAAGTACAAGTAACTAGAAATAAGAAATAGTACAGAATATGAGAGGCAACACACAATTGTATTCAACTCATTACAGAAAGAAATTACAATAAAGAGATCACACTCTTCTTCCACTTCGTGGGCATACCAATATTCTTCCCTCAAGAGTTATCTTCTCTCAATACAAGTCACAATAAACAGCTAACACAGAGCTGTTGTTCACCTCAACCAGTCAGTACAATACTGCTAGTACAATCGAGTACGAACCGGTACTCCAAATAGATCTCACCATGATCTTGCTCCTTGATGTGTTTTTGTCACCTTGGATCTTGCTACCCCGTAGATCTCCTTTTGAACCTTGCACACACACACCCCTACAGACCAACCTGATCTTACTTATCACATGTAGATCTCCAACTTGATCTTGCACACCCTGCAGATCAATCCTAATCTTACATACCTGGAAGAACCCTTGTGATTCCACCATGGGAAGAACTCTCATAGTTCTACATTTTACAATACAGCCCCATGGGTCTATTATATAGATCCCATGCATATAATAATTAGACAAGCGACTCAAGACTCGAACTAGTCTTTAACATGCAAACAACCCGTTCAACTAACTGACTGTTCATCAACAACTAGTTTTGGAACCGCACAGGTGACCGACGTCAGTCCCTGTCTGACTGGAGGTGACCGACGTCGGTTGACTCCTGACCGATGTTGGTTATTTTTTGTTGACCCCTACTCGACTTTGGTGTGGCCTACCGACGTCGGCAACTGTGACACTCAGCAACCCTCCATGTTTGCATCTGGGTGAAGCTTTTAGCTTTCTACAGGGATGGTTTTATTCTTTACACATTGAACTAACTTATTCAACTTCTCAAGGTTGGATTGCAGGAATTCAAATTCAGATATTTGAATTTTAGTTTTCTTGACATGGTCGATTATATCAAATGTCTCAAATGAATTAGGAATAGGAGAAGATAGTTCATCCTTTTGGTTTTTAGGAGGGGTGGTACTGGTCTGTGAATTTAAAGTAGAAGGTGTAGGAATGTTTGGGGTACTTACTTTTTTAGTGATCACCAAATCCTTTGATTGAAAAGGCAGAGTGGTTCCCCACTTAGCAATTCAAATTGCTGGTTGAGATCGCTCCTCTATTTTTTCCTTATCAGCTTGCTAGGCTGACTAGTTCTGGTACCGAGTGAATACAACGTATGATCCATCGAATGCTTCACCTTTATTTTTGGGTTCATTTTGATAATTTAAGAAACCAATGTTGGAGTCGCCATCTAATTCTTCTTCTCCCTCTATGAAGAGATTAGCAGCATCTTCTGAGTTCAACTCAGGTTGGAAAGAAAAATTTGATTATGTTTCAAGGTATCTAACTGTTGAGTTGGCTAGAGCTACTTCAATAGCAAGTTTCTCCTAAGGGGAGAAAGATGATTTGGTTGCCCTTGATTTCTAGTAGCATTGCCTTGGTATGACTGATTGGGGAATGTCCTCCTTGGTATAGCTCAGTACGAAGGAGGAGCAGACATTCCTTGTGCCATTTGCTTTCTGAGAGCTAGCAACTCATTTGCTAGCTTTTGCACTATTGGATTAGTGGTGCTTGTAGATAGATATTCAGAGGATGAAGAAGATTTACCTCTGTTAGAATCTCTTCTTATCTTTCTCCCCAAGATGAGATCATCTTCCACCTTCATGGCCAAATCTTGCACTACAGTAAGGTTTATGTGGCTAGCACGTCTCAATAAAAAACTCACTTCAGGTAGCTGAGAGTTAATAAAGAAGCATTTGAGATTCTCAATTGTTAGCTGAGCAATTGTAGGAATCATGTTCCTCAACTTGTCAAACTTGGCAATGAAGTCCCTCATAGGTTCATGAGGCTCTTTCTTCATTTGTGTGAGCTGAGCCAATAGGGCATGTACATCTTCTGTAGGCTTGAATCTGGCTTCAAATTTGGCTTTGAGGGTGTTCCAGTCAGTCACAGTCTAGGCCTACAAATGATAGAACCAGCATGCAATAATGCCTTGTAATATTTCTACAAACAACCTGACTATTACGTCCTCATACTCCACGCCTATCACACCATAGGCTATGATAAAGGCTATAATATGTTTATTAGGATGAATTGTCCCATCACCAAAGAACTTGGAAAAAAATTTCCTTGAACTGTGTGGTAACTCATGTAGAGGTGGAGTTAAATTGAGTGGGCCAAAAGAGTTACCCCAGGGGCCTTGAACTACCATTATTTGACTACTGAAGGGAGGGATAACAAATGCTTAAGGGTTATGTATTGATAAATCTCTACTAATAGCAAAAATGAATGATTTGCCTGGTAATGGAGACCTAAATTTGTAGGAGGAAAACTCCTAGTTTGTTGGAAGTGAGATGGTGAAGGAAACATATCAAAATTACTTTGTTGTACCAACTCGAATACAGGGTCAACAATACCTTTATATCTTTGGCTTCTCGTATACCATGGAGCTACCAGGTTGTGAAGCTAAAATGGATAAGGATAGGGACTAATTTAATTTGAATCTTGAGGCTTCAAATTGCACAAAATGATCTCTAGCGGAGTTGCCAAAAACTGTTGGCATGGAGCTGGTAGATAATTGACTTTTGAAATGAAACGCTCGATCTCCAGTGTCTCTAGTTTTGCATCTCAGAGTATATAATGGAAATGGATAAAGCTATAATGATAATGAATAAGACACAAGTGATGTTTCAATCTAAAGCTTGAGGCTTCAAATTGTGCAAAATTATTGTGTCCCCAGTGGAGTCGTAAAAAATTGTTGGCATGGAGCTGGCAGAGAATTGACTTTTGAAATGAAACGCTCGATCTCCAATGTCTCTAGTTTCACAGCTCAGAGTATATAATGGAAATGGATAAGGCTATAATGATAATAGATAAGACATAGGTGATGCTTCAATCTAAAGCTTGAGGCTTCAAATTGCGCAAAATTATTGTGTTCCCAGCGAAGTCACTAAAAACTGTTGGAGTGGAGCTGGCAGAGAATTTATTTTTGAAATGAAACACTCGATCTCCAACATCTCTAATTTCACAACTCAGAGTATATAATGGAAATGGATAAGGCTATAATGATAATGGATAAGACACAAGGGATGCTTCAATCTGAAGCTTGAGGCTTCAAATTGCACAAAATTATTATGTCCCCAACAGAGTCGCCAAAAACTGTTGGGTGAATATTTTGTCACTAGCTAACTGATGAGAAAAATAGGTGTTTCATCCACAACATAGGGATATTTATTAGCTAAAACGTGTGAGTTTACCATATCAGGATGGGACAAATCTCTCCTCTCATCAAGGGGAGGTTCCTTATAACTATGAGGTATTATATACTATATATATAATAGAAAATAACACTTAGGGTAGGATAACATCATCCATCTCTCTTTTTTCAGAGATGATGTTCAAAAACAAAAGAGAAATCCTGGGTGATTATTGGAGGTACTTCTCTTCTTTCATAAGTAATACTGAGTCAACAGTTAGATTCCTTCCTGGGTAGTAAATGTAACAGGGCGCAGTAACACAGTAGGATGAAGTGTAGCACAATGTCTCCACCTCAACTGCCAAAGAGTGAACTATACGAAGGACAATGGGGGCACAAATTCATCTCAAAATATTTTACATAGAAATAAGAAAACAAACATGCTAAAGACAATTGTGGCAGCACAAAGTCTCTCCATAGTCGGTTTCAGGACACCTTCTTGATTACTTCCACTAGTTTTGCTTGTTAAATTAAATGGACAAGAATGATTCTAGAAAATAGACATAAGAACAATGTCTTAATTAACACAAGCTATCTCTGTGCAAATTTTGAAAGTTCACTTGCTTTCTCATTCAAATAAAGAAATATGATTAACAATCTGAGCTCAAAGTCTCAAAAAATGCCTTTCAATTTGGGAAGAGTTTTGTTTCTATAATAGAGAGATCTCCTTTGCATAAAATAAGAGATTACAATATATAGCACTCCAAAAAAGACTTGGGCACTTTATTTCATAGAATGGCCCATGTTGCATTCAATACCTTGAATGCATTTTCAGTTCTGTCAAGGGGCCATGCTGGAACAGGGCATCGGCCTTAACTGTGGCGTGTCAATTCATCTCAAATGTCTCCACCAAAGTATGGGCCACCTAGTCCTCTTCCTGATATTTGCGTAGCTGTCCACTTCACCTTTACTTGATCTAGAAAAATAGGCTGTGCTATTGAATTCTTGCGCTCTCTGATGTCCACCTAGTGGACTGTTTCACCTATTAGAAATAACTCCTACACAGATATTTTTGGTCTTTCTGCATCGTTCCCTCTTTCCTTGTATTTTTTCTCTTCTTCATGATCTGAGCTCTCAGGCTATCTTCTTTCTTTCATCTAGCTATTTTGGCTCCTTTGGCTGATCGCTGAGTTTGCTTTCAGGTCTGCGCCATATTTGAAAAATAATAGATATTTTATTACCCTAAATTTGACGTCCACGGAGACGTCATTGGCCACTTGGTTGCTCGAACCATGTTGAAATTTGAACCTTTGAACCATGAGAGTTCATTAGTTTAATGGTTCAGATGGTCCTATCAGCTCTTTGGTTCAATCAGCTCCTTGGTTCAATCGGCTCTTTGGTTCAATCGGTTGAACCATCTCTTCGAACTTGTCTCTAGAATCTTCCACTTCCTTCCTTCGCTCGAAGCTTCCTTTCAAATTTTGAAATTCTTTAAACTTTTAAACCTTTTAATTTTGAACGATTTTGGTTCAAGGTTCAACGGTTCATTCTCTTTCTTTGAATCTTTTGGTCCTTCAAATTTTCTAGATCCTTTTCTTTTCTGTTGAACTCGTTGAACCTTTGAACTTTGAACTCTTTTGGTTCAAGGTTCAACGGTTCATTCTTTGTTCTTCAAATCTTTTGTTCTTCTAAGTCTCTCAAACTTTATTGAACTCATTGAACCTTTGAAATTTGAACTCTTTTGGTTCAAAGTTCAACGGTTCAATCTTTCTTCTTCGAAGTCTTCTTTCTTTTAAGTCCTTTAAAGTCGTTTGAACTTTGAACTTACCGAAGTCTTCGAACTCGTTGAACTCTTCGAAGCGGTTGAACTTCTTTGAACTCATTGAGCACTTAACTCTTTTTGAACCTTTGAACTCATTGAACCTTTGAACTTTGATGAAGCGAGGTTCAATGGTTCAATGGTTCATTCCATTTGTTTGAAGCCCACCGATCGACCTTTTGGTTGAACCTCGACGTTGAACCAACCTTGAAATTGCCTAAGTGTTTGGAAGTTGTTCCTTTATGAGAGCCCGCCTGTTGAAGTTATTGAACCCATTGAAATTGTGAGTCCCTTGACTGAAAATGATTTGAAAAATTGAATAACTTGAGTGCTCAAAACATTTTTTGAGAAGGGAAGAGAGAATTTTGGCCTGCAGGACAAAAATAGTTGATATGTTATCCCCAAAAACAAGTGATGGATTTTGGGAACAATAACATATCATCTAAATGAGGTATAGAAAATATGTATTTGATTGTAATTTTATTGATTGTTCTACTATCCACACACATCCTCCACCCTCCATCTTTATTTGAATTTAGTAACACTAGTGTTGCACATGGACTCATGTTCTCCTTACTACACCCTTCCTCATCAATTTAATACACTGCTTATTCAATTTTACATGTTATATTAGAATCATCCTATAAATTTATTGATTAGGTAGAGAAGATTATGAAATCAAATCAATATGATGTTGAATATCTCTCTTTGGTGGTAAACCAACTGGTAACTTATTAAGTATAACATCTGCATATTCTTTCAACACTATTTATGTTTTTGCTGGTATTTACACCATTTTTGTGTCTTATTTCTCTTCTACAATGTATAGCAACCTATTATCTTCATGTATTTCATAAATTCTTTTGCAGTCAGTATGTTTTCAACTTGCCCTTCTTCTTTAAGAGGTAACAAAACTACTTAATACTACCTTTCCAAAAACTAGAAGTATTATTTGATCTATCATGAATTCTTTTTTTGTCAAACTACCATGACTTTCCTAATAATACATGACACGCATCCATTGGTATAACATCACATCATATTTCATCCTTTTAAGTTTTATCCGTAGAAAACTTGATTAAGCACCTTTTATCTACTGTAACTTCATTCATTTTTTTAAACCATGAAATCCGATAAGGAGTATGATGCTTTTTACATTGTAAACCTAATTTCTCAATCATATATTTATAAATTATATTTTTACAACTATCACCATCTATAATTACCTTGCATATCTTACCCCCTGAAGTATACCTTGTTCGAAAAATATTTATTCATAGCTATGCTTCACCACCTTCTTTATTCTACACATGTTCTTTCCTTGGAGCAATCATTATTCTTCTCATCATGAGATTTTCTCCAATATATATTATTGCAACTTCAGTATTTTGCTCTTTTATTTTAGTTTCAACTAAATTCACTCTTGGGTGATCCTCTTGCCTCCTTGATCTTGGTTGTGTGGACACTCAAACGCTCTATGGCCTTATTATCTGCATATGTAACAAGCATAAAACATGTGTTGATTTGGAAACCATCTTCTACCACCACCATAGTTTCATCCTCTTTGAAATCCTCTTCCTCTTTATTGGTATTGAAACCCTTGTTTATCATCTTCTTGTCTTTATAGACCACATAGTGATTTTTTATCTAGTGGTATTAAACCCACCTCTATTTGTATTAAATCCACCTCATCCCCTTATTGGAGGAGATTGTCTTCTTTTTGGCCCAGTAGATGTTTTTTCTGAAATTCTATATATTTTATTTTTCTTCTACCTTCAAAGCCAATCGATAAGCTTCCTCCATGTAAAGTATTTTATGCATGCTTCATTCATCTTGAATAAAAAAATTCAATCCATTTACATACCTTGTAACCTTTATTCTTCTATTTGATTATGTTCCACGTGTATGCAAAGCTTGTAAAACTCAGCTATATTCTCTTGTATATTGTGATCCTTCTTGTCTCAAATTTTGAAATCTTTTGTATAGGGATTATGCATAATCCATAGGAATAAATTTCTCCCTCAACTTTTTCTCCATATTTTTCCATGAGTTTATCTTCTCTTTACCTTTTCTCCGTCTTTCTTTCTATTGGTGATCCTACCAAATCATTGTATGGACTTTCAATTTTGTGCATGCAAACTTCACTTTCTTGCCTTCTCTCATACTTCTCTATTTAAAATTATTTTTTATGTTATTCATCTAAACTATCAATTCCTCTGGTTTTAAACTTCTTTTATAATTTGGAATGTCAACCTTGATCACTTCACTCCTTCCTTTTAAAGCTCTAATCATCCTCTCTTCCATTGATGGCAACTGTTCTTATTGCCCCTCTTGCAAAATTTCTTCTTCATGATCCATGCCATCTTCTACATCATCTTATGCTCTCCTTTGTTTTTTATTTATAATAATTTGAGTTAATTTTTCTACTTGTCTCTATAGCTCTTGCATAGTACAGTTTGTCTAAGTGATTCCTCCTTGTCCTCTCACCATCTCTTACACATCTAAGGTTCAAACTTGCTCTGATACCAAATAATGAACCAAAATACTATCAAGAAAATAAAATTACCAATAGGCAAATATTTTGAACAATAACCAATATTGATTCATATTGATTGATTTAAATAATTATAAAATAGGCATAAATAAACCTTGACTCAAAATTGGAGTCAACGTACAAAATTCAAAAATCTAAAAATAAATAAAACTTGAACTTTTTTAGCAATTGTTATTTTTAGTAAGTTTTGCATACAAGCCTGCGTAGCTCTAAAAGTATCCAAAAATAAACTAAACTCTAAAATTAACCTATCAGATGAGTTTTAACTAAAGTTCAAGTTTGATTTAAAAAATAGACAATTTATAAATAATAATAATAATAATAATAATAATAATAATAATAATAATAATAATAATAACAACTTGTAATTTTAGACCCTTAGATGGTAATGTATGGCCTCCTAAAAATATCAAAAACTTCTCATAACCTAAAGGGTGGGTTATGGTTGCATTAAAAATTTTAACCCAATCATTTTGGCATAAAGATGGGCTCAAACAGAGCTATGAATCGAAAGTCATGGCCTCTGAAAGTTAGGCCTCTTTTTCTACATCACTTATACCATTTGGCATACATGCATGTGGTAGTCATGCATATATTGGTCTATGCTTTATATATTTTTATGCCCAAGGGAGCTTACAGAGACCCAACAATGCCCAATGGCTTTTTTGAACTTTTATATATATTATATATTAGAATACAAGGGTGATAAAGGAATGAAGGAAAAATAATTCTACATGGATATGGAATCAAAGGTCTTGTCAATGGCCTCATCTATTATTGTTTTGAGTTCTAGAGATGTTCACATACTCTTAATAGTGCTGGGTTTTTGAATTTCTCTAGGTGTTTTCCCTAAAAAAACATAAGACAGGGTAGAATAAAACTCATGGGACCATAAATAAAAATAATCCCCTATAATTCCTACATAATACTTGCTTAAAAATTATAAGTTTGCCCCAACATGGGACCCCACTCTAAAAATAGAATGGCAAGAAATCCATAATCCATATCAAATGTTACAAAAGTTAAATGAATAATCAATCATGCTTAAAAACTATAAGTTAGTTTTACTAAGTGGGGCCTTACTAGCATGAATCTTTGTAACACAAGATATTATGTATACAGTTGGAGAAGGTGGGATAGAGTTGATAGTTATTCAAGAAACCACCAACCCCATGAGGACCTCGAGATATGAAAACAAAACAAAACATCAAATGCATATCGTATATATGGATATCCACAATGTGCCATCACATGGTAAAATAAATAAAGGGGATTGAGATCACACATAATTAATTTATCGATATGACCATTTACTTAAGGGTTACATGTCTACACCAAAAGTTGAGTGGACATAACTGTTCTAAGTGGTATAATTATTTTAAAGAATCGATGACATCACGAGACCCATTCAGTTAGTGAAGTGGATAACACATCATCAAAAATAATGGTCATGCAGGCTACATGATCCATCGACCTGAGAATAAACTTATAACATGAACATATTTATTTTACAAGGTCTCGATTGAGCAAGGAAGTATGAAGGTTGATAATGGCATAAAATGGAAACAATGACAATATAGGTGGGGATGATCAATGGCCACCACAACTTGAAATTATCTATGAGGTGAACGTGAAATTTTTTTAGATGTTACATCGAGTGATGGACCTTGTGGAAGAAGTGTTATGGTAATAACAACTAATTGAGATTCGATCATGGCCTTAGCCTAAGCCTCAACCTTAGTTACAACAAAGGAGGCATGAGTTTCACTGCATAAAATATAGAGTAGGGGAACATAACCCAAGGCAAGCAAAAAATAAGTAGCTACCAATTTGTCATGGATGGATTCCCCACTATCCAAGGGGATGGACAATGAGGTGAAGATAAATGTTACTCACACAAGCTCAACATAATGAGCAGATGGATGTAATGGTTGTGTTGGTTGAGCATGGTGCAAGACCAACAGTGGAGTATGAGTTTTTTCATGGGGTGATGCATGTAGAAGATGGGAGTAGAATACATCCATTGATAGCCATTGACACAGGGAAGAACATGAAGAAGTTAGCCCAACCTATAATAGTGTGCAAAAACTCATATCTTTAGCTACACTCAAACTCATTACCTAAAATTTGAATCTTAGTAACTTGGGACTAAAATGATCACAACCATGTGACCAAATCCCCCTAACTCATGCACACATGGAAATGATGATGTCATCAAATTGCTTACTCAGCCTTTTCTACCATTGGACCCAAAAGGTCTAGATGAAAACTATGAACAACTAGATGAATTTCACTCATGCACACAATCACTCAAAGCATAAAATACCTATTATGGAACATCTTGCACATATTTAAATCACCATAATCATACCTAAACATCCCTAACCATGACAAAACTAAATATCAACCAAACCTACTTCAAGCATACTAGGACAAGTATACTTCACACTTTGTCATTGACACTTAGATTATCAGGACACTTCATCTACTCACGTAGATACCTCCACGACATTATTGACAACTCTCCAACAACATTTACCAAGACATGCTCCCTTGTATATAATACATGGTTACATTCATAGATTTTACAATTGTTTTATCTTTTTAAGGTGAGGTAACTTCCAGTTCCTATCTTTCCTTCACCTTAAAGGGGTGCATATTAGTGGAGGCATATCATAGAAGCATGTTATCCACACATTCATAATTATTATATTAAGTGGGGTCATACTTTGGAAGTATGTTATCCATATTAATTCAGTCTATAGTACTTATATTAGCTCCTAGAATTAGTGGGGGCATACTTTGGAAGCATGTTCTCCACACCTATTTAATATTCAACATCTCTAGTTTACAGTGGGGACAAGTTTTAGAAACATGTCCACATTGGTAATTATATAGTTTTTCATATTTATACATATATAGTAAGTTTTAACAGTTACTTTTTTTAGTAAGTTTTGCATACAAGTATGTGTAGCTCTAAAAATTTCCAAAAACAAACTAAACTTTAAAATTAACCTATCGAACGAATTTTAATTGAATTTCAAGTGCAGTTACAAAAATAGATAAATTTTAAATTTAGAAAAAACTCAAAAATAATTTTAAACGATAATTTCAGACCTTTAGATGGTCACGTATGGCCTCCAAAAAATATCAAAACATCTCATAATTAAAAGGACGGGTTATGGTTGCATTAAACTTTTCAAGTCAGTCATTTTGGAGCGAAGATGGGCCCAAACAGAGTAACGAATGAAAAGTTATGGCCTTCAAAATTTTGGCCTCTTTGTCTATATCATTCTCCTTTGGGTGAAAACAACTCAACACCTACAAGTTGCTCTAATTGTACTATTGCAATTTGTTCTTATCAATCTTTTTCAGCACCCATTATGTAATCCATGTGTTGTCTTCTTGTTGTAATCCTTCTCACTTTTCTAAATACATGTCATAACTTCCTTGCTTTGTGTTTACTGCCTTCTTATCCAGAACTTGCACTATCTTTTCCTTCTTCTTTAGCACCTGTTGTTTCCAATCTATGTATTCATCTTTTTCACCTTCACCATCTTCTCCATGAAAATCATATAAATTTAAAGCATTAAATACTAGAGAAATCAAAATAATGTGGTAAACTTACATCATAAGCATTGTAATTGATTTTCTTCACAATTCTACATGGTCCAATTTTCTTGTACTTCAATTAATTATATGTGCATTTCGAAAATCTCTCTTTCCTTAAGTAAACTATCACTAAATCTCCTTCAAAGATTTTTGACCTTCTTCTGGCATTTGTTATTGCTTTATACTTCTCATTACTTTCCTACAATTTTCTTCTTCTTCTTATAACTATTGTATATGTTCTACAAATATTTATGTATCATCACTAACTCATTTTGTAATTGATAAATATACAAAATCTAAAATACTCATAATATATCTCTTATAAACAATCTAAAATGTTGATATATTCATTGAACTATTATATACAAACTCAACTTGCGGTAAAGTCAATTCCCATTATTTAGACTTCTCTTCAACTATGCATCTCAATAAATTTTCCAAGCTCATGTTTACAACTTCTACATGTTCATCTTTGTGGGGGTGGTATGCACTACTAAATTGTAGCTTAGTCCCCATCTTCCTCCACAAAGTCCTCCAAAAATGATTTAAAAAATTTGTGTCTCTATTTGATATAATAGTTTTTGGAACACCATGCAATCTCACAATATCTTTAAAAAATAGCTCTGTAATTCTAGTGGCATCATTGGTTTTCGTACATGCAATAAAATGAGCCATCTTAGAAAACATGTCCACAATAATAAAAATTGAATAATTACCTTTCTGTGTGTTTGGTAATCCTAACACAATTTCTATACTCAAATTTGTCTATGGTCCTTTTGGAACCGGTAATGGCATGTACAACATTGCATTTTTTGCATGTCTTTTTGCCACTTGACATATCTTGCACCTTGAAACATATCTTGTCACAACTCTTTTCATATTTAGCCAAAATACTTCTCCTCCACTAAAACTATTGTCTTTATCTTTCCAAAGTGTTCAGCCAAACCACCACTATGCAATTCTCTTATCATATTATCTCTTAGAGACCCAATTGGAATACATAATTATTTTCTTTTGAAGAGATAACCATCCTACATAATATACTCTTCATAAACATTACTTGTATAACCTGTTAATAGATTCCAACATTGCTCAACTATCTTGCAAAAATTTGGATCAGTATCATATATTTGTTTAATAAATTCAAATCCAACTATTTCACTTACCATAGTAGTAATCAACCCTACTCTCCTGCTTAATACATCAACTCCCTGATTATGTTTTCTTGATTTGTTCTTCCACACAAAAGTAGAACCCTGTAAGAAAGACACCCACTTTGTTTTCTTAGTATTTAACTTCTATTGTGTGTTCATATACTTCAGAGCCTCATAATCAATAAATAGGATAAACTTCTTAGACACCAGGTAATGCCTTCAATGTTTTAATGCTTATATAATGACATAAAATTCAACATCATATGTAGAATACTTTGTTCTTATCTCATTTAATTTCTCACTGAAATATGTTATTGGCTTCCTTCTTGACTCAACACAACACCAATTCTCAAAAATAAAGCATCGCAATCAACCTCAAACACTCTGCTAAAATCTAGTAATGCTAAAATAGGTTTTTATGTAATCTTTTTCTTCAAAAATTGAAAAAAAATTGTTGTTGCCCTTGTCCAGGTAAATTCTTTTCATCTCATACAATTTGTTATTAGTGCAATAAGACTACTAAAATTCTTAATAAACTTTCTGTAAAAAGTTGTTAAACCATGAAAACTTATTATCTTTGTGATGTTCTTTGGGATAGGCCACTCAACAATCACCTTTAATTTTCTTCATCCATTCTTACACCATTTGTTGAAACTAAAAATTCTAAGAATACCAAACTATTCTGCATAAACCTACACTTCTTCAAATTCACATAGAGCCTCTCTTTTCTTAACAATTCTAATACCATTATCAAATGTCGTAAGTGTTCTTTAGTCTTACTAAATATTAGAATATCCTCAAAATAAACCACCACAAACTTACCATTATATTCTTATAGCATTATGTTCATCACCTTCATAAATGTGTTAGGTGCATTAGATAATTTGAATGACATCACTATCCACTCATATAAACCATCTATAGTCTTGAATGTTGTTTTCCATTCATCTCCTTCATGCATCTGAATCTAATAGTAACCACTCCTTAGATCAATCTTGGTAAAATATTTTGCTCTTGCAAGAACATCCATCATATCATCTAAATGAGGTATAGAAAACATGTACTTGATTGTAATTTTATTGATTACTCTATCATCCACACACATTCTCCACTCTCCATCTTTCTTTGAATTTAGCAACATTGGTGCTGTACATGGACTTATGTTCTCCCTTACTACGCCCTTCTTCATCAATTTAATACACTACTTATTCAATGTTACATGTTCTGTTAAACTCATCCTATAAGTTGCTTGATTAAATAGAGATGATTCTGGAATCAAATCAATATGAGGTTGAATATCTATTTTTTGTGGTAAAACAAATGGTAACTTATTAAGTATAACATCTGCATATTTTTTCAACACTATTTATGTTTTTGTTGGTATTTGCACCATTTTTGTGTCTTCTTTCTTTGCTACTAATGCATAATAGCAACCTATTATCTTCATGTATTTCATAAATTGTTTTGTAGTCAGTATGTTTTCAACCTACCCTTCTTCTTTAAGAGGTAACAAAACTACTTCTTACTACCTTTCCAGAAACTATAAGTATTATTTGTTCTATCATGAATTATTTTTTTATCACACTGCCATGACTTTTCCAATAATACATGACATGCATCCATTAGTATAACATCACACCATATTTCATCCTTGTAAGTTTTAGCTATAGAAAACTTGATTAAGCACCTTTTATCTATTGTAACTTCATTCACTTTTTTAAACTATAAAATTCGATAAAAAGTATGATGTTTTTTACATTGCAAACCTAGTTTCTCAATCATATCTTTAGAAACTATATTTTTACAACTACCACCATCTATAATTACCTTACATATCTTACCTCTTGAAGTACATCTTGTTCAAAAAATATTTTTTCATAGCGCTGCTTCACCACCTTCTTTATTCTACACATGTTCTTTCAATCATTATTCTTCTCATCATGAGATTTTGTCCAATATATATTAATACAACTTTAGTATTTTGCTCTTTTATTTTATTTCAACTAAATTCACTCTTGGGTGATCCTCTTGCCTCCTTTCTTTATCTTGGTAGTGTGGACACTTAAACACTCTATGGCCTTCTTCTTTGCATATATAACAAGCATAAGACCTGCGTTGATTTGGAAACCATCTTCTACCACCACCATAGTTTCATCCTCTTTCTCTTTGCTAGTATTGAAACCTTTGTCTATTATCTTCTTGTCTTTTTAGACCACATGATGATTCTCTTTTAGTGGTATTAAACCCACCTCTATTTGTATTAAATTCACATAATTCCCTTATTGGAGGAGATTGTCCTCTTTTTGGCTCAGTGGATGTTCTTTTAAAATTTTGTCTATTTTATTTTTTTCTGCCTTCAAATCCAACTGATAAGCTTCCTCATGTAAAGTATTCTATGCATGCTTCATTCATCTTGAATATAAAAATTCAAGCCATTTACATACCTTGTAGCCATTTGTTCTTCTATTTTATTATGTTCTACGCGTATGAAAAGCTTGTAAAACTTAGCTATAATCTCTTGTATATTGTGATCCTTCTATCTCAAATTTTGAATTATTTTGTATAGGGTGTGTGCATAATCCATAGGAAGAAATTTATCCATCAGCTTCTTCTCCATATTTTTCCATGAGTTGATCTTCTCTTTACCTTTTCATCTTTCTTTATATTAGTGATCCCACCAAATCATTTCACGGCCTTTCAATTTTGTGCATGCAAACTTTACTTTCTTGTCTTCTCTCACAATTTTCTATTCAAAAAAATTCTTCATCTTGTTCATCTAATCTATCAACTCCTCTAGTTTTAAACTTTCTTTATAATCTGGAATGCCAACATTGATCCCTTCGCTCCTTCCTTCTAAAGCTCTAACCATCCTTTCTTCCATTGATGGCAACTGTTCTTATTGCTCCTCTTACAAAATTTCTTCTTCATGATCTGTGTCATCTTCTACATCATCTTATGCTCTCTTTTGTCTTTGATTTATAATTATCTGGGTTAATTGTTCTACTTGTCTCTGTAGCTATTGCATACTACAATTCATCTAAGTGATTCCTCATCCTCTCACCATCTCTTACACATCTAAGGTTCAAAATTTCTTTAATACTAAATAATGAACCATAATACTATCAAGAAAATAAAATTACCAATAGGCAAATATTCTGAACAATAACCAATATTGATTCATATTGATTTATTCAAATAATTATAAACTAGGCATAAATAAGTCTTGACTCAAAATTGGAGTCGATGTGCAAAATTCGAAAATCTAAAAATAAATAAAACTTGACCTTTTTTTAGCAGTTTTTATTTTTAGTAAGTTTTGCATACAAGCGTGCGTAGCTATAAAAATATCTAAAAATAAACTAAACTCTAAAATTAATGTATCAGATCAAATTTAACTAAAGTTCAAGTCTGATTACAAAAATAAACAATTTTTAAAATTGGAAACAAAACCCAAAAAAAATTTAAATGGTAATTTCAGACCCTTAGATGGTAATGTATGGCCTCCTAAAAATATCAAAAACTCATCATAACTAGAAGGGTGGGTTATGGCTGCATTGAAATTTTTGACCCAATCATTTTGGCATGAAGATGGGCTTAAACAGAGCTACGAATCAAAAGTTATGGCCTCTGAAAGTTAGGCCTCTTTTTCTACATCACTTCTACCATTTGGCATACCTGCCTGTGGTAGTCATGCATATATTGGTTTGTGCTTCCTGTATTTTTATGCCTAAAAGAGGTTGCAGAGACCCAACAATGCCCAATGACTTTTTTTAACTTTTATATATATTATATATTAGACTACAAGGGTGATCAAGGAATGAAGGAAAAATAATTCTACATGGATATGGAATCAAAGGTCATGTCAATGGCCTCATCTATTGACATTTTGGGTTTTAGAGATGCTCACATACTCTTAACAGCGTTGGGTTCTAGAATTTCTCTAGGTGTTTTTCCTCAAAAAACATAAGACAGGGTAAAATAAAACTCATGGGACTGTAAATAAAAATAAGCCCCTATAATTCCTACATAATACTTGCTTAAAAGTTATAAGTTTACCCCAATATGGGACCCTTCTCTAAAAATAAAATGGAAATAAAGCCATAATCCATATCAAATGTTACAAAAGTTAAATGAATAATCAATCATGCTTTAAAAATATAAGTTGGTTTCACTAAGTGGGGCCTTACTTGCATGAAGCTCCATGACATAGGATATTATGTATATAGTTGAAGAAGGTGGGATAGAGTTGACAACTATTCAAGAAACCACCAACCCCATGAGGACCTTGAGATATGAAAATAAAATAAAACATCAGATGCAGATCATATGACATGGACATCCACGATGTGCTAGCACATGATAAAATAAATAAAGGGGATTGTGACTGCACATAATTACTTTATGAGTATGACCATTTAATCGAGGCTTACATGTCTACACCAAAAGGTGAGTGGACATAACTGTTATAAGTGGCATAATTATTTTAAAGAAAGAATGACATCACGAGACCCATTCAGTCAGCAAAGTAGATAACACATCATCAAAGAATAATGGTCATGCAAGCTACATGATCCATCGACCTGAGAATAAACTTGTAACATAAACATATTCTTTTTTCAAGGTCTCAACTGAACAAGGAAGTGTGAAGGTTGATAATGGCACAAATTGGAAACAATGACAATGTAGGTGGGGATAATCGATGACCACCACAACTTAAAATTATATATGAGGTGAATGTGAAATTTTTTTAGATGTTGCATCGAGTGATGGACCTTATGGAAGAACTGCTATGGTAATAACAACCAATTGAGATTCGGTTATGGCCTCAACCTTGGCTACAACAAATGAGGCATGAGTTTCACTGCACAAAATGTAGAGTAGGGGAACATAACCCAAAGTGAGCAAAAAATGAGTAGTTACTAGTTTGTCATGGAATGATTCCCCACTGTCCAAGGGGATATGTGATGAGGTGATGATAAATGTTACTCACACAAGCTCAACAAAATGAGTAGATGGATGCAATGGTTGTGTCAGGGAAACCCAGGAACAATAAACATGCTCCAATCCCTACTGAGTCAGGATCTTGCTCTACCAATTAGAACACATGTGATTACTTCTTGTATTAGCAACTAAACACGGAATAATACCATAATCAATAAGTAACTAGAAATATGAAACAACACAGGAATATGAGAGACAATACACAATTGTATTAATAATCACTTAGAAGAATATACAATAAGGAAGATGCCACTTCTTCCTCCACCTCAAAGGTTTGCCACACCTCAAGACCTTCTTCCCTCTCTCTCTCGGTCCCAACAATCAACTCCAATATAGAATTGATGTTCACCTCTCCAACCAGTCAGTAACACGCTGCCAGTTCACCAAGTACACAACCGTACTCCAAGTAGATCTCCTGCTCTTTGCTGCTACCTACAAATCACTAGACCTTACTCACCATGTAGATGTCTCTACACCCCTGAAGAACCCTTGTCCTTGCTTCACTAAGTCCTTATGATTATTCAACCAGTACCCCAGTGGATCAGCTCCTTGACCTTGCAGACCTTGCAACTCTCCCTGATCACACACACTCAGCACCCCTTTGGAACTAGGAGGAGCTACACTAGCTCTCTCTAAAAGCTCTATGGCTTTCTAGCACGCTTTTACAATACAATCATGAGTCTATATATAGATCTCATCCAAACAATAATTAGACAAATAATACAATAATTAAATCCACAGCTCTCAGTCTAAAAATTGCTCTAAACATGCAAACACTTGGTTCATCAACCAACTACCCGTAATGTACTCGCAGCTCAAACCACAGGTGATCGACGTCGGTCCCTGACTGCCTGGGGGTGTCGACGCCAGCCGATCCATGACCGACGTCGGTTGCCTTCCTGTCTCCCTCTTGCCGTCGTCGGTTGTCCTGGCTGACGCCGATGTCTGTGACACTCCGCAACTCTTCTACAACCTCCATAACTTCTCCTGTTTGCATCCTGGTGAAGCTTTTAGCTCCACAACCTAACAATCTCCCACTTGGAGATAAATAGCTGCACCTGTACCTGTATCTGTAGCCCGTCTAATCTATTTCTTGGTTTGTATCCCTCTTCAAGATCAATCCTGAAGACCAACCACCACACAACTGTGATGTTATCCCTGTCATTCAAGTAACCTGCCATATCCGAACCTACACATCCATGTAGTGAAGAACTTGACCCTGCATAACAAGAATCCCTGCTGCTAGTCCCACTGAACTGCCCTCCAGTACTCCTTCCCCGAATTGGCTCCATACTTTCCGACAACCCCCACTGATTGGGAAAACCCAGGCCTACAATAGACCTCATGTGATTTCGAATCCTGTTTCAAGCTAAGCTTGAACTGTCTAGCCATTGGTGTGCTTACTGATTCTGCATCCTGCATAGTGAACCTCGCCAACACCGTCTTCACACCAGCTCCCACTGAAGATAAAATCTCCATGTCTCTTATGCCAAAGAATTTCACTGCTCCAAATTCTTCATGACACACCTCTGAACTAACCTTACCTTTTAGCTCAACAAATCCCTGCATGTACAAAACCTGCTAGCAAACCATCCACATACAGTAACTGGATAATGTCGCGACTCATCATCCACCTGGTAAGAATAAAATCACAATAGTTACACTGACATTGACTGAAGCCATGCTTAGTCATCCACCTGTCAAAACCTGTACCACTGTCCTGCAGCTTCTTCAAGACCATATGCCTTGGCCTTCTGTCTCTTGTATCCATCCACTCTCTTCTTTAAAATGGGAATCCATCTCTCTCAGTGCTTTCTTCCAGCTGACAACTCTACCAACAAATACTTGTTTGGTTTTTCTCTCTAAGGACTCACACTCCTCATCCATGCCAAGCTCCCACTGTATCTGGACTCTACCTGCATTGCCTCTTCACATCCTCCTGGTTCTTGACCATCAGTAAGCAATATAAAGAAGGTGAACAACGAATATGAGGTTCACTTACCCTTTCTGACCTCCACATGAGCATTTGAGACTTACTGTCCGCCCAATATCTATTCCAGTGACCGATCTCGGCCATCTCCCAGTCTGCTCCCGACCGATGTCGGTTCCTTGCACTGACCCTGACTGCCGACATCGTCTCCTGGCCAACGCCGGTGTCCTTTCTACCGACGTCAGTTCCCTCATGACTGACGTCGGTCTTCCTGTTGTCGACATCGATTACTGTGTGACCGACGCCGGTACCTGTGTTCGCCTGTGAGTGATAACTTTTTACCCGCGAGCTCTCCATGGATCAAAATCCTAATCAAATCAACCTTGCTCTGCTCAGAATAAATCAGTTCCCTCACTTGATCTCTGTCCGTCATCTCTTCCATGAACACCAAGGCTTTCTAGTTCTTTAACTTGTCAAAAACATCTGTCTTCCACTTCAGAACCTGCATTCTCCTCCTACATATGTGACCAAGCCCATAAAGCCACATCTCTGCAACAGAAGGTGAATCAGTAATATAAGTAGATAGATAAAAGATACCTACTTTCTTACCACCATCTAATTCAAGTGTATCCACTGTGAGAGTTACAGTACATCTCCCATCACCCAAATTTCCTGAAGAAATTAGACTCATCTCCAAGACTGGTACCTGCATGACTTCCTTCAACCACTGTGTGTCGTCCATCTGCAATTTCAGCTTCACTTCCCCTTTGTCAATAATTTGACAAGGCTCTCCAGCTCCTAAATAAATCTCCCCAAAGTCATACCCATGAAAAGATGCTCTATTTCGAACTGCATGGAAAGAGGCAAAAGAATCTGTGAACCAAGATTCCACTTTATCCAGAACATCCTGTGCAACATCTCCTGCAACATCTGCTCCTCCCTATTGATCTGCAACCAACCAACAATCTTTATTTACCTGCTCTTTCTTTCCATCAATCAGAACATTCGTGCTATTCAGTTTCTCCATTCGTAGCTTACTTCCTTCTGCCATTGCTATACTCCCACTCAATCAGAAACCCCTGTGAGTAACCTGTAATCAACAAACACTACCAGATCTGAAACCACCTATTAGTAACCCAACCAAAAGCTTTGATACCATGTGTCAGGGAAACCCAGGAACAATAAACATGCTCCGATCCCTACTGAGTCAGGATCTTGCTCTACCAATTAGAACACATGTGATTACTTCTTGTATTAGCAACTAAACACGGAATAATACCATAATCAATAAGTAACTAGAAATATGAAACAACACAGAAATATGAGAGACAATACACAATTGTATTAATAATCACTTAGAAGAATATACAATAAGGAAGATGCCACTTCTTCCTCCACCTCAAAGGTTCGCCACACCTCAAGACCTTCTTCCCTCTCTCTCTCGGTCCCAACAATCAACTCCAATATAGAATTGATGTTCACCTCTCCAACCAGTCAGTATCACGCTGCCAGTTCACCAAGTACACAGCCGTACTCCAAGTAGATCTCTTGCTCTTTGCTGCTACCTGCAAATCACTAGACCTTACTCACCATGTAGATGTCTCTACACCCATGAAGAACCCTTGTCCTTGCCTCACCAAGTCCTTATGATTCTTCAACCAGTACCCTGGTGGATCAGCTCCTTGACCTTGCAGACCTTGCAACTCTCCCTGATCATACACACTCAGCACCCCTTTGGAACTAGGAGGAGCTACACTAGAACTCTCTAAAAGCTCTATGGCTTTCTAGCACACTTTTACAATACAATCATGAGTCTATATATAGATCTCATCTAAACAATAATTAGACAAATAATACAATAATTAAATCTATAGCTCTCAGTCTAAAAATTGCTCTAAACATGCAAACACTTGGTTCGTCAACCAACTGCCTGTAATGTACTCGCAGCTCGAACCACAGGTGATCGACGTCGATCCCTGACTGCCTGGGGGTGCCGACGCCGGCCGATCCATGACCGACGTCGGTTGACTTCCTGTCTCCCTCCTGCCGTCATCGGTTGTCCTGACCGATGCCAGTGTCTGTGACACTCCGCAACTCTTCTGCAACCTCCATAACTTCTCCTGTTTGCATCCTGGTGAAGCTTTTAGCTCCACAACCTAACAGGTTGTGTTGGTTGAGCATGGTGCAAGACCAAGAGTAGAGTATGAGTTTTTTCTTGGGGTGATGCATGTGGAAGATGGGACCAGAATACGTCCACCCATAGCCATCAACATAGGGAGGAATATGAAGAAGTTATCACAACCTATAGTAGTGTGTAGAAACTATGGAAAAATTGACCATGCAAGTCAAACATGTATGAGGAGGAATGTTGTTGATGCCAGTTTAGTAACCAATCAACAAAGAGGATGGATTGATTTGAATCTAGAGTCACTGGATAATTAGTATAATGTTGGGAGAACAACCAGATGATGGTGTAATGCCTAAGTAGTAAAAAGGTTTATATGTGCCTTAGATGTTATGTGTGTAATTGTATTACCATGTGTTAGGTGTGTACTCCTCTTTGTATTTTTTGTTCAGTCATTGTGTATGCCATGGTTATGAGATGTTCTATTGGTTATCATTTACTTATGGTGTATGAATTATATCTATATTTATTCAGAGATGCACATCTATATAAATACATAACAAATCACATGTACTCTTATTTATTACTTGTGAATTTAATAATGTGTTTGGGTATTTGGTTGGTTTTGATATATGAAAGAGATACTACCATCGCATTGCTAGAATAAACTTTGTTAGCACGATTGTGCTTTAAATTATGATATTATCCATGATAGTTATAACAACTAAAATAGAAATATATACCCTAAGCATGGAAAAATTAATTTAAATGTAAATATAAATGACTTAAGAATAAGATATGGATAATCAAATCCCAAGTGTAAATATAACAAATAAATCAAGTGTAAGACTAAATACAAAAATTTACAATAATATTACGATAACCGAAAAACAAACAAACAAACAAAGAGATAAAAATAAATAAACTATAAATAAACATATTGAAACATCAATAAAAATAAACAACAAAACACCAATAAATAAAACATACAATCAATAAAAGTGAAAAAAATAATCAAAAACAATAAAATAATCTAAATCAATGAAATATACAGTAACAAATTAATCTAAACAAATGAACTGAAATAAACAACATTAAAAAACAATGGTTAAGTACAATGTTAGTATGTGTAGCAGAGATGTGATTCTTGATGATAGAGTGACCCCTAAGCTAGGTAACAATGACATAAGTAAAACAACACAAGAACAAAAGGCACAAGGTTACCTCTGGGCTATAGGGGAACAACACAACACAAAAGGCACAAATATTGCCCCTAAGCTATAGGATATGACAAAACAAAACAAATAAAATGGGAGAAATAGAAGAAAAAAAGGGTAGCTGAGATGACTCCAGATGCACTAGGTAAGTGGACGTTGCCTACATAGTTCCACAGATGCAAGATCCAACATGAACTTCAGGGCAAATGTAGTTCTCCCAGGATATGGGATAGATTAAAATAGATGACAATAAATTATGATTTATATGTAGAGGAAAATAGGAATGGTCTTGTAAAATGACAAGTGTGTGAGAGTAAAGAAGGGGCACTTGCAATCATGAAAGTTTCAGGCACATGAAACTCTTGAAGTTATGAGAGTGTGGGTTAGGTGAAAACCATGTTGAAAGATAAAAGATGAGTGTTCACTAATGAACTAAATTTGTAATTCATAGTGGGAACTACATCTAAGGTTTAGAATAAGGATGAGCTCACAAAATGATGAGAATGTAAATAACTCACAAAATGGTGAGAGCGTACAACTAAGGCTAACAAGGATGGGGAAACTAACTGACAAGTAGTTACTCATGAAATAATTAGGATTCTTAAGATTCTTAAGGCAAAAAAGTTATTGAAAAAGAAAGAAAGGTGCGACTGAGTTAACCTAAGATACCCTATGTATCTAAGTTCTACCTACATAGTCTGTGCAGACTTTAGGCCGACGTAGTTCTCCCAAAATAGGAGGAAAAAGATTAAGGTGGTCTAGAAATAAATTGAATAGATAAAATGGCCCATCCTATAAAATATTGATGGCTTTATAGCCATATGGAAATTTTAAGCCAATTTTCATGATTTTGTGATTTTTAAGATTTTCTAGGTTGTTTACAAATGTTTTTGAAATTTTCTAAGCATCTCAACTCAATCAAGAATTAAGAGATACTGACTAGTCTAACTCGTAAAATGACAAGAAAATTCAAACTTAAATTACTCACAAAATTATGAGAGTGTGAGAAAAGGGTGATTGAGCTAACCTCAACATAAATTGAGGTTTGCCTACAAAGTCCCATTAGGACCTCAGATCATTATAGTTCCACCAACATAACACATTTTAGATAAAGGCAAATGACAATAGTAATGGTAAAGTGTTGCGATAATGCATGGGAAAGGAGTTGTCCCTAATTTACCCATAGGTGGTTATAATTAGAAAATAACGACAAAGGGTCAATGGTACTAATTTGCCCATTGGTGGTTATAATTAGTAGCACAGGGTGGGACACTGATTTTCTCAAAGGTGATTATAATCAGTGGCACCTATAAAGAAATGTAACAACAAATGAAGGATGTAAGTACCAAAACCACTATCATAATGGTTTTATACTGTCATTCAAACATGTAATTTTGAAACAACTATTGGAACTAAATTTGTCATCAACCACTAAAATGTGCCTATATTTCAAATGAGTCATAACAAAGAACAAACATGATAGGTAGGGTTAAGTAAAAATAATTGGCTGGAAAAGGCTTAATGGCATGGTGAAAATGGTATATGGTATGGTATGATGCAAATAATGGTGTATTGTGGTAAAAGGGGTAACCAAGCTAACCTCAATGTGAATTGAGCATTGCCTGTTGGGAGAATAAACCGGAAGCACGCAATTTGATTACCAAACCAAGCAACTTAATATGCGGAAATTAACCAGATTCACCAAGTAACTAGAATTCAGAATAACACAAGATATGAGAGACAATACACAAATTGTATTAACACTTTATACAGAAAAGAATACAATAAAGAAGATGCCACTTCTTCTCCACCACCTCTTTAGAGGTTTCCCGCACCTCAAGTGAACAGTAATTCTTCTCCCCAAAGCTCTCCCTCTCACAGGTCCCAACACCCAACTCAAAATACAGAGTTGGTGTTCACCTCCCGTGCTCCACGCACACCACAAGTGCTCCACGCACTCCACAAGCACTCCACGTGCTCCACAAGTACTCAAAGTACTTCAAGTAGATCTCCCATGAATCTGCAACAACCTACAATTCAACAGACCATACTTATGGAAGGAACTCCCTTGCCTTCCTCTTGCTCTATCCGAGTACACACCTGTACTCCAAGTAGATCCTGCCTGATACTGCTCCCTGTTGTGTTGCTGTCTATATGACCTTGCAAACCTGCAAATCAAACAACGGTTCTGCTCACCTGTGAACCTCGACCTTGCACACACATACACCTGCAGATCAATGATCTTACTTACCATGTAGATCTCCTATATAGGCCATGCAACTGTGACCAAGATCCTACACTCTTGAAGAACCCAGCTGGCTCTCCAATCCAGCACCAACACACCTGGTACTGAGGCACTAGGAGGAACGCACCATTGCTCTACCTCACACACAGAAGGAGCTTATAATTATGCTCTCTTACTCCTTAGCACACTTTTCCAATACAACCATGAGTCTATTATATAGATCTCATCCAAACAATAATTAGACATCTAATTACAATTATTAGATCCGTAGCTATGAGTCTAAAATTAGCACTCATCATGCAAACACTTGGTTCGTTAGCTCACTGCCCGTAATTAGCTCGCAGTCAAACCACACAGGCAACCGACGTCGGTCCCTGTCTGCCTGGGGGTCGCCGACGTCGGCCGATCTATGACCGACGTCGGTTGCCTTCCTGTCTTACCCTGCCGACGCCGGTTGGCCAAACCAACGCCAAACACTTCTGACACTTAGCAACTCTCCTGCAACCTCCTCCGTGTCTGCATCAGTGAAGCTTTTAGCTCCACAATCTTAACAATCTCCCACTTGGAGATAAACAGCTGCACTGTACCTGTACCTATACTCCGTCTAATCTGTTTCCTGGTTTGTATCCCTCTTCAAGCTCCCACCTGAAGACAACCCACCACACATCCCGTGGTGTACCTCCTATCATCCGAGTAACCTGCCACATCCGAACCTACAAATACATGTAGTGAAGTCCTGACCCTGCATAGCACGAATCCCTGCTGCTGGTCCCTCTCAAGTACCTGAGAATCCACTTCCCCGAATTGGCGCCTAACTCTCTGACAGCTCCCACTGCATGGGAATACTCAGGTCTATACCAGACCTCATGTGATTTCAGACACTGTACCTGTCCAGCCCTTAGTGTGCTCCGGTTCTGCATCCCGAACCTCGCCAACACCTGATTCACATCAGCTCCCACTCGAGACAAAATCAACCTGTGATCTCCATGCCTCCCATGTCAAAGAATTTCGCTGCTCCAAACTCCTCATGACATGATACTGAACTAATCTTACCCTTAGCTCAGCAAAACCCTGTATGTACAAACCTGCTAGCTAGCAAATACACCATCCACATACAACAACAGAATGATGTTGCAATCATCATCCCCCTGGTAAGGCAAACCACAGTAGTTACCTGACACTGACTGAAGCCATGCTCCGTCCTCCACCTGTCAAAACCTGTACCACTGTCCTGCAGCTCTACAAGACCATATACCTGGTCTTCCGTCTCACGTATCCATTCTCTCTATTCTTCTACTAAGGTATCCATTCATCTCTGTGCTTTCATACCTGCTGGCAACCCTACCAAAACACACCTGTCTGGTTCTCCTCCAAGGAATCACATCCTCATCCATGCCAAGCTCACACCTATTTTCTGGATCCTACCTGCTCTACAATCAGCAACATGTATAAAGAAGAGGAACAATGAATTTGAGGGCCTACTTACGCCTTCAGTCCTCCATATGGGTGTTTGAGACTCCTTGACAACATGCTGTCCACCCAAAATTTGTTACAGTGACCGACCTCGGTCACTCCACAGTCTGCATCCGACCGACGTCGGTTCCATGCGTCTGTACCTGACTACCAACCTGCCAGCGCTGGTGTCCCTGCTGCCGACGTCGATCCTCTGACTGACATCGGTCTTACATACTGCCGACGTCGGTCTCCTGACTGACGTCGATCTTACCCTGCCCGACATCGTCGGCTTCGGTCTGCACATGACCGACATCGGCACCTGTCTGTTCGACGCTGGTTCCTCTTGACTGACATCGGTACCTGTGTTTGCCTGTGAATGATGACTTTTTACCCGCTAGCTTCTTTGAATCAAAACCCATGTCCAAACTGCCCTGCTCAGAAGTATCCAGCCACATCCACTGGGTTCTATCCGCCATCTCCTCCATAAACACCAAGGCTTTCCAGTTCTTAAGCCTGTCAAATATATCTGTCTTCCGCTTAAGAACATGCATCTCCTTCCTGCTCATGTGACCAAGCCTACGAAGCCACGTCTCCACAACAAAAGAAGAATCAGTAATATAAACAAGTAGATAAAGGATACCTGTTTTCTTACCACCAGCTAATTCAAGTGCATCCACTGTGAGAGTTCTTGTGCATCTCTCATCACCCAATCTTTCTGAAGAAATTAGCCATATCTCCAAACCTAGGACCTGCATGACCTTCATCAACCCCTGTGTGTTGGCCGCCTGCAATTTCAGCTTCACTTCCCCTTTGCCAATTCTTTGGCAAGGCTTACCAGCTCCTCTACCTGGAACTGCATGGAAAGAGGCAACCGAATCTTTTATCCAAGATTCAACTTTATCCAAGAAACCTCCAAGAACATCCTGTGCAATAACACCTACAACATCTGCTTCTTCAATTTCTTCATGCTGATCTGCTACCAACCAACAATAATCTTTTACCTGCTCTTTCTTTCCATAGGACCGTGAGTGACCATCTGTGCTTTTCAACTCCTCCATTCTTAGCTTACTTTGATCTGCTGTTGCTCTACTCCCACTCGATCAGAAACCCCTGAGAGTGCCCTGTAACCAAACACAAAACCTGCTTCCTCCAACCTTAGCTCTGATACCACTTATTGGTATCAAGCTATGAGCCAACAACCTTGCTCTGATACCACTTGTTGGTATCAAGCTATGAGCCAACAACCTTGCTCTGATACCACTTGTTGGGAGAATAAACCGGAAGCACGCAATTTGATTACCAAACCAAGCAACTTAATATGCGGAAATTAACCAGATTCACCAAGTAACTAGAATTCAGAATAACACAAGATATGAGAGACAATACACAAATTGTATTAACACTTTATACAGAAAAGAATACAATAAAGAAGATGCCACTTCTTCTCCACCACCTCTTCAGAGGTTTCCCACACCTCAAGTGAACAGTAATTCTTCTCCCCAAAGCTCTCCCTCTCACAGGTCCCAACACCCAACTCAAAATACAGAGTTGGTGTTCACCTCCCGTGCTCCACGCACACCACAAGTGCTCCACGCACTCCACAAGCACTCCACGTGCTCCACAAGTACTCAAAGTACTTCAAGTAGATCTCCCATGAATTTGCAACAACCTGCAATTCAACAGACCATACTTATGGAAGGAACTCCCTTGCCTTCCTCTTGCTCTATCCGAGTACACACCTGTACTCCAAGTAGATCCTGCCTGATACTGCTCCCTGTTGTGTTGCTGTCTATATGACCTTGCAAACCTACAAATCAAACAACGGTTCTGCTCACCTGTGAACCTCGACCTTGCACACACATACACCTGCAGATCAATGATCTTACTTACCATGTAGATCTCCTATATAGGCCATGCAACTGTGACCAAGATCCTACACTCTTGAAGAACCCAGCTGGCTCTCCAATCCAACACCAACACACCTGGTACTGAGGCACTAGGAGGAACGCACCATTGCTCTACCTCACACACAGAAGGAGCTTATAATTATGCTCTCTTACTCCCTAGCACACTTTTCCAATACAACCATGAGTCTATTATATAGATCTCATCCAAACAATAATTAGACATCTAATTACAATAATTAGATCTGCAGCTATGAGTCTAAAATTAGCACTCATCATGCAAACACTTGGTTCGTTAGCTCACTGCCCATAATTAGCTCGCAGTCGAACCACACAGGCGACCGACGTCGGTCCCTGTCCGCCTGGGGGTCGCCGACGCCGGCCGATCTATGACCGACGTCGGTTGCCTTCCTGTCTTACCCTATCGACGCCGGTTGGCCAGACCAACGCCAAACACTTCTGACACTTAGCAACTCTCCTGCAACCTCCTCCGTGTCTGCATCAGTGAAGCTTTTAGCTCCACAATCCTAACATTGCCTACATAGTCCCAAAGGACCTCAAGTCACTTTAGTCCAAATGTATGGCAATGTATGAAAGGATGGTAAGTAGAGGAAAAGGGCAAGGCAAAGCACATGGAAAGGTATGAAATAATGGTAAGGTGAGGTAAATGGAAAATAAAAAAAGGCAAGGTAAATGACAAGGTAAGGTAAATGGCAAGGTATAATAAATGGTTTTATTGTTACTGTTGATGTGAAGATACACGTCTTAATAAACATATGTTACAATTAGGATAATCAAATGTTTAAATTGTTAACCCATGCCCCTAATGATTAATTTCTCTGTCAAAAACCTACTATTGAATTGGATTCTAATAATGTTGTTGTGATCTTCATTGGTCATTGATTTTGTTTCCTCCAAAGTTTGAGATAAAATATCTTCATACCCTCTGTAAAGGAAAGTACAGTCAAGGATGGTAAATAAGGATAAAAAGTGGATAAAAGGTCTGATTTGGAAATAAAGAGATGGATCGTAATGGAATTTATAATGGATGGGTAACAAATGAAGATCAGAAGTTTCAAGCACACACAATGTTATTGATTATGGATTCAACATAATTTTGGTTGTGGTAGGGCCAAAGACTTCTGAAGATGTTCTTGATAAGACCACTAGATTTTTTTGTTGTTTAGGCCTGAGAGTAGCTGACATCTAATCATACTATAGAATGGAAGTTGTACTGATGTTATCTTTGATAATGTCTTCATCAAATGATAAAGAACAATTGTGTTCAACTATTGGTGGCTTGAAGAGGTTTTCACCAATAAAGTTGTCTGGATTGTCCCATAGTGTCTCTACGAAGGTTTCACTAAGAAATGTTGAATTTTGACTTTAATTTTCTTCTAGTGCCTCAAACAAGGTTTCACTAGAATATGTTGAGTTTGGACTTTGATTGTCCCTTAACACCTTTGAAAAGGTTTCACTAGGAGATTGTTCTTTTTTTGCATGAATGTTTACAATTGATATGTCACCATGGATGTAGTTCAATAAAGTTTGATTCAGATGGTCCCCATTGACACTTGTGGGAGGTGGAATGTTAATATAATGGCTATGTTGGGTGGTGTTAATAGTAGATGGAATGGGAAGAGGAAACACAATCCTCATAGAAGATACTAGGAGAACTTATGTCGATGCTAAATTAATCATCCTCAAAAAATATGGAAGGATCACAAATGTGTTCAAACTGATCTCAAGGCATATGTAACCAATGTTGTAACAACCATGAATGTACTTTGATTTTGAATCTGATTCTAACTCAAGGGACTTTGAATCTGATGTTGAGATTGACTTTGATTCTACTTCTGATGCTAAATCTGATATTAATTTAAAATTATAACCTAACTTCAATTTTGATTCTTCATATGGTGTTGCAGTAAAGATGTTATGTTTAATGCTTGGTATTGGATGTGTAATGGCTTGGGGTTGAATAATGGGATTTTCAAAAATAGGCTTAGATAAGAAGGACTTCACAAAGACTGGCTCGTCAGAGTGAGGCTCCTTAAAAATAAGACAATGCTCAAGATAATTATTTTCCCAAAGGTGGTTATAATCATTAGGGTTGACTCAACAAAGAATTTCTTGTTAAAATGAGACTCCTCAACCAAAGGGAAAGGGTCAACATGCAACTCCATAGAGATTGGCTCATCAAAGTGAGGCTTCTTAAAAATAGTACAATGGTTAAAGGGTGGTTCAACATGGGTTAACTTATCACAAATATGTGTTTCAACTAAAACATCATGGATTGGTTGGTTCTCTTGGCCTTGATTTACACTTGGTTGCAAAATATTAATTATGAACACATCATGGTCTTTGAATGATGGCTCTTAGAGAGGTAATGATTGGCTTCGTTATGGTTTGAAGATCGGATTGGATTTCCTAAAGTGGGGGAAGGTTGGTAATGTATGAAGAATGGCCTGTGGTTCAATAATTAAAAATATGCCCATCTAAGATGGGATCAACAAAGATTGGTTGGGGTATAGTATTGTAACTGGAATCCATCTAGTCGTAATTACACAACCTTGTTGCGATAATGATCTACTAGATTTGGAAGGGTTTGGAATGGTAATGAATGGGCATTGTGGAGTTTGGTTGTTGATGTAGGTCAAAAGAAGAGGGATGGGAATGGTAATGAACGAGCACTACGGAGCTTGGTTGTTAATGCAGGATGAAGGATGAGGGCTTGAAATGGTAATGAATGGATACTATGAAGCTTGATTAATAACGTAAACTAAGGGACAAGGGCATAGAATAGTAATAAATAGGTGTTGTGGAGCTTGGTTTTTGATGCAAGCTAAAGGATGAGGTCATGGTATGGTAATCCTTGGATGCTATGGAGCTTGGTTACTCACACATGCTGAAGGAAGATTAATGGTATAGGTAAGGGATCTGGTATCATTATCATTGAAATGGAAAATGTCATATGTTAATTGGCCCAAGGAAGAACAATCATGGAAGATGATAATTGACATGGCTAGGTTTGGTAATTAGCCAAAAGAGGGTGGTCTTCGTATATGAAAATGGCATGGGTCAAGGTCTAGGTTTGGAAGCAACATTGGTCTAGGAATAGGTCTTGGTTACAATGGTACTTGGAATAGGTACTTGGTCTATTGCTACAAATTGTTTAAACTTGGCCTAGAATGGATCTCTCCTCTAAAATTTATCAATGATAAACTCAGTCTAAAATGTCCTAAAGGTCTAATGTCAAATGTCTCACACAAATGCTTAAGTGAAAGGATAAATTCAAATACCAATTATAGTAAAAAGTGTTTAAAAAAGCTCTGATCTAGGTCTAAAAATGGAAAGGTTGCTAGGTCTTTGGGAATAAGGCACAAAGCTAGGCTTAAAACAACTAGGTCTAAAACGAAAGGTAAAATGTTAGGAATTTTGGAAACACAATACAAAAGCTAGACTTGAAACACACTAGGTCTAAAAATGAAAGGTAAAATGCTAGGTATTTTGGAAACATGACACAAAATCTAGACTTGAAAACACACTAGGTCAAGGTAAAAATGACAAGATAATTAATCTAGCAATTTGAAACACTTCGACTCAAACTAGGCATACAAATTCAAACACAAACTTGACCACTGGAAAAATACATTGGAATTTAGTCATATGCATAAAACTAATTGAGAAAATCAATTTTAAGTAGGCAAAAATAAGGATGAGGAGTAAAACATTCGATCCCAAGTGATGAATAAGACTCAAATGTAAACTAATCATACTTAAGGTTGTACTTAGAGAGAGATTTTTGACCTTAGTTATAAGCAACAAAAGATATGCCAGGCACATAGAAAAGATACTGCTGCCAAAATATAAGAAAAAAATATCTTCAAAGCAAGCAAAGAATTAGTCCAAGTTTCACAATATAAAAATGAGAGGTTAACATCTAAGCCAAAATTAAGTGAGGCATAGGCATAAACCAATCAATGTTTGAATCTGAACTTCACACAAGACCAATTTTGAACTTGGTTAAAAAGACTTGGTTCCTTAAATGGACAATATCCTAGGCAAAAAGGGGCAACATAACAATACCAAACATAGACCAAAAGGCATACGTGGTTTCAAACTTAATTGGACACAAGGCAAAAGGTGTTTGAAACAATATGAGTAGCATAACGACATTATCTTTCTCAAAAGGTATGGCAAATGGTTTGTTTCAAAAACTCTAAGGCACAAATTTGGAATGAAATGGGTAGCATAATGATGCCCCTTTCAAACAAGTGACACACACACACACACACACACACACAAAAAGTTTATAAAATGACTAAGTCAAAGTGTGGCATCAAACGAAATATATAACACCTCTTTAGGATAAAAGGGGTGCATAAACATGACTTGATTTGAACATGATTTGGACATGTGTTTTTGACAAACAAAATAGTTTTTGACTCAAAATAATTCAAGTAAAAGGAAAAGACACTAAAACACCTTAGTGTTCCTAAAAACTGGCAAGGTGGCTTCATATCTCAAATTTCGTCTATATACTCCTTATTGAGAGGAAATAATTTGTTAATCCAAAAATTTGAATGTACATGAAAAGTAGGGATTTTAAGCCCCCTCTTCTCTCAATAGTTCATACGATGACATATAAATTTGAGCTACTTGCCCTACATTGACAAAATTTCTATGGCAAATGGGATTTGTCTAAAACTATAAGTTTTACACATTCTAGATGATCCCAAGTGTGGTTAACACTAGAGATGCAATCACATAAATTGAGTTCATACTAACTAAATTACTATACAAGGGTCTATTCCTTTACATAATTACTCCATCCATGTAATTATTTGTTAAGTCCTTTAGTTAGCTAGACATATCCCAAGTTTTTGTTATGATCAGAGAGGCTGGCCACTTAACCCCTTGAAAATCACAGTATCATGTACCCTGATTTGTATACCCCATCATGAAGTGGGGTTGGTATGATGCTAGGAGATGAAACCCAAGGTTAATTCATCACTAGATAACTTGTGAGGGAGAAACGAGCTCCCTCCCATAAGCCAAATGTAAGAAAATAAAATGAAAAGACTTTAGAGGTCATTTCTAGGTCACCCAAATCACTCAAATTTCAGGGAGAGCATACATGACATTTTTGTTGACCAAATTTGACTATGTAGGTCAAATTTGGGACCTTATAGGTAAAAAATTGATCTTTATAAGTTTATATGGGGTTTAATATTATATCATATGGTGTATTATATGTTATTTGATGTCATTTAATGCTATATTAGCCTTGGTCTTAGTCATATTAATCAATTTGTCATTTTGAGTCATTGAATATGATTTTAGGGGTCATAAATGCAAGTGGCATAGTTCCCAAGGTATCCTATTTTATTTTAAAACATCCAAGAGGTCAGATTCCATGTCAATAATGTCAGTTCAATTAAGATCTTGTAGGTTATCTTATTGAAATCCAAGAAACCAACTAAAAAAGGGAGAGTTTGGCACTTATACGGCCCATGGAGGAAGGTGACACATGGGAGAAGGTGATGGAACATCACTTCATCTTCCTCAAACTCATCTTAGTGTTTGACACACTTTGGAAGTGATTGAAAATACCCAAAATTGTTATGTTTATTTCTTGCCCTTCTAGGCATGTGGAGTGATCAATAGGTTCATGTTTGGTATAGTCAACAAAAGAGGTTCTAGGTCAAAATCATTTAGGAGGTGGTATTAAACTCATATAGATTAATTTACATAACAAGAGTTCTAATATTTGTCAACCATGCTTTATGAACCATCCTTTACAAGTTGACTATGTTTTTATGCCTATTAATCTGTGCACCTTATAGGTTTTACTCCATTTTGGACAAGTCCATACAAACCAATTCTTGGGTTGATTTCAGATGCTGTTTGCTTCCTTTTATAATGCTACTTATGCTTCATTTTATTTTTCAAGGTGTTTTTATGAGCAAATCATCTCAAGTTTGTAGATTACTCTCATTTGGGATGATAGGCCAGTTTTCCTCCATTTTAAGATCTTTATGCTTTGATAGTGGCTTCAGAGGGTTGTGATAGGTCTATTTCCATGTTATCAATGTTCTATTGTTTACATTTACCTTCAAAAATCATCTTCCAAAGCATACTCTATGAGAGTACAATCATGAAACATCATGTAGCCATTTTACTTAAAAACTGCCATACACAGTCAGCTAGGTGAGTCATGAAAGGTTATAATTCATGTCCATGGGGTCATATGGAGTTTTAAAATGTTGATAAATCTCTTTGAATAACATAAAAGTGACTGATCTTCCATATAGTACAATAAAAAATAATTATTGTAGTCATGTGCAACATTTACACATAATCTTGCCATTTACATGCACGTACAGGTGCCCTTGTGAAGATCTCATGTTGAAAAGGAGTGTCTAAGTTGAACAAGTTTTTGATGGTGAAAAGAGTCTATTTGAGACTTTTGGAAGGACCCCAAACATCATTAAATCTCACAAACCATGTTCATTTCCCAAACTCTATTTACTGCATAGATGCAATTCAAAATGCACCTACAAGTGCTTGAAAGAGAAATTCATGTTGAATAGGATGTGTCAATACTTTTTTCAGATCCTTAGAGAGTGAAGAGTCCATTTTCAATAATTGAAATAGGTTTACAACTCATTGAGGGATTGTATCTCTTTCTCACTGCCTAAATTTGTACTTATTTCTTGTGTATGAGGAGAACCACCTACATGTGGCTTAACTAAGAGCTAAAGAGCCATATAGAGAGATTGAAACATGTGATGAAACCTTACTGCTACGCCCCTAACCTATCACATGTATGAGGATAGTATTAGCCAAATTGTGGCTTACTTATCCCTCTTTGAAATTATATTACATTTATCTATGCTTTCTTAAGATTAGTAGGTCGGCCTATGGAGTAACCATGGCCTAGTTAGACTATATATAAGAGGTAGTGGGTAATCATTTATCATCATATTGTGAATTTTGCTCTTATTGAAGCTTGTGGAGGTTTCCCCCTCAAAGTGGCTTATCTATTATCATATATTTGGATATATTTCAGTCATATTTGGATATAATTTTGCTGTTATACTTAATTCTTGAAGTAATTTCATTACAAGTGGTATCAGAGCTGCGATTTGGGCAATCTTGTGGGCGAAACACTAAATTTTTAAATTTTGTGATATATAAAAAACAATTGTGAATTTCTCTGAAATTTTTTTACTGGAGGTGCAAAATAATCACACTAATCTTCCATTAAAATTTTATCTCATTTGGATCTATTTTTCAAAATTTATCTCTATTTTATGGTTTTTCATAAAATTGCTCTATAGTGCGCAATTCAAAGATTTTTTCTGAGTTGTTTACATTTTTGGAAAGCTTAGAAAAATTTGGATACGGTTTGTTCTTTGTATATTTTTATTTGAGGCCGAAATAATTCCAAAATTGCTTGGTCAAAGTTGGGTCAAAAGTGTCAATAAGGGTCGACATCGTAAAACCCTTTTATGGTAGGTCCACAAACTCGAGGCCGAGGAAAGGGTGCTGAAACTCCAGGTAAAAATCTTAACAAGGATGAGATGGAGTCAGAAGGGGGATGTAATATACCCTTTGTACCAGGGTTTTCTGACATAGATCACAAAGTGAGCCAGCTTGACTATAGTGTGCAAGGCATTCAGAGTGAGGTGCAAGACATACAATCTAATATGCAATCCATACAAGTTAGTTTGGGAGATATCATGAAGGATTTGAACATTAATCAGTCAAATCATCAAGATAACTCTGTTTCACAAACCAACCAGGGTGGTTCTCTTAACCAGTCTACTTCAAATCCAACTCCATGGCCACAGAGGAACCTATTACCAAAGGTGGATATGTGCAAATTTGATTGAAAAGATCCACTCAATTGGCTCAACCAAATGGAGAGTTTTTTTGACCTACATCAGATTCCAAGTGGATAGAAGGTTACCATGGCATCCTTGTATCTTGAACCTGATCAATTCATTTGGTATCGATGGTTGTGTGCTCAAAAGAAAAAGATGACTATCAAATGTCACCTAGTCAGTTTTTATAGAGGAGCTAAAACTACACTATGGCAATAGTGTGACAGAGAATTAATTCAGCCAGCTAGCAAAATTGTGACAAACTAGCTCTGTCAAGGATTATATTCATCATTTTTAGAACCTATCCTTACGTGTGGAGACAATTTTTGAAGCAAACTTGAATGACCTATTTTTGGGTGGACTCAAGGACCACATTCAACATGAGGTACACATGTTTAATCCACTTAATATTTCTGAATCTATTATCCTAGCACGTAGATCTGAGGAAAAATTCATAACCAATAAGAAGCAGCCATTCACTCACTTCAAAGATCGTATCATATCGTCACCAACATTTCCTCCACCTACTAGATTGACCCCTCAACAAATTGAAGAGAAGCGTGCAAAAGGATTATGTTTTGGTTGTGATAGCAAGTGGAGTAAAGGACATATATATGCTGAGAAGAAGTTATTCTACATTGAGGGACCAAATGAAGATGAAGAAGCAGATGATGCCTGCAATGATGATGAGGAAGATATAGAGGAGGTACCTGAAGATTCCCAACCTATAATCTCTTGTCATGCACTTGCAGGTATTAGCACTCCACAAACTCTTAAGGTGGTGGGTTTCCTCAAGAAATAGAAGGTGACAGTGTTGATTGATTCAAGGAGCACACATAACTTTATAAACCATAAGTTGGCCACTCGATTGAATTATTTCATCTACCCAGCACTAGAATTTTAGGTCATGATTGCAGATGGTGGCACAATTAATTGTTCAGGCAAATGCCATAGTATTAAGCTTACTATGGGTGGGTACAATCTCAACTCTCCTATGTTTGCTATTCCCATGGGTAACACAAACATTGTTTTGGGAGTCCAATGGCTCATAACCTTAGGTACCATTGAGATGAACTTCCAAGAACTATTCATGCACTTTCATTCTAAAGGTAAGAAAATTGAACTACATGGATTACATGCGAAATCTCCACAATTGGTTAGTTCACATCAGATGACCAAGATGCTAAAAAGGGGGGCAGAGGGAATTATTGCAAGATTATGCTCCATAGAATTTCAACCCACACAGGTATCTACACATGTTGATCTAAAAATAATTCTTGAAGACCACTCATCTATTTTTGGGGCCATGCCAAAAGGACTACCACCAAAAAGAGAACATGATCATGCCATTCAACTAATTCCATGTAGTCAACCACCAAATATCAGACCATATAGATATCCATATGCACAAAAGAGTGAAATTGAAAAGATGGTCCATGAGATGCTGGAGGTAGGGATCATCAAGCATAGCCAAAGTGCATATTCATCACCAATGGTCATGGTGCGGAAGAAGGATGACACATGGAGGATGTGCCCAGATTATAGGGAACTCAACAAGTACACCATCAATGATAATTTTCCTATTCCAGTAATTGATGATTTACTTGATGAGTTACATGGTGCTAATTATTTCACAAAATTGGATCTTCACTCGGGGTACCATCAAATTTGAATCAAGGAGGAAGATGTTCATAAAACTGCTTTTAGAACACATGAGGGCCATTATGAGTTTTTGGTAATGCCCTTTGGTCTTAAAAATGCACCATCTACTTTTCAGAGCTTGATGAACACTATTTTTAGGCCTTTTTTAAGGAAGTTTGTGCTAGTTTTCTTTGATGACATATTGATTTATAGTCAGACATGGGAAGCACATCTGCAACATGTGAAACAGGTGTTGATAGTTTTGGAGAAGCACCAAATTTATGTAAAGCCATCTAAATGTGCTTTTGGAGTACAGGAGGTAGAGTACCTTGGTCACATTATTTCCCATGAAGGGGTCAAAGTTGATCCCCAGAAGATCAAAGCGATAATGGAATGGCCCATGCCAAAAACTCTCAAAAACCTTCAAGGGTTTCTTGGACTAACAGGTTACTATAGAAGATTTGTGAAAGGTTATGGCAGCATAGCAGCTCCACTCACTACATTGATAAAGAAGGATGCTTTTCATTGGAATGACGATGCCACCAAAGCATTTGAGAAAATCAAAGTAGCTATGTGCACCACTCCAGTTTTGGCTACTCCAGACTTCTCACAAACATTCACTGTTGAATGTGATGCTTCTGGGTCTGGATTGGGAGCAGTACTAATGCAAGAAGGAAGACCCATTGCATTTGAAAGTCATCAATTCAAAGGTAAGAATCTACAAAAACCTATCTATGAGAAAGAAATGATGGCTATTCTTCATGCAGTTAAATAATGGAGGCCTTATCTGATGGGTAGACACTTTAAGGTGAAAACGGATCATGATAGTCTCAAATACTTTTTGGAGCAAAGATTATCATCTGAGGAACAACAAAAATGGGCAACCAAAATGTTGGGTTATGATTTTGAAATAATCTACAAGAAGGGTAAAGATAATGTGGTAGCAGATGCACTATCCAGACGGGATGCATCCACAGAAGCATTACTTTGTGCAATGTCCATATTACAAGCAGATTTGGTGGATGAAGCTAGGTTAGAATGGGAGCAAGACAAGGATACACAAGTTTTGATTCAGAATCTCCAGCAAGGTAATTTATCCTCTAACAAATTTGAATGGAAAGGTAATGTCCTATGATATAAGGGTAGGTTATACTTGTGCAAAAATTCAAAGCTTAAGCATAAGATTCTTGCAGAGTTGCATGCATCTCCACTTGGGGGACACTCAGGGTTCTTGAAAACTTATCATAGAATTAAGAAAGAATTATTTTGGGAAGGACTCAAGGGGGATGTACAAAAGTTTGTGGAAGAATGCTTGATATGCCAACAAAATAAAGGTGAAACAATTAAGACCCCAGGTTTGTTACAACCATTAGCAATTCCTAGTCAAAGGTGGGAGGAGGTTTCCATGGATTTCATCACTGGTTTGCCTTGTTCTGAAGGTAAGAATGTTATTTTGGTCATTGTGGATAGGCTTACAAAATATGCCCATTTTTGTGCTCTCTCACACCCATTTTTAGCAAGTACAGTCACGACTATTTTTATGGAAGCAGTTATCAAATTACATGGACCCCAAAAATAATTGTAGGTGATTGTGATCCTATTTTCACTAGTAATTTCTGGATTGAACTATTTTCTTGTTTGGGTACTCAACTAGCTCATAGCTCATCTTACCACCCCTAATCTGATGGACAAACTGAAGTGGTTAACAAATGTTTAGAGGGGTATCTCCGTTGTTTTGTATCAGATAAAAAAGAACATTGGGTTAAATGGCTACCACTTGCAGAATGGTGGTATAACACATCTTTCCATACCTCTTCTAAAATGTCTCCCTTTCTAGCACTATATGGTTACCATCTACCTTCCATCACTTCTTCATTAAAGGTGCACACCAAGGTTTGAGATGTGGAAGAGCACATTCAACATCAACAAGAGGTTTTGGCTAGTTTGAGAGAGAATTTGGCCTTGGCACAAAATAAGATGAAGCAACAAGCAAATCAACACCGGAGTGAGTGAAATTTTGAGGTGGGTGACTGGGTATTTGTTCGTTTGCAGCCTTACAAGTAGATGTCCTTGAAGCAATAGAAAAAGGACAACAAACTTGCTCCAGAGTATTATGGCCCTTATCAGGTTCTACAAAAAATTGGAAGTGTGGCTTACAAGCTCGAGTTACCTCATTCATCTCACATACACCCAATATTTCATGTTTCTTGTTTGAAGAAGGTCATTGGACAGAAAGTTTCTACCCAGACAGAGCTCCCAGAACTAGATGAAGAAGGACGAGTCATTTTGGAACCAGAGAAGATCCTCCAAACACGTACTAAGAGGTTGAGAACCAGAGAGATTAAGGAATATTTGATCAAGTGGAAAAACCAAAGCAGTGAAGATGCAACTTGGGAAGGTGAAGAATTTCTGCAACAACATCCAGAGTTTTTCAATGTTGAGGACAACGTTGGTTTGAAGGGGAAGGGCATGCTATGCCCCTAACCTATCACATGTATGAGGATAGTATTAGCCGACTTGTGGCTTACTTATCCCTCTTTGACATTATATTACATTTATCTATGCTTTCTTTAGATTAGTAGGTCGGCTATGCTTTCTTTAGATTAGTAGGTCGGCCTATGGAGTAACCATGGCCTAGTTAGACTATATATAAGAGGTAGTGGATAATCATTTATCATCATATTGTGAATTCTGCTCTTATTGAAGCTTGTGGAGGTTGCCCCCTCAAAGTGGCTTATCTATTATCATATATTTGGATATATTTCAGTCATATTTGGATATAATTATGCTATTATACTTAATTCTTGAAGTAATTTCATTACACTTACTTAGAGTCTTAATATGTTAAAATGGCCATAGAATTCCTATTTTTAGGGTTATATGAGCAAATGGAGGTTGAAAACCATGCTAAAGGATTCAATGATAGTATTCAGGGCTCTTTTCCCTGAAAGATGAAAACAAAACACCTTGGTGTTTTGTTGATATCTTGAAATAGGGATACTAAAGGGTTTGAATCATATAGATGGGTATACCTTCTATTATATAACATAGAAAATATCCATGCAAAGTTTGGAAAGAAGATGATCATTGGAGATTGGTTGTTGGGAGGCCTAAATTTGCATCTTTAACCACTAAATTTGGGCAATGAAATCTACAGGTCTGAACTATAAGAGACATCTTCATCCAATATTACAATTCCAAGGCATATTCACATGTTTGAAAAGCCTTATGGGGGTGAAATAAATACCAAGGGGCATGACACCATCAGGAAGATTTGGTTATGATGTTTCAAAACCTCATGAACACCTACAGGTGTCTTTTCTCAAGGTAGATGTTCACCTACGGTAGAACAGGTAGACAATGACCTAAGCATAGTACTTTGATGATGTTTTAACCCTTTAAAGGCGAATACAGTATGAGAAGATGCTAGGTGGATTTAAATCTTCATGTAAGGTCTTAAAACATCATGAACAATCTCAATTACATCTCACACATACCTACATGAATCAAAGAAAAGGGTATCATAGTTAGGAGAGGGAGAACTCAGTTGGTAAGATCAAGGTGAATGTAAAGTGTATAGAAGGGGTTGGAATGTGAAACAAGCCTATGAAAACATCCATTAAGATCATGATGACCTACATGAACTATTGACAATGTGAATTAAGCCTATATAGACCTCTTAAGGCCATGTATGCACCTACAACAGAGTGTGAAGTCTTGATGAAGGTAAGAATTGAATATGCTTAGGAAAAGGGAGAGGGTTTGAAAATAATTTGAGAATGATTCATGATAGGTCAAGAATGTGTTTTCACATACTCTCATCCTTTCAAGTTGACCACCTACTCTTCTTACTAGACCAAAGGTAGCAGTCCGTACAGTTACACTAGGAGACCTATGTTGCTCAATGGGTAAGGATGAAGAGTTTAAGGGAGAAGATTTGTTTTGGATGAATGCCAAGATTTTTGATCATGAATTAAATGTGCATAAATTTTTTAAGAAACCTAATCATATTGGAGTTAGCCTTGAGATTTCATTCTTAGGTGGAAGTGAAAAATGTAGGAAAATAGTCCTTTTGGAGGCCTTTTTTGGACGAATTGAGTTGGTTAGGTGCCTAAATAATGGATTATTATTTTTACCATTGGTAAAAAGATTTATTAGGACCTAATAAAAATTCCCAAACCTTCAATTTTCCTTGAATTGGAGGGATATATCTCATTGTTTAGTTTTAGAGGTCAGCCACTTAGGAAAATCAAGGTTTTGGCATGACAAGAAAATGAAGCTAAAAGGGTAACAAACTTGATAGAAATATTTGGAAACATTGAAGAACATATTTTGAGGTATATGAAAGGTGAATGGGTGATAATAAACACCAATTCAATCTTATACCTCTCTAAATGGTCAAAACACTTGTGCACATAGCTCAACCAAGTAAGCTCCAATTAGGCCTTAATAGTAAATGAGGAGAAGGAATGAGAAAGAGTGTTTGGGAAGTTATGTGATGATATTGTGAGATTTAATGAGGTATGAAAAATCATGAGACACCAGCCCAGCCATGAGAGATCAATCTAAATAGCTAAGACTAACATGGTTCATGCTAAGCCTATTAGGCCTTGGAGTGACCTAAAGCCAATTAGGGGTCCAAATTCACTTCTAGCTCTTTTTGAGTGTTATATCTTGTTGTGACATGTTAATGGGATCAATTTATACATGTACGAGCTTGTGGCATGTACATAAACCCACAGGAAAGCTAATTTTAGATTAGAGACAGTCCAAACATGAAAGAAATATGGAAACAAGCTCGATAGGGTGATTTCAAATACTCATATATTTTTTGAGGATATATATGGAGGAAAAATTAGTTTGGAGAGTTTATTAGGGGTCATTAAAATCATGTTTGTGGAATTTTTTGGTAGTTCCAACATCAGGGATTTATGAACAAAGCTTAAGGATAAAAAACTACCTAAAACCCTACTAAACCCTTGGATAAGGATGCGATGAAGGAAATGAAGTTGGAAAGATGATCAAATGGCATAATTTACCTATAATGATTATTTTAAGATTTATAATACTCTCTCAGGCTGCTCTCCATGTTTTTAGACTATAAGTAATTATATGGACATGGTATAAAAAAAGGTTGTTTTGATTATTTTGTGTGTTTTGCATGTTCTAGGAGTCTGAAGATGAAATAAAGTTTGGGAGGAAGATATAGAATTGTAATAACTCACTATGGTAATTTAATTCCTTTAAAAAACTTTTAAGTGTTCAAATAATAGCTCTCATCTCAACCAGTCAAAACTGGCATAGTGAACATGATAGGGAGAAGTGTGAAAACTTCAAGTGGATGGATTTTTAAAGTGTGTCTGATGCCTCTAAGGCCATGGAGTGTCTTGAAACATGTCATCCACTCCCTCCCATGGATTCTCATGGAAAACTAAAACAAAAATTTTGAGGCCAAGTGTGAGGGGTCAAAAGGGAGTTTTTTAGATTATAGATAGTGATGGCTCACTTCTAGGAGATTCCAAATGAGTAAGATTACAACAAATACATGGAGAGGCATTTATGAAATCCTTATCTCTCATTAAAATCATTAGACCTATCTCTAGTTGGTTTTATGATGTTCAAATAGGTGTGGATGATGAAGGTAATTTTCTAGGCTAACACAAGGAGTTTTATTCCACTTTGCAAGAGTTTCATGCCTTGCATAGACACTTGTGATGCATTTCACATTCCTTTATCATGCACAAGTAACTCCTTTTCTCAACTTGAAAAGTGTCCTTGTAACCTTGTGACCTTTGGACTTCTCTATTCTCCTCTCTCTCTCAAGTTCTATAAGAACTAGCCATTTTGGCCTTTGTAAATTATGTTCCACCTGAGTATGATGAAGCCCTGCTCATTTGCATACCATTTGATCAATAAGACTACTAATTTTTACCTCTTACATAACTATTCATAGTGTGTTTACTTGGATGATTGATTTTGCTTAATGATAACTCTTGTTTCTTTAGCATGTTGTTTCATTCTCTCACCTATTTGCAGTTGGAAACCTTATTATTATAGGGCATATGAAGTGTTCCAAGAAGTGTCAATGTTGAGTGAGTTAGTCTATTCAATAGTGCCATTAAAGGCCTATTGTCTATTCCTCCTAGCCTAAACATTCATCCATAACCTCATAATTTAATATTGATGTGAGAATATGTAGATTGGAGAAGTGTATGTTTAGTTAGTCTCTTGGTTTCATGTGCAACATGCATCTGGTTGGTAGTCATCAATAAATTTGGTGTATCACCTCCCTTAGGATAGTTTTATTTTAGTTTTATCTCTCTTTTTTCTATCAAAAAGTTTAGGTGTAGTAGTGATCCAAAGTGGTACATCAAAGGAGCTATCCCTATCTAGAGATTCACCTCATCCTTAGGCTACCCACAAGCCAAGAGGTGTTTCGATTGTGACACTTGGATGAGGAGAGCTGAGACATATCCTCAAAGGATGAAAATATAAGTGACAAAAATTATTTCCAATAAGACCAAACAAACAAGGCAATAAACTAAGCACTTTTGGTCACCCGAGTTCCTTAAACGGGATAGGGGGAGAGTATACATGCTATAGTTTTTGATTTGCCACAAACAAAGAAAATATTTATGAACTTAAAATTTAGCTGATAATAAAAATAAATATAAAGTGAAAAATCTCTTAAGATCTCTAACTAAAATGTGTGTTCCTTCTAATATCATTAAATCGTAGTGTGATTGAAATTTTGGCCCCCTTGGCCTTGTTTGCACTTGTAAAAACTTTAAAAACTAAAATACGAGTGTGATTAAGTGGATTTTAAGCACCAAAATAAAATGTAAAAATGGCATTTTGGGATGAAATATTGTTTCTCCTTGATTTATAAAACCTGAAAAAAACTTATTAGAAGTTTTATTGGACCAAAATAAGAAAGGCAACATGCAAAATCAATGTTAAAAACAAAATAGAACACTCATAAACATAAAAAATAATAGTCAGTGTTTTGACCATAACTTATAAAATATACATCCATTATTTATAATTTTTTTTTAGGTTTTTCATAGGTTAAAAATAATCTATATATAAAATTTAATATTAAAAAAGTGAATAAAAAAAAGTTATGAGCTTTATATCATACATTTTGAGCAGCAAACTAGAAAACAAAAGTGGCAGTCACTAATTTGATGATAATAACTAAACTATAACTATATATTTTTTTGAAAATTTTAGAGCATTTTAATGAAAAATTTACATACATCCATACAAGAATTTACAAAAAAAAAATTTAATACACAAAAAGTTACGAAGATTTTATGGGTCTTTTTTAATTAAAAAAAAAAAAAAAGAACAAGAGACTAAGAACAAGACAATTTTATGGGGTGCGCATTCATGAAAAGTTATCCCACCGAGTGTGCCATTATGTAATAAATAAATTTTAAATATATGGGAGATTAATATGGTGTTATTCAAGAAATCAAATCAAAACAAATACACTAAAAACTAACACTTCTAGCCTTGACACTCAAGGACCTAGAGAACTACACAAATAACTCACAAGTGAAAGCAAAAACAATATATCTTACCTTTCATAACAGAAAGTGTTGTGAGTTAGAAACATAATGATGTGCTTAGATATGTGCTCAATAAAAATTTGTCAATTAAGCTTCATTACTCCACTTCTCCTTGTCACCTTATTAATGTTAGTTTGATTTGTCTTGGTTTTGGCTTGGCATGTGAAGCTCTCTTATAGGCAATTATACATTAGTTATTTTCACTAACAAGATTAATTTAGATGTGTCTTAGAGATTGTATTTATAGGTCTTAAAAATAACTCTAACCCTAGGGATATTAGGTTTAGAACTAACCCTGGTTGAGTCAGTCTAACCCTGAGTTGAGTTAGGCTAACTCTAGATTGGGTCAAAGATAATCATGAGGGCCATGTGAGAGACATGGGTCATGAATGATTGTCTCCCACCCAATTATTGATATTTTACAAGTTAACTAACAACTTATAGAATATATATTTTTTTAAATTTATGATTTTTCAAAAATATAAATTCATTAATTCTCTATGATCCACTTGGCCACTTGTCATGAGAGTTGAGGAATAAATTTAATTAGTGAATTTAGAAAATAGGAAATTCCAAAATTTATGGATTTTAGATATTTGTGTGATGTCATAAAATCTAGATTTATAAATTTATAAAAATAAAAATTCACTAATTAGCCATGGACTTTTCAACTATGCATTTAATTGAGTTTAATTAATTAAGTAATTTTGATCAGGTTATCTGCATTTTCTAAATTTATGTAAGGTTATCCCTTACCCTTGGTCAAAAACATCAATTTATTAGGTTGTAATTTGTCTAGAGATGAATTAGAAAGAGTTTATTATTATTTATAGGGTAATGCCTCAAATAGGGATGCATTGACATGATTCATGGCACTTACATCCAATGTGCAGATGAATTTGGAACATTTAGTGATTCTTAGGCTTAATTTGCACTATTCGGTAGAAATCAATCTGAAATCCATTTGGAAGCTAGTTGTGACTAGAATGGGGTATCTACATATAATTCTTAAGCAATACCTACTTAAAAACTATAAGTTGGTCCCAACATGGGACTCCACTTTAAAAATAGAATGGTAAGAAATCCATAATCTATATCGAATGCTACAAAATTTAAATAAAATCAATCATATTTATTGTGTTAGTGGAGGGGTGGCATGTTTGTTGTCATATATAAGGATATAATGTTAATAAAATCTAATATAGGGGTTCTAGGTCCATTAGTGCCTTGGTAGGGACTAATAAGGCCATAGTGTTAATAAATTGTAAGTCTTTAAGGTTTAGTTTTTAAGTCATATTTATTTATTTTGTTTGAACTCTGTGTCATTTTGAGGTATGAGCTCACATTATTTGAAATGAGAGGTGGACACATATTTATAGATTTGTAAGCAAATAATCTCACATTTAATAACTCTTGTGAGCATTGTCCCTTATCCAATTTAAGAAAGTGTGGGGTTATTTCATCATAATTTCCCTGATGATGGATCACAATTGGCGATCTAAAAAATTGAATAAAAAACAAACACAAAACTATTCCAAAAGCTTTAGATTTAATCTATAGACGATATTTTTTAATTTTGTAGGATTTTTGTTTATATCTTACAATCATTTCAATATGATCTTCATGAGTAGTCATTACTCTAATGACATTTATTTATTCATATATTTTTAGTAATAATCATAAGGTATGAGACCTATTTAACACACAAACATCATAAGTATTTATTAGTAGGGGAGGCATGATAAATTTAATCAACCACTTTAGACTTCTCATCTCTAACCTCTTTCCAATTAACAAAACTTTTGGTAAATGTAATGCCTTATAAATTAGTTAAAAAATGGTTTTAAAATTGGTTAATGAATGCGATGGGAATGTTTGGGTGTAAATTTAAATCCAAGTGTTGGAGTTAGTTTGTTAGTACGTATTGTGCTACTAATTATAGGAATCAATTAGTTGTATTATTTTGTATTGAAAAGTGTGCATCCAATAGAAACAAAAGACTTTTAGGTTTTGACATTAGTTTTACTATGTATATTTTATAAAAAATCAAAAATAAAATACTTTATTTGATGTCTATTGGTTGAACTTAAATGATATGACTATTTTAATGGGGATACTTAATTTTTATTGATTAGTAAGAATAAATATATTTCATCTTATAATTGTTTTTAATGTTAAAAATGTATATAGTTGGTAGTGGGAACTTAGAATTAATAGACATGTGTTTAAAAGGTGGCAGGTGCATTGAATATCTACAACAACTAAGGACACACATTTAGTTTCTTTTGGTCTATTATATTACTAGCATCTCAAGTTTGAGATCATAAACAAACCATGCTTCTATCAAAATGCTAGATGTGAGGTCCCGAGATCGAACCAATGATTTCTGAATCCTACCTCCAAAATTGGTAACATTTTTTGACTTCTAATCCTTCATGAATGAGGAGTTACAAACATAAAGTAATATAAAAACCCACATGCACAACCCCATATATTTTTAACACACCCTATGCTGCTCTCTCTCGCTCCTCCCATGCCTAATAAAGAATCTTTGATTACTCACACCCTCTATAAAAATGGATGACTTATTTCAAAGACTTAGCTACAAATAAAGACTTAACTAGAAATTATGCCTCTAAGAAGAATCATGGTCTGAAAATAGCAAAGTGTAAGGAGAAAACAAAGACTTAGTTAGAAGCTATACCTCTGAGAGGAATCATGGTATAAAAATTACTATGTAGAGAACTCTAGTGATTGGGATAAGGATTTTGGAACTAGATCCAACCCTAGATAATAATGTTAGAAGAGGACACTATAGGGGTGGCACTCATATCCAACCTAGGGCACTCATGTCTACTTGGAGTGAGGAAATTAGGGTTTTTAGGTTCTTTGTGCCTTCATCTATAAAGCTTGTATCTAGTGCAGGAGCTTACGATCACTTATGGAGATCATTTTGTGACTAATTCTCCTTAAAAAACCCTATCTCCTTAAAATGTGAATACCAATGCAAATTAATGGGAAAAAAGGAGTTAGTGGTTGAAGTTGGGTGAGACCTCAACAACCCATGTGTTGAGTTTTGGCTACATATCAATACTCTGAAGAGGGATCAAACTTCATGTAGTTCTCCCATGCTATAGTGGTGTGTGAATAATTATTGCAATGTGCTAGATGTTGGTGTAATAGTTATGTGATTAAGTGCCTTAACCATGACTTGTGACCTGTAAAATGTATTCAGACTTGAGCTTTGGGATATTAGGGTTGTATGCAATTAAAATTGTGATAAATAGGTATTTTACTATGAATGTGTAAGTGTGATTATGGTATTTTGGTTTGGACACCTCCTCCTTAAAAAATGGTTTGAAAAGTGTCTATATAGTCATATCATTTAAAATCCTTTGAATGGGGCTTATTAGGGACATTGAATAACTTTCTTATAGCTTTGAATTTGGAAAATTAGCTATTATTTGGTGGGAATATAGGAGAGGGGGAAGGACACTAGAGCAGTGCATTCCTATCCCCTAGGGTGATCCTATATAATGGGTCATTTTACCATGTCAAGGGTTAGGCAAGTCTTAAAATATGTCTAAATTTGATAAGAATAGGATGAGTACATGCGAGGTTCATTTCTCAACATACAACGTTGCACATACTATGTACAATGTGAGAAATCATCACTGATATAGAAATGGTACTACCTTAATATTTTTTGATCATGTTCTGTACCATCAAGTGCATGTATTAATGCTATATGTACAAATATGAAAACCTGTATTGAGTTGTAATATTGTGATTGAATTTATATTTGTGGTTTGAAGGTGTGATTCTTAACAAATTCAAATACAAAAACAATACAACCAAGTGGGAATGTGTCTTTGATTAGGTTGAAATGTTCATCCAACCATCTAACCCTGTGTGTGTGAATTTCATACTCATAAA